>OX344758.2:12685066-13310066 GCA_947034885.2 Thuidium tamariscinum
TTACGAGTTTTAGTACTAGGGAGTACCTTTTTCTTTAATGATTTTGAAATAAATTTTAGATGAAATGGTTTCCTAATAGACTTCTAGCTCTCTACAAAAGAATTTTTTAAAATAGTTAATTTTATGTGTATAGGGTGATTGCAAGAAACACTTGAATGTCCTATTTGTTGTGTTTTATTACAATACTCGTGACTTTTTCTGGGGTACTTTAAAATTAGGAAATTAATTTGAAAAAAAATTGAAAAATATGAATAATGTATACACCTCTAAGATGAAGGTTTTCACCAAAGGAAATTGATAGAAAATTCTCTAAGTAGGAGAACTTAAAAAGTACTAAACCTCAAGAAAACATTCATACCTTCATGTTTTAATTTGGGAAAATTAGTAAAAATAAGTAAACACAAAAAATAAAAGATTTATATTTTTCAACAACTCTATAGAGATGATCTTTCATTAAGAAAATTACTAAAATAATACTTTATATATGTTTAAAAATGCAACCAGAAGGAAGCTCACTTGCGGACTTCCACACAATATAAAAATAACTTTTTTCAAAATACCTCATGTGGAAAGCTTTAAGTCTAATAGAAGACCATCTCGTCCAAATTTCATCTCAAAATCATTAAGAAAAAAGGTACTCCTTAGTGACTAAAACCCCCTAAACTGCCAAGTGTGATATTCAATTACTAGTACTATTTTTGAAAATTATGAAAAAATTAAATAATGTGTATGGTACCTATGAGTATCTTTCCTATAAATATTGAGTCATTTGAAGTCAAAACATAGAAGTTATGGCCAAAAATAAATCAACATACTAGGTGTGATAGAAAATAGGACAAATGTATCTTGCAATTGCCCTATAGAAGTCTACAAAGTGAGCTTCTTTCTACCTTAATTTTGAAAGATATAAAGTAATATTTTGGTGTTTTTTTGGATAAATGACCATCTCTACAAAGTTTTTGCAAATGTACATTTTTTATTTTTTGTATTTACTTATTTTTACTATTTTCCCCTAATTAAAACATGAAAATATGTATTTTCATGAGGTTTGACACTTTTCAAGTTCTCCTACCTAGAAAATTTTTCTATGCAATTCTTGCTATGGGTACCTTCACCATAAAGGTGTATACATAAGACATATTTTTTAAGTTTTTTAAGAATTAGTTTTCTAATTTTAAAGTACTCCAAAAAAACTCATGAATATTGTTGTGAAATATAACAACTACTACAAATGTTTCTTGCAATCACCTTCAAGTCTAAAATTGCAATGTTCCTAATGTGATGCCAAGTACTATAAGCATCTATATACAACATCTTTAATTGTTTTGTTTTCTAACAGCTAAAAAACTAAATAGCCTTGATTCTTAAAGAGTTAAAGGTCACTATGGCCATTTATCTCTAAAAGATCTTTTCGTGTACGATAGAATCATAGAAGCATAATTCTTCATCCTCCAAATTTTGTTGTAAAAAGGAGAGGTCTTTTACTATAGATTAATTTTCAATGAGTGATTTTGCATTTTTTTCAAGCAATGATTCACTTAGTATTAAGAAGAATGATTTTCATGGTCACTAGTCTATCTTGTAAGGATTAAGCAAATAATTATGTGATTCAAAACTACCACAACTTTTCAAAACCAATCAATGAGAGATGAAGAGTTTTCGAAGCAACCAATGAAAATTGAGACATTTTGAGATTTATAAAGGTGTCTTTTCAATGTGAGACTACTAGAGTAGTTCTAAATTATAGGATACCCTATAAGTTCACAACTTTGAAATTTTGTAAAATATCATAGTACTAGTCAATTTTGAAAATAATGAAATCCCTTGAGTTGCAATTCTCTTGTAAATTTGTTAATAATCTCATCAAATTGTTTTGTTCATTTGAGTTCAAGGAATTGAGGTACAATCGAATGAATAAATGTCACTTCTAAGTATTAACCCTTGCAGGACGGGAGGGTGGAAGCATCCTAATAGGAGCCAACTTGGTGTCACCACTCTTTTCTTTTTAGAATCTTTATCATAATTCTTGAATGTGACTTGAAATATGAAAAAAATTGTAGTGAATTGTTTTTAAATTATATCTAGTTGACATAATACAAATAAAAAATATTTATTTTAAATTTCTAAGTATTAAAAGGATTCTATTGTAGTTGTCACCACTACTTAATAGGATGAATAAGCAATCCATCATAAATGATTTAAAGACTATTTTGGATGAATTAGCAACAATGTTTAGTAGTGTATTCTAATATAAATCCATTATGAATGATTTAAGAACTTTTTTAGATGAATAAGCAACAATTTGTGAATGGAATATTCTAACAAGGACCTCCATAAGCACCTTGGTAACTTCTACATGTGGCTCCTATTAAGGTGCTTGGACCCAGGCCTATGACCATTGGTTGGAAGCCCCTTTGATGGTCACTCAATTTGATACCGTTTAGAAACCAACTAAGTATGAAATTTTTATTTTTCAAAGATGGAAGTACATGTATTCTGCACTTCACATAAATTTCAGATTTTTTTGAGCAAAATTGATTTTTATGTGATTTTTTGGAGAAAAAATGAAGAAAAATCATAGAAAATAGAAAATTATCTCAAAAAATCTTAAAATTTCACAATGTGTGTAAATTGTAGTGAAAAACATCATAGTGTAAAGTCAACTTCCTTGTACACCTATTTATAGGTTGCAATGGACATTAAAAATGAAGCCAAAATTCAAATTGCAATAAAATATTTAATTTTACAAATTTTTCCAAAATTACAATTGGAGTAGAAACTATAAGAGAAGACTTTCATTTAATTAGTTGGGATTAAACTCAAAAAATTTCATTTCAAGGAGGAATTTCAAATTTTTTCAATTTCTCAAAACACACTAAAATGACAAATTTTGCCATCCGTTTTCCATAATTATTTCTAGATTACATGAAAAAAAACATTAGTTAAACTACACTCAATTAGAGACTCTTTGTAACTCAACATGAAAGGTCTTTCAAAAAAATATAGATGAAAAAACTACTGTTGAGCCCCTCGACCAACCTAGGAAAGTTTGCTGAACTCTAAAAAATGGTGCCAGTGGCTTTTGTGGATTAATCTCTATAGTCCCAAAAATTCTTTTGAGGGAACATCTTGAAGATTCAAGTAGATTAGTAGGTACCTATGATTTCAATGGTTTAACAAGATTTTTGAATTTTTTTTCAATATAAGAAAATTAATCAACACCCTAAAAATATATTTTTGAAATTTCAATTGGTAATTGTATACAAAATTATGCCATGTGAAATAAGCCAAAAACAGGTGAAGGTAGGTAGTAATTATAATATAAAATTACAAAATATAATTGTTTTCATTTTTACAATTATATTTTTATTTTTATTTCTTATTCATTATATTTTTATGGATATAAAAATCCATTTGATTCATTTGATTTAGACAAGCAATGTGAAAATTACAAAGCTTTTTAGTTAGAAGGCAATCATAAAGAAATCTTTGAAAGAAATGTGGTAAAAAATAATGTATTGGGTTTGTTTTTGAACTTACTTTCTAATTGTTTTTTGGGTTAAAAATTGCACATTGTTTAATTTGCTTTGGCATAACAATCTTAATATTGTTGTAATTCTGATAGTGTTACTAGTGTATTTCAATTCCATTTTAGAACTTAAAAAAAAATTGTTTTTCCTTCTATCTTTGTAAAAATTGATTTGTAAAATCTTACGTGGTAGTCTTTCAACCACATTAGATTACCTATGTAGCAACATTTCTAAAGAGCTCCCACAGTTCCCATATCTCCAAGATTCACAGTCTTCTAAACATCCAAAAAACATGTAATGGAAGATTTCTTGAAACCATTTTCATACATTTTAATACCTAAGAGTCAATCCAAGGCATTTTTTGGCAACAAAGCAAATTTGAATGGATTTTTAAAATCACTTTTATAAGAAACAAAAATTTGAACTTGTTTTCTAAATTTATATATTTGTAGAAAGCTTGATTAATAATTTCATTTTGATTAAC
Organism: Thuidium tamariscinum; assembly: GCA_947034885.2. Classification (NCBI taxonomy): domain Eukaryota; kingdom Viridiplantae; phylum Streptophyta; class Bryopsida; order Hypnales; family Thuidiaceae; genus Thuidium; species Thuidium tamariscinum. The sequence goes on from OX344758.2 coordinate 12,689,081, forward strand.
AAGATGAAAGTTGTAAGGGACTTTAGTTTGCAAGCAATCATGGAATTTTTTACTCTAAAACTGATGTACTTTGAAGTTCATTATTTGAATCAATTTTTTTATTTTGGAAAGAAATTAAAACATTGTATATAGATTGTTTATGTCAAAATTACAACTACTTTAGATTGGCATTCTCAATTCCATAACTAAATTCTCAATAATTTAGTATTTTAAAATCATGCTTTAAAACTCCTTTCTATTTATGACTTTTTTCAAGCACAAATATAAATATTTACTATTGAAAATTCTTATATGTAATTCCAATTTGTTTTGTCAACATATTACAGAAAATAGGTAAGAAAGTTGTAGGATATACCCATTTATGTGAATAAACTTTGAAATATGAAATCTTAGTAAACAACTTGGAAAGAGTTGAAAATACTTCTTTCTGAAATCCAAGCAACACAATCTTCTAATAAAGAAAGTTTTTTATTTTGAAATTTTAGGATAATGTATTCTAACAACTTAATTAAAGGATTCCATGGTTGGATTTGTTAATGAATAAATATAAATGAAGATTTTAGCCTTGCTTTGCATTTAAGTATTTTGAAAATTATTTTGGGCCTAAGACTTCTATTGCATTTAGAGATTAAGCCTCCCATGCCATGTGTATAACCCGGTATATAATTAGTCTCTATGTTGTACCACTTTCCATCAACAATTTTTTTGACTATGTTGTATTGTGCAATCATACATTAAAATCTTCATAAAAAACAAATACTCTCAAAACCAGCTTGGTTTCCTTCAAAAATTTCAAATTGTACAAATTTTGCTTAGAACAAATTATGATGAAAAACTGAATTCCCTCCCCCCAAGTAAGGACAACTGAAGAGGAATAATGTGCACCATCTTTGATCCCGTAATTTGGATTGAAAATTAACCCCTAGGTAAAGGTTTTTGACTATGTTTTCACCAAAAATGCTCCAAAATTGCCATTTCTAATATAAGTGCAATTTTTTTTAAAACACATTTTTGACTCATGTAACCGTAGGATCTTGTAGTAAGGTGGTTTGTAAACATGCGGAAAAAATTTCAGAAATTTCCACAGTGTAGATTGCAAGATATAAGCATTTGAATTGACAAAAATTGCTTTTTTATCCCTGCGAAAATCCAGGCAGCTGCACTTCACAAGGTCACATTTGTGTGAAAAAAAATTCAAAATGGTGGTTACTCTTTGAATTCATACTTCAATGCAAGTTGGCTACATTCTCAAAAAATTTCAAACCATTTGGAATTGTACAACATATAGGAAAAAAAAAGTAAGTAGAAAGAAGTAAAAAATGAGCCAAAATACTAAATTGTGAACATTTTATTCATGGAAATGAAAATTTTCAATCCCATTGGTCAAAATGTTGTAATAAACAACCTACACCTTCTATTTTTATTTTTTTCCAAAAATATGAAAAATTGAATTAAATGAAGAATTTCAAACTTTTTTTGTACTGTAGAGATTTTGTAACTGGCCGCAAACTACCCCAAACTCAAAATCTTCATAACTTTTGACTCATTGATCGGAATGGATTGATTCAAATCTTCACATGTCTATATAAACCTAAAGAATCAATTTGAAATTTCACTTTTAAAGAACATATCCTACAACAATGAAAGAAGAAGATCTAATGGTGAAAAAAGATATGTACATTTTTATATCTTTGTATATACATTTTTATTCTTCATTTCTTTGAAGATGGTCATTTTGACAACCCAACCTATAATATCATTGACTGTCTATGAAGTGGTTAAATAAGAGTAAACTTACCAACTACCACATAGATAAAATTAAAATCCTTCTAGAGACTTGCATATTTAAAAATTTGGTGTGATTATGATACAGTGTCGTATTAAGATTCATCTTCAAAAAAACAAAATGCAAAGAAGATATTTTCCTATAATTTTTTTTGCAATTTAAAGGTGATGAAGCTAAAATCTAGTTAAAATTCCTTGCACCCCTTCACCACCCACTATGTGGTCATACGTTAAGCAACGATACAAAATTTGTTTCCCGTCACGATTGAATTGGTAGATTAATTGAACTATTAGTGTTCAATAATTGAAAGGGTTTGTTGTGTGGTTTTTAGGTCGGTGTGGTAAATGAGTAAATGACTAGTTTACCCTAACCCTTTAAAGATGCAACACTATCACCAATTGAAGGTAGTCATCCAAAAATGATCATTGATGAATTTCATTACAATGGTGGTATTTTTTTTTGCATTTTCGATACATTCCATGTCATTTGAATTGAATGTCATAGAATTTTTGACATATTGAGTGCCAATTTAATGAAATTATGTTGCGCCACTCTACAGGAATACCGCCATTAAAGCGAAATTCAGCATGATCAAACTCCTGGTCAAGATGAATCGAATTTGAGGTGCATTCTTGGAAAGAGTCATTCAGTATCAGACACTCTTTCAGCGTTTCAGAGACTACAAGGACGCGCCCAAGTCACCAAAGACTCCGCATACTGTATGCTCACACATATCAGACAGTCGGCAACTCGGCATCAGTCGGCAGCGACTTAAAGTCGGTGAGCACAAAATTGGACATGGTCGGCACAGGACTAATCTCAAGTCAAATGAAACGTACCCAGGCATTCAATTTGTTGGGGAATTCATCACCATTAAAATTAAACGCGACAAACTTAACCTCAGGTGCAGCTAGTACACTCCGGAAGACCGGGATCAACGACGACGTACATGCATCGGCACCGATCATCGTGCTATGATCCGATCCGATCCGATCGACTGGAGCAACCAAGCACCTGCGAAACAGTTCATGCAAACCATGCCATATATAGTATGGCAGCTAGCTGACTCCGACTCGATCAAGTATATGTAAATTAATTTTACGTGCCTTCGATTCAAATCCTCGGCTATATATAGCTAGCTACTTGATCGAATTGGATTGCAAGGCCCTCACTCGATTTATCGGAGGTAGTGCGTTTCCGCTAACCAGCTGGCCGGGAGACCCTGCTTGTGCGCAATCGGGGGACAAGTTTTTCGATCCGTTAGTACGTACAGAATTTGAGTTGCGTTCCGTATGCACCACCGTCATTTCGATTCTGAGTTTCCCTGGTTTGATTTCCATCGATCGATCGCTAGCTGCTACTGCTAGCTCGTGAGGGATCTGATCTGATCGATCTGATCGATCTGCAAGAGTGTATATTATTTTCTTGTTTTCGAGGTTTTGATCGATATTTCGATCATGTTGGTGGTGATGGGTTTGCTGGTTGGGGTGGCCGTCGTTGAAGCCGCGGTCGTGCTCATGTCCACTGCGTTGTGCACGGGCCACAACCCCAGCACAGGGCCTCGCGTGCGTCGACGAGGAGGATATGGAGGATATGGAGGAGGCGGTGGGGGCGGGTGTGGCGGCGGGGGCGGGGGCGGATGTGGAGGAGGAGGAGGATGTTAATACTTGCATGACTAAGTATTGATCGAGCCCTTTTGCCTGTACCAATAGAGTTGCACGCAGCTAGCTTGGAATAATTGAATAAGTTGCTCTCGATCGATTGATCAGTAGCTAGCTAGCCATACTGTAAAATTAATTAACTAAGAAGTTCATTTGTAGCACAGGTCGATGGAGGAGATAGATCGAGTTATGGGCATACCTGGAAACTGATTTGTGTTGATTGCTTCAATTCTCGCTTCGATCTGATGCAGTTTGATCGAATATGGCTTAATTTATAAGATATTTCCCGGACAAATAATGGATTGGTTGAAGTAATACTTTGTGCCCAAGATTTCATGAGATGTATTCTACAGCTAGTGAAGTGCGTATTACCAGTGACTTAGTAAATTAGGCTTTCAATGCATGCTAAATGTGAAGGAAGATGTGTCGGTCAAACAATATTTATTGAAGTATTGAGCTCCTTGCACGCAGCAGTAGAATTGCAAGCGATCACTTAGCTTCTTATCAATCAGTTGCTCTCGATCACTGCAAGCACTGGATGCATTATTTGAGCGTACTTTCTAAAATTAATTAAAATTTGCAGAATTCCAGCAGTATACAGTCATGCGTGTTATAAGATTTTCATTTGTAGCACCGCATGTAGAGAATTGCATTTGGGGCATGCAAGGGAATTGGAGGAAGCTGTTTGCTCCTTCGATCGATCTGATGCAATTTGTAATTTTCCCAGGCATACAAATAATGGATTAGTTGGTTTAAGATATGGAGTTCAGATTTAATGAGATGACTATCCTGCAGTTAGTGAAGTATGGGACTTAGGCTTTTCAATTTGTATTAAATGGAGATGTGTATGGGACTGACCTTGGGAGTATTGTACCGTATGTGGAAATGGAAGAGCTCAATTTTTGACCTATTTTCCTGCCGTCCAAATCGATTATGCCATTTTTAAACTTAACCTTGAATTGAAAGGACAAGACCTATTGCCACCAATTTCCTTTCCCAAAAATGATCCAATTTTGGATCAATAAGTGTTTCCTTCATTAATATCTAACATTAATCTTGAAAGTCATCTATTAGGCACAAAAGGGTCATGCATTCGCAATGATATTTTGACTCTACATATTCCTATGCTTGTGCATTGATTTTGATGTGGAACTATGCAATGTTTACCAATGGTTATGTGCAATTGGTTGTAAAATGTCCATTTGTACTTTCTTTGTAATGGTTTCTCAATTCTATTGTTTTATTTATGGTTTTGCAATAGATTCCTATCTCTAATAATATACAATAAATTTGTGTAAGTTCCTTCAGCAATACTTCTTTGGATTTCATGCTCACTGAATTATAACTTATGGGCTTATGGTAGCTCCTGATTGCAAATTAGAAACACAGGCTATGACAGAACTAGCTTGTGCTACCAACTAAGAGTGTCAATTTCATAATTTGTTAAACAACCAAATTCCATTCCATTGGTGCAGCCTTAAACCAAAATCTATTCCTACTTTGTAGCTTGAAAGTAGACCTTTGTGAAAGTATGTGTCACAATTTTGGGTTTGTAGAGTATTAAGGGAGAAACATCCAATACTGAACTTGTACCTTGCATTGGATCATATACTCATCCAAAACTGTCCCTAGACTGCAGTTAATGCATTTGTCAAATGCTTGACCATAATTTGTTGATACATATTAAGGACACATACCAAAGTTTGATTGGCTCATTGTTGATTTTAGTAGTGTTCAGATTTTGAGGCATCTATTGAACAGTTTCAGTAGTCTAAAGAGCCAACACCTTAGAAAATCATAGAAATTACATATGGCATCCAAATTTTATTTTTGTTTTTCATATTCATGATTTTGACTCACTAATACTAGAAAAATATTATTTTTAAAAAAACATGCCTCCAACTATGGTGAATTCCTTATTTGGATAATTTTGGGTGTTTCCACTGTACCAATTTTACTACTAGAATAGTGAATCTCCCCTCCAAAAAAAGCAATGTCTAGCATAGGAAGTGTAGAGCCAATTTATAAGCAACGTATGAGCAATATTGAATGAAAGAATGCCCAATGACTGCCTTCCAAATGCAATTTCATAGCAATGTTTTCAAGACTTCAAACAGAGCCACAACATCATGAACAAGGACTTGTAAGAGCCGGTTTCTATTAAGGACCTAGACGAGTAGATGTCTAGGCCCTAGACGTCTGGGCACTTTCCTTTGAGTTTTGGGTTCTAGGGTGTGGCTCCCTTCCAATTCCTCCAGTCTTTGAAAGTTAGCTTTGCGGAACTAGAAGGCCTACATTGTGGCCTCAAGGCTCTATTTGAAGGAAAAAAACAGCTAATAGTTGCGCTACAATTGTAGCGAATGTATCGGACCAAGAGCAAGGAGTGTGGCTGTGATGACAAGTGCAGGTAGTTTCATTGGCTTCCCTCTAGCTCCTAGACACCTTTCCTCCAATTCCTAGACATCTAGGCGCCTAATGGAAAACGCCCCTAGGTGAGACTTCTCAACTTTCATTCTAGGGGGGCCTTAGAAGAAAACAGATTTGGATAAGGTAGGAGGCTTGAATTTTGTAGGGCCGTTTAGAATGGAGCCTATAAAGGGTCCTAAAACAATATAGACATTTGTGGAAAGTAATAATCCTTTTTATATATAGACAAAGAATGCCAATGCATTTGTTTTACTTTAGGACAAGGTTAGTATAGATTCATACTAGTAACTACTTACTCTGATGAGCACAGTTTGCTAGTTGTTCACTTTTGAATTTTGTAAAGATGAAATACAAGCACTAAGAAATACTTGCAAGGTGATTGCACAAAACACCTAGTAGTTTGGTTGCGTTTTGATTTTGGAGCACTATAACTTTTGAAGTATGAATCCAGTGCCAAAACCAAAAAATACATTTCTAAAAATCTTGACAAAAATTGTATTTCTTATTTTTTAGAAATTTTAAAAAATCATTTTATATTTAAAAGTTAATTTTGTTAATTTGTCACACTTTGACATAGTGGGGTTTTAGTACTATTGAGCGGTTAAAATTAATGTTTTTTAGCTAAAAATTATATGGTATATTTTCTTAGTAGGTATACATGTTCTTACCAAAGGGAATCTAAAAATGAATTATTTTATATCCTCTACATTCGTGCAAATAGGCCTCCTTTACGTGTGCAATTCCAAACATTAGAAATGGTTTTGACCTCATTTTTTTAGTCAAATATCATCACCAAAAAGTCTTTCCAAATGGAAAATTTTTACTTTTGTTAAAAATTGTTTTTCCTGTTTTCTACAAATTAAAACATTGAAGCATGTATTTTTTGGAACAAAACTCTATGTCCCAAAATGTCCTAGAAAACACATAAAATGAGGTTTTAGAAGAATTTTGGCAATGGTATAGAGGGCTTTAATTTAAGTTTGGCATTTTTTAATACTTTTACCTTCATTTTTTTCTATAGGCTTGAAGTTGCCCATTTTTTTTTTGAGGAAATTGGGCATTTAATTGCCTAAAAAAAAAACATGCTCCTACCTTACCAAATGCTCCACAAAATTCCTCAACTTTTGGTCATATCTTGATTAGTCTAGCTTGGAGCGCAGTCATAATTTATCTTTTAGGTAGACAGTGAAGAGAGGTTCCTATCCATTCAAAAGTGTGATTAAATTTTTTTACAAACAAATTAAATCCTTCCCCGTTTCAATGAGCTCAAAAATAATTTAAATTAAATTAATTTGGAATCACCCCTCCTCCATCCTACCCTATTTGTAATTTTCAAGTGGAATGGGGTTTGGCATTTGATTTGGGATATATGCCAAAGTTTGTATCTATATCTGAATCCACATCATATTTGTATTCATATCATACAATATCCCATATTTGTATTTGTATCCATGTCTCTAAGTTGTTTCTTTAAGATCAATGACATTAGAGGGGGGGGGGGGGGGGGGGGAGAACAAAAATCAATGGCTCTAAATTTTTGAAAAGGAGGGGGTGTCTTGCAAGGGAGAGCCCATATTTTCAGGGGATAGTTTATAAATATGGTATACATTACATAAGTTTGAATTGATATTTATTTCTCAAAAAATGATTTTGTGCAAGAATATAAAACTTAACACTTAAATGATTATGACTACATTTTCTTTTTTGAAATGTTCCAAAATTGCCATTTCTAATACAAATACCAAATTTTAGAAAAAAAATCTTTGACACATATAACCATATGATCTTGTAGTAATCTAGTTTTAAGAGTTGTGTAAAAAATTTAAATTTTTTTTCAATCTATAGTGATTGACAAAACCGAGTACTTTTGTAAAATGTTTTCATTCAAACAACCATATCATAAGCATCAATGAATAAAACCCAAAAGTGTACACATGAAAGTTGTAGAACACAAAATACAATACGTTACTATGGAAGTTTGAAGAAAAAATTAGTTGTGATTCAAAAGAAAATTAATTCCAAAGTTTGCTATGTCAAAAACTTGGTTTTGTTCAACATAGTTTAGCTTTACTTTATCTTTTGTCAATTTTTTCTTAAAACTCCAAAAAGGATTTTTGTGCCTTAGCATGTTGGTATACATCATTTTTGATTGTTGTGTACAAAAATTGAAGGAAATTCACATTTATAGAAATTAAAATATTAACAATTTAACAAACATGCAAATGATATTGGTTATTACAAAATTTGAGTTTTTTTGTAGAACTAAGAGCATAGGATTGCATTAGCCATTGTAAAAAGAGTATAAGTTTCAAAATAGACCATTGTTATATCTAAATGCCCTTGTATAAATTGAAATATTTGTTTGATTGGGCAATGGGATAAAATTCAAGTGGACAAAACAATGTAGTATATATAATTATAAGAAATAGTAAATTTAGCATATAATAGATTCATGGAAATTTGAAATTATATTTAATGAATTTCTCCTTTTTAATTAGTCAAATTCAAAAATTATATGATAATGGAATGCAAAATATATGATAGAGGAAAAATAACATCCTCCCAAAAAATACCCAATGTTCTTATCTATATCCTTATTCTTTTAGGGATTGCACCCCCCAAGAGAATTTTCCAACTATCAAAATATTTGTGAAAAAAGCACAAAAACATTGGGATCGTTGCAAGAAACACCGTCCATTTTCTGTAGCGTTTTGGAAATGGACGCTTTTTTCTTTGAGAGTACTATTTAATTAGAAAATCAATTTTAAGAAAATATGAAAAATATGTCCAATGTATAAACCTTAAATAAGAAGGTATCCTATGAAGGAAAAGCTTAGGAAAATTCTCCAAGTAGGAGAACTAGAAAAGTGGGAAATCTCATGAAAATGGGCGTATAGTTACATTTTAATTTGTAAAAAATAGGAAAAGTTATTTTCCTCAAATCTAAAAATTGGCCATTTGGAAAGAGTTGATGGTGATGACATTTCACCAAAAAAATAATCTCAGTTTCATATTCTCAAATATTTTAATTCAAAAGTTATAGCAGAAAAGAACAATGTTAGTCCAATTGTGACGGGAAATAGGACCGGTGTTTCTTGCAATCACCCATTGCATATATTTGAAAGAACACCAAAAACTTACAAATGCAACTAATTTATTATGTTATATTTTTTATATTTGAAAGTTTGTTATCTTCATTTGTTTCTTTGAATCATGTTTTATTGTTTATGTTCTAGCCTTGTATGTGTTCTAATCTTGATCAATATTTTGACTTTTTTCAACACTCCGTTACTACAGAATACTAGGAAGGAAGTAACCTCTGACCTAATTCTAGGTTCCTTTTCCCATAAAATAATGTCTTATATAAATCTTAATGTAGTTCAATCTAGTTATTTAGACCAAATAGGTATAAGAAGAGAAGATTTAGGGGGTGAGAATACATCTACCTTTAATCAACCAAATTATTTACAAGACTAAAGACCTTAAGCTTAAGAAAAAATTCTGTTAGGAAAACATATCAACTAGGCTTATATACATCAATTTTTCAAGGCAATCCAAGACATCAAATATATTCAAAAAAATCTTGTAATGTCACAATGTCTCAACAATTGACACTAAACCATTTTTGAATATTTTTTCCATCCTAAATTTTTGGATTTAGAAAATCCAAATGGTATATGTAAAAACTAGATTCTATCATCAATGCTCAATTTTGTGTTTTGTTTTTTTTATCATTTTAGAACATTGTAGAAGACAAATTGAAGGTCATAAGCTAAGGGATCTTTATGCATTTTAGTATTAGATAATTGGTAGTTCCAAAAATCAATAATGACTTTTGATTCAAATATATATACAATGAGAATGTAGCTTAGAAGTAGTTTAAAGGAATGAAAATGTTTGGTTTGAAGCTTAAGGAGAGAGAAGAAAGTCAAATTTCAAAAAAGTCTTTTAGATGTAAGATGTAAGTGTCTAAAAAATGTTTAGAAGTGTGTGAAGGTGATGGAAGTAATTGAATCTTATTTAGACAAAGGATGTAAAAGATGTAGGAGTGGTAGAAGGAAATAAATGGAGGGATTACAGGGTTAAAGTTCACAAATTGTTTTAACTGTAAGGTGTAAGTCTTCTTAGATGTAAGTGTAAGTCTTTTAAGATATAAAATCTAAATCTTTTTAGATGTAAAGTACTAGAAGTATGTGACAGGTATAACAATTAAGTGTTCAAGTATTCAAGGTATAAAAATTATGCAAAATATGTAAAATGTGTAAAGAATGTAAAGTGTAAGAATAGATTGATATAAATTAGTGGTCAAGGAAAAAAGTCAAAGTCTATTATTTTCTTACATGTATGATATAAAGAGTGAATTTAATGCCAAAGTCAAGATACAATCTTAGAACTCAAAGTCAAGGAGATGTGGAAAAAAATAGATTACGCAAAGAAATTAAAAAACAAACTTGTAAACTATAAAGAAAAACCAACAAGAGTACCAAAATATCATTCTCCATATTTTTCAACATCTTCTTCATATATATCTTTCTTCTACATTCTATCTTATTCCTTTGAAGTTCTATAGCTACCTCTAAGTTTGATATGTAATATACAAGAAGACCATCTCTCTTCTCTACCTCTCTTTCTCTCATCTATAGCTTTTGAAATACTTTATAATAGAAATAGATCCTTTATAAATAAATTTTCTTTGTTGTTAGTTCTTCAAAAACCTTAGACCCACTCAAATTAAGCTTTGCATGTAGAAATTATTCTTAGTCGCGTGAAGAAGAGGCAACTACTATAGAATACCAATAGTTGCCATTTTAGACGTTCATAACTTATTGAGTAGAATTCATTTTTTATTCAAATTTTTTGGAAGATGTGCATCTTACTATTGTATTATTAAAAAAAATATTGTCTTATTTCAAGTTAGTGAACAAAATTATGATTGGATAAAAGAGTAGAGGTGTGTTGTTGTTGTTTTGTGATTCTACCTCTTCATTGAATTTTAATTTCTTTGCTATATCTTTTTATTTGTCTTAGATATGAAGTTGAAAGTTTTTGGAGAATTTAGATCTTAATTCTAGAATTTTATAATGCTAAAACAATTTACATTTGGATTCAAAGTAAAACCATGGTACTCATAGAAGTAGAAAGAAGTTTGCTGCCTTTTCTTCTTAACAATGATAAATTTCTTCACCTTTCTTCCTTTCTTTTCACATTACTAAGGTCTAGGTGCGGGTCTAGGTGAATATTTATTCATCAATAATAAATAGTATAGCATATCCAGGTTCTTTGTTGATTTTATTTTATTTTGTTAATGGGTGCCTATATGTTGGTTTATTATGCCTTCCAAATAATGAATCTTTTTTTATGCCACAATTTACTCAAGGTCCCAAAAGTTGGTTCAAAATATAAATGTATGGTGTGTTTTATTGGTTTTAGTCTAATAACTAAGCTTTTAGCAGTGCTATTATATAACCTTGTGAGTGTGAGCATGTGAGCGTAGAGCAGGGATCCTATGAGCATAGAGCTTAGAAATTTGAAGAAGCATTGGAAAATTAAATTTTATTCATTAAAATTGATTCCATCTTAAAATTTGAATCAAAATTTTTTTTTTAATTAAATTTTAGTACTTATTTCTGTGAACCTATTACCGTGGACCTATTACCGTAGTTATGTTGAATTTGGATAAAAATTCTAATTTGCAATCTTACTTAGAAGTATACATTACAAAAATGAAGAACTCAATTGATATGAAAGATTAATGAAGATGGAATGAAGTTTGTATAGAGTATTGATGGATCATTATCATATAATTGTCAGTGCCTGCCACTTCTTGGTACATTGTATCAACATTGTACCAAGACAAAAAAAAACATAAAAAGATTTTAAAAAATAAAAGAAGGTATTAACTATTAAGCAAAATAATCCAAAATCACATAACCCAAAATTGTGATTTCACATTAACTTGTCACAAAAATTTATTTTACATTAACATTAAGTATTCAAAAATTCAGACTTCAAACTAAGTGTTCAAAAATTCAGATTTCACACACAATGTACCGAAAATTTTCAGTTTTTACATTAAGTGTTCAAAATTTCAGATTTCATACACAATGTACTAAAAATTTTCAGATTTCACACAATGTACTAAAATTTTCAGATTTCACACTAACTCTTCAAAAATTCAGCTTTCATATTAAGTCTGCAAAATTTCAGATTTCACACTAACTCTTCGAAAATTCAGCTTTCATACTAAGTCTGCAAAATTTCAGATTTCATAGTAATTCTGCAAAATTTCAGATTTCACAGTAATTCTGCAAAATTTCAGATTTCACAGTAATTCTGCAAAAATTTCTAATTTCACATTAAGTCTGCAAAATTTCAGATTCTACACTAAGTCTCCAAAATTGCAGATTTCAAAGAGTTTTGAAAATTTCAGCATTCACCATATGGAAAGGAAAATTGAAAATTCACTATAATGTGAGGTCATTCGTATCGTTGCGGTCTCCATACACCACTGGTATGTACATAGGAGGACACCTTGTAGTAAGTCTATCACGTGAGTCCAATCCGATGTTGTCTTGCCCAGGAAGTGAATCTCCTTGAAATCCATCAAGAACGATGACATCATTCGGTTCACGAACTAGTGGTATACCTGTATCATCTATAAAGAAGACATTACAAGAAAAAAATTAAACCAAGAATTTTACAAACAAAGATGAAGGTATAATTGCTTAGAAATAGAAAACAAAACAAAACAAAACAAAAAAGATAAGAGGAAATTAGAAAATACCTGGAATGTTGTACTCATGGACTGCACTTTCTTGTGCCTCATCCAACTGTTGAGCAAGTTGATGTCGACCCAACTCTGCTAGGCGAGAACCAGGGTTGGTGTGCTCAAAATTTTTTTGAATAATATCACTCATTTCTAAAGCTTGAGGATTCATCATGCATTTCCAGAGTGATGCAACTCTATTAAACTCCATGCCACCTTGACGGACTGGCAAAATCCAATAAGCAGATGGTATAAACTGCCCAGATTGCACCATAGGCAACAGAGTTCCCGGAAGAGTACTGTAAAAGTATTTTCAAACGCTTCTAAAAATAAACCTTTTATAAATATAGGAGGTAAACTATTCCAATTGAAATATAAAATGTAACCCCAAAGGAAATTACCAATTACAAGATTGTGCTAATAAGTATAGTCCCTATTATATCAAGTCCAATCAGTTAAAGCCCACTTATCTTAGTCAATCGGTTTGATATCTTTCTGCTTTCCCAATTGGCTTCCAGCTTTTGCTCCAAGTCTTCCGATTAGTATTTCGTTGCAGCACTCCAGTATCACCGATTGGCTCCAGCATCACAAACACGGCCTCATTATTTTAAACAATCGGTTTCTCACATTGTTCAGCACTCAACATGGTCTCAAATTAAATCCCTATTATTTTCTATTTAATTATCTTAGTTTTGCAAATTATAATTCCAATTGTTTTCTCTAATTTTACAATTCAACTCTAGTTCTTTACAATCTCCCAATTGATATTCAATTTGATCCACAATTTTATCCAATTGATTTACATACACAACATTCACAATCGGTTTTCTATTTCAAAATACATACTCTCAATTATTCTTTTATAATAATAATTATTAATTTTCTCTCATTTGTTCAAACTATTCCAATTGCTCAAATTATCTCAGTCTATCACAATTGTTAAACACACCAGCTACCCACTCATTGGTTATCTATTCAATGCACATTATTTCTCCAATCGGTATTCTATAACAGTCTATCCATTAAACTCCAACCGGTATTCTTCATCACAGATCAACTTCATATCCAATTGGTATTGCTGATTCTACAAGTCAATTTCCCAATCGGTAATGCATTCAACTCATGCACATATAATCAATTAAAATCCAATCGGCCTTTATCCACACACAGCACACAGAACCTCACACAACACCCAATCGTATACAATCACAGAACACACACAGAAACTTCAATTGGACTCACACAACCACAACACACAAGCACAGACTTACAATTACACAAAAACACATACAATTGGCAAATTCATTCACTAAATTAATTCAACTCCGAAAACACAAAAGTTCACAATTGTTTTACTTCCTTACTCGGAAGGAGTGCCTGTCTCTCTTAAGGTCAACTGAAAAACCAATTGGAAAAAAGAACTAAGTAACCACCAGCCGGCCAACCGGCTAGAACCGCCAATCGAAATAATCGAGAAAATGCCTCTCCAAATCACATTGAAATACCCTATTGGCAATTACACCGTATATACCTACAATCGGTCCATATAGCCTCTACAAGTACGCTACCAATTGATAAACTACAAGAATAACACCCAAAACTACCAATTGGTCAAAATGAAAAATAATTCAGTCCACAAGTACTGCCAATCTGCTTCTGCAATTTGTATTTGCAGTATGTTGTTGCTCATTCAATCAAATTAGTGTGTGTGAGAACAACACGATTTTTTGCAAAAGGAGTTCCATGCTTTATGTACTCCTCCACACCTTCTTTGAGCTGTGCATCACCCACATTCCTTTGAACACACTCAAAGTGTTCCTCTCCAATATCTTTAACACAGTAGCCCAACATCCCAATATAGGTGTGAAGCCCAGTATTGCGCAACGCTTTTGTTAAAATATGATGCCTTGCAAGGGCTTTCTTAGGATCATCCCATTCAAGATGTTGTTTGATTTTGTGACTGACCATGGTAATAGAAGAGCTAAATAGCCTGTATACCATTTGCAAATGCAGCCGATTCATACTGCTGCCACGCTCAATAGAGCATAAACCAGACACATAGTGTTTATCCAAGAACTCTTCCATCTTACCAAGGAGTTCTTTTGGGATATCTATACTACTAACTGAGATAGAGATGTTGACATCCATTTCACGAGGGGCAACTGGAACCCGTGTTCTAAGAGCTCTCTTAGAAGCTGATTTTTTAGCAAGGATTTTTGCTAAGGATTTTTGCTTGGATGCAGAAGCATCTGTAATTGCCTTAGAGTTTTTCCCTTTCCGAGCAGACTTCTTCAAAACTTGAGACATAGGAGACGCAATAGCTGAATTCTGCAAACAAATACAATCATGAGTACTCATCTAAGCATGACCTTACAATACAAAAGTATTTCAACGACCAGACCATGAGCAAACTAACTTATAACTCAAATCTCAAACTCAACCCAATTCACACAAAGACTACACCAAGTCTGCCAAAATGAAACGGTCAGAACTAGACTAACCTAATCGACCAGACCACTGCCAGAAAAGTAACGAAGTGAACTGATCTCGATTAGGGCTCAAATCCGACAAAATTTGGCTCCAATTTGGCTCCAATCCCACTACAGTCCAAGGACAAGACAAAGAGCGAGAATCTGAATACAATTAGGGTTACTACAAACAAAATCATCATTTTTATTACACATTAATCTGTAATTACCTAACACGGTGCAGTTTTTCGACTCTGTATGTAAACACTCAATTCTTAAATTAAAAGTAAACGTACAAGGACTGGAAAACGTTAAAACTCGATCAAATTCGTACTGTAATCGCAAACAAAATAAAACGAAAAGAACTTAACAGCATTGAATCACCTTCAGCAAAGCATGTTGCAAACTTACTTGCTTGCACGCCTTGTGAATAAACTCCAGCTGTGTCTCGTAATCCACAAGATGGGCGCTTCAGAAGATACTCGAAATCACGGCGCTGGCGAACAATTTCCTTAATCTCCTCGCGAGTGAAAAGCAACCCACAGCCCGGAAAGGCGGAATTGTGCCGCAAAGATGTCCCAGTCTCCCACTGCAGTCCAAGGGCAAGACAAAGCCTGAAGTGTGCATTAGCTTCCATCTCGGCAAACTAACTTCCCATGGGCGGGGAACCTAATCCCTCCCTGCCTGCATGCCTTTGCAAAAAGAAAAGAGAAAAAAAGGAAGATTTGAATTCACTCACACATACGGCGCAGCTACAAATGGTTCAGTTTGGGATCAGTTGAATCCCAGTATGATCCTTTAAGTTCACTCCAGTCAACAGAAGTCAATCTGCTTGAACGGTAAGACCCTTACAAACCCCCCGCGATCTGCCTGCGACGGTGGAGTTATTCGGAAACCCTTGGAAACCTTCCCGAAAACCCTTGAAGCATATCTAGAAAACTCTTGAAGCAGATTGAACCAGGAGTGATCAACCCAAGAGGATTCCAACTAGTTCTCTAATCTCTCACACGAAGTTGATCCAATCACACGACAAAAGCAACCACGATACAATGAAAACCTAAGAGAATGGCTCACCAGTCTTTCAGCGTGGCCTTCTACGCCTCACCAATCTTTCGCAGTTCTCTCCGATCCGTGGCACCTTCTCCGAGAAGAAGTTTGAAGAAGGAAGCTCCATGAAGCAGGCTTGTTGCACAAGAAATTCATTTGAAATTTCACAATCAAACGAGCGCCAAACCCTATCAACGAGCCATCGACGGCAGTGGATTTATAAACGGGCGACGCTTCATCAACAGCAAGCAGCTTCATCTTTTTTTTTAAATTGAAAATTGACGGCCCAGGGTTCCCGGGTTTTTCGGCCAGTCTTATCCCTCCATCAATGGTGATAGGGGGGGTTAAAATTATAATCCATTTTCATCAACGGCTACAATTTACTTATCCGGGGAGGGGGGGCTTTCAGAGCGGGATACACCACTTTTTGCTACATTGGATCATTATCATATAATAATGTAGATCCTCTTGAACATAGGAAAAGGTACCAATATTTTTTTATTGATGTATTGTTATTACAGCTATTTAGGTTTTAGAAAAAAAATTGTTGATAAGAATCTTTGCTACAATAAATTTTATTTTGGTTGATCATATCTTGTAGCATTATAAGTCCTCTAAGGGTCAATAATAGGGTATCAATTATTTCCTCTTCATTTGGAGGTCAATGAATTTGTTTGAATTTTAGAAAAAAAAATTGTTCATAGGATATTATTATATGTGGAAAGAGCTTAGTTGTACCAAATTTCATTTTGTTCATGACTATCTTGTAGTAGCGTAGGTCTTCTCAAAGGCCAATGTAGGCACCTACATTTTTGTCTTAATATATTAATTATGGAACTTATTAAGATTTTAAAAGAAAAGTATTCGGTTGATAAAGATTAATTTTGTAAAGAATGAACTTTGTTACACAAGATTATTGATTAGTTGAATCATTGTCCTCTTGTGCATCCAATGAGGGGATTCACTACTTCTTTCTTGATCTAATGGTTGTTTAGTTGATTACTTCCTTCTTGTTCCTTAATACCTCCCAATGCCTAGAAGAGAATTGAGCATTTATAATCTTAATACAGTACTTCTTAAGCTTTGTTAGATTTTTGTGAACACTCTCTATCTTCTTACTTTCTAGTCCCCCTTGGCACCGAGGCAAGTCCCACAGCTTTGATCCAAAAGAAAAAAAAAAACCTCCTAGCCCCTGCAACCGTGGGATTCTCTGCGTCGCCAAAAAGAGTCCACAACTTTGACCCTCCAATTTTTATTTTATTTTTCCTTCCCACAACCGTAGGACTCTTCTTAGCGCTAAGAAGTACTAAGAAGCAATACGGAAGAGAGTGACCATAAAAATCTAAATTTGAATGGATTAACCTCATTTGATTTCAAAAAAATTCTAATTAGTCGCTAGTTTTTTCTCTTCTTAAAATCTAGCAAAGTATAATAAATGGTACAACAAGGTTATTCAAGGGACCATGGTGATAGGTCTACGGTAATATAATTGTGGTAATAGGCACTAAAATTTATTGAAGTTAATAAAAAAATTTTAAAAATTTTAGATGGAATCTTCAAAAAATTAGGTAGGCTTGCAAGCTCACAAGCTCACAAGTTCACGCTCAGAGGCTCACAAAATAGCAACCTTGACTAAGCTATTGTATTTTTAGTACCAAAAAAGTTAGGCAAAAGTCAACATTAATATCTTGCAAACAATTTTCTATCTTTTGCAAAAATATAGCATTTGACTCAATTCAACTTTTTTAGTCTAAGTTATAGATAGATGAAGTTTATTCTTAGAAGGATAACAAAACTTCATCCATGGATTTCTAGTAGTTCTCTAATTCAAAATGACTTCAAATTTTAGATGAAAATCAAAGATGTTAATTTTGTATTGATAGTTCAAATTTGGTCCAAACTAAATTTTTTTTCTAATTTTTTTTTCAAATCTAATCTAATTTTTCATCTTCCCCAAACTTTTGTGATTTCTAATCTTTTTTTTAATGAAAGACATCTATGGATACCACTTCATTGGTTCGACAAGCCTATGGTCTTAGCTTTTTAAAAAAAATCTATTTTATGAGTTTTTACTTGAAATTTCTTGATTCTTAAGTCTTAATGTAAGTATTATCAATATACTATTTTTAACAATTTCATATCTTCCTTTATTAGGTCCTAATTACATATCTTAAATTTGATATAATACTTATTAATCAAACCTTTTTTATTAGAAGTCATAGACCAATGAAGTTTGACTTCTAATTGGATTATAAATTTTCATCCACTTTTATCTTTTAATCCACAATTCAAATTTAAGTTCTAACTTCATTTATCAATTCTAGATTTTGACCTTTCTTCAATTCTCTCAACTTGTTCCAAATTTGAGAGTTCCAACTTTTTTTCATACAATTTAAGATCTAAACTTCATCCACTCCTATTTCTTATAATTTAAGTTCAATTTTAAGTTTGAGATGCTTTTAAGAAACCTTTAAGCTAAATATATGAGTTTCTAAATCTAAAACTAAAAGAAAAGCTAGTTTGGATATTGTGACTTAAACTTCTAGTTTGGTTACTTGATATAATTGTGGATTTCTTAGAATCAAAAGAAAATAGTATAAATTAGAATTTTACCTTGGCTTGAGTTGAGGCTAATAAATTATTGTTCACTCCTTTGAATTCTCCATTGTTTTCCATTATCAAATGATGTTTGGTAGTTTTACCCATGGTTTAAAGTAGGGACAAAAATACAATAACAATTTTTTGGTATTCTTGAGGGGATTGATTTTCTTCTATTTTTGACTTATCAGACCTCTATTCTAACTATTTTTTGGAGTTTCTATAACATTAAGAGCAAATTCTTGAATGCCTAAACTTGAAATGAATGGAAGAGACAATTTTGAAGGGTTGAGGACTACTTCTAATACTATTTTTTTCTCACTAGTTGGATACTTCTTACTAATTTTTGGGGTCTAAAATAGAGGTGTTCAAACCTATGTTTTAGAAACTAAACTTAGTGACCTTTACATGGGTTCAACTATCACCTTTAAACAAATTTTAGAGATCTTCTCTTAAAACTTTAGAAGTCAAAGCTTTGCTATGCTTTCAAAAACTCTCTAAAATTTGATGACGCTTCTAAAACTCAAAGTCAAAGCTTCCCCATACTAAATAGAACGAGTAAGATATGGATTCATACTTGACATACAAGTCTTAGTACAATTGCACATAAGACTACAAGAGAGTTAGTACAAACATAAAACTACTATAGGTGTTAGTATGAAATGTTGGTACAACATGAAAGTAGAAACATGTGTTATTACAAATGGGTTAATATATAAGTTATTTTAAAGAAAATACTAGAGGCCTTTTAAGTGGCATGGCCAAGGTCCACAGGGGGTTGTCTTTAGGATTAGAATAAGTGCTTAAAAATATCAAAAACTATAGAAATAACTAAATTAGTTCATAAAGAATTCCAAAAATATATAAAACAAGTTAACAGGGTTTAAAGGGACCTCCAATCCTTCAAAAATTCAACAAAGACACAAAAGTGAAGCTTAAAATGCTCAAAAAAATACACATTTAGCAACTTAACTCAAATTTGGTTAAAAATTCAATTTAATGGGCCAACAAGTTGGTGTACCAAAATCATGACTACAAGGGATGTTTTGAAAGGAGAAAGGGTGCCCATTTATATGTTAATTCATATAAAAATAATTACAAATATTTAAAAAATTATATAAAAAATGACCTATAATTCCTTAGAATCTTTGTGGTTTGTAGCACATCAATTATTTGAATAAGCGTTATTTTGTACAAATTCAAAGTATTTTAAATAGTGCACTTCCAAAATCTCAATTCACATATTCTTCATGATTATATTCTTTAATTTTTTCTTAATTCAAGATTTAAAATTCACATTGGTAACTTTTACATTAATAAAGATGTTGGAAAGAAATACACATTTTTTTATAAGCATTAAATTATGAAAATGTTGTATCGTAAGCTCTTGTAGATTAAAGAGGTTAATATATGTTGATTAATTTCTTAAAGATCATTATTTCAATATATACAAGAGAATTGAATGGACATTTTTTCTAAATAGTATGCTTCAAAATCACGTTGTATTAAAAAATGGTATGAATATTGTCATATGCATAAGTATAGTCTAGATTTTGTCTATTTCTCCAAAACTCAGAACTATAGTATAGGGGTTATTAAATCAAGAGAATGGTCAAATAGTCTAATGTATTGTAGCTAAAGTTACTTGTTTTCTATAGTTTAAGAAAATTTACATACAATTGATATTCAATAGTATAAAATAATTTTCACTCTTATAAACCATGATAAAATTTTGTGGCCTATCTTTTAATAATGCTAGAGACATATGCGTACGGTCCGAATCCTACATAGTATTCTAAAAAGAGGTCAAATATTTAGTCAAATTGTCAAGTTTAGATCAATTTTTCAAATGCAAAGATACTCTAGGATGGTCAAATTGTCTAGTTAATTTACAACTATTGTGTTTTGTACATGGTTGACTAAAGACCCGTATTTTACTTCAAATTTTTCTCAATATGCAAAAAGTATGCAAATAAAAATTATACTTGAGGTCAAGTTTTCTTATCCCTTTTTCTTTTTTAGGTTAAATATTCCAAGTTCCCATAATGTTAGTATCCTACATACACATTTAAAAATGATTGATTTTGTTCACTTTTCTTTTAAAATAATGATCTCCAAAATCATTAATAAATAATCACTAAAACTAAGTGTATCAATTCTAAAAAAAACACCATAGGATCAAATGCTTCAAATTATTTTATACACCTAAAACTATATAATTAGACCTTAAGCCATAGTCTATGGGCCATGACATGCAATTAGACCTATCATCATGATCTAGACCTTAAAGTCATGGAATAGAGGCCCTAAGGTTGCTCAAATTATACTCAAAAATAAAAATAAAAATAAACCTTCAAAATCAACCCTATAGGTGATTTTAGAGCTCAAAAATACAATAAGATCCTATAACCATGCAATCTAGGCCCTATGACCGCGCATCACATCCTATTCCCATGGGGGCAAATCCCTGATCAGAGCTGTAGGCTCTGAGTAGACTTCGGACTCTGACGCTGCAAGGCTTCGTTGACTTTTAACAATCTGAAAACTTCTGATGCGAACTTTCACTTGCAAATTCTAATTTCAAGATCAATTCAACCACAATCTTGATGCAAGGACTGCTTCTCCAACCCAATCTTGAAAATTGTTGCGGAAAAAAGCTTCAATGATTGTGAACTACGACGACGGGCCTATTCCAAATTAAGTCCAAATTTTGCAAATTTCTTCCTGATGGTGAAGTACTGATCTTCCTTCGTTGTCCACTCACATTGCAGCTCCAATCAAGCTTCAATTAAGTCCCAATCAGATTTACAAAAAGCAAAAAAAATTTCAATTATCACCAACGTCAATCAGAATTTTCACCTATTCTCAAAGAATGGATTATTTTAGCTGATCAAGGCTTTACGTTGTCATTGGTGTTGAGCTTTCAACCTCTAGCCTTCAACACACTAAAAAGATTCCACATCAATTTGATTTGTAATTCTCATATTAAAACCCTTCAAATAGCAGCCTTTGACCTCTAATGCCAAATTCAATCACTTCTTTGCAAGCTTCCTATTCATGCGATTGCAAAAGAATTTCCAACAATCTAATTCACACAAATTGATCCTATAAGCCTTTGCCCAATACTTTGAAAATAATCAAGACGAAGATCAGTAAAAAACTAACATGGCTATATGTAATCTTAGTTTTGCAATTCCACAAAACCCAGGAAACAAGTATAGGGGTTCTTTGTTTAGGGAAAGGTTAAATCAGTCTAACGTTTTGTGACTAAAAGTCACTTTAAACAAGATTTATGTTTACAAATTTAGGTTAATAATATAACACTCTTATTCCCATATGTAAAATTTTATTGACTAGTCCATTACCAATGTATGTATAAAGTCTCTGTCCTATATAGTGTTCTAAGGGAGGTCAAATCATTCTTTGTCAAATAATTCAGGTTTTGTCAAATGATTTTTATATCGTGCATGCTATAGGACTTAGTCATAACACAATAATACGTATAAAATAATACACATAGTTCTTTAATTATACCTTTTTATGTGTAGGTCAAATTTGTCCGGTCAATCTACAGCTATCACGATCATGTAGAAATATGTCTAACGGTTCCGTAATCTATGTCAAATAAATCCCAGTTGTACAATGTATGATATCAAATATTTCTTAATTTTTTTGGTTTAATCAAATTAGGTCAAATAAGTCCAAAACCAACATGAGTTAACACACAAACATATCATTGAATAATTTTAATTTAAAATTAAAAAATTTTAAATTAAAATTAATTAATTTTTTTATCTTATTTTATTTTAATTTTATAAAACCTATAATACACATAGAATAAAAAAACAAAACATAATAACAATCCTAATAATAAATAATTCTAATTCTAATAATATATAATAATAACATAAAAAATAAAAAATAAAAAATATAACTATAATATATAATTATATTAATATATAATTATAAAATAATAAAATAATAAAAATTAAAAATTAAAAAAAAATCGAAAAGGCCCTATGGCCACGGTCCACCCCCCAAGGCCGGGCGGGGTAGTCCGCCGCGGACTGGGCCGACCGCGCCGGATCGGGCTGCGAGGATCGGGCCTGGGCCGACCGGTGGTCTGTCTGCGCCGGACTGCCTTGCCGAATCCCTAACTGCCTGCCTCCGCACCTCGCCGCGCCGCGCCTCTCAATTCAATTCAAATTTTAAAATTTGTTCACAATTTTGTTCAATTTCGTTGCGTAATCGATCAATGTGACCATTACACCTCACCAACAATTGGATTCAGACAAAATTTGGTAATTTAGTGGTCCGGCAAAAAGATTCAACCAGACGCAACAGCTTCACAATGCTTGCTTCACTGATCGTTGTGATCACAAATCCGGGATTGAACTGACCCAATTGATCAAATTCAGTTGCAATTCTTGCTCGTACACTACATCCAATCTTGTACAATCAAAAATTTTATCAATTCGGAAATTCGGTGGAAGATTGGTCTAGGTTTAGCATCTTTGTTTTAAAACTTTGCAATTCCCGAATTGAGTTTGTTCTAGGTCTGCAAGATTATGTGATTGTGGAAATTGGGGTTCTCCATCACCAAATTCGCAGCACCTGTCAAGGTCCGAAATTCCTCACTGCGATGACGATGCATCGTTCCTGCATTTGCCTCAGCTTCAACTGAACCAAGCTCAAAAAAAATCTCTCTCGATACTACTGAGATTGACTCACCAGAAATTTGGTTGCTTCGTTGCATTGATGCTGTGATCGCACGGCAGGTGATCTCTATTAAATTGACTTCGGGTTGGTCCAGCGCTCCTTCCCGCTTCCGTCAGATCAACGAAAATTGCACCCACCAAGCTTGTTTCTCACAGTTGCACAAATCCGAGGACAACACCTGTTCTTGTAGGAATTTCAATTTGCAATCTCTCAAAATTTAAAAGAAATTTACTCACAATCTCAGTTTCCAATACTCATATACAATAGATTTACTTTGCAGACAGACCTACGACACCAGCAAGCAAGCATAACAAGACAGGTAAAGGTAATTCTAATTACAATAAACACAACAATTCAACAATACTACAGGCAAAAGATAATAATCACAATGCAATGAACATAATAATTCATACAAGATTTGGGACTTACATAATGCCAATGATGGCTTTTTAATTTTCACTTTTATAGTTTTTCTTTTTTTAAGAATTAAATAGGTGTGATGATGGAGGGGTGTGACCTAAGTCACACCTCATTCATCCAAAATAATTTTTCATCTAAATTCGTGTCCCATTCATCCATACTACTCTATTTACATTACAAAAATTTTAAGTTACTTTTACTTTTACTTTTTTAACTTTAACTTTAACTTTAACTTTTTACCTTTTAAGTGTTTTTATATTGTTTTTCTCCTAATTTTATTACTTTTCTATAACTTTTCTATAAAAAATTTAAAATAACACCTAAAAGTCAACTATTTCTATACTACACTATTACACTATATCTACAACAATGCCCCCTTGGAAACCTTTGGAGCATTTTGTGTTTGTTGTTGCAATCACAACCTTAGCATCATCCAACCAATAGCCATATTCTCCTTCTTCCAATTCACTGATACAAATTCTCTGTCTAGTCTTGATATCAAATTAGCTATTAGTGCACTTAATATTAACTCTATATTTCACATACATCAACAAAGAACTTGAACCCTAACCAAAATACTTTCAGACAAAGAAATTGAATACAAAACACAAAATGAATATATATTAAATTTACTTGAATGAAGGCAAAGTATTATCCCAACATTTTAAAAAAAGTTTTATGTCCTTTTATAGTATTTGTGACATCCTTTCACAAACAAAAAGGTGTTTCTTTTTGTTTCTTTTATTTTAATTTTTATCATTTATTTTATTTATTATTTTGATTTATTTTTATCCCAATGTAAGGTCCCTATGAATTTTTATGGTTAATTTTATAATTTCTAGTTTGTATTCCTATTTATTTTTAATTTGAAACCAAAAATGTTTTCTAATGTGCTACATATTCTAAAATTAAATATTAGAAATAAAAATTTTAACTACAATAAGGAATAAAATAATGCTTATCACCCAATATTCAAGATCATGAAACTTTGAAATCCCTGTCAAGCTATTTTTTTGAAGTTGTAATGAGTTAATTACAACTTTTTGTTATAACACTAACTAATCTCCACCATACATCCATTACAAGGCCTTAAAGTGAGCTTCATTTTCTTATTGAACTAATTGATAATTTCACATAATTTTCATAGATGGTTCTTTAGTAATTACCTCCAATATCCATGATATATGATCTTATTTAATTATTTTTCACCATAAAAATATTCACATGCTTTAATTCACAAATTAAATATGATGTAAAAAATCATATTTTTGCAATAAAAATGCTGCACTATATCTTTAGTAATCATGCATAGTCTATAAAAATATAGTCTTTGTAATAAATGATTGTTTAATATTGACATGAAAAACTTCTATTTAATAGTTTATATTTAATTTCTTTAATTCATCAACAATTGGTGCCAAATAATTGTTCATATCTTTAACTTTTTTTTTCTATGCACATGCACAATACAAATTACATATATTATTCTTATAAGCTATCATAATTTGTTAATTTCTTGGGCAACTAATAGCCTATTCATAAATAAAATCTCCAAAAATCATTAGGCAATTGCAAAAATTAAGATTGACATGTTGAAAAAAATAATTAAATACAAAACAAAACATTTATGCAAGCACCTAACAACATAATTCTAAGGTCTTATATTTATTTATACTAAATACAAAAGAAAATCACAATGAGTCACTTAAAATAATTGTTGCAAGTATAAAAAAGAAGCTTTGTTGATTATCAAAGGTGGTAGGTTGTAGTATATTAGTACAAAGTGTCATATAGTTTATGCAATTGAATTATTTCCAAAAGGATTCACTCCATCCATGCTATGGCTAAAAATGCATTATGTAGATTTTGAAGGAAATTTCATCTTCTTAGAAAAAGTTTTCATGTGGATGAGTCAATTGACCCTCTCATGGTATCATTTTTATTTTGTAGTCTTGGTGTCATATACTCATATCATATGCTTTGATATATTTGAACAATGAAACATAATTTATAGCATAAAGTTATCGCAAAATAATGCATTTCTTATTGTCTAACATTGTTCATGCACATGAAAATAATTTTAGTTATGAAAAAATACATCTAAAATCATTTTGTAGCAAAATCAATAAAAAATTATATGAATTTTTTTTTTTTATAAATAATAATCTTACTTGAGATATTTTTCTTAAATATATTTTGCATATAATGGAATAGGCTGTAGCTGGGGCAAATTTAAAAACCTTTGTATTTTCTTTATAGTATTAACTATGTTTATATATATACAAATGTATAGTCTTAGAGTCAAGTCTTACTTCAACAATTACTTTTTTTACTTCTACTTTAGTTTTGAGCATTTTTTCACCTAATTTAGGATTAATAACATATTTTTCTATTATTTGAAATATTTCATGTATGTATACAATGCTCATTGTAGGTTTAATCTGAATTGAAAAATTGAAAAATAAATGACAAATGATTAAACTTAAAACCATAATGTAATGATATTGTAGCTTTTGTGAAAATAAAAATAAAAAAATTATTTTGTCTCCTTCTATATAAGATACTATACAATATTGATAAATGATTGAACATCCATTTTAATTTGTCTAATAAAAAATCAACAACAACCTCATTATGATATTATTCATACCTTAATAAATAATAAATAATAATCTATTTTTTTTTCTTAATGTTGTGATTTTTTGCAATATTTTGGTGGATTTACATGTTTTATTGAAGATAATATATTTTGAAAAATCAAATTATAAGTACTATTAGAAATTCAAATAATTCCTTTTGTATGTAGCAATGATTGTTATACTCTCAGAATTGTTTAGTTTAATTTTCATGTTTGATATTATTTTAAATTTCATATACCTTTAAGAGATTGTTCATTACATATTGATAATTGCCTTCACTAATCAGTATATTGCAATTCTTCATGCTTTTTTTTAGATGTTTATACTATAATAGTATAACAATCTTGTAATATTTATATGTGATTTCATTGCTAAAAACTATGATTAAGAATTTTTATAAGATTGACAATACCATGACGATTTTAGAATGAATTTGACTCATTGAAAAGACATTATTAAAGAGTTCATTGCTTGAAAGGCACTCTTTGAACACCCAATTAAAGAGATAGTATTAGATCAGACATAGAACTTGTGTGTTAAGTTCTAACTCAAGGGTGGAGTTAGAATCGCCTACAATGGGCAACACTCTTGCTTCAAACAAATGCTCCCTAAGCTCCTTTATTTGTATCAAATTTTAAACAATGTTGGAATAGACTAAAGCACCCTCCTTTAGGATCTCCTCTTGTAAACCAAGTAATGAAAGATGCTTCCATATCATACTTATCTAGATGAGACTTGATATATGAATTTTTTGAAATGTGCATTTGGTGAACTTTGGTGGAATATCCATCTAGTCCTATTGAAACACAATCCATTGGAGAAAATAGGTCATTAAAGAATTGTTGTACTTGACTGCCAAATTTATCTAATTGCATCCAAATAGAGGAAGCAATGCTATCACCATGTCCTTTAAAACTTTTTTTTATATAGAATCTTGTTTTTTTATTTAGATGGTACTTTACTACATTGCCTTTTGATTTTGTTCCACTATGTGCAACATAACTATGACTTATAGATTTGTATTTCCCCCGCTTTGGATTGTTTTTACTCATTTTTGCTGCATATGGGGATGTTTCATAGTAGTGATTTGCTTCAATTAAAGTTCGTTGTTAATCAAGGTCATTAGTCCTCATATTGGGAATATATATCATTATTACATGGTCAAACTTTAAATCTTTAATGTTCATAATTTCCATTTGTATAATATCAATACCATTCAAGATCATTGAACTATCGTTGTGTTCGAAATACTATATTGTTGTTGTAAATGTCTTGCCAATTTCTTAGGAAACTTGAATCAATCCGAAAAGGTAATTAATGCAACTTCTTCATTTTTTTTTAGCCTCCCTTGGAATATTTGAAAAATTAATCATAACAAGGCAATGGCAAACTAGAGTGGCCCAAAGTTGGCAAAAATGCAATTATCAAAGTCCATTTCATTTTTTTGCATATGATTTCTGAATCTTTTGATTTTTTTTCCTATAATTTTTTTATAGTTTATATAAGCAAGAAATGAATTTTTTTTTAAATTGTAATTTTATAATTGTATTAAAAAAAACTTCAAAAATAACATCAAATTTGTATTTATTTCAATAAATTGTAGAATTGGTTATAATGAAAATCCACTCAATTGAAAATTTGGCCATCCTTAGAGATACTTATTATAATAATTTTAAGAAGGTAGATTTGCATAAAATTGATTTTAGGTATGTCTAATGTAAGTCACAAAATCAATACTATTACTGATGAAATAATAATTTATAAAAGTCCTTTCTTTAAAAAATAAAACATAAATTCTATTAAAACACACAACAATTCCATTTGTATCAATATAGTTTTCATATTCTTCAAACATAGAAAAGATATTTTATGTTTTTATATGAATTCAAGAGTCATTTCATCAAAATCAATGGACTATGACAATCCTTAGGTGAAAACTAAATAGTCCATAATAAATAAAATATTGAAAATTAATTTAATTTAATTATTGAAGGTTGTAATATATTAATTATACAATATATAAATGAGTCCTTTTGATTAAAATTGTACTATATATTTTTTTAATCTTCAAAAATGAAAGTAAAATCAACAAAATATGGATTGTGACAATAAATTATAGGCCCCCCTAGCTTACTTTTGCCCAACACACATATTTTGTTTGATACCAAATTCCTTTAGTAGTAAGTGTTCTTGAAGTCCATGTCCTTCAAATTTGCAATTTTAGATTATAAAAGGACTACGTCCAAGTCGAGTTTTGGATGACGTACAATCCCCATTGTTTTCTAAATATATATCAAATTGTTCATATACATCATCAAACTCTTGTAGACATTGGATTTTGCATTCTTGAAGTATTGAGAGATCAAACACCTACTTTGTGTATATGCCAAAGTCCAAGCCTTAATTAGACTCATATTGAGGACATTTAAGAGGGTTTGGATAATTCAAACACTCTTCACATAGTTTGTGATAGAAATTGACATGATATTATTGTTTGTTCAATATATCTAGGTTGATGTCTATAGAATTATTCACAAATATTTTTTCAAAATATGCACAATCCAAAGTTTTTTTACACGGCACAATATACAACTTTGGAAAATGTTTTAATAAATGATGTTTTCCTTTGCATCCACATCCTCCATCATTGTTATATATCAATTTGATGGCGTTGAAAGCCTTCACAAGCTTTGCTCTCACCACTTGTTAAATTTGTTTTCTTGCCTTTTTATATTATTGCACACTAGAACTTGCCATTGTAACTAATATAGCAAAGAAAAAAAATACTAAAATATAAATAGGAACGGTACTACAAGAGGAAAAAAATTTATACATTTTAATAAACTTATAGTTTTCTCATAACAAATCCAAATGGATTGAATCAAAGCTTTTCATGTAAACAAAAATATATTCTATAAGAGTTTTTGTTTTTTTAAATTCTTAAAATTCAAATTTGAAGTTTTTTTCACTGCCCAATCTCCTCCATTTTGAGTTTATTTGGGCATAACTTTTATTTCCAAACACTAGTTGAAAAATATTATATTAACATCAAGATAATAATTTTTTCTATCACCAAAAAAAGTTTTAAGAAATTAGGATAAAAGTTGGGCCTGTAGGTGCCTATTCAAAATCCCATTTGTCCCTTGAAGGGACAATGGTCCTGTAGAAGTTAAAAACCTTGCATAAGACTTCTTTTTGTTAACCTCTCAATTCTAGAAAGATCTACAAGAAGTTTCTTCTACCTCAACAATATATAAAGACACAAGTTTATATTTCCTCTACGATTTTTATTTTAAATGTATATCCTTAAAATCAATTCTATGTCTAATAATGGATTTTAAGTGGAATCTATATCTTACCTACCTTGAAAAATTCAAGAATCAAATGGTATGTGCTATACATGTGGTTCATTCAATTCTAAACAAAAGATAAACAAGGTCTTTTAACTCCTAAAGCCCTAAGGTGCGTTTTTTGGCATTATAAAATTTTTGGGGAGCTCACTACCAATGGAGTTTTTATTTATTTTTTGCTGTAATTTTTACACAAGATGTGCCCAAGGAGTAGCTTTAAGGCCCAACAATTTTCATAACTTTTGACTTTGTGGTTAAGAAGTTATGGCATGATATGTCGTTTTCTTTACTCGGAGGGCATCCCGGGCAATTGAAAAAACTTCTTTACAAAAACTTTTTTTTCAAAAGTGAAATTTCGAATTGATTCTTTAGGTTTTTACAGACATGAAAAGCTTTGTTTCATCCCATTTGGATTAAGGAGTCAAAAGTTATGAGCAATTTTACTTTGCGGGTAGGTATGGAATTTTTGAAAACCATACCTACCCACAAACTAAAATTGCTCATAACTTTTAACTCCTTAATCCAAATGGGATGAAACAAAGCTTTTCATGTTTATAAAAACCAAAAGAATCAATTTAAAATTTCACTTTTGAAAAAAAAAGTTTTTCTAAAGAAGTTTTTTCAGCTTCCCGGGATACCCTCTGAGTAAAGAAAACAACATATCATGCCATAACTTTTAACCACAAAGTCAAAAGTTACGAAAATTGTTGGGCCTTAAAGCTACTCCTTGGGCACATCTTGTGTAAAAATTTTAGCAAAATAAAATAAAAACTCCATTGGTAGTGAGCTCCCCAAGAAATTTATAATGCAAAAAAACTCACTTCAAGGCTTTAGGGGTTAACCAATTTTGATAACTTGAATCTTCTTCTATCAAATAAATCATGTAGAAATAGTTTTTTGTTTAACTTTTCAATTATATACCTTCTAAAACATTCTTAGCATTCAAGTTTTATGATTTTGTATAGCAACAAATCACCACAACTTGAGCATTGTCTTAGAATTTTCCTACAAATTTGGTTAAAGTAAAGTGTTTCCTATTGTTCAAAGGATCTTCTTGAGGGTGACCTTGTGGTAACAAGGATGCACGGATGAGAGCATTTGCTAAGGTAATTGTGATAGAGAACTTAAATTTTCATTGAGGCTCAAACTTGGACTTTGATTGAGGCCAAATTTTCTTACTGATTGGAAAAAAAGCTATTATGTTTTAAGCATCTAGTGATGCTTTATAACATTGTTCATTATGAAAGTCTTTCATTGCATTGGAAAACAAAACCTCTATAGTTAGTTGGTAGGAAGTTTGTAGGACTTTAACCTATTTGCTTTTTAACCTTGAAGAACCTAAACCATTTTTTGCAAAAAAACATTCAAAATTGTCATTTCTACAACAAAGAGTAAAAAGATTTGAGAATTTTTTTATATTTAAATATATGATCTTACACCTAATTAGTATGAAAATGGGTGGAAAAATTTTCAAAAATTTTGATTGCAAAGATTGCAAGATATCTGCGTTTAAAGTATAAAAACAAGGTTTTTAGCACATTCATTTGTTGGATTAGATTATTTGACTTTGAACCTTTTTAACTTTTATTTATTGAGCTTTAGGGTTTTGAACTTTAAATATTCATAGTAGAAAATTGAATCAAGAGTTTTAGAAAAAAAAATGAATTTAGAAAAACTCAATTTTCATTTAAAAAAAAATTGTTAGGTAGAAGTAGCTATGAGATAGAAGGAAAGTTTAAGTTATTAATATTTCTAATGTGGAATTTAAATGAACTGATCCCAATGAAGATATTTTTCTAGAAAAGAATTTATCCTTATAGAGTTTGATTTTTTTTAGATTATAAAATTTTCATTAAAAAATAAATCCTTCAATTTATTTTTTCAAGAAGATGTTGAGATGGTCCAAAAAACAAGCTTGTTCATAGCTTTCACACAACTTATTCAAATAAAATGAATTAAATATTTTCACATAGACAAAAGTATAGTCTAAGAGATTTATTATTTATTATTTTCAATTCAAAATTTTTGAAAAAGT
Source organism: Thuidium tamariscinum (assembly GCA_947034885.2). Lineage (NCBI taxonomy): Eukaryota > Viridiplantae > Streptophyta > Bryopsida > Hypnales > Thuidiaceae > Thuidium > Thuidium tamariscinum. The sequence continues at coordinate 12,720,997 of OX344758.2, forward strand.
TTTTTGTTGCCCAATCTCCTTTATTTTGGGCTTATTTGGGCATAACTTTTGTTTTTAGACACTAAATAGGAAAAAATTATATTTCCGTGAAGTTATTTAGTTTTTTTATCTTCAAGAGAATTTCTAAAAATTATGACATAAACTTAGACGCTCTTTACTTGCTCAAAAATTCCAATAGTCGACTAAATGGACAATGGTCCTTTAGAGGTTAGGGAATGAACTTCCATCAAATTTTTTGATGAATTTTTTATTAAATAACTATAAATAAAGAAGAATTAACACCCAAAAATCCCCCTTATTTTATATATGTCATAACATCCCAAATTCATCCTTATACATGATGGAAGAGGTTTTGGCAAACCTCGTAGACCAAATTTTTTGTGGAAACGCCCAATTTGGATCCACAATGACAATTGAAATTGGATTTCTTGATCATGTGGTTCTTATTATTCCATGTTCCTATATTTTCAAAGCAAGAAGCTATACTCCAAAGTAATGACCATGAGCCATCTCCAAAAATACAATAGTAACCATTTTGTGCTAGTTTTATCCTTTTGTACTTTATTCATGACAAAGCTTTTGAATTAAATTTTTTTTTTGTGATTTAGAAGTATTAGTTTTTATAAATAGCCCTTAGTGTTCAAGCTGTATCTTTATGTGACAAAGAGCTGTACCTATTATTGTGGTTGATTATATTTTGTCCATTTTTTATTCAAACCAAAGAGAGTTCAAATTTCCTCTTATGTTAGGAAAACTAGCAATTGTATTTAAAAAAAATCAAAGCTAGAGTACCAATCCAAAATTAATTTTAAAAATAAATAACATAGTCTTCAGTCTAAAGTAATATAGAAAATCAAAATATGTCCTCAATCTAAAGCCAACAATTAAAATACACCAAGAAGTAGTTAAACTTGATAAATAATACACAAAGTTAAAGTTGCTCCAATCTAACAGCATAAAAAGCTTCTAATCAAGTTGACTTCAATAGCACACCATTTAACAAAGTTGCAACCAACTCCATTTTCAATATACAAAGTAGCAATTAAGTTCAATAAATAGAAACAAGGGCTCTATTGAGTGATGGCATGTGAGTTCTAGTTGCTAGTTGTTGTGTTCAAATGAACAATTTATAATAAAGTAGAATTAGAAGTTTTCAATTCTTCGTATAAAAGTAAAATTAAAATATAATAGAATATAAGATGCCTAACTAAAGAAGAGAAGAAAGAAGTTGTGAATTAAATTGAAGTAGAAGAATTCAAGATTTAAGTAAAGAACATCCATATATAAAAAATGATAGAGTTTAGGTTTGGCAAATCTATTATAGAATTGACATTAGGATATAAGAAGTGGTATTCTTCAAGAATTCACTTTCTAGATGAGGAAAAACAAACCAAAAGAAAAAATTGTTGACTTTGAAAGAAATGTTAGAATACTATTGGCTGAATAATTGACATTTAATGCCTTTTTTTTAGTCGAATAATAAAAAATCGATACTTTGATACTACAAAATAGAAAGAAATTAAAAAGAAATATAAAGAAGAAAATAAAAAATAAAACCAAAAGAGTATAGATAAGTGAGGAAGTAGAATAGAACATGAATTTAGAAGATACACATCCTTATAAAAAAATCCATTATTAAGTAGTGAGCTAGATAAGGAAACAAACTTCAATCAAATATCAACAAAATGGAGTGTGAAGAACATTTGGAGGCTATTTAGATTCCAAAATGATGGATGGAAAAATCAAGTTGGAGGTTGGCTCTAAGGAATGTTTCTAAACAAACCAACTTTCTTTCTTTTGTTATGTCTTAAGAATCTAGATCTAAAGAAACATTTATAAGTTCAATTCAAACCTTTGACACATTCTAAAGCATAAATTTATATCCAAATTAGTATAGATAATCTCTATAGGTCTTCAAAACAATACTGCAGTTAGGAGTTTAATAAAAATTAAAAAAGATATGATAGGATGAAGTTTGAAACAAATTTGAGATGAAGAAGAGCAAAATTCATCTACATCATGGAGAATAAGTATTTTAGAATTAAGATAAAATTTAGAGTTTGTAGTAAAAAAGAAAATTCAATTTGGAATAATGGATCAATGGGAATCATTAGATGATGTCAAAGCCCTAATTAATGGCTAAACTTCATCTGTCCATGATTTTTGATAGAAAAGTTCAAATTCTAAGTGTCTTAACATTATAGAAAGAAAATTTTAGAATTTATAAACCGGAAATGTTTGTTGATTAGATAGTCAATATGTATAGAGTAATGTTTGTTGATTAGATAGACAACCAAGGAACAACCTAAATCTAGAATCACAGTGATTGCAAGAAAGACCGGTACTATTTTGTATCACACTTGGAACAACAAAGTTGTAATCCAGTATAACTATAGAAGCATAAATCCAATCAACTTGAAATTTTTATTGGAGATGTCTAATTTGATATTAATGATCATACTCCTTATTTTTCCAAAAAAAATTCAAAAATCATTTTACATTTAAATTTGAGTTTAGCTCATTTGTCACACTTTGCAGTTTTGGGTTTTTTAGTAATGGAGAGCATCCAAAATTAATGATCTAGAGCAAAACATTTTGTGGTATATTTTCACAATAGGAAGGCATGCACCTACCAATGGAAATTTGAAAAAACATTATTTTGTATCCTCTACATGCATGCTAACAAGGCTCCCTTGCAGGCGCAGTTGTGAACATTCAAGATAGCTTTTAGATCATTCTTTTGGCACAATTTCTTCATAATGAAGGTCTTTTGAATTTCCAAATTTTAGTTTTTTTTAACATTCTTTTCTAGTTTTTACAAATTAAAACATCAAAATATCTATTTTCATGAAATTTTGCACTTTTCATATTTCTCCCATTTAGAAAATTTTTCTATGCTTTCCCTTCCAAGTGTATCTTTGTCTTAGAAGTATATACATTAAAGATATTTTTCACATTTAAAAAAAATTATTTTCTAATTATACAATACTCTTAAAAATCATGAGTATAATGGAAAACACTAAAATAATCGGTTGGTCTTTCTTGCAATGACCCATCACTTCAAACTTACTCAGAGGGTTCCAAAACTACTTTATACTTAGAAAATAAAGTAGAATAGGATGAAGATAGTTAAGAATGAAGTTTAAACTTAACGAAGTGTAAACTTAACGAAGTGTAAACTTAACGAAGTGTAAACTTAACGAAGTTTAGACTAGGATGAAAATACAAATTTTTCATTACCATTGTGCAAGATCAAGATTAAAGATATTAGAAATTATTTTAAACTAAATAACAACAAAATTAAAAAGTGAATTTGAGTAAAAAAGCTAGAAGAAATTGATCGATGATGTTTCAAAAAACAATGTCAAGGTAAAACTTCATTCAACAATAATTTCATCAGGAATATCTAATTTCAATTCTTTCTATCATTTTGGATATGGAAGTCCATATATAATTTCCAACTTATGAAAGTTGAACTTTGCTTTTCAATAACTTCATATCATTACTTCATTAAAGGGGATTTGAGGCCTCTAGAAGGCTGTTTCAGGTCTGTTCCTAAAATTGTTCTCAAAACTAATGGTTGATGTTAGGCCAACAATTATCAAAATTTTAAAAATAAATTTGGAGTCCCTAAATGAAAAAGAGAGTCCAGAAGTAAATAAATTAATGATGTGGCACATTCTTGACTATACTAAATTCTTGCGTTTTTGCATTCCCGCAACAATTTCTACATTTCTACAGTCTAAAACTTGCAATCTTTTAGAGGCCTCAAAAACATCTAATGTGGAAAAGTAGAGTTTTGGCTTAAATAAACTATCTAGGGTCTATAAAAGGCTACACAATCTATTATATATAAATTAGGCTATTTAAATATATTATATATTAAGAAATTTTATTAATAAATTAGCCTTGACAAATAGAGGTTGTATAGATTTTTCATAGTACAATGAGAGTGATGTCAATATATTATTCAATTTAATTCAAATGAAAAATTTCTTCATTGCACAAGAAAACATCAAAATATGACTAGTGTATTGCCAACGCATTTAACCTCCTTTCATTGTTGGTTGATTTAGAATGAGTTAAATTTTATTTTTGCTTTTAAGATTTTTCTTAAACGAATCTAACATTATATATATTTATTAATGGTCACAAAGTTTTATTGTAAAAAGCCTTGAAGTTTGTTGCTGTTGTTTTATAGGAATAGAAAAAATTCTCACCTCAAACATTATAATCTTTCAATCTACAAGGTCAAATTAATGGGTTGAATGTTTTTTTGGACATTACCTAACATGAAATCATACTCCTTTGTGGTAAGTTGTGGATTTTTCAAAGTTTATACTTTGATTGTGGATAGATATTTGGTTTCATCACCTCTCATTTATAGAAAATTCTCTCAAATTAATGAATAATGTGTTAATTCATAAATTTCAATTGCTAAGACTACAAAAATATTTTTTTTTCTTGTTCTTGAATAAGGTTCCTCCATCTATATTGATATATGATTATTTTGACCTTCGGGATGAACTGTACACCTGTTGTACCCGGACGGTCGGATTGACTTCCAGTTCGATTACAACAACAGCCCGGGTACCCCACATAATGTCGGGTATAAACCCCCACTAGACGCGGACGACGATACTGACGAAAACCAAACGACGCCTCTCGTTCGTCGTCTCTCTCCAACGAAGCCCTTGTAGAGACTGCAGCCATGAGAGGCAGCTATGGCGGAGGACATGGCCATGGCCATGGCGTCAATCTGCTGCACCGCAAGCCGTCGTCCTCATCGTCGCTAGATTCTTTAAGCTCCGATTACCGATACACAACACTCGAGGTTGATCAAAATTTTACTTAGCAATTAGTGTAATCTTTGCGACGCTGATGGCGTCGCAGCAGTTCCCGGTGGCGTTGTCGCCCTCGCCCTCGCCGTCGCAGTCGTCGCTCAGCGGCTCTAGCCAGAAGCGGAAGCGATCTTCGGCGACCGAGACCATCGTGGCTCAAGGCGGGGAGTTTATGGCAAGCTCCCGAACCACGACGAGCAATAATTTTGTAAACGGGGACGCCATAGCCGTCGCACCCTCGCATCATTCGTTCATCATGCCGTTGTCGTCGCTGGACTCGCAGCACACATTGCCGGAGAATCTCGGAAGCTCCATGGAGGACGACGATGATGGTGTGAACAACAACGGCGGGAAGCATGGACCGAGCTATGGACGGTTCGAGGTAGTGAATGGTGGTGGAGATGGAGAGGAGGAAGAGGAGGAGGACGGGGAGGCTAATGAAGACGACGGCGAGCAGGAGGATGGTTAAACCCTAAACCTTCAAGTCGTTGTGTCATGATCGCACTGAGTTTTCGTGATTGTCGAATTTTTTTTTATTGATGTAACAAGTTTAATTTTTGTTCGTGAAACCTCTAAGAATAGTTTTTGTGTGATGATCAGCGTTCTTGCACTGAGTTTTCGTGATTGTCGAATTTTTTTTATTGATGTAACAAATTTAACTTCTTTTCGTAGAAGCTCTTAGAATAGTTTCTGTGTGATTATCTACGTTCTTGCAATAGAGTTTTCTTGATGGTCAAATTTTATTAACAAGTTTAATTTCTTTTCGTGGAAGCTCTTTGATTCGTTACTGTGTGAATTTTCTTTTTGCAGATGGAGAGGACGAGGAGGAGGATGACGATGAAGAAGAGGAAGATACAATGCAAACATTCTCAGCTGCACGGCTTGAAGGTTAGTGCTGCATTTGAGGTTTAAATCGTTTCATCAGGGTTTGTGATTTCGTGTCAGCTTTGAAAGCAACCTCACCTGAAAGTGGCTGTTTCAGGGAACTGAGCATAGTTCCTGTTATCATTATGGATTTCGTTTTTAAATCAAGTGAAAGACGATTCCAATGCATATAGCCATGTATTTTTTGGTTGCTGTATGAAGTTATGAATTTTCAAAGTCTGACCTCTCGTTGTACCAAAAGCGAACTTTTGACTCTGCTCTTCAGACTGAGCATCCCTCATAATCAAGTAGTCGAGATTCAGATGGGGTCTCTTTCGGATTTGGTTACCTTTCTGTTTCTGTTATTTAATCACTCCGGTTTTTCTGAGATTTCGAGTCTCCTCTTTCTTTTCAGTCCCCCCTGCACTTACCGTATCTCGAGTGAAGGCTGAACCATCAGTCGATGGAGTTCGAGAATCCGGAGTGCAAATGCAAGCCGTCACCCCTAGTCCGAATCCAGCTGGTGCAAGTGGCAATTCCAACGACATTAAACCCAGTGTGACAGATTCGATTCAAACTAGTGGCGCTTATTGCTCTCGGGAGGAGAATTTGAAGAAAGAGGTATATCGTGACCATTGTATATAACTTTGAGGATTGATGCATACAACTCGTTTTCATTGGCGCCTCTGAAGTTCTATTTTACTAGGAGTACAATGTTTAGATGCATCACTCAAAGTCGGTCTATCTTTGATTTTGGAAAATGTCCTTTTTCTTTTCTTTCCCCATTTGAGATGTTATTATGGAGATGCATATTAGAACTTCTGAATATTGCAGGAAGATGCTGGTCGGCTTCGATTTGTATGCCACTTCAATGATGGGGAGGATCAGCACATGATTTGGTGCGTGTATGTAGTCATGTTATTCAATCAGGTTTTGTTTGAAATCGTTACGTGGGATAGCTTTGTAACTGACATACTGTAGGTTTCTTCTCTAACCTATAAATGACGTTTTTTCTTACTAAGGTTGTACCATGGTGCTTGTGCTCAGGCTTATTGGTTTGAAGAACATCTTCGCTAGGCAACTCCCCAACATGCCTAAAGAGTATATAGTGCGTCTCGTGATGGACAGGTACTTTTCCGTCAAGTCATGTGTGCTTCTTTGTGGATAGAGTGCGCTTCAGGTCGTGGACATTTCTTCATTGGTTTATCCTAATTATTCAGGATGTAGTCTTTATATAATGTGGTTTTTTCACTAACTATTTGGCTTTTTTCCATTGCAGAAGTCACAAATCTATGATGATCATAAAAAATAACTATGTGGTGGGAGGTATCACGTACAGACCATATCTTAGGTACGGGATTTCCTTTGAGACTCTTACTCAGAATTGCATCTGGGATTCTAAGGACTAAGGTACAAGGCCATGTTTAGAGAGGTTGTCATAGCGTTTTCTTGTAGTGACTGCTTATTTCAATGTATCCTCCATAGAAGCATGGGTGGTTGGGCTAATGATGATGTGTTGTGCAGCCAAAGATTTGGAGAGATCGCTTTTTGCGCCATTACTGCTGATGAACAGGTTTCCTTACTGAAAGCCTATTCTGTGTTGTTCGTAGATATAATTTATCTTTGATGTCATGGCTTGTATATTACATATTTTATGTCACTTTCCGTATCTTGCACCATATGTACCTGATAGTATGAGAACTATCTTAAGCAATCCACTACCTCTTGCTCTAATTTTATTCATTTGCTAGAAAGCATTTTTCTAGCGGCAGCATGTTTGTATAGTCTAAATATAGAGAGTTTAGTATACGTCCTCTGGGAAGTCGCGCATTCTGCCGAAGCTTACTTACAGATGTCATGTAGTCATGTAGTCATGTCATGTATATATATTTGCAGAGTAAAATGCTGGTATTAGATAGAAGTTCTTGGAAGAGATTAAATTACATGTGGTAAGGAAGTACTCGAGAGGGTTGATGAAGTGACTCTCTGGAGTTATACGTGCAGGTGAAAGGGTATGGTACACGATTGATGAACCACTTGAAGCAGTATGCACGCGATGTAGATGACCTGACTCATTTTCTTACCTATGCGGACAACAATGCCGTTGGCTACTTCACCAAGCAGGTGTGGATAATAGCTTCCTTTTTTTTTTTGGATTGTTTGGTAATATTTTGAGAGTATTGCATGCTTGCCATCACTACAATCGACATTTAGCCAGTGTCTGGAAGTTATTGGCAATTAATGATTGAACTTTTTTGCTCGTTTTACAGGGATTTACTAAGGAAATCGAAATGGAGAAGGAAAGATGGCATGGGTAATTCCTCTACCCACGTTCCTCATTCTGAAATTATTTTTCATGTTATATTTTATGCGCTGTAAATTGTTCGTTTGAGCATTTGGCACGTTCTATTTTTTTCTAGGTATATCAAAGATTATGATGGAGGAACCTTGATGGAATGTCGAATCGATCCAAAGTTGCCCTACACTGATCTTCCTGCTATGATCAGACTTCAGAGGCAGGCATGTGTATCTTCTCTGAACTTCTTCACAGATGATTGAACTCGCAGAAGAAAATAATAATGATCTTGTTTCTCAAATCTGGTGCATACTTAATGGTTGTTTGCTTTGTTTATTTTTTGAGTGAAGAATCCTTATTTTCTTACGAAGAGAACTTTCTGATTGGGAATCAGCATTTTCACATCGTAGGTTATGCTTCATCTATATTTTGTCTGTCACGGAACATAATGGTTTGTTCAACGATTGGTATCTGCAGTTTCGCATATCCTTACAATCTTTTTCTGCTTGATGTTTACAGGCTATTGATGAGAAGATTCGAGAACTTTCAAATTGCCATCTGGTTTATCAAGGTCTCGATCTGCCAAAGGTACTACACCTACCATCAAGATTGTTGCCAAATTTGCTACCAATTGAGCGAGATTATTATGGGTCGATGTAGTTGACTGCTATTTTACTCTTGCTTCAAGCTACCTGCTTGCGTGTAACTTTTTCCATTCCTGTGCAGAAGGAGGCTGGTGTCCTTAAGCGGCCCCTTCGAATTGAAGAGATTCGGGGTGTGAGTAAGTTCCCAACCAAGACTCTCAATTTTGTTCTTTCCTGTTTATTCTTTCTTAAGCATTGTTGTCTTAAGGGACAAGCATTGCAGTGGCGACACACTTTTGAGGTTACTCTTTTGTTGCTCTAAGGGCCTGTCTTGGTTAACTTGTTTTGACTCTAGTCTATCGGTATATGAGAGCTGCTTTATGTACTGTTCGTGTGCTATATTTACCAAGGAGTTTTGATACTCAAGTACGCCAAATATCTGCATGATTTTTGATACGAAGTTACTTCCTTTTTGTTTTAACAGAAGAGGCAGGGTGGGTACCTGATCAGCCACTTCATACTCGGTTCAGACTTATCAACAGCCCTTCTGAGGGTCCTCCATCACGTCAAGCTCTGCATAGTTTTATGCGGTCATTAGTGAAGGTATGGAAGACGATTGACGTACCGGATCTGGATATGTGTATTGATTATTTCAGTGCACTTCCCTGTATCTCTGGAACCGTAGCGTTTATGGTCAGTATTATTCCAGTCACTGAAACCAACTCGGAACCTTATACGGTGTTTTGAAACTTTTAAAACTTATCAGTATGAGTGGGTTCATTTTCTGCAGGTTGTCACCGAGCATGCAGATGCTTGGCCTTTCAAGGAGCCGGTGGATGCACGAGAAGTGCCGGACTACTATGACATCATCAAGGATCCCATTGGTACATTATCACTTCCCTTGTATCGAAGATGGTTAAGAGTTTGTTGCGGTTACATGTGATCACTGAAATTACTATGGTTTTGGATCAGATTTGAAGACAATCTCAAAGCGTGTGGAAAGTGAACAATACTACATCACTCTGGAGATGTTCGCTTCTGACATGAGACGCATGTTCATTAACGCTCGCACATATAATTCTCCAGATACAATTTATTACAAGTGTACCAACAGGTATCTTATCTCAACAATTAAAATGTCCCTCATCATGTTGAACAGACTCTGGAACTCGTTTTCATCTATAGCGACATTAATTAAGCCGTAATTGTGATATAAAAGTTCAAACTTTTTTTCAGGTTGGATTCATTTTTCACAAACAAGTTCCAGAGTGGAGCGAGCAGATTGCAACACTTGTAGAGGACATTTCCGAGACAAAACACTACTGATACCTTTGGAGGTCGTTCAATTTATTGTATCGTTAACTCTTATACATCCACAATGATTTTGTGGTTTAGCGTTGAAGATTTTAGGTACGTGTACAGAAACTCTATCTCAACCAACCCAGTGGCAAATCAATGACGTATGGTTGATGTTGGGTTCGTTGGCGTGATTACTGGTCTTCTCTGAACACAGTTAAACACCATCGACTTTGATATCAGCATGATCCTTAAGGTATACCAGTAGTCGGACTATTTATTGAAATTATCCAGTGCCTGGACTTGACTAATGTCATTTGAACTTTTCTGGCTGTTTAGACCTGTGGAAAAATTCTCTTGGGATTGGCGATTGCCTCCTGATACTTACAGAGTAGAGGTTTCAACTGTGGATACGCTCATCATCGGCTAGGGAAGTTTTTCTATTTCCTTTAGAGAGAGATGCTGGACTACCTACAGGGGGAGGCCGCCAATGATGTCTCGCTGTAAAACTAATATTCGTCCAGGTTTCTAACAGAGAAGAATCTATTAAAATCTCATTAGCACACTCCTTTGATTTCGGTCAGTTGAATATTGTTTGGGAGTATTTTGAGTGCAAGAACCCGCAAATTGATTACGTAGCTTCGATGCTGGTGTTCCTTAATGCAATACTATCGACTCAGAGTGATTGAGCAATTGAACAAAATTATTGGATACACATTTATCGTCACTCTTTTCAAGATGATTGCTTCATAACACAATCAACAAGGATGGAAGTTCTCTATAAGTTTCGTACAATCTAAGAGAAATGTTGTCACTGTCTACTGTCTAAATTTTCAGCAAATACGGTGGAAGCACCCAAAACCGTCCAAATAAGGAATTCAGCATAGTTGGAGGGAGATTTTACTAAAAACTGATATTTTTCTAGTATTAGTGAGTGAAAATCATGAATATGCAAAAAAAGAAATAAAATTTTCGGACAATGTATGTAATTTCTATTATTTTTTGAAGTGATGGCTCCCTAGACCAATGGAAGTGTGCAATAGGTGCACCCAAAACTGAACCTTGCAAAAATCAGCACTCAGCCAACCAGATTTTTTTATGTGTCCTTCAATTGTGTCACTCTAGGGACATATTTGAGTGACTCTTATTGTCCATTGCAAGGTACATGGAAAGGAATGGGTGTTTCTCCATTACATCAAAATGGAAGAAACTATCATCTAAGAGGAATGTTGTTAGTTCAATGTTGGATTTTCATTAGATACTCCCTTTGTTTCATTGAAAAACTCCAAAACTTTTCACAATATATTTTTAGTCATTGTGCCAACAATATATGCATTCAAGAACTAATAATCCATTCCCACATCTAAGCAAAACCTCTAAGTTAGGTGTTATTGCTAAGGCACACAAAATCCATACAAAGAGCACGATGTTTGAGGATACTTTGTAAATGCTACTCACTCTATCATTCTAGATGATTTAAAGGTTGGTGGCAACAATGGGATTTTAGGAGAATGTTTCCCAACTTAAATATCTACAACAAGAAACCCTATTTCACCTAGTCACAAAGAAGTCTTTTAAATGTCCAAGTGAATGTTGAGCTCATTGTCAATACTATTGTTTGAAGAAGCAACAAATACAATTGCCTTGTATGGGCAAGGCTAAGCATATTGGGCTAAAGAAATGTTCCTAAATTGTTTCACTTGCCCCTATGAGGTCATTCAACATGACAAATACTTTCTCAATAATCAAAGTCAATAAATAGAGCTTTTTAGAGGGACCAAAATTGTGCCTCATTTGGAGATTCTTAGTGGGACAAAAAAAATACATCACAATTGAAGAAGAAATTAGCATTGATAAGATATAATAATTGAGAAGATATGGAAAGAAGACCAACAAGTTGGATTGTTTTTATCTTTGTTGAAATGTTGGCCATCTTTGATTTATTTCTTCTGCTTGGACTCAATGGACACCCCACGGCAGTTTCATTGCTGAATTCCATTAGTTTCTAAGAGAAGTTCATGGCTGATTGACTGAGCGAAAAAACTATGAGTTTTCAAAATGCTGAAAATAGATGTATCCAAACTTGAGGGAGTACATTTTAGGCGAAAATCTGCATGCATCAGTTTTAGATTAGAAAGGGGCCAAAATTAAGTGCAATTACCTTACATACACCTATTTCATAAATTTTTTACCAGGCCACATCATAGAAATGAGAAGACTTATCAGATTGGCAAGCTTGATGTATCAATCTCAATATCAATCTCAATATCAATCTGTACAGTACAGGATTTTTACAAGCTCAGGTGCTTCGCCAACACCTAGATAAGCGGACCCAGATTCACAACACCTCCGTAGTGAGCTGGTCAATGTACTAATGTCGCTACGGTTTAATTTGAAGATACTCGTATCCTGTTAGGTTGAACAATATTTAGTTATTTACTATAATTCCCTTGGCTCAAATCTGCATACACAATCATAAATAGAGCCATTGATGATTTGCTCTGCCAACCGTTGGTTCTTCACCATAGCCAGCTTCAAAACGTCACACTTGAATTTGGCATTGAAATTTGTATGCAGCGCACGACCCATGCCCTCCAACACAACCAAATCCGTCTCCTCAGCTAAGGAGGCAAGGTCTGAGCTCACCTGACGAAAATCAATGCAAGGGCTGCCACAGCCATTTTCGACGACAGTAAGGAAGGGAACCTCTGCCAGATCCTTCTCTGTCAAACCTGTTATCACCAAAGTCAGCGAGGTCAGAAAGGGGCAATCGGTACGAATATTTCCAGTCAAAATTAAAGAGGACCATGGGTCTATAATGTAAAAACCGGCATTGGTACTGGAAATATAGAGGCATTTAGGTACTACTAACTTACTAAGCCAACCACATTGCCAATGAACGAGGTATTAAACCAACTAATGGAGGATCGTAACACTCCAGATAGCTAATGGGTGGGGGCGTGCGAGGCCTAATTTTCGATGCAAAACAAATCATGGAGGAGAAAGATTGGAACGGACCGTCATTGAGCACGTCGACTAGAAGGCCGCCAGCAGTAGCTGCTCTTCGCAAAATCTCACAGTGCTTAGCAGCAGCTGCAACAATACTGGGCAGCTCCAAGGCAGTGACGTCGTTGATAGCAGGGAGAGAATTGGCTACGAGTACAACCTCCGTGCCTTGCCTGAGAAGCTCCCGGGCTAAAGGTATCATTCCAAGCACAATGTCGGCGCCTGAGTTATCTACAAATAAGAGTGCACGTTTATGAGGTTTCAATGGGCCTCCAGAGTCTTGGTTCCCAATCATCCTCTTACAAAACGCATCAAAGTCATCCACTCGCCATGGCCTTTTCATCTTATCTCGGCTCATTCTGTAGATTTCAAGGATGGTCCCGCTGTGATAGAGCTCCACACATGCTCGAGCACCCCAGTCGAAAATATTGGCAGCTAAAACACCTTCAATCAGCGCTAGAAGCCTTGCAGGAGGGTCAAGACCGTCAAGCTCAGCTAACAGATCTGGCAGCACCACCATCGAAGCTTCGTTCTCTCGCTGTTTTATGGCCAAATAGACGTCCTGGAAATGGAACTCTCGTAGACATTCTTCTCGCATCTCCAGGAGATTAGCTAACCCTAATCTCCCATATGCCGCCGGTTCTTCCCGCAACCTAGAGATGCAGAAGGTCCAAAATAAGTTCCAGAAAGTAAACACAACACCTGCAGCACTAATTCAAGACAAAGCGATATATAATACACGACTATGTATAGGTAACCAGAATTTTAAGTGTAAACAACCTGATTAAATGCGCTTTGAACGCTCGTGCAAAAGCACCGCCCCGCCTCTTCGCATCCGCGGTGCCCCCTTCGCTGGCCACTGCCTTCTCAACAAGATCAGGAATATTATCGGCCAGAATCTTCAGCCAGTACTCACGCTCCGCCTGGTCGCTCAGATCAATGGTATTGGGCTCATAGCCCTGTTTATCAGCAAGAAGGGGAAAAGGCTCCAATGATGGCACAAGATGAAGAACTCCAACATTCAGAGCTGCGCTTGCATCGGATCGAAGGGAGCACGACCGTGCAAGAGGACGCTCAAAGCCTCCAAGACCCGTGGTTCCAGGGTACGACGTCGGAACCGGAGCAGTGATTTCATTCCCATTATTTACAAACTTGTCCATCCAAGTGATTTTCCCATTAAGATCCCGTATTGGAGGCCCATAAATCTCTCCTCTCGCATACGGAGCTCCCATTGGAAACCTCTCAACAAACTGATGAGCAGTCAGAGTGGATAATCCATGCTTATCGTAGCTCAAAAACGCCCCCAACGCGCCTAAAAACCCCTCGTGCCGTAAAAACATGGCTTGTGCATCGCCCTTGGACCAATACCGAATAGCAAACGACATCGTGTCCATAGTATAAGCGTGTCCCCTGATGAAAAAGCCACTGAAAAAGATGCGCTTCAACCCGTACCGTAGCGCATTCAAATAAGCAACCTGGCCAATGTTGTACGAAATCATTCGCAAGAGCGAAAGCGCAATGTCCTCTCTCCTGTACTCAGACAAGTCCTTGTCTTGCGCAATGACCTTCCCGAAGCTGGAAGCTATGGTGGACGCGGAGAGGCCGATCTTGGAGTAATCCAAGCCGCCGTAGATGTCTCCCACGAGCATGTCGATGGCGCTGTTATCACCATTCTGACTGATTTCCAAAATCTCGTCAAAGGTTTTGCACTTGGTAAGCAATCTTCCCAGTCCCCAGAAAGTCCCCCCACCAACGTTCGTGCCGCTCACCCTCTCATACTGCCCCTCGCCATCCACTTTGATCATACTCACACCGGAGCCGATGTTCACCAACAAGTAGGGATACAGATCATTACTGTCAATTTGTACAAACTCCTTGTGGCCTTCAATATGCGTGAAAGCTTCATCTCTGATTGCACGTAACAAAAAATTCGCACCCGAGACCAAGCATCCCATCTCATCCTCCTTGTCAATCGTGACGCCCAAACGCTCCTTAAAGACCTCGGCGAATTTGAACGCTCCCCCTCCTGTCGCCTTGATGACGCCGTCTTTCGCTTCCCCGGCGTCAAGCAAATGCAGACGCTTCGACTCAATGAAGTCCAAACAATCGCTAACCTTGTGCGTCTCGAATTTCACGAAATGCAACCGCCCGCCGAGGATCGGAAACCCGCCATAGCGACGCAATTCGGCCACGAAACCGCCTCGTCGCAAATGATCCAGTTTCCGCACGGGCGACAACGCTCGCGTCCCTGCAGAGTTCGTAACCTCCGAGCGACGGGAGAAGTACACGAGCTTGATCAACGATCCTCCCAAGTCGATGGCGAAATGTGAAATCTCTTCGCTTTGATTCGGAAGCAGAATGCTGGGATTCTTGGCCTCGCGTGAGCCTAGAATGGCAGCGCCGCTGAGATCCAGGAAGGGACGCATCGGTGGCGTCCGAGAACCATTCTCCTCCGATGATGGAGAACTGCTAGTCGTAGCCATAGCTCCCACCTAGCCTCTACAGATTCAAACCTAAAAAACTCAACAGAGTATTCAAAACCACCTGAACTCGCCTCCTCGCAACCCTGACCGCACAATCACCAATTTCCTGGAGCTCACCGCATTCGCAAATTCTGATTCAATCTCCTCTTCTCCTCTTTTCCTCGACACTCACACACTCACACACCCAGTTCCCCGTCCCTACATGATTGGTACCAGCTGCTTCACGCCTTGGCGACTCTGAAAACAACCCCAAACCCTCTCCCGAAGTTAAATTTCAATAGAAATTCGCACAGCGAAAAAATTAATCTAAATCAGCAACATAGAAGAAGCACTCGCAAGCTCTTCTCACACCCTAAGTGCGTATTCTCAACGAAAACATTGCCCTCGCCATAGCCGGGTGTTCTCGCTCACCAGAAGCTCAAATCGAAGCGGACCTTCGTTGTGAAACCAGTAATGAACTCGAACGCAAACTCACAATGAAGATCAAAGGTTCCTCTTGAGATTTCGTTGAGGAAAACAGTGTCGAGACTCATACCTTCGACTGCGTCCTCCGTCGACAAGAGAGCTGCAGTCGTCAGAAAGCGCAGTAAAAGGCCCTGAAGTTCCACACCCCACAGATGAGTGAAAACAAAAGTCTCGGCAGGACGGAGACTTGATGGAGTGATGGACGGATGAATGAAAGTCATCTTCACTGAGGATGTGGATGAGTTCTAATACTTTCATTCGTTCCCTCGCCGCCGAACTTGACGTCGACATTCTCGAGAAGCTTCGCTTTATTTTGTGAGTAAGTCGACAACTCGACATTCGTGTTTTTGAGCATAGTGAGATCCTCTGAAGCTGCTGTGTAGGAGGTGATTTGACCTAATTCTCTGTATTCTCGGCATTGGCATTTTCTCTAGTACGTCGAATTTCTTTTGTTTGAATTATTAGTTTTTAGTTTCTTGTACCCGTGTTTTTGATCGGAATGTGCGGAACGAGCTGAAATCGAAATTCGAGTTTTGATTGAAAAGCATGGTGCGAACAACGATAGTGATGATTTTGTAAGTGCCGTTGGCGAAATGCCTTCGGGCTCTTGCGTCTGCGATGGTTTTCGTTTCGCTTCCGGGTCGTCTGGATGTGGTTTTCAGAAGTCACCTGGAGCTGCTGTGTAGGTGTGATTTGGCCTAGTTCTGAGTATTCTCTGCATTGGCCTCTTCTTGGCCCTGCGAATTCTTTTGCTTGTGTTGGTAGTCGCGTATTCCCCTGTTGATCGGAATGCGTAGAACAAGCAGAAATCGAAATTCGAGTTTTGATTGAAGGCATGGTGCGAACGACGATGGTGATGGGTTTTTTTACATGCCGTTGGCGAAATGCCTTCGGGCTCTTCTGTCTGCGATGGTTTTCGTTTCGCTTCCGATTCGTCTAAATTTGGGTTTTGAAGGTTGTCGGATCCATAGTGAGATCATCTGGAGTTGCTGTGCAGGTGTGATTTGGCCTAGTTCTGAGTATTCTCTGCATTGGCCTCTTTTTAGCACTGCGAATTCTTTTGTTTGTGTTGGTAGTCGCGTATTCCCCTGGTGTTGATCGGAATGCGTGGAACGAGCTGAATCGAATTCGAGTTTTGAAGTGACCGATGATGGTGACGAGAATTTTATGCCTTGTCGCAATGCCTTGGGCTCTGTTTGTCATTTTGCTTTGAATCCGTCGTAGACTTGGTTACTGAAGTTGGCGGATTGGTAGTGAGGTCATCTGTTCTTGATTGACTTCGATTACGCTTGAGGTGGGTACACTTAAAATTGCACCTCACCTAAAAGTGCCATCTATAGTTGGTGTACATTTCTGAATTCCATTATGTACCTATTTGGTTGGAGCGCTTTTAGAAACAGACTTTGAACCTTAATAACTTTTGCATACAGTATCCAAATGCTGTGTTTTTTGGTGCATTGGAACGTGCTTTCACTTGCCAAGAAGACTATGAAAATTTGATCAGACCAGTAATAGTTACTAGGCGTAGTACCAAAAAGTGGCACTTTTAGGTGTACCCACCTTAGTGGCTTCTTGTTAGTGGTATTTTAATTCACAATACACAATTTGCAATTCTTTTAGTAGTGGCATGTTCTCTTAAAAAATTACGAGACGTTGGTTTGAATGATTGAGATTTTGGGAGTGATGAGAGCTTGCCTGAGTTTCTGAGTTTGATGTGTTCAAGGAAGCCTAATCCCATGGCTTGATTTGCAATCTGAATTTCTTGGGACCAGCTCCAAGAACATTTAGTTTTCAGAGGTGTGTGCTTGTTCCATGAATCAAACCCCAATGGAATTATAATTTTCTAATTATAGATGTAAATTTTGTAAAGTGATTTGCCTTGAATTCACAAAACCACCCATAGAGTGGAGTCATATATATCCAATTAATAAACCCATAACCACCTTTCTACATATCCAATGGTATCAAGCATTCACCATTAAACTTTACTTTGTAACATTGCTATGAATACTAAGTGTTTAGTGGATGACAAAGAATTCTTGCATATTTGAGAGAATTACAATTGTTCATCTTATGCAAAAAGGGAGAAGTCATGAACAGTAGTTTGATCTCCAATGAATAGTAGTTTGATATCCAATGAACACTTTTGAATTTTTTGAAGTAGATTATTTGCATGGGGTCAAAAAGCATGATTTCTTTTGAGACTAGTCCACCTTTGTAGGGTTAAGGTCTTAAGGATAGATACATTACCCTTCATTAATATTAATGCATTAATTCTTTTAGAAAATGAACATATTTAGATGAGTAGTTTGTGGAGGAATTGGGGTCAAATGTAAGATGATGGAATTAGGCAATTGGAAGAAATGGATTGGTCTCCCTTATAACTTAGTTGTCATCTCAAGTAAAGTAGGAAGTGCATATGGACCATTTCCTGCAATAAAGATGATAAAGACCAAAGAAGTGTTACAAATGATAGATAACACTTTCATTTATTCTATAAAAGGCAAAAGTGCATGTGTTCATTTTTACAATTTTTTGTAAAAATAAACATTTTGTTGAATAAGATGCCTTCCTATACATGTTTTTGGTTGTTTTTTAGTAGATGATTTATAAAGGCCTTATTCATTAAAATGAGACAATTTACACATTTTGAGACTTCACCCTAAAAAAATTTTAGTCATTTATCATTGAGTTGGCGATAAGATGAGATTGCAACCTTTGGACAATTAAAGGTTTTTACATGTACTATTATATTAAAATCTCAAATTATCAAATATACTCAAAATTAAAAAGTTATAACCATTTATCTTTGACTCTAAGATAAAATTGAGACTACAATTTGTCTCAATATAACGAATAAGGCCTTTATAGTGAATACAAAAGGATGATTCCTACAATGACCAATTCATCATTATTAGGTGAACCTTTTATTACCTCATCCACTCTTGAATTTTGGTTTATTTTTGCTTAATATATCTTAATAAATAGATATTATTTATTTCAATTTCATCAAATTTGGCATATAGATTATGGTTTTTAGAAGTCAACCATTGTTTAAATGAATGAAGGGTTTTATAGTCTAAAAAAGACCTAGAACCTCTTTTTAAATTGTCTAGAATTGGGATACTAGAGCAATAAATAAACAATTAAGAGTAATTGAAACCTTTGAAATATAATGTTTTATAATGTTTTTGATAGAAATTCACAAGTAATTTCATATTTGGGAGATTCTTCAAGAGTTAGTTATGAATTTGAAGTTTGAATTACATGAAGCAATAGAAATGTCTACATGTTGACTTGCCTTTACTATTTTACATTGAAGAATGCACTATGAATGTCTCTCCTACAAAATGCATGTAGAAAAAAAATTTAGAGTGTTTTTAGGGTTAGAGAACATTTCTTCTAGGGAATATATATGTTTTAAGAACCTAAACTATTTTAACACCTCTAATGCAAAATGATTCCATGGTGGGCAAGGTTGATTCATTGAAATAGATTCACAATTGCCTCTATGAAATGGTTGAAATGTATTTTGTTTAAATTTTTGTATGTGAACAAGTGGAAGAAAAGGTGATAGCAATTGAAATTCAAAATTGTAAAGATGTATTAAAAAATTCAACTTAAGAAAAATCTTTAAATGATAGTTTTAAAATAAAATCTATGAAATATGATTCATAGATCTTATACATACCATTAGATTTTACTTAATCATTCCTATAAAATTTGAAACAAAAAATTTCTAAAATTGATTATGTGTAAATTCACAAGATTTTATTTCACTTGAAGCTCAAAATGTTAAAAAACTAATTATGATGATTTTTAAGGTTCTTGGAAATGAACCTTAACACACCTTATGCCAAGATTGCAATGGACACCCTAACAAAATATAAACTACTAAAAATAGCAATCAATCATATCAAGATTGGTTTTTTTA
This sequence comes from Thuidium tamariscinum, assembly GCA_947034885.2. Taxonomy (NCBI): domain Eukaryota; kingdom Viridiplantae; phylum Streptophyta; class Bryopsida; order Hypnales; family Thuidiaceae; genus Thuidium; species Thuidium tamariscinum. The sequence goes on from OX344758.2 coordinate 12,740,766, forward strand.
TGCTCAAACTAGACTTCAAAAAGAAGTTTCCAAAAATATAAACTACTAAAAATAGCAACTTGCTTAAGTTTAACTTCAAATTTTTGCAATTGGAGCCTTTAGGCATTTCTAGGCTAAACTACAAAATGTTTGTATAAAGAAGTTCAAAAAATCTACATGGTACAAATATAAGGAAACTAATACAAGAAACAACAGCCACAACAATGGATGAAAAATCCAAGACTTTGTGTGCTTTTGACATATTTGCTTTCATCTATTGTTCAAAATTTGAACCTTTCGTTCTTGGGCAACATTTTTTCACAGGAATAATATGGCCTCTCCTGTTAGTCGCCGCTAAGACAACATTTGTAAAGACGTGTCTTTATACACAGAGGTGGCGATATATCACCAGCAAAAAAAGGGCTGCTTAAAGTCCTTTTAGGGCTTAACCTCCTTCCAATCAACTAAACAAATTTTTTTACATATTCCTTGACTGGTCAACACAGCATTACGACTACAGTAAGCAAAATTCAAAGAAAACCTACACCCATACTTTGAACTGAACAAACCAATTGTCATGATTCCTCCTCAATCTCAAAAATTAGAGAACTGCTGTCGATATTTGCAGTGGGGACACTATTATCTTCTTTGCCTTGATATCCCATGAGTCGGAACTTTCTGTCAGACCTGATCAAAACAGACACATTCAATAAGTAATACCACAGGAAACAAGTGCCTAAGGTAGCAATACCCAACACTGACGTGCTCCACAAGGGATCCCCACTAAATCTTGGCTACAATGTACAGTAGATATTGATTATAAGGAAATATACCCATCTGGACAACTAACCCTATAATTGTTTTTTGGAACACCTACAGTTAAGAACTTGAAAAATCACATCTTGTGCATATGGTATCCAAATAATGTGTGCTAGAGCCGTCTTTTTGAGACCATGAAAACAATAGTACGTTCAGTCCCTCAGACGACTAGTTTTAGGTGTTGTTTTCTAACAAGCGCATAGTTTATGATAACAAAAATGACGAACGCATACTTCTGTGTGCCTTTGCATAGCAGAATGTAAGCCCCATTCTGTAGTCAATTCTTTTTATGCAAAATGGAAGTTAAGAGCTCGGTTTCCTTACTGAGAAATCCTCAGGGGCTTTAGTTCCACAATTTGTCACATTGAACATAAGACTCATTGCAGTGAAGAATGAAGGGGAAAGTAGATATCACCACCTGAAACCAATGAGCCAGAAGAATCGTCTTGCAAGAGGTGGAGGGAACACGGCAAACCCTGATGGACCACCCTTTTTCTTAATTTCCTGCACAAAGTCACTCATGCATCAAACCATGCCAACCATCTGCCTCGGCCAGATGAGGATTGCAATACCTCTGCTCCTCCATGACAACAGAAGAAAATAACTAAAGATGTTCTTACACGATGGCAAGAAATGGAAATTTCTGGGAACAGTAGTAAAGAGGACTCCGGCATCGTATAGGGCATGAAAGGAGACAAAGTTCCATATTGAGTACACGGGACCCCATTTATAAAGACCAAAAGTCAATAAAATCAATCCCTAGAGAATCCTCTTTAGAAAAAAAATTGAAAAGATCCTATAGAGGACGAATGGCACAGCCTAGGAACAATTCCGGTCATATCACTAGCTACACTTGTTCTGCTCAAAGAGTTTGTTAATTATGGGGGTCCTCAAAAAGCACCCTAAAACCAGGAGCAGCATAGGAAGACACCCTGTAGTATAATAGCTAGATTCCATGAACCGAAAAGAAACAGAAAACTCAAACTATTCTAGGTTCGTCCTTATAAAAGTTTTATTTCTAAAATTCGCCTCAAATATCAGAGGAGCTAGAGGTAGAAAGCGATTCCTAATAAGGTGAAATGGAAACACAGAAAGGGAGAAAACCTGCACGAGTCGTTTGACAATTCGCCTCCCAATACCTTGCTTCTGGTACTCAGGATCAACAGCTACGTCGCAAATTGTTGCCTATTACAATGAAACAAAAGAGCAGTGAGTCCAAATATCTATCTCTCAAAACCTCAGATGTAACAACCTCGGTCACAAATGTGTATTTCGAGTATATAAAAACAGGACTTGTTGAAATAACACTACGTAGCAAAATATCGATTACATACAATGAATGCACCATCAGATACTGCACGCCCGATTCCTGATCCACGACCATGACACAAACCGGGTCAATTGTACATCCAACAAACAATAAAACCAATTCATCATCACCTTCACACTGAAAATTTGGCAGAAAATTCATGGCGGCAATACAGTATTATCTTAAAGATAACCATGAAGTGGAACGTAAGCTTACCGACAACTTTTGGAACAGACCTTAATCCCAGGACATCATTCTCCTGTTCTGCCAGCACAATCACAAACTGCAGCATTCACGCTGCAAAATAAATTTATCAAACACCCTAAGCAAAAGAATGTTCGCAAAATCAACGCTCATTGCTGAATTGCTGTCACCCCTACATATATTAAAGATACACTTTAGCTAGAAAAGATGCATTATTAGCATGTGTGTATCTGAATGCTCCACAGGGTAGTCTATTAAGATCAACCTTGTTTTCCTGTGCACCTTGTTGCTGGTGAAGTTTACAGAATTTACAAACGTAGGTATAACTCTTCTGTCAAAATAACTGAATGGTGTGCTTCAGAAACGTATCTCGCTTACCATGAAGCTGTGTCGAAGTGCTTTCATGATCTTCGAGGGTTCTCTCGTGACCTTCAGCGTCTTCTCCCAAAGCTCGCTAAGCTGATTAATAAAAAATACAGAGAGTTAAGAATGTTACAGCAATAAAGCTTAAAATGAAAATAACTAGGACCAATGAATGAATCACTAACTCGATGCAATCTACCATTCACAACCCAAACAAGATCATGACTTAGAATAACACAGCCATGAGTTGAAAAGTCACCCAAAGTGACCTGAAAGAAATGAGTGATTTCTAGGTTTTATCAGTCATAGATGCATGATAGATGCAATACTCAAGGGTAGTCTAGGCTGCTGATTAGGACCCTACTCTTCAAAAATAAAAAATTCGTACTTAAGTAATAAGGAATCCAGGTAACAGATAATACAAATTTTAATGCCTTAATTGTTCACCCTCCACAATGAAACAAAATGCGAGGAAGTGAGCGCACCTGAACTGGATCAACGTCCGCAAGATTGGTGCTGTACACCAGTGGTCGTGGAATCCGAATTGGCCATAAGGGTCTAGGCGATTGCGGTAACGGGGTTGAGGCCAGAATAATCGCTTTTCGCTACATGATTACAAAGTCAAAAAATATAATATTAACTAACACGCAACGAACGAGATTGCTTGTCTCTCACAGAGAAAACAACATTAATCACATCATACGACCTAACAAGAACCAAAAACATCCACTCGAACCCTAATAGAATGAACTACCGCGCTGCGAGGGGGTTTATGAACTAGGGTTTACACATCATACTAAAAATTCAACTACCAGAAAAACGTCCTCCAATACTAATTTAAATCAACACTATTTCGGATCCTGTTTCAGTACAATTCAGTACAAAAAACTATCACATCAACCAGAGAATTAGGTTTCCAAACCCCTCCACGAGCTCTGACGGTTCCTAAATAACAACAACAAGAGTTGCAACATTCGCCATTGGCTATGGAACCGAGATCGGCCACTAACCGGCGAGTTCTTCACTTGCGACGGAGCCTTGAGCGGTCTTCGAAGATGCACAAATTTCGAGCTGGATCCAGAACAGCAGGAGCAGAAGGGAAAGGGAGATACATATCCGGATTGCAAGCCAAGACGCGTCATGTTCGCTTCCATCATCTTCAACATCCTCTCCAAACAATCAAATCCTTCCAAGAATCGCTAAGTCCGGAGCCAATTCACATTCAAAACAGAAACTCAAACTCCAATCTCCATTATTTCAATCCTACGAAATTATTTCTTAACATGCTCTCCAAACAACCAAATTCTTTCACGAATGGCAAATTCCGGAGCCGATTTACACCAGAAAAAGTGGCTCAAACTCTAATCGCCATGTTCGAAATTCTATGGATTTGTTTCTCAACTGAGATGGCGAAGTGAAAAGAGAGCTGTGTCGGAATCCATGGGCAGATTGTTGGACTGCAAGTGCGCAAAATTTTACTCCTTAGTTGGGAAGGAAACATTCGGAGAGTGGAGGATGAGGATGGAGAGCTGGCGGTGAGCCTTATCTAAGCCCCATGAACTTCTCGTTGCCTGCGATGGATGATATCGTTTGTGGTCAATGTTTTTCGTCTCTGTCATCCATCTTCATGTCTATGGTAGGAGGCTCATAAAGCGTCCATCTACAGTGGAAACACCCAAAACCGTCCAAATAAGGAATTCAGCATAGTTGGAGGCAACTTTTTCTAAAAATGATACTTTTCTAGTATTAGCGAGTGAAAATCATGAATATTCAAAAAAAAAATTAGATTTTTTGGATATAGTATGTAATTTCTACAAATTTCAAAGTGTTGGCTCCGTAGACCTGTGGAACCATCCTGTAGGTGCCCTCAAAACTGAACCCTGCGAAAATCAGCACTCGGCCAACCAAATTTCCCTATGTGTCCTTCAGTTGTATCAGCAAATTACAATCATACATATGGCGAACACATTAAGGGAAGTCTACTGACGCATTTGGGTGAATCTACAATCCACTGCAAGGAACAGGTGTGGGAATGGGTGTTTTGCCCTTAAGGACAGATACACCCTTGCAGAAAAACAGTATGCAAGTTAATGGGGTTTGCTTGATTTCAGTGGACACAGAAGTAAAGAGCAATTTTAATGCAAATAGAATCAGAATTTTCTGAGCCATAATGAATACTACAATTTAATGAAGTAAAAATGCATAGGTATCTATTATTGCTCATAGGTTACAAAAATTCTTAATTGCAACATGGCTTTTAATAGAGCAAGTAAGTCCAAGAAGTAACCAAGGTAGAAGTGTACAGTGCATATAAAAGTCTGAATGACATCCTCATGAAATCAAAATTGGAGTAGAAGCAATTTCATTTGTTTAGGAAAACAATCTAAAACTAGCGGTTGGTGCTTGCTATGCTATGCAATCATCATTAGAATTTAGAAAATTGATATCATGAAAGCTCAAATCTCACAAAAGCACTAAATCATAGAAGTGCAAAGAAGCGTTAAGCCAAGAAAACCAATGGATTTGCTACCTCTATTATATCTTCTTGTGGATCCTCTTTAATATCACCTTCAATGCAACAATTATATTATTTTTATAATATCACTCTTTGTAAAAAGTGATATTACAAAAGTTATTGCAAATTGCTACTCCTTTTTTGTAATATCACATTGTGTGACAATAAGATTTTCATGTATTCATGATTGAAAACATTCTTATAAAATATTTAAAATACTTATTTTAAAGACTTATTGAAATGAATATCATGCATTCTATTCAAATATATAATTTTTTTATTAATATGTGATATAGTGAATGCATAGGATACCAAGCACCAGCCCCTAGTATTAATGGTAGCATTTGTAACATTATAGAGGGAGTTATGATAGTCCCCATGTCAGATGGAAATTGTGCATGTGGAAGCACATCTTCTCAACATGGAGCCACCACTATTATAGAAATTATTATTTTTCAAAAGGTTATTTTCACCAACAATGGAAATAAGAATCCGTCATTGGATCACTAGTAGTCACCTTGTCAAGAGCCAAAAACCAAGCATATGAAATCCACATCCTCTGATCACATAGACATTGCTTCATTTAAGAACTTCTACACATTGTTTTTTTGCCTTCTCTAGGGACGATTGCAAATGACCAGTTGCTTTTTGAGCCTTCTACCTTAATCCAAGTGTTTAGTCGAATATGCAAAAATGACTTTTGAAAATTTGTAACATACGGTAGAAGTACCCAAAACTGTCAATTGAAGCAATTTAGCGTAGTTGGGAGGCACCTTTTCCTAAGAATAATACTTTTGTAGTATTGTGAAGTGAAAATCATGAATATCAAAAAAACATTTCCTAGATGTGGTAAGTAATTTTTGTGATTTTTCAAACTAATAGCTCCCTAGACCATTGAAATTGTCACATAGGTGGACTGTGAACTTGAAATCTGCGAAAAAAATAATAGTCAAAATCAAAATTAAGTATGTGTTTTTCTAATGCATAAGCAAAACAAATTTTGGTATTTGGAGAACAAATTAACGAAAGTCTAGAGACAAAATTAGATGTAGTCTAGAATACAAGAATGGGAATAGGGCATTAGGAGGGATTTGAGGGCTTTGGAAGACTATAAGTTCCGGCACTTTGGGAATGCAAAAACTGTCGCGAGAACCTAGAAATGCAGGATTCTAGCATTGTTGAGCCCATGCCACATCATGAATTTCTTAAGACTTTTTTTCACATTTTCAAGATCTCCCAATTTTTAAAATTTTTAAAATTTTTGGATAATTGCTAGCTGACAGTAGCTAACAGTTTCCCAAATAGTTTTGAGAACAATTCTTGAAACGACCCTTGGGAATCCTCAAATCCCTCCTACTGAACCCTTTTGGATGTTTCTACTTTGAAATTGAAATTCCTCTAAGATAATATATCATTGATTCATAATTTTCATTCTTTCTTTTTTCCATTCATATTCTATATGATTTTTTAAACCTTCTTTAATGAATACTAATTGTATGAAGTTCACTTTTGTAGACATTTATTATTCAATCAATGAATGTTTGAGTGCTTAGAACTATAACAAGAGCCCCTCAAAGTCGGGCTCAAAGTGCTATTCATTTTAGTTCTTCAATCTCTTATAGTGACATTCCAATATCCTTTCAAAAATTTGTCAATGACATCAAGACAAATCCAACTTGAGTTGCTTTGTAATTTTTTGATATACAAGTAGTATTTCGCTAGTTTTATAAATCAAAGTGTAGGAAAATGACATATACATGCCACTAGCACTAATAGAAAATGTGTCTAGTTCTATTATTTTGGTCACGATGATCAATAGATTAAAAAGAAGGTTTGAAAAATTATATATAGATTCCCTATAAGTAGTCAACCTTAAAGTATAAAATGCGTTAACTCCTATTAGTTATATGAAAAACATTAGGCAAAATTAAGGGACCTAATAGCTCATCTAGTAGTGCTATCTTTTCAAGATTTTTTTGTTTCCTCTAACTTCTAGTTTATGTGATACCAAATGGAAAGAGAAAGTAATGACCACTCATATCTTATGGGTGACATGCTTATTTAATTCCTAATGTATTACCAAAACCCACTTTGAATCATCATTTCTATTGCAAAGGGCCAAAATTTTAAGCATTTGATTTATGTACCTATTATAATGCAAGATCTTGCACTACACTAAAAGTGTGTTAGGACTTAAATTTGAAAATTTTGCCCAAATAGATTGCAAAATATTAATTTTCAAAGTCAAAATAACACTTTTATGCAATTCATTATTATTCTTGGTTAATTGTTTTATTGGTTTTTTTTATACAATAAATTTAAGAAATAGTAAACCCTTTGGCTATATTCTTGGGACCATTGGTGAGGTCTTTATGAGAAGGGGTGAATAGACTTTGTTTTGTAGTATTTGGACTTACTATGTGAAAGGATTATGGATTTTTTGAATTCTTCCATACAGACTTGATAGAAGTATTTTCAATCATCCATTAAACCACCTTGGATAGCAATGTCTTCGAAGAGTTAAATGATCATTTTATGCACCTCCTACATAAGATGACAACCAAATTAGGTCTAATTTTGTCACGGACGTAACATATATATACACGCTGGATATCAAACCACAAAGACAATTGCCTCTAGTTAGCTTGGAGGACAAGCCACTGCCCTTGAATAGCTTGTGGGTGAAGGCAACCACCTTTTACCACTCCAAGTCGTCTTAGATACTAGTCTAGTCTTAGATTAGTATAAATAGAAAGTTGTGCACTCCAAATCATCTTAGATACTATTCTAAGTTTTAAATTAGTATAAATGGAGAATTGAGGGATATTGCTCCTCACTCTTGTCAACGCCAATTGTACCTATCCTATTCTTGTCAATCCCAACCTTGTCTTAGAATTTCTAACTCCAATCTAGCTCTTCTTTAAGGAATCCCCTCCATTCTAGTTTTGTTATTGGTCTTCTTCGAAGAGTCTCTTCAATTCTAATCTCAATTCTGTCAGAGACTTGTGTCCCCAACAAATTTACACTAGTGTTTGGTTTGAATGAAAAAGTGGCCTAATTTGTATGACTTTGGACCTTCAATCCAACCCTAGTTCAACACTCTAGCCCTAATTGATGTAAAGGGGTGAGGTTCAATTCTTGAGCCCAATTTCCAATTTACTCATGCATTATTTTTTTTAATGTTCATTTTAAAAAATATAATTTTACATGCATTTTTTCACTTTTCTTATTTTTAGAATCTAAAAAATAAAATTAAAAGAAAGACTTTATTTATGGAATAATCTTTTTTAACTTTTTTTCTTTCTCTTTGTATATTTAAATTTATTTAAATTTAAAAAAATACTTTATTAAATGTGGACTTCATTTATTATTAAATGTTTTCTGGTTATTTTTATTTGTGTACTCACATCAAACTCAGGAACGCATCACTCCCAGGACCTCAATCATTCAGACCGACGTCCCCAAAAGAGGTCCCTAAACGCATCTCGATTGGGACGTGAGTCTCCCTTTGGCGCTTCGACCTCCTCGCAGCTTGCTTGCCTTCGTGTATTGCTCGCTTGCAGATCTTCAGCGGTGGGCTTGCGCAGCTCTTGCGTCGTTCCGATCGAGCATCATGGTAATCCTCAATCCCACGTTTTCACCTCCAGATGCATTTCTATTGTTTTCCCGGAATTTCTTTGCGTTGTAGCTCGCTTGGTAGGGCTTTAGGAATACTGCACGCTTCTTTGACATATCTCGGACTCTCTCTCCCCCCTCCCCCCTCCCCCCCTCCTCTCCCTCGATTCAATAGTTTCTTCAATTTTCTGCCACACCGATCTTAAATTTGTTTTTTGAAGGGTAGTTAGATCCTCTGAAGCTGCTGTGTAGGAGGTGATTTGACCTAGTTTTGAGTACTCTCGGCATTGGCATTTTCTTAAGTACGTCGAATTCTTTTGTTTGTACTATTCGTTTCTTGTTCCCGTGTTGTCGATCGGAATGCGTGGAACGAGCTGAAATCGAAATTCGAGGTTTGATTGAAGGCATGATGTGAATAACGATAGTGGTAAATTTTTTTATATGCCTTGACGATGTGCCTTAGGGCTCTTCTGTCTGCGATGTTTTTTGTTTTTCTTCCGATTCGTCTAAATTTGGTTATTGAAGGTTGTCGGATCCATAGTGAGATCATCTGGAGTTACTGTGCAGGTGTGATTTGGCCTAGTTCTGAGTATTCTCTGCATTGGCCTTTTTTTAGTACTACGAATCTTTTTGTTTGTGTTGGTATTCGCGTATTCCCTTGGTGTTGATCTGAATGCGTGGAACGAGCTGAATCGAATTCGAGTTTTGAAGTGACTGACGATGGTGACAAGATTTTTATGCCTTAATGCAATGCCTCGGGCTCTGTTTGTCGTTTTGCTTTGAATCCGGTCATGGACTTGGTTACTGAAGTTTGACGGATTGGTAGTGGGGTCATCTGTTTTTGATTGACCTAGTTTTGAGTTTCGTGACTTCGATTACGCTTAGTGGCTTCTTTATAGTGGTATTTTTATTTTTTGGTGCACAATTTGCAATTTTTTTAGTAGCGGCATATTCTCATTGAATGGCGGAAGGCGTGAAATTAGATTTCTATGGTTGGGTGAATGAGGATGGTGGTGGAATGTTTTAATTGGTTCAATGCGTGTTTATGAGGTAGAAGTTTTGTCAATGTCAGCGAGAGCGAAGCAATTCTGATTTATTCTTGTTCGGTTTTGCAGCCTCTCCGCTTAGCGATAAAGGTATGTTTGCGCTCATCGTTTTGTTTATTCTTGTGCACTGAAGCTCCTTGGGACAGCTCCAGATAGCAGTAGGTTTGGATTAATGGACGGCTCATTTTGACTATCTCTTTAAGCTCATATCGCATCGGACATGCGCTAGTTATGCCGGCATTGCTGGAGTTTACAGATTTTCCGCATTTCTATCACATGTTGTAGCGGAATTTGTAGTCGCTCACTTAACATAATTGGAAAGCGTTCATGATACGCTCATCGATTGTTTGTGCTGATCCTGCTGCTCGTATATATTGCAGCGGAAACTCGCTCAAAGATCGGAACGAGTCAAATGTGTGGACCTTCATCCAACAGAACCATGGTAAAGGATTCGGTTTATTCACTAGATTGCATTAGGATAAGAGCTCGACGTCTGGAACTCTCGACCGTTTACTTAGTTCAGTCTACGTAATTCATAAATGCATTCGAGGTTAATTGCTTATTTTTTAGTTGTTTGTTGGCTCTTCCTCATTATGAATCATACATTTATATATTTTTTTAATCTTTGTGCAGGATATTATCCACTTTGTACACAGGAAGTGTTTACATATGGAACTACCAGAACCAGGTACTTAAGTGAACACGACTTGTGCCTCTGTCATGGCGAATATTAATTTTTATTGGGTGGCCAGGACTCAAAATATTCCAGCGTCGAATCTAATCTTCTGGGAGGATTCTGGTCTTGCAGATCCTCATTTAGTCATGTATTTTTTATCCAGCAAAAATTCGCTGCACATCTGTTTCCTGTTTCTTTTTATGTTTTTGCAAACTCGTCCTTGAGGCATCCTGTAATATTTCATTGGCAGCCTAGGATTTTTTTTGCTAATACTCATCTAGATTGCATATAAAGAGGATTAGTTGCATCGTTATTCTTATTTGGATGGCTTTTTTGAAGCCCAGTGTAATTTTCATGTCCTTCTGCTTGCAGACCCTCGTGACGTCCTTCGAAGTTACTGAGTTGCCTGGTAGGTGGTATGATTGTTCATGTTTAACAGTTTTTGTCGTTGACCATCCACACCTTTCAGTTGCTTTATAGCATTTCACGCTTTGCAGCATTTCCATGTGATATTCGCCGCAGGTGTCATTTGAGGTTCATTTCGTGTGCTTGAGCATTATTTCCCGTTTCGAAGTTCTCATTGAAAAGTGTTGACGTAAGGTTTTTTTTCAACCATTCTGTTTTCTGCAGTGCGATCAGCAAAATTTATTCCTCGCAAGCAGTGGATTGTAGCTGGCTCTGACGACATGTTCATCCGGGTTTACAACTACAACACGATGGACAAAGTGAAACAGTTCGAGGCACATACCGATTACATTCGATGTGTCGTAGTGCATCCCACTTTACCTTATGTTCTATCTTGCTCAGATGATATGCTTATCAAACTTTGGGACTGGGAGAAGAACTGGATTTGCACCCAGATTTTTGAAGGGCACTCTCATTATGTCATGCAAGTGACCTTTAATCCGAAAGACAGCAATACATTTGCAAGCGCTTCCTTGGATCGAACTGTGAAGGTGAGATACTACTAGTTGGTTACTAATAGCTTAGTTTGGATGTATGTAAAGTTAGGGGTTTGTGGCAAAAGACGTCTGATTTATGAAACGTTCATAAAATAAACAGCTAAGAACCTGGAACACACTAATTTGTTGGCAAGAATGTCTGTCCACAACCTTTGAGTCCAGAATCGCAAAATTTATTGGGTTGACTGGTTGAGATTTCTTTTTTTCGAAACAGATCTGGAATTTGGGTTCACCTGAGCCCAACTTTACGCTCGAAGCTCATCAGAAAGGTGTCAACTGTGTGGAATACTTTACTGGTGGTGACCGGCCACATTTGCTTACAGGATCTGATGACCAAACAGCTAAGGTATGTGGTAATCCACCTCATGCAGTGTCAATAGCACAGGTGCCTGTTAGCTTGACATCGACCAAATCAGAGTTCTGAGTTCACTCTCTGAAGTTTGATGCCGTTTCAGTGGAAGATATAGGTGGTGATTTGCTTAATAAATTGTCTAATTTTTATAGTCCACCTGTTTATTGAGCAGAGTCCACGTGGTTATTCAATTGATTGCATAGGTGTCTTTTCTGGTGTTTGATCTTGTTGCAGGTATGGGATTATCAAACCAAGAGCTGTGTGCAAACTCTAGAGGGCCATTCTCACAATGTTTCTGCGGCGTGTTTCCATCCTGAGCTGCCCATCATATTAACTGGTTCAGAAGATGGAACAGTTCGTATTTGGCATGCAACTACGTACAGGTGGGCAATCTTCGTCAAGATTTGTCTTATCTGAACATTCCACCTACTGTCTAAAGGATAATTGTATGCCAGTACAACGTATCTAGTGTCAGAGATGTACGGAATTTTTCTTGCCCAATCGCCGAAGGTGAACCTTCACTTTAATGTTCAGATGTGCCGGTATGGAATCAGTGTTTGTTTTCTTTCTTTAGTCTGTTGATTGGTTCCAAAACAAAATAATAGACTTGTTCATTTGATTGCTAACCTTCGTATGATCTACGTGAATCTACGTTTTTTTAATTTTATTCAGGCTTGAGAACACTTTGAACTATGGACTGGAGCGAGTGTGGACTATTGGGTACATAAAGGGCTCGAAAAGGCAAGTTCTCTACTAGTTCATTTATTATACAGTGCCCTCTCAAAGAGATTGCTACCCCCATTCCCCTTTCCCATACAATTGAAAGCAGACCTTTTGGGAGGGCACTGTTCTGAACTTGGTATCTACTTTGCCAAGTTTTTGCTGCTCTTGTGAAAGCAGCCTTTGCTGCAATTGTACCGTTTGAAAAAAATGAGTATATTCTCCTTCTGATATTATTTAGTATATCTCTTGGTAGGTGTTTGAGTAGTATTGTGCGCTTGAATTTGATCTGAATATAGGTATTGATATCAAACATTGTGCAGGGTGGCCATAGGATACGATGAAGGAACCATCATGATAAAAATTGGAAAGGAGGCTCCAGTTGCCAGCATGGATGGCAGTGGCAAAATTATATGGGCCAAGCACAATGAAATACAGACGGTCAACATCAAGGCAGTTGGTGCTGATTTTGAGGTGATCAGAGCCTTGTTTACAAAAATGTGCTAATTAACTTCCTGTTTTGATACTTACAAGTTATAACTCTTCTGTCTACTGGTAGTTAGTTCTTATCAGCAACGCTACCAGTAATTGAAAATGTCATTTATGATTTTAAAGAAACTTTTTCTGCAGATTACGGATGGAGAGCGCTTACCCCTGGCAGTTAAAGAGCTAGGGAGCTGTGATCTTTATCCACAGGTGAACGTTTATCTATATTTCTTTATTGAGACATGGGTTCCTTGAAATGTAAGCTGGGGTTTATGAATCATGGAGCTGATTGGTAATTAATTTCTTTGTGATCTTTACAGAGCCTGAAGCATAACCCCAATGGCAGGTTTGTGGTAGTGTGTGGTGATGGCGAGTTTATCATTTACACAGCCCTAGCTTGGAGGAATCGATCATTTGGTTCCGCCTTAGATTTTGCCTGGTCAACTGATGGCGAATGCGCAGTCCGTGAGAGCACTTCCAAAATCAAAATATTTGGCAAAACTTTCCAGGTTTAGATTTCTTGCAGAGATCTGATTTTTCTTTAACATATCCGCACGGATGTCATGTGCATTGACTTCGACTTAAAACTTTTGTCTAGTGTTGTTTGGCTTCTTCATAGTACAAAACCCTAAACTTGAAGGAGGCCCTCATAGTCAATTTCAATGTGACTTGCAGGAACGGAAAAGTGTTCGACCATCGTTTTCAGCTGAGGGGATGTATGGTGGTAGCCTGCTTGGAGTCCGTTCCAATGATTGCGTCTGTTTTTATGATTGGGCTGAATGTCGTGTGATTCGACGGATCGATGTTGTGGTCAAGGTAATAGTCAACCAGCAATTTTGTCGATCAAGCTTTGTTTTCTTTATCACTGATATGGTATCATTTTTGGGAAGTTCTTTGGATTTCCTTTTATTTCTGATTGGTTGTTGGTTGTTTGTCATTTGAAGCCAACGCATGCTAATTTACTACTTTTCTCTGCACGCAGAATATATACTGGTCAGACAGCGGAGACCTGGTAGCTATTGCAAGTGAAAGCTCTTTCTATATTCTGAAGTACAATGTAAGACCAAGCATTGTGTGAATGTTTTGTGTAGTTCATAGTGGAAGGCCCAGGGTTAGTAGCGTAGTGCGACTAGTTTGGCTTTTCTGCACTGTACATCTTTACTGTACAAACATCTGGGTGTACTTGCCTCCAGAATTTTTGTCTCAATTCACTTTGGTTGCTAGTCTATTGTTGATTGCATCAAAGCTGACGATTTAGATGCTTCTATGTCCAGCGGGACGTGGTCGCGGAGCACTTTGACAGTGGCCGACCGACGGATGAGCAAGGTGTGGAAGATGCCTTTGAACTACTGCACGAAATTTCTGAACGGATTAGAACCGGTTTGTGGGTTGGTGACTGCTTCATTTACAACAACTCAGCATGGAGACTCAACTACTGTGTTGGTGGAGAGGTAAGCAGTGCACATAGACAAGCGACCAGGGGAGACTGCATTATGGCTTGTATTTGCTTCGTTGAATCAGTTGACTTCTGCTGGCTGGATAGAATCTAGGGATCTAAAGTGTTTCTCATCATCGAAATTGATCATTCTTGAATCTACTACACTGAAATTATGGTTAGGACCACTATCGGTGGTACTAACGTGGATGCTTGGATATCAGGTGACAACAATGTTCCACCTGGATCGCCCAATGTACCTGCTTGGGTATCTTGCAAGTCAAAGCCGCGTTTATCTCCTTGATAAAGAGTTCAAGTGAGTCATATACGAAGAGGGTGAAGTTGTATTCAGCATTTAGTTAATCTGTTACATTGATGGCGTGTTCCAAGGTCACCATTAGATTCCTTGAACTCGACAGATTCTGAATCTTTACTTGAATAATGCAATGGAAGTACTGAATGACTTGGGCTTGTGAATTTCTCGGTTGGTTACAGTGTCATGAGCTACACCTTGCTGCTAAATTTGATAGAGTACAAAACTCTAGTCTTGCGAGGAGATCTTGAGAAAGCAGAGGAAATATTACCAACCATTCCGAGGGATCACCTGAACAGGTCAGTTGGAACATAATTTTTTTGAATCCAGGTGTGAGTATACTCCGAGAACTGTTTGTGTCATTGTGTAGCTGCGGATAACATGAAGTGTGGCCTCAATCTTGTGGCCTTACCTTTCATATATGCTTCCTTTTTATGTATATACATGCTCGGCAGTATTTCAGATTACTTGCATATATGTTTACCTAAGCTGGTTGTAGATTTGAAGAACTAATACTTCTTCGGTGACAGTGTGGCGAGGTTTCTAGAGTCACGGGGTATGGTGGAGGACGCTCTTGCGATTGCAACCGATCTTGACTACAAATTCGATCTAGCCATTCAGCTTGGCAGACTGGAGACTGCTAAGGTATATGTTGATACCCTCATTACTGCTTGAATGTGGGTTTGACTTTTACACTCAATCATGTACTCGGCAAGCACACCGATATATGCTATTTTATGTAGACTATTGATTTATAGTCTTGCACATGTTGGCAATGAAATAAACATGTCTGCTTCATTTAATTTGTTATTTCATCAGTTGCATATTCGTACACACAGTACACCTAATATATGCATTCTAAAAATTTAATACTAGCTAGTCTTTGGAGAGGCAGACACTGTGATATTGAACACGGGATTGAATCGGTTACTGGATGGCCTTTTGTTGCTTGCGCAGGCTATAGCTGAAGAGTCTCAAAGCGAGTCGAAATGGAAGCAGCTAGGCGAACTCGCAATGTCAGCTGGCAAGGTATGATTTGGAAAAGTGGTTCAGAGGCGATTTAGTCCTAGTCTGTGTTTCTTCTCTGACCACTGTAAATGTTAACTAGACCTAGTTCAGAATTCTTGAACATTATGGAGCTCTTCTGTGTACGATGTCGATATTTATCAAAGTACACTCAAGTTGAAAGATGGCTTGTGCAGTTTGAGGTTGCGGGAGAATGCTTCGAACATGCCAAGGATCTCAGTGGATTCTTGTTACTCCATTCTGCCCTTGGAGACGCCGAAGGACTCGCTAAATTGGCAGTTACTGCCAAAGAGCAGGGAAAGATAAATGTGGCATTTCTCGGCCTCTTTTTGCTTGGGAAAGTGGAGGATTGTGTACAACTATTGATTGACAGGTATGTTCATGTTCTCCTACCTGGTATGTCGTGCCAGGTTTTATTGCAGGTTTGGTAATCTGTGAACAGACTGCTGCGAAGTTTATTTATTTATTTATTTATTTGTTCTTATTTTATCTAAATATTCTTGCTAACATTTCTTAGTTTGTTAAATTACAAATTTGCAGTAGCTGAGAGAATGCGCAAACTTGGCTCGTATTAGACCAAAGAATACATTTCGGGCACTGGCTGGTTTAGATTTTCATTTTGTTGTCCTGCAGCAACCGGATACCGGAGGCAGCCTTCATGGCTCGTACATATTTGCCAAGTGAAGTCAGCAATGTTGTCGGGCTGTGGCGAAACGACTTGAAGAAGGTAAACGTACTTGTCTAAGCTTTTCCTGCTTCGTATGTTTCCAGAAGTAGTATTATGGAGGCATTGTTTTGGTGGGGGAATCTATCTGACGGCTGTGTTTGGACACGGTGAGCAGATCAATCAAAAGGCTGCCGAATCACTAGCAGATCCCCAAGAGTACCCGAATTTATTTCCTGATTGGGAGTTGGCATGTGAAACTGAAGTAGAGCGTAAAGAGCAGAGGTATGATGTTTTAATATGTGAAGGTGAATGGACTGTCATTGTAAAATTAACCATCATTTTGAACCATCAATCGGTTCATCAACAGCCTTCTCAATTCTAGGATTTTTGCTAGGATTTTAAAATCTATCTACATTATTTGTATACAAGTCTTATACCTCTTGGTATGTCAACAGGGCCAAGCTTCTTCCAGCTACAGAGTATCTGAATTACATAAACGGCGGCGATGGTAATTTGGCGGATGAGATAGAGGGCCTCCATGTTAACGAAGATGCCCTCAACGAGAATGGTGGCCATGTTCATGAGGTAAACCCTCTATGGACCTGCTCTGTTCTTACGATTTGAGGCTCTTCTAATTTCAAGGCAGAGGGGTCGCACTTACCAATTTGTCCGACAATTACGGGATTCGAATAATGACTTTATCCCACGTGCTACGTATCCTGTTATATGTTTTGGAGCAAATCAATTGATGAGCCATTTCTAACTGGTATTTCATCCTCTCCTTTGTAGAACGGAGGATTCATGGAAGATCAAGTACAAGAGGTCTACCAGGACGGAGAGTACGTCGAACAGTTCCAACACGATGCTGTAGATGTTATCGATGAAGTTGGCTTTGGGGAGGCCGACCAGTTCATTGAAGGAGAAGGCGAGCTTTTGGAACCTCATCCTGTGAACGGGACCGACGATGGCGCCGAAGAATGGGGTTTGGAAGGGGGGGAGCCGCGTCCTGAAGAGTAAGCAACATTTGTGAATGCAGGATATAATCAACTGAGGCTGAGAGTTTTGTCTCGTCGTAGAACCATTTCCCCTCGAGGAACTGCTCTCCATTTTCGTGTCAAGGGACTGATGTAGCTTCCTCTGTAACAACATAAGATTGGTTGGGTAGATTTATCACTCTTCGGTAGGTCATCAAAAGAAGCATTCTAATTCGTCGGAAACTAGTTGTAGAGGCGACCTTTTTTTATACGCTTGTATCGAATCGTTCACTTCGGAAGGACTTTTGTCCACAATTTATCTAGTGCTGGTGCACGTTGAACACGAGTCACCAACTCTTTTTTATGAAGTGTTTTGACGCTCGGTTGGATTGTGATCGAGTCACTTTGTAATATGTAGCTCCAATGGCTAAGTGTTTTATGCAGAGGTCGCTTCACTTCACATGGAGCGTCAGTGAGGAAGTGCGGTCTAAAAGGAAGTGCGAGGGGGCAACCTAATAGCGTTGGTTGCATCTGTCAAGAGGGTTTCACATGTGGAAAAGAGAATGCACACTAGCAACATCGGATAAATAGAAATTGTATGCGGCTTTGCTTGAATGGTGAAAGAAATCTTGTGCAGCTTAACTTTGGTTTGTCACGGGTACCGAATGACTACCAGCGGTTCTCGTTTGGAAGTAGAGTAACTTAGCAGATTTTCTCTTATGCTGCGAAATGAAATGGGTTCGTTGAATTTTTCTGCAAAGAAAAATGCTGAAGCCGTAAGTGTCCAACCAAACGACGACACCATCCAAGGCTTTTTTTTTTTGGCTTTCTAGTGCCTGATTGCACCAGAAAAAATAATCTGGCTGATAAACACTACAAATAATGCCAAAAAACTTGGATGAAATTGCTAAAAAACTTTGAAATTTAAAAAAATTATTAGATGAAATTGCTTGATTATGGATGGAAATCATATTATACATCCAATAAGTAGATGAATGTTGTAATTTGGAGCAGCACTATAACATTTTATATTTTCACTATGGCATTTCTTCAAATATGAAAAAAAAAACCTGACACCAAACATCCAACTGATCGTTGATTCTTACCCAGGTACGGGTATCCTGCAAAATGTAAAACTCAAAAATGCACCGGCCGGGAATCGAACCCGGGTCTGTACCGTGGCAGGGTACTATTCTACCACTAGACCACCGGTGCCCACTTCAAGAGGAAGTCCCGCTCGTGGAAATCGTACTCAGATCTAAGAAGTAGATGCTCTCATGCAGAATTTTAGTGCTTTTGTTGCAATTTGTCATTGTTTGCTGAACTTCAGAGAATTCTGCAGCTACTGGCAGTGATTATTTTATCATTTTGGAGAAGTAGCCAGCTAGTTCCTGAACACTCATGTAATGCTTGGATGATAACATCTACATCAAAATTTGGTGAAATTTGGTGCTTGGTCTTGAAATTCAAATAGTAATATAACTATTGTAACCAAGGAAAATAAAGAGATGTCCTTCAAGAAAAAAATTGCCAATAGGGGTGTCATGGCTCCTCAGAGAAACTCAATTTCTGAGGGCAACCCAAGTTGGTGAGATTTTTTGAGAGCCAATGAAAACTGCCGTAGAATGGAGGAGCTGTGACACCCCTTTCTACTGTTCGCAACGATTCACCAAGAATTTCTGGCTTGTACAGCTAGGTTGGGAGCTCCGATACTTGCGCCAAGTCGAGGGCTTCAAAAAAAATTTCAAGAAATTTTTGAAAAACGCCGTTTCTTCACCCGCGGAGGAGAAGAAACGGCACTCTGTTTTCTCTCAGAATTTTGCATCCACCTTTCGCTCCCAGTGCACCACGTACTCTTTCTCACGTCTGAGGACTTCAGAAGTGCCGTGACACCCCCTAATATCTTGTGGTTGTAGCCAATTGGCGGAAAATCATGCATAAAAAACATAGCCCCCCTCTGCATACACTCTCAGTGTTGAGTTCACTGCAAGCGTTGGAATAGCCATTCTTTGAAGACGTTAACGTCTGCTAAGTTAATTTCAGGCAAGAGTTTCAGTTAAATACCATATTTAGGGTTTAACCCATACCGAAGTTAATCCCTTCTTAAGAAACTGAAATATTTGTGCTGTAATTTTTGACTTAAGTTGACTCACTATTGACTGCAGCCCAATTCAGAGCTCTACTTTTGAATCCAATTTGTTTTTTTTGCATTCCAATGTAGTTTTTACTTCATTGGGTGTGCAATTGGGACTCAATGTTTTGGAATTGGAGATGAAAGGGTTGAAATTGGATTGGAAAGTCACCATGTCATGAATTAATATCTATGCAACTTCTACACATGGTGAAAGGTTCATTCATTATTTCCTTCTTCAAGAGAATCTTGTTTTGGGTATCTATTGGAAACATGTAGGGAAGTAAAGACAACCACATTAGAATCCAAAAGGGCAAGAATAGTCCCCCCTAGGGACCACTCTAGGAAGCTATATATTTTTATTTGATTGACTATAAAGTATCACTTTTTTTTCCTTAAAATGAGTAGACCAAATTACATGTGAAAGAAACCATGATTTTCCATTCTTTTGCCCAAAAAATTGTGAATCCAATAATTGTATCTACATAAGTAGTTGCACCAAACAATCTACAATAGACTTTCTACCTTATTAAGGTGAGCAACCTCAAATGTGTTATTGATCCACAACTACCATGGTCACTATATATACCAAATGGCTTGAAATAGGTCTCATATTCAATAATTTCTATCTATTTGTGCAATTCAAAGAATTATATATTATGTAGAATATAATTAGTAATTTTTTATCACAAATAACTATTATTACATTCTTATACAATCTCAATCAATTATACCAAATTTCACTTTCAAAAAATCAAGACTCCATTTTGGGAAAATTTTAAAAGTCAACTTTGAATTCATGGTTTTACATGATAATTTATTGAAAATAAATTAGTGATGAATTTGCAAAATTTAGTTGCAAATATATGTAGGAAACATCTATATGCTTATACTTCCTTATCAATTTTTTTCTCAAAAGAGATTCAAAATTTACTCTAAAGAAAGTTCAAATTTGAAGCATTTCATGTCAAATTTTTGTAAAATAGATATCTATTTATTGAAACTAAATTTTCTCTAACATATTGTTAGCATTATTTTCTAAAGTACAAGACTAGTTGTACTTTGAGGTCAAGTAACAAAATTTAGTAATAATAGATAGATATAAGGGGTGCTTAGGTATTAAAGTAAATACATCTAAAATGCATCCTACCTAAGACCAACATCACCACTCATGTACATCTTCAAAATCAACTTGCAATCAAGGTATCTATATCTAAAATGAAGCACTCCTTTCTATTGACCCCTATTTTGGAAGGTTAAATGAATAGGAGGATACAAAAAATGGTATGCAGTACAAAGACAAGTGTAAGGTGGAATTAAGGGCCATTTTAAATAGTGTGCATCTCTCTTGATAACACCATAAAGGCCATGACAAGCTTACAAATGGTCAATTTTGATACACTTCCTATTGTTTTTACTTTGTCTCTATGACATGTTTCAATATTATAGTGTGAATTCTTGATGTGCATCAAATAGATTTGGGCATCACTTGCATGACACTTTTAGCACTCCACACCTTGCATCTTTGAAAATTTACAACTCATTCACAACGCAACCAAAAAATATGGAACCACATGCATTTTGATTTATAGTCCTTCACCAATGTGCAAAAAATGTTGTTCATTTTCTAGAGCATATCTTGCATGCTATGGGGATTATTTGTGCAATTTTAGGTGTGGTTATCATATGTGAAGAAACAATCCAAGAACATATACCAATTTTTTCGATGCTTCGTAATCTTTATGTATAATACCCAAATGTTTCTTTCCTTGATGCCTTAGAAATCCCTTCACTTGCCAACAATAAAATATGAAAATTTAACTAATCTAATAATAGAAAGTTGGCACAATAGCAAAAAATGAATGTTTTTGGGGTGCCTACTTTAAGACCTATTTGGTACTTGAGATATTAAAAAATCTCCTTTTTGCCTCACTTATTTTGGGAGATAGAAAAGGGTCTTATTCAACAATATAAATTATCAATTATTAACCCATCAAAAATAAGACATTCAAAGATTGAACAATGGATGCATACAAATACATTCCAAGCACAAAAACAATGCATTTTTCCATCCATCAATTTTTTTGTAGATTCTTGTATTAGTTTTTTTAACACTTTTATAGTCTCAATTCAAAAGACCTCACAAATATTTTTTGATTCAAAGTCTACTAAGAGCAATGAAGTCAAAAAATAATATTATTAGTTCAAAAGTGGTCTTTTAGAAACATCTAAAAATTAAAAATCAAAATTAAAATCTTTGAAAATCACCAAATTGCACTATAACTTGAAGTACGCCTTCAATTAGGCATAAAGGCTTTATATTGAGGGTTGACCTAATTTGGCGTCTTGAAGACATAATTGTTTATATTTATATCACACATGTATGGCAATTTTGCAACTTCAAAAAAATTGTCCCACTTCAAAATTGAGTCTCTATATTTCAAAAACATCTTACTCACCTCTCAAAACAATAAAGAAGATAAAATATTAAACATTTATTTGTTTCAAAAGAAAAGATCTTTGCTTGATTCTTGGTTTAAACCAACCAAAGAAATTTGGATAATTAAATTTTTTTTAAGAAAGTTTTCTTAGAATTTTGAGAAATTCTCTTGAAAATTTGAAATGATTAAGGTTCTTTTCATCTTTGAATTCTCTTAGATTTTAGTTGAATGTTTTTAATACCATAGACTACTAAATACTACATAGTTAAAAAAAAAACATGTATCTTTAGTAAATTTTTAATAAAAATCTCCTAAAAGATCATTAATTGTAGGACTATACTACTAAGACTATACTTAAAACACCATTTTTTTTGTAGTGATTGGTTGCCTAATTACTATGTATATTTTTTCCTCCAAGCAAACTAATAAAGTAAACTACAAAGTATATAATTTGTAGTGTACCCCCCGGCCTCCAATGAAAGAAAATCATTTGAAAGTACATACTAAAATATATTCTGCATTGACAAAATAATAACAACAAAAAATTGTAACTTGTCAATTTTATGTCTTCTAATTACCTCATCAAAACTAAACCATCCATCCACAACAAACCCATCCATGATAGTATTATCATTTTTACACTAGGTCTATCTATTTGACTTACCATTCATTGATTGTTCAATATAAGCTTGTGGAACTAAAATAATTTATTTCATGTTAGAAAAGATAATTTTGAATCATAAAATCATAGCATCCTTTAACCTCAAAATACCCAAGCCTTTTTTTTTAGCCTTTTGGAATTTTTTCTAAATTGTATAAAAAGTCAAATTTTGATATACTTTATCAATTTTCTTAAAATTATAATTGTACAAATTCAAACTAGACATGTTAGAGATCACTTAGGTAAAGAAAGCATAATATTATCACTTATGGATTAAAAGATTATAATGTTTGATCATGAGGGTGTTCAAACTACAAAAAATGACTTCAAGTCTTACAATCGCATTTTTACATATGTTCTACTATTTTTTAAATGAATTTCTAATGTGATTTTGTATCCAAGATCTAGTGTATTTGAGGCTCATTTTCAAGAGCCCTCAAGACTAAGGAAAGTCAAGATTGCAATCGATACCCTTGCATAAATTCTAGAATAGAAAAATTATAATCAATCATTTTCATGATCGGGGTTTTGATGCTTAAATTAGACTTCAAAAAGAATACTCCAAAAATATAAATGAGTAAAAATAGCAACTTGATTAGGTTTTATTTAGCTTCAAAGTTTTTGAAACACTAGATTTGGTGCCCTAGGCATTTAGGGGTTAATTCCTAAAGTTCGATCACCTACTTGGGAGACAAAATGGATTTTGGGCAGGTTCCTATAGTCTCACTATTTATTATGATTTTTTGAAACCTTTTGTGAAGATAAGATAATACATTAGGTTTGTAAGAATATAATTTTTATTTCAATCAACACTTGAGACCAAAAATTGTGACACAAAAAGCTCTTTTTTTAGGTGAAGTGGGTAGAAACTTCCTCTCACAAAAAAAATAGAGGACTTTTAGTTTCAAAAGATAAAAGAAATTTCAATTTTGATAAATAAATGTTTTATTTGTTTTTCATTGTGACATATAAAAACTTATTGAAAAATATTGGTTATGAAATTCTTAAATTTTATTGTCAAAGTCTTTAAGTAACATCAATGTATGTATTTAAAACTTAGTGAAATACCACATTTCTGAAGAAAAAATTTCACAATATAGAAAATTCAATGTTAGGGTGTGATTAATCAAAAATGTATACAACAAGTTTTTCTAGATTGTAATCAGATTTTAGCAAACCAATTGCACCTTCTTGGTCAAAGGGACAATAGTAGTTACAATACAAGTGAAAATTAGTAAAATAAAATTACAATTTAAAAATATCTATTTAACAAAATTTAAGAAGGCAACAACTTAACATTGAATTCTTTATAGTTTAAAAGTTTTCCTAGATAATGTGTTCATTCCTATAATTAAAGATTGAAATGTGTAAATTTATGTTTTTTAAATATTTTCAAAATTAAAGTTAAAAATTTTGGGAACACAATACCTTTACATTGAACTTTCTACAGTTTAAAAATTTTCCTAGGTAATATGTTCTTTCCTAAAATTGGAGATTGAAATGTGCACATTTATATTTCTTAAATATTTGTGTAGCTAAAGTTTAAAAAAATTTTATCACTTATATTTTTTAATCAATTATTATGTAAGACAAAAAAATCACACAAAACAATATACCAAAAATAAAAATTTTAAAATAAATTTGAAATTTGGTGTATTGCATAGTACAACAATCTTGTAGGCTAGTGTTGAAAAATAGGCCTAGAAAGGTCAAATGGAATTTTGAAAGATATTCTTGCAAGTTGGAATTAGGGTTCCTATCCTTTCTTTAGTTAATTGTACACCGTCCCCTTTATAATCATAATTATCCTTTATTCAAATAGAATTTTTTTGAAGGCTATACACCTATCACACTTAAAAGAAAAAAATGTTGTTACACATTAAAAGATTGTGGACCTTTAGGGATTAAGTTATATATAGATATCCAACAATAATAATCATGTTTGTTTGTGAAGTAAGGTAAGTGAAATTATCTTCTCAAGCAAATTATACTATACAATAATGTTGTATGCAATTTTTTCTTGCTTGTTAGAGATAATGAATGCTTCTAAAGATTCTAGAGTTTGGAAGCAACGAATTATTATAAAACAATCTATGACCACCCAAATTTGCAATATCTTGTACAATGTGTTGATTGTTGCCAATATTTAAGAAAAAAATTAGTTGAATTCTTTGAATAGAAATAGAATTATACTAATCTAATAAGAAATTGAATTGATGTGATTTTTCAAATCAAAAATACAAAACTCTTAGTGGGTGGGGGTCGTAACCATCTTAAAAAAGTTCAAAATCAATGACCAACTACCCTAATTCCATTTGTTGAGTGTTATAAAAGCATAAGTTCAACATTCTAAAAGCACCTTTTTTATTGGCTAAAAATACTACTAACTTTGACAAGTATATATTCACAATTAAGCCCACCTAAACCAACATTTATCAAACCATATCTAAATCAACTTTAAATTGTGCATGATTAGATGCGAACTTGGTGATATTATCTAAGAATAGCATCCACTTACTTGCCCAAATTACATAACTTAAGGGACAGGCACCCAATGGCGCACCTGTACCCAATGCCATCTGTTTCTACAACACACAATCATTTCAGGCTATAAATGTAGGTAGGCAGTACATGGCTTATTTCTTTTGACATAAAGCTATAAATGTAGGTAGGTGGTACATGGCTTATTTCTTTTGACATAAAGCTATAAATGTAGGTAGGTGGTACATGGCTTATTTCTTTTGACATAAAGCTATAAATGTAGGTAGGCAGTACATGGCTTTTAAAGCCACATTGAAATTCAAACTTTTAACCCCTAAACGACGAGCCGGTGGCCGTGGAATTGAGGAATTTTGATACCGTGGGAATCATTGGTTAAAAAAAATCTAAAAACACACGTTGGAAGTCAAAGAACTGTAGAAGATCTTCCTTTTCCACCCCTAATTCTGAGGATGAATGATTGCAATTCTGTCCTACATTGAAAGATTCCCTGAAGTTCATCGACCAGAAAATGGCTTAAGCGTCGTTTAAGGGTTAACAATCAATTTCCGTTTGTTTCGGTTTAGGATCTCGAGACAGTGTCATAACAATAGGAACATTCCTCACCTAGTTTACAAGCACGAAATAACTTCATCTCAAAATGCACGAAGCTTGCAGCCCATAATAGTAATTTATGCAAGCTCCGATCATTGATCGAAGACGCCGAAGTGTATAAAATTTATCCATTCAATTAAGTCTTTACAAAACAAATCCCCTCCATGTCTTGATTTTAAGTGAGGGGATAAATGAGAACTAAAGTGATATCTACTTCTGATCAACTGTAAGAATCAGATGATTAAAAAGCACCTATCTGTAGAACTCAAAGTCAGTGTCTGATTTCTTAACATTGGATCTATAGCCCTTTTCAAAATCCTTGGGCAAAATGACATATCGATTTTTCCGTACCGCATGCATGCCAGCTTCCTGACAGATTGCAGAAATCTGCAAACCAAGAAAACCAATCGTTTCAGATAAGCCACGCATGTCAGTCTAATCCAAAAGAATTCATATTTCACAGTGGTAGGAAGGGAAAAGACTGATGATGAAAGTCGTAAAACGCACCTCAGCAGCGCTTATCTTGTCCGGCCTGGAAACATAGTCTTCTAGATCCACTTCCTCACTTAGGTTCATCTTTGCAGTACATACCTGTTTACATTCCCACAAATCCATCAACATACAAACTCAAGGTTCCTTAAACTTGGCTTCTGAACATATGCTACAACGTATTCAACATTGTACTAAGTCACCAGTCTCTCGGATAAAGAAGGCGACTCGCACCTGGAAGACAAGACGCTTCTGTCTCCTATCAGGAAGTGGAAACTCGATTTTACGATCAAGACGTCCAGGTCGCAGCAAAGCTGGGTCGAGAGTATCCGCTCGATTCGTGGCCATGATCACTTTAACATTAACTGTCTGATCAAAACCATCCATCTGTAACAAAGACACAAATAAGTAAGAAATGCAGAACCTCCAATAGTAGCCACAGCTCCAATTCGTAAAATTTGAACACTTGGAACATTTAGCATATCCTTCGGCCAGCACATGATGCTTCGGTGGATAAACCAATCATAGGAATTAGAGGCATTGACTTTTAACAGTACCCACCATACCAGCATACAAATAAGTGTGATCTCATCATACTTGCAAGATTGAAATACGAAGAGCTCTATTACCTGATTCAAAAGCTCCATCAAGATACGCTGAACCTCCCTGTCGGCTCCAGTTTGGGCGTCAAATCGAGCAGTTGCAATGGCATCAATTTCATCAATGAAGATGATGGCTGGCGCATTTTCCTTCGCCAGTCGGAATACATCACGCACCATACGGGGACCCTGTAACAGCATCACACTTAGTGTTCTAGATAAATTGATGTTCAGACATTATAATACTATTCTACAATTAATCCACAAATATCTCAGTTCAAAGGATACTTAGGCAGAATGTACCGCTCGATAGAATTCATTCTTTTAACAGAGACATATATCCATGAAATGAATTGAGTACATAACCCAAGAACAGACTCTAAAGAATCAGGAAAAACAGGAGAGACACAGAAAATGATGACATTACGGAGTCTCACCTCTCCAAGATACTTCTGTACAAACTCAGAACCAACAACACGAATGAAAGCTGCGGTAGTGTGGTGAGCAACAGCCTTAGCAAGCATGGTCTTTCCTGTTCCAGGAGGTCCATACAGCAACACACCCCGGGGAGGGTCGATACCAATCTGCTTGTATAACTCGTGATGCGTAAGTGGAAGTTCCACCGCCTCCCTAATCTCTTGTTTTTGAATATCGCAACCACCAATATCCTACACCCCACAACATAGGTCATCATGAAATGACTTTGGACAATTTGAGCATCAAGTAAATTAAATCACGCTCCTGGGCAAGTTAACCTCAAGTTCTCAGAACGACTGTACATATGGCAAATTTCCTTCGCAAGTGTATATCAACTCCATTAGCTACGAGCTACTTCATTGCAGAGATACAACGACCATAGTGCGAATACTGATCGATTTGGAACGCTAAGAAGATGCAATCGGAATTCCACAATGCCCATCAATGTAAATAATCCTAATTGAGTAAAAAAATGTTAGCTTCACAGGATAAAGGATGCACTAAGTCAGGATAAAGGCTCCTTCGGATGGAACGAAGTCTACTTATATTCTAACATGCTTAAGAAGAGAACACCAGTAAGCCATGCAAAACACGTTCTCTTTTCACTCTAGGGTTACACGAAGCTGCGATGGTAGAGTAGACTAGGGTGCCTTATCTGTAGTTTTTTTTCAGCATGCACTATGGGCTGTGCTGACGAGCTTCGTGTAAGGTAGGGACACCCCAAATCGCCACTGACGAAAAACGTCACCCTAAAATCTTACTCACAATAGGGGCATACCGATCATCTTCCGAAAAACTTTGACGCGCCATAACTTTCGTATCCAGTATCGAAGTGAAACAAAAGTAGGTGCGTTAAAATCCACTTTCGTTTCCCAACTATTGCACATAAATTTGGAGCAGTGCAATAATGGAACCTATGCGCAGTGACGATACGGGAGTCCCTACCATTTGCCGGCAAGACTACTCCCTCAACGCCAGCTTTACACAAGTTCCAGAATCCAAAGTATTACATTTTGGTCTACATTAGACTTGATTCATTTTATTTGGATTAGTGATGTGAAAGTTATGGAGCATCTTGTTTTGCGCGCAACCCTAGCATCTTCTTAAGAAAATCATGCATGGGATTTTTTTTGTAACTCAATTTTCACATTTTCTTAAAGAAAAAAAAATCACAGGGTTCAGTTCGCTTGAAATTAGCAATGGCGGACAGAACGCACATTATACGCCACATCCGGCTTCTCCGACTGCGTCAACAGCGAGATGCTGGAATCGGCTTCGGGTGGGAGCACATCCACCAACGCATTCGAGTGTCTGTGCAAAGCCACCGACGACGACGGCTTCAGGAGCTCCCGATTGATGGTGCTCAAAATCCGCACATAGTAATTCGACCCCGTGGTCGAGCCGACGATGCCATTGTTCTGGTCCACCATCTCAATGAACTGCCCGATCACCAGCGGCACGGACTGAATCCGCTTCACCTCCTCCTGCGCCCGCAGAAGCTCCCGCTTCAGATTCTTCTGCTCATCCTTGATGTACTCTTCCTGGATGTCCACAAACTCCAGCTGCCGCTGCAAAAGCTTCTGCCGCGTGTAGAGATCCTCTTCGTCGAGCTCCGTCACCACGGCGTCGGGGAGAAACGTTTTCGTTGATAAAACGGGAGCGACCCCCGTCTCGGTCACCGCCGTGACCTCCATTGTCGTCGCCATGATGAAATCGACACGCAAATCTCAAACCTAACAAGACCTCCGAGCTTTCACTGCAATCGATGAGAAAATCTCAAACCCTAAGTAAGTTATCAAGACCTCCAAGCTTTCTCTGCAACAAGGGGCTCAAATGAGAGGAGAGGGCCAAAGTCACATTCACGAAGAGATTCTGTTGTGAACTTTGGGAACATATTGTGTTCCCCTAATCTCAGATCGACGGCCAATACTCCCCCAGGGATGATCGGATGGCCAGGAAGGCAGGACGGGAGGTCTTTCTCCTACACTGCTCCATTTCGATATTTGAGAGGGAGTGAGGGACAAGCACTTGCGAAGTCGAGCCTTGTGCCGAATTCTAGTTTCTGTTGCCTAGTGATCGAGGGGTTCATCATGTTTCTGCTGAAACCCTGATTTCGGAGCTGCAGATCTTTCATTGAGCAAGTGCTGCTATGCCGGGTGAGATTGAGCAGAAGGCGACCTGGCATGGCGACATGGTGAAGGCGCGAGACCGCATCGAAGCTCTTCACCGCGTCTTGGGTGCCTTCGAGTCTTACACTTCTCTGCTGGTACAGTATGCAATCCATGTATCCCTTCACTTTCTTCATCTTCTCGTCTTCGTCGTTTTATTTCGTCTTCTTCGTATCAATCACCTCTGTCAATCAATCAGCTCTGTGCATACCTCAATTTGGCTTCCTCTCATTTTTGGTTTTTGGTTTTTGGTTTTGAGCTTTTCGGGACGAGTGTTGCTCAGGTGCTACCATCACCGGAAATGTTGATCTCTGGCACATTCTTCTATTGAAATTACACTTAATTTCCACAAGCAGCTCTCCGTCTTGCATTTGTAGCTGTAGCTGCACCCGTCATGTGATCGGTGTGTTAATCCATTTGAGTTAATTTTGGTTAGGTTAGTGCGGTGTAAGGATCTGCTTTAGGGGTTGGCTTGGTGTTGTGTGGTTGTATGTGGGAGGTGGGGATTTTCCAACTCTGAACACGTGATCGGTCACGTTTAGCTCTGAAGGACCGAGAGGCTCAAATTGGTTCTAACGTGTTTTTGGGAAACAGTTTTGAGTAGCTCTGTAGCATTCTTGATAAGCCTACTGCTGTGACCCAAGGATCTGAATCTATTGCCAATGCTTACCTGTACAATGTTTGTGTACTGGCTTGCCAGCTTGCATGATATGTTGTTATGAAAAGAATGGTATCCTCATCGGGACTTCCGTTGTTCAATTTTATTTGATATTGGCCAATGCATGCGATATTAAATTCGAATGTGATATAAACTTTGTCTCCATCTGAATTGTAGTTTTCACGTCAATAGCTTTCAGAATTCGATCAATGAATTGGTCATTTTCAAACCATAAAACCTTGTTGCTGTTGGGATTAGTTACAGAGCTGATGTTTTGAGGATGAGGTTGAGTGGTATATTTCCAAATGATGTAACAACAGTAATTGATTGAATGTGGACCATTCTCCATTTTCAGGAATCCGAGCGACCTGCGAAGCATTTGCTCGATGATGAGAATGTGGCAGACAAGATATCAAGGCGGCTTTTGCAACCAGCATCTGGGAAGGTGAGTTTATTCTGGGTTTAGTATGTTCTGATGTGGTGTAAGAGTTTTCTTGAAATGATCAATTGATTGCAATTGAAATAGGGGCACTTATTAGCAACATTCATCAACACGAACATCAAAATTGTGAGCCTAAAATCTGGATTTCTCTCTTAGTGGAAAGTATGCTCTCTCACGTTCATTCGTTTTTATGTCAGGGAAATGACCAAGTCTGTCAATGGCTGTTTGACACTTACCAAACGCAAGATTCTGAGTTACAGCTTGTGGTGCTTCGCTTTCTCCCTATTCTATGCGGGGTTTACTTACCTCGCGTCACCACTTGTCCAGACGAGCCCTTAGCAGGTACTCTTGTGTAAGTATGTGGAGCAAAGATGAGCTGCTCGTTTTTAATCGTGAGGCTTAGCAATAAATTTTCTCGATTCTATGCAAGAATACTTTTTCTCTGTATTTGCTCTGTATCAGATTCAACATTGCAAGCCACTTGACGTTCTATGACCCCTTCCTCAGGCTTTTGTGACACCTCACCAAAGATTGAATATCTTTCACGAATATTCTTGGGTAGAGATTTTAATTAATGTGAAGATCGACCTTTGTAATATGGTCCCTATTTTTTTGAGAGGCAAAAGGGACACTGCTACATCTGGTTGATAATGTTATGCCTTATGTGCATCTCTGAATTGACCGTATATTGCAGGGTTAGTCCTAACGATTGCATGAGGGAAATGCAATGAAAATTCCTGCTTTATAGAAAGAAAAGTTGTTGACATGGACCAGTTGATTTCTCCATGTTTTCATGGCAGGTTTTGAGGCGGTTCTGCTGGCATTGTATGGGGCGGAAACGAAGGCACGAGGAGGAAGGCCAGTGACGATCAACATCCCTGATCTCGGCCAAGCTAGCCTTTACCACTCTCCGCGTCAGACAGTTGGAGGAGATTCGAAATCTGTGAGGCTTCTCTCTAGATGCTCAACAATATTCATGTTCATTGGTGACTTGCATGTGCAGAAACATCCAATCTTGGTTTTAAATTGTTAACTGCCTTATAAATTGCTCCCAGTGAGGTTTTGCTTTGTCCACGACCGGATCTTTAAACTCTTCTTCATTGTATGCCCACAGCATGTCGAAGTCATTTCACCAGCATTAGAGCCCCAAAGCTCTGTGAAGAGTACAAAGCGGGCAGTGATTGTAGGCATTGCCCTAGAATTGTTCCACAGGCGGATAAGTTTGATGCCATCAAAAGCAAAGCTGGATTTGTGTCACTACGCTAGAAGGTACGTGGTATTTTATCATGTTTTTGATATTGTTAATTTGTTGGATCATCGTTTTACAATTTGAACGTGTAGCATACTCACTTTCCGCTGGTGAATCTTGCCCATGGTATGTACTTAGGATACAGTTCTTGACCATGGCAAGATCTTTGGATGTGTAATCTTAAAGCATTGATCTCTTGATACCGCAGCTGGGCAGTGAAGGGTTGCGGCTGGAGCAATGAAATAGAAACCATAGCACGATCTGCACTGCCAACCCCTCCTTCTGTAAACCCTGTCAAAACAGAGCCGTCTGCCTCTTTGGGAGTTGCATTGACTATTGGTGAAGCCCTCACTGTTGATCAGGATCCTTTAGATCCACCTTCTTTTCGAAGACCCACTCGACCTGGAAGATGGGACGTTACCGGTATGTCATCTTGTAACCTGAATCATGCTCTTTTCAACACTAATTATCTTATTTCGTTGATATGAAACGGTGTGGACTTTAATACTGCTCGAGGCTATCGGCATCAAAACCTCGACTTGATGGGAGACTGTAGACCACTATCGGAGGGACAGTGGACAACTCCATGTACTAAAAAATCAGTGGCCATAGACACGCAACTTGAAGGCCAGCCAAATGGATTGGAAGTGATGAGTCGCTGTTCCTACCAGGGGTCAGCATTAAGAGAATGAAACAGGCTGAAGTCCTAATGTGTAATTGAAAACCAAAGCACTGGTATATCAACATTTTGCATACCTCAACTACTGCATCGCAACTTGCAATTAATGTAGGATATTAATGAGTTTCGTCAGTTCAATTAGTGTTGAAAAATTTGTGTATTTGGAAGCCAAGCTCTGAGCTTAGACCAAGGTTTATGGACTCCCTAATGCCGGACTAACCACTGGCCCTGCCAGTACTAACGTCACCATAAAATATTTTCTGTGCAGAGACATCGTGTAGCCCCTCTTCAGTCCAACTAGTGTTGATGTACTTCTGTGCAATTGAAAGCCAAGCTCTAAGTTTAGACCAACGTTAGTAGACTCTTTAATGCTGGACTAACCCCTGGCCCTGGCAGCACTAACACCACAATGCGACATTTTTTTCTGTGCAGAGACTTCTGGCACCAGCTCTACAGACTCAGGCGAAAACGACCGTGATGCAGCGTGGGAATCAGACTACCAAGATGATTCCGCCGATGGGCCCCGGGTGTCCCTGGAGATGGAGGTCCTGCGTCCTGTTTTCAAGGTGCTGGGGCACTGCCTCATGGCCCCTCTCAGTACCCCAACGCTCAAGTCTGCGGCCGTGGATGCGGCCAAGGCGTTGTATGCCAGGTCTTCTCAGTCTTTGATGCCTGAAGCTATGCTGGCTTCTCGAAGTCTTATTCGTCTTAGTGTAGCCTCTTCGTCTTCTTCGTTTGGTCCTTCGCCTTCCACCAAGGTTAGCGTTGGAGGGAAGTTGGACAAGCGTCCCACGTCTGGTAAGTAGCAACCAATTCATGTCGAAAGATAAACTACACTTGAGTGCGTCTGAATAAGCAATTGAGCTTTGTTTCCATTGTGAAATTGCCTAATTTTTTGTTGGATCTTGTTAGAAGTCAAAAGAGAATTCTAGATTTCCTTCTTATGCAGTTTTTTGGACAGTGTACAAATAAACTTTGAATTTTCAAACTGCTTAAAATTGGTGTGCCCAAAAGCAACCCTAGGCTCTCAAGAATAGAGGCTATACATTTTAGTCAAGAATTTTTAGGTGTTGGTTTTAGAAAGGGGTTAAAGTTAGGTGGAGTTACCTTAGTTTAGGGGGATATTGGAGCTCATTATTATTTTGGTGATTGCTCAATTTCTGGCATACAG
This sequence comes from Thuidium tamariscinum, assembly GCA_947034885.2. Lineage (NCBI taxonomy): Eukaryota > Viridiplantae > Streptophyta > Bryopsida > Hypnales > Thuidiaceae > Thuidium > Thuidium tamariscinum. The sequence continues at coordinate 12,774,485 of OX344758.2, forward strand.
CTAGGTACATGCAGGCTGGAAATTGATTGTCATTCAAGGGAATACTTTTGATCGTTCTCTTTTGGGTTTATTGTTGAATTGGTTTTGTTTCATGATTCTTGTTTACATGAATTCTTGGCTTGGCTTGGCTATCAGAACATTCTGCTTTGCCATGTTTTATTCCTCTGTCTCTGTACAGCCATTTTTGTATGGTAAGCCTTTATATTGAGGAGCACTGAGGGGCTTCACCATTGTTAAGCAACTAATGACAACAGGGTGAGCCGGAGTCTCAATTGCCTTTGAATGCCTTGAAGTGCAATTGCTTTTGTTCCGTAGAGAATGAATGAAATCATAACATTTGACTATTTCGGCATTCTTTCGATCCATGCTGGCTATTCGGAAGTCTTATCCTAGGATTTATTTTTTTGGATTGCCTGTGAATTTAGTCATAAGTTTCAACAATGTGAGAATGACATTAGGTACGAAGTATTCTATTATAATCAGTTTCAATGAACTAAGAAAATTCTGTATGGTAATTTTAAACCACTAAGTTGCTGAATGTGGACAACGCCCTGTTAATTTCTAAAATTCTAAGCAGCTATATTGTGAATTTTAAGGGTTAGGTTAGCTGTTGCATTTTGACTAAAGACATGAAACATGTTTGTGCGGACAATTTGTATTTCTAGATGCACATTTTCAACACAAATCTGAAAATATATTTTCCACATATGCAAGTTTGTATGCATTGTTTATGAATTTCTGAATGATTTGGCCCCAAGAATTCAATTAGAGCAAATATTTGAGGGACTACCACTTGGCAATTTTTTTTTGACACTTGATATTTTTTCATGAGGGCAATGGCATGAAAATCACCTTCAAGACCATGATAAGAATTGTATTTTAGAAAAACAATTCAAATGTTTTTTCTTCTCACTTTTTGTTATTACAATGTAACACTCCATTGGATTTTAGAAAAAAACCTTCTTAAATTTATGATGAATTCATTGATGATTGGTGATGTTTCGTTCTTTCCAAAAAGATCATAGCAAGACCTATAATTTTTCACAAAGTGGATTGAAGTTGTGATTATTGATATGCAAGTTTTGAACCCAAGTATTTACATTATTTATACTTAAAAGATGCAAACTATGTTCACAATTCACTATTTTTCATTGAATTTTAAAATTAATTGAGACACCCCATAAAGCACATTGTGAGAAAAAAAAACCCTTCTTACTTTACTCTTAAAGATCTCAAATGATAAGGAATTTGTATTTGAAATTTTTTTTGTATATGTTCTATATGAAATTGAAATGAAGACTATACAATTACATTTAAAAGTGTTATTGTAGTGAAGAATCTTGTTTCAAAAGTAACAGTTTTTCAATTGTGGGGCTCAAAATACCAAAGGATGTTTAGGGGTCATAGATGCCTTTAAGAGCTTATTGTAAGAGCTATTAAAAATAGATGAAGTACATCCAAGATTTTTGAGAAGAAAATTATTGACTATTCTTTACAAATGAGAATTGATGCTTCATATGTTTTATCCAAGGGTCTTAAACTATCCATATAGGAATGCAAAGAAATGATGACTTGCAAACTTAAAAGGTTAGTGTCTAGGTTCTTCTAGAACCATAATCTATATAATCTAACAAGCTCTAAATTTACATTCTTCTTCCTAACCTAGACTTTAAGAGTAATATTCAATGTTGTCTTGGAAGAAGAAATAAATTTCCAAAGTTGTTGTAGAGTATTATAATGACTTGATAATAGAAAAAAATTGTATTTCACAAATTAGTTACCTTCTTAAACTAAAAGCAACCAAAACTTCAAGTCCAATGTAAAAGAAGTTTTTGGAAATTGTAAACTAGTCTCCTTTGCATTTTTTTTAAGCCACTTTCAAAAAATTTACCTACCAAGTGTCTTGAATTTCTTCTCACAACAAAAACACACTTTTATGTAGAATTCCAAAATTTCTTGTCTTTTTTGCCAAAGGTTTGACCAATTCTAGGAGTACATGAAAGTCTATCTTCACTTAGAGTTGCTTTATATTTTAGAATAGCAAGAAGTTGAAAAGGCAACCACTCTTTAGGTCTTTCAAGACTCAAAAAGTAGGCTCCATCCACAATTTTTTGTGAAAACTAAAGTAACAAGAAGTTGGACAATGTCGTGGTCTTTTGTATAATATTAGTCCAATCTTATGCATAGGTGTTTCTATACAAAAATAAAGTCCTAATTTAAAAGGTTGCTAAGAGAATAAAATTCATGTCATACATTCATCATCCAAGCAGTTCCAATTTGAGATGGTGAGGCTTTGAAGAAACATGTTGTTTTGTGGGCACCCTTCTTCTAAAATTCTCCAAAAAACTTCAAAATTTTTTATTGCCATTGGTAGGACACATCACCTTTTTTTTTTTATCATCTATAAGCTTCATTCTTGCCCTTCTAGTCTAGTGCGAAACTCAACTTGGATATCCAACCAATCACAATAAATCACTTGTCTTCCGCAAGTCAAATTTGTCATTTTCTTGCCGAAATACTTTAATTTTAGAGTTTCAACAATTCAGCAACTTGCTTTCTTTTTCTTGGATTTTGGTACTTTGTTTTTCCAACTTTTTCAACACTCTTAATTTTTGATTATTTTTCTATTCATCCATAAATGTGTTAATTTTTTCAAATTTTCTCAAGAATAATTTTTGGATATTCAAAATTTTCAACAATGAAAATTTTCAGATTTTCAAAAAAATATTCTACAATTTTTTTAATTTTGGACATGTTCCAAATTTTCTATAGTTATTTCCAAAACTGACCTACATGTACAATACCTCTCATGTGAAGTGGCCCTTTTTATTATTACAATCTCAGTGTGGGAGGGAAAAAAGCAGTGTTTTTTTTTCTAACAATTTGGTACAAAATTGCACTAAATTTTTGGATGAAAATAGAATGATAGATATGTATTATATGCTAATACGATATTTTCTATCCAATATATGGATGAATGTTGAGATTCGGAGCTCCACAATAAAATTAAACATCGCCACTTTGGCACTTCATAAGAAATGAAAAAGAAAAGAGAAGGCTTGAAAGTGAAAAGCTGAAAATGCACTGATGAACAGACGAAAAACATCTCCATCCAACGAACGAATGAAATCGCGTCCTTGGGAATGAACTGAAATTCTCCCCCTTCAGTCGTCTCCGTCTTCGTCTCCCCCCTCGCGACGTGGGCAATGGCTGACCTGGAGATCCCTCAATGCATCGCTTCCAATTGAAACTCTCCAATTCTCCAATTCTTGAGCTGTGGGTAACACTGCATTGAATAGAATTCAGTGTCTTAAGAAATTCCCACAGCCCGCACAATGGCAGCCATGGCGCTTCTGAGGATTCCCATGGCCATCAGAGGTGCAATAGAAGGAGGTGTGGCGACTTGGCGATGGAGCTCTCGTGATGCATTACTCCATTCTGGAAGAGCGCTGAGCGCTTCTGCGTCAGGCCTCAGTGGAATCGAAGGAGTCGATGCTGGTGTTTCGTTGGTGCAGGGAGCGTCTCGAGGGCTGGGTCTGGAATTTGTAAGTCGGGACTCTGTCTTGCTATGTCTGGAGGTTCTATGGGTTCTTGAATTAGGATTCGAATGTATCTAAGGATGCGTTATTTGGATGCTGTATGAAAATGTTTAAAGTTCAATGCTGTATGTAGGTTCAAAGTTTTTTTTGATTGATGGTCTAATACCACCACTTGATCCGGTGTTGATGGTGTACATCGTCTTGATCAATGTGTACCGATTGTCTAAGATTTTAGGGCGGTGCTCTTTGATTGAGACTTTAGATGAGTTTTCGGTACTAGCGTAGTCATTCTCAGGTCAATGAATGTAGTGATGTTTAGTACATTGGAGACGTATTGGCGGGAAGTGAAGATTATCGTACCCGGAAGGCAAGTTCAACATTCTCTGTCGAAGAATCATTCAATCTGAGCAGAAACTAGTTACATTTTGATGATATTCTGCAATATTCCTTTTTAGTCCACTCAAAAAAAAAGTGCAAAAGAAACTTCAAGAAATTTCGGCATTCAGCATCCATTTTTTGAATTATTGTTTGCCACCCCTGATCACTGGGTGCAGTAGTGAAGTGGGCTCTTGATTAGGCTTGAAGTCACAAGGAGGTTATCTGCGATCCCCGTCTGTTAGAATCAGCATTTACACCTTGACACTCCAGAGGATTACAAAATTTAGTCTCAATTTCCCCTTTTGCATAACTTCCTGTGAGTTGCAGTATTGGGTTTTCTCTTTTAGTTTTTATCTGATTTGTGCCTTTGCTTGAGTGAATCTATCAGGTACGACAGCTGCTGGAGAAAGAAGGGGGTCACGTCATTGCAACTTGTAGGGATCCAGTGAATGCAGAGTCCTTGGCGTCTCTCAAGGACCAGCACTCAGCCAGACTGACAGTGTTGCCTTTGGATGTGACGAAGGAAGGTACAATTGAGGTAAATTGTACTTCATAAGTGAAACGAATATGGCAATGCTTAGTTTCACGGGATTGGGTTTTTTTATTAGCTTGTGGCCTTCACTGCAATGTGTTCCTACTCATATGAACATCCAACGAACTAATCACAAGATTTGATTGGATGCTGTGATGATAGTAGGACGCAGCCAAGCTTATATCTCAAGAGCACGGAAGGCTAGATGTACTCATAAACACAGCGGGTATCCTCCATGTTAGCAATCTCAAGGTCCACCCTGGTGAGTGCTACCTTCCATGTAGGTCTCATTTTTAAGGGATTCGAGTGTCTTGAACACCTTCAACTATTTAATCGAATGACGTTTTTCTTCTTCTTCTTCCTCTTTTTCCTATGATTGCGAACAGAAGCAAAAATTACATATCTAGACTCTTCTTATGCACTTGTCTCCAGTCTCCTAATTATGAGAAGTTTTGGTGATGGCGTCGTCTACTGCAGAGACTGCGTTGAGCAAAGTCAATCCAGAAGCGCTGACAATTGTTTATCAAATTAACGCAGTTGGGCCACTTCTTGTCATGAAGGTGCGAAGCCGTTTCTTATAATTTCAGTATCCCGCTTCAAGAAGTACAACTCACTGAATTTTAGATTACATATTTAGAGCAGCTGGTTTAGCATCTTCGTAAGATTGGCAGCTTAGTCTAGTGAATTCACATTTGCAGCTAATATGTTATGTCACAATTGGGATTCTACAGCACATGGCAGCTCTGTTGAAAAAAGGAGGGGGAAGAGGCACAAGTAGACCTGTGGCAGTGATAGCGAATCTCAGTGCGCGGGTGGGATCCATTGGCGACAATGGAACAGGGGGCTGGTACGCTTATCGTGCATCAAAGACTGCGCTTAATCAATGTAAGTATGGTGTCCACCTTTTTACATACACTATTAGAGAACCTCCAAGGCTCCAACACACACCCCTCATAAACTCTGCTTGTGTTAAACGCTGCTAATTATGATGTCATTTACGCAGATTTAACCGTGAACCCTGACAATTGTTTTGTCGCTAAGTTCTTTAGAATACGGTAGAGATATGGTTGGCGGGTTTTCTATTAGTTTGTGATATTTTCGTAGTTCCAACTCCTTATTGCTGTTTTCTGATATGAAGAAATTCGGTAGATTAAAAGAAGAATCCCCAATCAAACTCAATACTGCAGTACATTCTGTCCAGGTGCATGAGTGGCTTCGCCGAGCTAAAGAGAGAACAGTTGTGTTTATTTTGCTGTTTGTGACTGACTGTTCTCTGTATGTCTTGCAGTGACCAAGACAGCATCGATAGAGTTTGCAAGAAAAAGGGATCCCATTGTGAGTATACTGCTTCATCCAGGAACTGTAGACACCGACCTTTCGAAACCATTCCAGCGCAATGTGCCACAAGGCAAGCTCTTTACAAAAGAGTACTCAGTGGAGAGGCTGTTGGGGATCATCCATGGGGTAGATGCTAAGGATAATGGAAAGTTTTTTGCCTGGGATGGGCAAGAGATAGTCTGGTGAGTTTCAGAAATTGGTGGTGGATCACCTTACTGGAACATTTATGTTTACGTGCAACACGATTCTTTTTAGTGTTCCCCTTCAACGCACAGTATGCATGATTGTATAATGTCACGTATTCTGGATCTCGCATCATGTAAGTGTTCCAAATGTTTTAATACAGATTTTTGGAAGAATCCTCGGTTATACTGGAAACCAACCAATTGGTTTTGCAAATCGCAATCACTAAAGCATAACAATTTCTCAATCACATTTTTTTGGAAAAATAAAGCCTGAACATGATTAATGCGTTGATCGACTGCTCTGAGAAATTGAATTCCTTTTGTCTTATTGTTCAATGAAAGAAATCGACTCTGAAAAATTATTAAGTGACAAAAAGTAGTGAGCATGTTAAATCTGACGGTGCTGGAACAGTTACCGGCTGTGGACTGAGGTCTCCATAGACACAGACGCTACTTCATGACAACTTGAGTCAGACTATCGAAGGAACTCGTTCCCCACAATTAAATCAACGGTTTCCACGCAATAGTCTGAATGCTCAGTCATGGTCTTCATAGCACGTCTGCTGAAAAAATTCTGTAATCTACAAGGTAGTCTTTGCGATTTGCATCGGGTTCAGTGTCTCCACCATTGAGATGGAAGGACAAGTCACTGACGCTTTGATCTGTTGACGGCGACTCTCACACAAAAGGTACACTGGTGGAATAAGATTTTCAATGGTACTCAACGAAACCCCATTCTAGTCAGCAATGTAGTCTCCTCAGGTCAAATTTCTGTTAAGCTGTCATGACTGCAGAGGCAGACAATCCAGAAGGTATTTTTCCTCATCGGAGTTAGTCACAGACAAAGATTATGTAGCCAGCAACCTTCTGAAGGGAAGGACTCGAAGAAAGAGGCACCGTACAAAACATTAAAAAACTTTTTAAGTTATGGGCTACGGTATAACAAGAGACTGTCACTGAAAGAGAACCCGGACAGTAGCGAGAAACGAAACGTCCTTGGATCGATCAGCGTGCTTGCACATCAATCTTTGCACACTTAGTTTAGCTGAACGTCACTCATTCAATCGACCAACTTCAGGAATGTGCAAAAGTAGAGAAAAGAAGATTCGCAACGACCTCCCAAGGAAAATATTCGCGATAGAGGCAAGCATGAAACCTAAAACTACGAGAAACAAAAAGAAAACATACTGCTGCTGCCCATAGCTGTGTACGCACAACTTCAAGAGGGCTGACGGGGGAAGAGTGAAAGATCTATAAGTAGTTCACGACGTCGACTGCGGGATGAAGGTTAGGGTTAGGGTTAGGGTTCCCTGGTGAAGATTAAGGAACTTGGCTGTTTCTTTCTTCGCTTTTCGCAGTGGTGGCTCCAAAATTTGTTTGAGGCTGCACCAATTTGACCCAAAAAAAATTCTGGTTGCCTTAGTACAATCCAATTTTTAGTGATTTAACCCCTAAACGTCACAGGAAGAATACCAAAAAGTGAGGAGCTTGATAAGAAAAATGGAATAATTTGAAATTTCCTTGATTAGTGAGGACTTCACCGTTGGATTTTGAAATCAACTAGTTGATGAATGTAATTGCATAACTTTTAAGAAAATCCAGCATGGGGTGTTGAGTTTATAACATTTGATCAACATGATATCTAAGTCCTTAGCATCCAAAAAACGTCCCCTATGACATTCAGGGGTTAAGTTAAAGTTTTACTAGAATTCATATAAAAATGTAGCTGTAATATTACATTTTCTTGTAGGCATTTAGATAGAACAAAACATTTGTTAACCCCTAAAGTTCTTACTATGTTCAACCCCAAAACACACAAAAATTGGCACTTCAACCCCAAAATGTCCAAACTGCATTTTTTTAGCAACATAGTAATTTTCAACAGCTCACTACAAATGGAATTTTTTGTTTTTCTTTGAAATTTTCCCACAACATTTTTCCATGGAGTACCTTTAAGGTCCAACAATTTTCATAACTTTTGATTACATAGTTGAAAAGTTATTGTATGATATGTAGTTTTCATTGCTCACGGGCAAACTAGGCAACAAAAAAACTTCTTTAAAAATTACATTTTCAAGAAATAAAAATTTGAAATTGGTTTTTTAGAATTATATCTAAGTAGAAAGCTTTGAATCACTCTATAATTTTGATCAATGAATCAAAAGTTATGAGGATTTTTAGTTTGGGATAGTTTGCAAATAGTTATAGAATATCTACACTACAAAAAAAATTGAAATCCTTTATTTAATTAGTTTTTAATATTTAAAATAATAATAATATGTGTAGATTGTTTATTACAACATTTTAACCATTGGGATTGGCATTTTTCAATTCTACAAAGAAATTGTTTACAATTTAGTATTTTGAATCATTTTCTACTTTTTTCTACTTACTATTGTTATCCTATATGTTGTACAATTCCAAATGATTTGAAATTTTTTAGACACATAGTGAAATTGCCTTGAGGATGAATCTGCAAAGTAACCACCAATTTGAACTTTTTTCATAAAAATATGACCTTGTCAAGTTTAGCTACTCGATTTTTCACAAGGCCAAAATAATGATTTTTGTCAATTCAAACACAAATATCTTGCAATCTACATGGTGAAAAAATTTGAAATTTTCTCTACATCTTTTCAAATTAGCATACTACAAGATCCAATAGTTCTTTAGGTCACAAAATGTTTTTTCTTTAAAAGTTGGTACTTGTATTAGAAATGGCAATTTTGGAGTGTTTTTGGTGAAAACATAGTCAAAAAGAGTTGGGGATTAAATTCCCTAAATCTAAGTTAGGAAAAAGTAAAAGAAAATCAATCATAAAATTTTGAATTTCACTATTCTAATAGTCTTGAATATCGATTTCATCATATTTGACCACATAGATTGAAAGATTAAAAGGTCCTCAATTTAGAACTTTAGAGCTTGCATAGTCTTTGGCAAGTACAGTATTTAGGAATCAGTGACAAATGAATGAAATAAAGTGCCCTTTTTTAGAATTTGGACATGACCATTGTGGCACTATAGGCTCAAATATCATTTTCAAAATAAACTCCAACTCCCGCTCCAACTTTTGATTGTTGATAGGAATCCAAAGATAAGAATAAGTCACTTGGTTGAAGGAATGTGTGATCTTTGTATATTATTTTGGCAACAATATTTTCTATTTTAGGATTTGATCAAACATTTTTTATTTTTGAAGAGAGAATACATCAATTTGAAAAGAAATTTCAAAATAAAGCTCAAAAGTTCTTTATAGAAAATATTGGCCACGGTTTTGAAAATCTCTTAGGGAATTTATTGTCCTTTACAAGGGTTAATCATTCATCCTATTTGTCCATCAAAACCACCTTAGAATAAGGCCTTCTTGGTCCATCATTAGTCTCCAAATATCTTTTAAGACAACATTTTTCAACAAAATTGTTGTGTATTGCATATTTTCACAACAATGCTAGTGTGTGAGCGTGAACATACAAGCATGTGAGCTTTTAATATGTATGTAAGTAGATATACTACCACCTTTGAAGGTGTTTATAATAAAAAATACCTATAATATAGGTACCTACAATATAAATATACTCTTATCATAGAAAGTTTCTATAGTATAAGCACCTATTCTATAGGTGCATCATCCTTGAGGCTTATAAGCTCACGCTTCTATGCTCACGTACTAGCAACCATGCATATTTTCATATTCTTAAAGATGAATCAACTTAATTGGTAAATACTAGTGTTTCAAAAGTTATTCAAAGATGTTTTTGTTTAAGAAACCAAACAATGATAGATAATTAAATTAATGTTTAACTTGAAATTAATTAAACAATCATTTGAGTGTCTAAACATTGTCTCTTTGAAAAAATAAACATTTCATATTATCTTTGTAATTTATATTATTTATAGTTTTATAATGGATTATTGATTATTGATTTTTTATTTTTTGAAAGGTTGAATATTTAATAACAACTAATTATTCATATTTGATGTCAATATTTTCTTATTCCATTTGTCTGAAATATATATGTAGTTGTCAAACTAATATGTATAATTGTTGAATAGATCCCTTAAAGACTAGAAATTCAAATTTTGAACAATGGATGAACACAAATATATTCCAAGTATACAAAAATGCATTTCTTCATCCATCAATGTTTTTGAAGATTCTTATGTTGGTTCTATAGTATTTATAAAGCTTACATTTTTTGAAGACTTTGCTTTGGAACTATTTTATAATTTCAAGAATACTTATAGGCCTAACTTCAAAGAATAACTTTTTTACTTCTAAAAAATGACCCTTCAAAAATGACTTGAATAAAATAAAGTTAACCTCTAATAATTTGTGTGATTATGAATTATTATTTTGAACTTAAATTAGAAAAAAAATTCTTTTGAAAATCACAAGTATTCCATCTCTAATGAATTTTTGAAGGAATTTTCAATTTTTGGCCTCAAATTTTATTAAAAAATATTAGTTTGCTTACAAGTTTAATCATATGAATATGATCTATGATTCATATCTTACAACTATCATTTCAAAATCAATGTTTAATTAGTATTCTCAATGGCATTTTATAATGCATCTTTATAATTTTGGAAATGTAGACTAATTCACTACCTCAAGAGATTAACAAAGAAGTAAATGAAAATTTATTAACAATTAAAAGTTTTCAACAATCTTAACTACAATCTACTATAAATACATATTTTTTAAGAATATATAATGACCTAATGTTTACAAATTTAATTTTCTTTTAAAACCAATTGTAGTTCACATGGAAAGACTCCAATAAGATTCAATAAATTCAAAAGTATCTTCAAATTTTATATTTGAATATTTTAATTACATTACTATATGTCTTACTGTTATAAAAAAAATGAATCTCTCTCTTACAAATATTTAGCATTCAAAAAGTGCATGTATGTTGTTGATGTTTTCTCACATAAGAGGATTTTCCAGGGCTTTGAGAGATTGTTTCAACCCTGTTCCCAGTTTGTGAGCCCATCAAATTAAATAATAATAATAATAATAATAATAATAATAATAATAATAATAATAATAATAATAATAATAAATTATTAAAAATTATTTTAAAATTTTAAGAATTTTTTTTTTGAAAAAGAATATTAAAATATTAATTAAATATTTATATCTGATGTGTCAATCTCTTGGCTACATCAGATCACCTCTGTGGCAACTTTCAGTAAGTTCCCATAGTCCAGGAACTCGCAGTCTTCTACACAAGCTGAAAATCCTCTTATGTAAATTATACTGACTTTTTTTCAAATAAAAAAAAATGGACCTTTGAATATGATTTTACCAAAGAAAAAGTGTACAAATTTCAAAGGATATGTGATGGTTAAAATTTGGCATTTTAAATACATTACAAAAAAATATTTATAGGAAATTGCTAACATTCAAGTCACATTCAAGTTTAAAAGGATTTTGAATTTGGTTCAAATTTAATGATGAAAATTGGCTGGTTAAATGGTAGATCTCATTATACAATATAACTTTAAACCTAGATGCCTAACGCACCAAATTTTGATGTCAATAATAATTTGAAGTCTAATAAAACTTTATCAAGTTGCTATTTTTAGTAATTTATATTTTTTTAAAGAGCTTTTTGAAGTCTTCTTCTAGCTTTAGAATTATGATATTGAAAATGAATGATTATGATTTTTCTATTCAAGATTTTGTGCATGATGTTTGTTACAAATCTTGATTTTATAGTGTTGAAGGCTCTTGGAAATGAGCCTCAAATACAATAGATCTCAAAAGCAAAATCACAATAGAAATCTAATTAAAAAATTGTAGAATAGAATTTGAAAAAGATGTAAATCAAATCAAGTCATGCATGTTAGTCCTTTGACTTCGACAAATGTTTTAGGTTTGACATGCAAAAAGAAGATTGAAAGCCTTCAAATTACTTTCACAACCTTAACATTGTCATGATCAAACATCCTAATATTTCAATTTTATAAGTGATGTGGTATATGTTTTTTTTGCCTATATTTTTATATCAAACCTCTTCAATTTGAATTTGTATAGATACAAGGCCCAAAAATTTAATAAAATTGATCAAAATGTTGACTTTGGATTCAATAATTTAAAGCAAATTCCAAGAAGCTCGTAAAAAGCCTTGGACATTTAGGGGTTATTGTAATATCTTTTGCTATGCATCATAGATTGAAAGATTGTAACATTTGCAGTGTATAAATTTTTTTTCCATAATGATTATTGTGAAGTAGGGCAAATAAACCTCAAGCCCTCTTGAAGTATAATGTTTTTGCTACCAAAAAATGAAGATTTTCACAATGCATAATTATATGATGTTAGTGTCTCTCATTAAAATTTTAGAACAAAATATAGAATCTAGCTTACTTCAAATTAGTCTACAATGTAAGGAAACACTATAAGAAAAAGGAATGTTTTAAGTATATTCTTTTAAGTAATGATCTATAAGGAGTCTTTTAAGTAAAATTTTATTAAAAATACACGTATTTTTAGTAAAATTTTACTTAAAAGACTCCTTATAGGTCATTACTTAAAAGAATATACTTAAAACACCCCTTTCTCTTGTAACAAAATTATTAAATTAAGTGAGGCGACATTAAACTATTCATTTTTAGATAGTTTCTTATGCAACGAGATTTTCTTAATTTGAAATCCAAACTATTAAAAGGTAGAGATAAACATTTGGAATGTGTGGAAACTTTTTCAAGAAATTTATTTTTACAATTTGCAAAATAGTAAAGCTTGAAGTTCAAAGAAATGTTTTAAAAAATTGCCCCAACATAGCTAATATGGACTCAACTTGAATTTATTTAGATTGTGGTTTGAGAACTAAAATTTGTTTTTTTTCAAAAAATTTATGATAGATTTTATTGGTTATCTACATGCCTAATTTCAAAAGTTGGAGAGAATTTTAACAAAAGATGCCTCCAAAGATGCTTGCAAATTGCTTGAACTACCCTAAGAATTCAAGGCATTATCATAACTTCTAATCCAAACACCTGGTTGGGAAAAAAAATTATATTCTCATCGAAAGGATACACATTCACACATGTCAAAATTTTGTGAACATCCAATCAAAACTAACCTTGCAAGAACCTATCTAAATTTCTAAGTGTCCATTCAATGAACAATTAACCTTTGGAGATTAATTTGTATGATTTCATCTAATTTCAATGATAATCATCCATCATTTAGCTACCAAAACCATTTTCTTTTGATTAATATTAACATTAAAAATATATTCCTAAGATCTTCCTTGAAGAATTTTTGCCACTAAAATTATTAATATCGCCCAAGGCACCATAACCTAGTGTTTGCAAAACTTTGAAGTAAAATAAAACCTAATTAAGTTGCTATTTTTAGTAGTTTGTATTTTTAGAAAGTTCTTTTTGAAGTCTAGTTTGAGTGTCAAAAATTTGATTTGAAAAATGAATGATAGTGATTTTTCAATTCAAGATTTTGTGCAAGGGTACCCATTACAATCTTGACTTTCCATAGTGTTGAGAGCTCTAGAAAATGAGCCTCAAATACACTAGATCTTGGAGAAAAAAATCACATTCTAAATTCATTTACAAGAATTGTAGGGGAGATTTGAGAAGTTATTTATTGATTGGAGTTATGTATATTAGGCCCTTCAACCTCAAATTTTTTTCGTCACCAACTTTTCAAATTTGACTTGCAAAAAGAGGATAGAAAGACTTCACATCACTTTTGTAGTTTCAACACCCTCATGGTCAAACATTATAATCTTTCATTCTATAAGTGGTATTGTTGTGTTTTCTTTTCCTATGCGATCTCTACCATAACTAGTTTGAATTTGTACAGTTACAATTTTTAAAAATTGATACAACTCATCAAAATGTTGTCATTTTATTCAATTTAGAGCAAATTCCAAGAAGCTCAAAACAAGCCTTGGGCATTTAGGGGTTAAGAAAAAAATTCTTATCATTCAAGAGCTACTTGCTTGTTCATTGCTTCCTACTTTCTTGCTCAATTATGTGTCATTAACTTATTGGTGTAAACCTTAAAAAAGTACAAAAGTATGCATTCCAAAGAGAAAAATAGAAATCCATTCTAATCTTGATTGGAAACAGGATACCCTATTGATTGTTGATGGGGCATCGATTAGTTTTGGGTCCCTCTACCACTTATGTGTCATCTTTTGAACAATATCAATTTAAAAAATTTACCCCTAAGGTTTCCCTTGATGAATTTTTGCCACTAAATCATTAATACCGATCATCTTACTCTTTGAATGTAGCATTTAACTTACTCCCTTTGTTACACTAAGCTTAAAAGCTTCCCAAATTCTTCCTGCAAAGATTAAAATGAGCCTAATTAGGAAGTTTTTAGTGGGACAGAGGGAATATTTGATTCTGTTGGGCCTTATATTTTAGGGGTATTTCACATTATGGCCGTCCAAGTCGAGAGGCCATCAATTCCACCAATTAGATTTGAGAAACCATGATTTTCACCAATCAGATTTGAGAAACCATGGCCTCTCAACTTGGATGGCCATAGTGTGAAATGCCCCTTATTCTATTTGGCAGGACCCAAGTGGGTGGGGGCAAAGTTGAAAGCGCGTCACTAAGACTCAGATGGGAAAGTTGTCACGGTGATAGGAACTCCCAGTCACCGTTGGCCCAAATAAGTGAAAACTTCATACCTGATATATTTTACAATTTTACAAACAAAGAAATCCATCACAAAATTTATTATTAGCTCAAAAATAATATTATCGTCTATGTATTGAAGGGATAAGGAGGTTTAAAGCTATATGTGAAGAAATTTGAGTAGGACTTTATTTAAAAAGTGAGTCAAAGTGACAAGACACGATCTCTTCAATGTATATTACTAGTGTTTTGGATTTTTTCAGGTTTTTTAATTTACAACTCTAATATTATGAAAGATTCAAAGTATTGAATGGATGACTTTCAAGAGTCAAGTGAAAATGATAAATATTTACAATGTTAAAAAGACATTTTTTCATTGATGATTACAATGATGAGTCCATTGTTTAAGAGTTAAATATAGTAAGCACTTATATGAATGTAATATTATCTTAATCCATGAAGTCCCAAGTTCATTGTTCCATCAAAACTAAAACACTCAAAATTGTCATTTCTATTGCAAAGAGAAAAAAAGAATTGCAAATTGCTTTCCTTAGCATATATTTCCATAAAACTAGTACTCTGTATAAAAATGTATGGAAAAAATTTGAGAAACTTTCACCACATAGATTGTAAGAAATCATGTTTTTGAGTACATTTTGTAGCTAAATTATTTGACTTTGAATCTTCTTAATATAAATTATTTTTACTAAGCCATCTAACTTTAAAGTTTTTTATGTTGAAGGCTTTGATTGAAAGTCTGAATTATTTTTCTTAGAAAAATATTTGATGTCCATTCTTTAAAAAATTGTTAAATTGTAGAATCAGATATGAAATTGAGGAAAATATTTAATAGTCAATAGCTTCAAAATGGAATTGACCTACGATAAATCCCAAAGTGAAATTGTTTTAATAAGCATATTTTTCTATGTGCAATTTTTTTTTTCAAAAATTGTAAAAATTGAAATAAAAATTGTATTTCCAAGAAGATAATGTATTTTCTCTCTTCAAAAAAATTCAAAAAATTACTTAAAAAATTGAAGATACACAAGCTTATATATAATCCATTTTGTCTCGTCAAGGAACTTTGGGATTTCAAGGGTTACCCCTAAGCATCACAAACCAAACAACTTTGAAGGCGGGACCATTCTAAAAAAGCAATGTAACTTGAATTTGAATTGATTATTGACATTCTTCTCTATATAAATCTATAGCTAACAAGCTCATCAATCAAGGTTCATTTCTTTTGGAGAAATCCACCATACAAATGCAAACATTATAAGGTTTGATGAACCCAATCTCTGAGAGTCAAAGGTTTGAAAAACATCCCCTATGACGTTCAAGGGTCAAGTATATACAAGAGATTATTCTAAAATGTTAATGAAAAATATTTATTTATTTATTTTTGGTAAAAGCTAAAAATTCAACAAATAGGTTTTGTAGGTTGAAAAACAACTTTTGAAATTCTGAGAATGTGATTAAATTGAAAAGAATGTATGAATTGATCATTCCATTTTTTAAATCATTTTATACATGTCAACTCAATAGAATTGACTACAAGCTTTAATTAGTGATTCCACAAGACATCAACTTACAAACTTGCTTGCAAAAAATATGTCTAGATACTTTTTGGTTCATTTTGAAATTTGATGGTTCTAAACTATGGTAGGAAGCCAAGACATCTAGGAATAAAATACCCTTGACTCTTATAAAAAAATAAACTTATGTGATTCAAAACTGCATGGTGCTTACATTATTTCATTTAGAAATTTATACATGGTTAAAAACTAAAAACAAAAGTCAAGAGGAAGAGATTAATCTTTAGATTTCCTATCATCTAGAATTGAAAGAAAGTTAAAGGATTTCATTTTAAAAGCTAATATTGGTTTCTTGTATTTTTCAATTGAAAAATTGTTTCTTGGCTTTGGAATGAAGGAACAAACTTTCCATTGAAGTTTGACTAGGATTTTATTCCCCAAAAGAAATCATGGCTATAAAGTCAAGGTGTATTGTTTTTTTGGACACAACTTTAAAAAAAAAATTCTAGCTAGTATTCCTTCCATTCTAAAATGATCTTTTAGTTCTTTTCTATTTTGTGTCTTAAAATGTTCTTTCCATTGTAATGTAGGAAGAAAGGCCTAAAAAATGAATTCTTTGCAATTTTTTTGAATATCAAGAGAAACAATGTCAAAAGTGAAATACTTCAACTATACTCTTGACAGACTTGGTGGTCATAGGTTGTGCAAAACAACATCCCTTGAATTTTTCATTGACTTAATTTATAAGATTAATTATTCCCTACAATCATAAGCTACAATATCCTTGAAAGCAATGATGTAAATAATTAAGAAGTGTAGGAGCAATAGATGAGCAAAACACATTAGAAGAAATGCCGCTGGCCGTTGGCACACCGGCTTTAATCAAAAAAATAAAATTTAAAAAATAAAAAATAAAAAATAGGGGCCTGAAATATGAAAATGAGTCCTAAAAAAAATTAATTACGTGGCAGGGTTGCGACCACATAGGATTCAAGTTCACAAGGCAAAAACATGTTCCCGCAATCCGAGAACCTGCAATCTCCTAATGCCCTCAAATTTCATCTAATGAATAAGAAAACATTAGATGAAATTTGAGGGCATTGGAAGACTGCAGGTTCTCGGACTACGGGAATGCAGTTTCTATTGTGGGAATATGAATCCTACGTGGTTGAGACATTGCCACGTAATTAAAAAAAATTGAAAAAAAAATTTGGACTTTTTTTCATATTTTAAACATCCACCCACCAAAATTTTTTATTACCATTATTATTTTTTGAATTAATGCTGGCCTAATAGTAGCCAACGACATCGAGCATGGTTTTGGGAACATACCTAAAACGACCCTCCAATGCCCTCCAAAGTCATCTAATGGATGCCTAAATGGCCTAATGTAGTTACCATTGATTCTTTCAAATGCCTTAAAAATCTTTTTTATGTACTTCAAAATGATACATTGAAAACTAACTTAAAACGCAAAAATTTTACGGCAATAGGAATGCTTTGAGTTCTATTTGTAGCTCAAATCATGTTTAAATAAGGTTAATTTTAGCCTTGATCCAATTTTTTTTGTCAAACATGAAAATCATTTTGGCACATAAGGTGTACTTGTTTGTTTTTGAAATTCTAACCTCTGTTAGCATATTCAATTACAGATTATGATATTACCTTAATTTGAAAGTCTATAAAAACTATCCTTTGAAAAGATGTAGGCCCCTATCCTCTTTCTTCCTCCCCCTCTCCTCTCCTCCTCTCTTCTCCTGATATACAAAAAAGACAACCATTGATGAATTTTGAAAAAAAAATAGGAATTTCCTTCCCTTGTCATTGATTGAAGTACAACATGTACATATGAATATACTATATGGATATTGATACATACATATGTGCATACAAATATAGATATGTATGTAGAAATATGATATGGATACAAAAATACAAAAAGTATTATTACATATCTTTTGGTTTTGGATTACATTTAGAAATTACACAAGAAGGGGCTCATAACCTAAACCCTAATTTTGTAAATAAATCCAATATAACCCCTCTCTTCACTATCCACAATATATTGATTTCTATCAACGCTACTTTTCTTACACAAACTTTAATCAATCATTTTCATTTGTTTCAAAAACAGAACAAAAAACTTCAATCAAACCCCTAAACATAAATCAAGCACATTTAAGGTAGAACCACCCATACCCAATTACTTAAGCAATTTTAGAATACATCGTGAGGAGTATGAGGCTATGCAAATTTTTCCCATGTAGCAAGATAAGAAATATGAGGATTGCAAATTTTCATAATTTTATTCCCAAAATTGAAATTACTACAATTTTGGAAAGCCAAAAAGTGCTTTGAATCCATAGCCAATGTCTAGGCTCTTCTAATTCCAATCATTCAAGAGACTACTTTCTTGATTGGTACTTCTGACATACTTTATAACATGTGTCATGACCTCATTAGTCCCAACCTTGAAAATGAGAAAAATGTACATTCTAAGCTTTGATTAGAAAATAGGCGCATCCTACAAGTTGGATATAGGTCGTTGGTCGAGAATAGGTGGTTCTAGCTTAGGCTAACGGCAAAGCCCGCCTAACTACCCCCAATGATCATTTAAAATCAGTCAAACGTAATTCAAAAGGGTTAATCTCATGAGCAACCACCCATTGATGGCAGCGTGTCGGTGATCTGGCATATACTGGCCGGTGACCATCTCCAATCCCCGGGCAGGGGGTAGGGGCAGCGCCTTGGCCGACACTGAAAGAAAGGGTCAATACCAGAAAAGTCATCGAAACTCTGACGGGCAGTTCGGGCAGTTTTTCTCGGGCAGTTCTCTGACGGGCAGTTCAAAAGGATTTCTATGGGTCCTTGTTGCTGCTGCAAAGGATATCATCAGCTGCTGGCTTAGGAGTCCTCAGCCTTCCTCGAGCTCGGCGACTCGTCTGGATATGGCGGGCGTCGTCGCGCTCCTGCGCTTTCGTTGACACGAGGATCGCTCGGCCACTCGCTTGCGTGCTCTTCCAGCGATTTTCGTGAGTGTTTTGAACTCTTTCTGTGAAGAAACGGTCACGTATTGTGCCATTTGAGTATAATTGCAGTCACTTGGCCGGTGGCCGTTCCTAGGTTGGCGTGAGTTTACAGATTTGAGATGGGAGCGTGAATGTAATCGTCGTCTCGCCGTCGCATTCTTCCAGTTATTGTGTGAGTTTATTTTTGAAGTTTGATTTTCTTGGAGGGGAGTTTGGATCTGGTGGCTTTGGGAAGTGGAGGGAGTGGCTTGATGGTGTCTGTGATCGTGAGATGGTGAATGAGAGGCGTTATGAGGTTCTCATTTTCGTGTGTGCGACGGAGGAGAATGTTTGTTTCGTTGCGTTTGTCGGTGATTCTTGGTCAGGGTAGATTCGTGAATTAGGTTTTGGAGCTGGAGGCGTAGTGCATCCTGATTTGACAGAGATTGTAGTGTGTTGAGAGTAGATTGCGGATCTTTAGTGGTGAGGGAGTTTCCGACTTCGACTTCGACTTCGGGCCTAGGATTGGGGTGACGGGATATTCTCGTGTTGAGCGTCAGTTTTCTTGAAGTATAGGGATCTTGGCGAGGGAGGTTGTCTTTAGAATGTGAAAAGTTGAGTGATAGATTTTGTGAGGTTTGTATCCAAGCGCAATCGAGGAGATTTTGGATTTCATTACATTTGTCGGTGGTTTTTGGTTAGTGTTAGATTAGTGAATTAGTTTTTGGAGATTGAGACCTAGCGCGGCAGGGGTAGTGGTTTAATGAGAGTAGCCTGCGGATCTATTATGTTCAAAAAGTCACCGATTTCGACTTCTGACCCCGGATTCTTTTGAGGCAATCCGGGAGAATATGCTTGCGTGCTGCCGATTTTACCGATTTTTGTTGGTGTGAGTGAGATTCAGATCGTTCGGGTTTGAACCTTGAGTTTTGGATCTCTAGGAAGTGAGATTGAGAGCTATTGACTTCAATGCAGTGAATCTGGATATTGTTTTGTGGCATGCGGATCCATTGCAAAGTAGGGATGTTGTAATTGCCCTGCCTGTAGCAAATTCTATGTTCTGTTTAGTTGTATTAAGTTACGACTGTTGTATTAAGTTGTGATTGAAGAAGTTTATTTTTATACGGTCATGTAGATTGCCTTTGTGCGTCAGCCTCAGCGTGGAAGCAACGAAGACGTGGGAAAAGCTCGCAAGAAAGGGATTAGGGTTTTTTAGTATCGAATTACTGCAAATTTTACTTTCTTTCTGTGAGGCTGTTGTCTCATTGGAAATTCAAAGCTTTGAAGGTCATTCGGACGCACTTTAAAATGGCGGAGCCCAAGGTTATGGTAGCTGGAAGGTTTGCCTTGGGAAGGTCATCATCACTTCAACCTGAAAAACCGGGAGAGAGGGATAGTAGCGATCGTAATGAACTGACCTCAGTTAATTCAGCCAAGGACCTGGAACAAGTGGCTGGGCTGCTCTATTGTGCTTGCCAAGGAGATGTTCAAGGTTTGGAACAATTGCTGGAAGAAGGCTTGAGCGTAGATGCTGCTGACTTCGATGGTCGCACAGCCTTACACTTGGCAGCCTGCGAGGGCCATTTGAATGTGGTGGAGTTCCTAATTAAAAAGGGTGCTGACGTTAATCATCCTGATCGGTGGGGCAGCACGGTATGTTCCTCTCCGTTGGTACTCATTTAGAGCTAGCTTTATGGTGTTGACGAACCGTCCTTCAATTCCTCTTTGATTCTCATCGGGTAACTAGGAAATGCAGATTATTACAGCCTTCCAAAATTTGGTGCCGACTCATTCTTAGGTCGAAACTCTAGAGCGCGTTCGTAAGACAACCAAGGAATGATTTATGGCTAGCTTTTTTCTGTATCGCGAGACGGGTAGAAATGGTAGATGGTTGAAATACCATTAAGGTCTAATCTTCTAACCCGATCTGACAGTTATAGTTGGCTCTGACCTGTTTGTACTGGTTGACATGTTTTCTGTGCAGCCATTGGCGGATGCTAGGCATTATGGCAACATGGACGTCTGCAAGGTCCTGGAACAGAATGGTGCTAGATTAAAAGTAAAGTACTAGACTCTCATGACATGACATTTTAATATTATTATCTATGGAAGGCGACTGGATTTCTTATTGCAGTTCCAGTTAATTGTTCTGTATGAAGGGTCGGTTATTTCTTGTCATTGTTATTGCCATCTCCTGACATTGTTATCATCATGTTGTAGACTTCGTCCATGCGAGTGGCTACCCCGAAAGAAATACCCGAGTATGAGATTATTCCTTCTCAGCTCATTTTCAGTGACACGAAGTATAAAATGCCTGAGGTTCGTGCATTCCTCTGCTTGACCCGTACCCCAATTGACCGTGATGCACTTGGAAAGAAAGTAGAATTCGGAATCATGCTCTTTTTGAATGATTGATTAGTTCGATAGTTTTGTTTCGCTGTCATTTCAAGCGTTCTTTAGTGAAATCATGGGAAAAATGTAACACTTAGAGCATTTGAAACCACCTGTTACAGAGTTATCTTTGTCTTTCAGTTGTGTTGCAGCAGACTACGGTGTTTTCATTTTAAGAATATGTTGCATTGATGTCCCTTGGATTCAGGGTAGCAAATATAGAGTAGCAAGATGGCATGGAACAAAAGTTGCTGTCAAGGAGCTGTCAACTGCCGATTTCTCGGAAGAAGCATTGTAAGAAATTTCTTGTAATTGATTGAGAGCTATTTTTTAAGGATCTACCCAAAATTATTCCAATTACGTCATGCACTGATCGCACGCTAGAATAGTTAGGATATGCATCAATATCAGAACTGAGTTTGTGGAAAGTGGAAGTCAGAGATTTGGGATGTCAGAGTTTTCTCTCAGAAGCAGTGACGCAACTCCAAGCGCCGTAATTGCATTCAGTATTAAAACGGATGTGGTCAGAATTCATGGAGCTGACCAGTTTAAACGATGGTATTCTGCTGCAGTTTGGAGTTCAGAGATGAACTTGACCTCTTGCAAAGGTTGAGGCATCCAAATGTGGTGCAGTTTCTCGGTGCAATAACTCAAAGCACTCCAATGATGATCGTCACTGAGTTTTTGCCTCAGGTAGCACCTCAATTTCCTCCTTGTTGAAGACCATGAGTATGGAATTGTTGAAGAATAGTAATTTAATGGTTTGCTGTGACTGACCTCTATTTTAGGGCCCAAGTCAACAGTTACAGAATCTTTAGGCCACATACCATTGTCGTATTATCATGTTGTTTTTGTTGAGCTTCTGGAGATGGAATTAAGCTTTGGGTACTATCTGAAGGAGTACGCCGAGCACGCTAGCCTGTAGAAGATGCTGGCAACGCTGTTGAGTTTTCCAGTGCATTCTAATGCTAAAAAGTCTTGGTAATTCTCTTGATTTTTTGATAGGCTGAAAAAGAATCTGGTGATACTTCTAAATCCGTTGTCTTTCTTGGCAGATGGACTTGGCGAGGTACCTTAAGGACAAGAAACGGTTGGATCCAGAAAGGACTCTGTCATATGCTCTTGATATTGCCAGGTGGGCCAATCTAGTCTCTTCCTCACATAGTTCTTCCTTAGGTTTAGAAACATTTAGTGGAAGTTGGATTTGTATCGCTCTGTTCCATCTTTATATCTTCTGATTCATTTCTGCAATAGTATTGTTGACAAGTAATATTGTAATAATCTTGTATGCCCCTAATTTTGTGAAAGCAGGGGAATGAACTACTTGCATGAAAATAAACCTCCGATAATTCACCGTGATCTCAAGCCCAGGTGAGCTCTGATGTCCCTCTCTGTTGGCTCCTTGTATTCATATTTTGATGCTTGGAACTTAGTTTCAGAGTGTGTGAGAGAGCATAAATTACCAAGTCCAGTGTGCCACGAAAGACCTTCATGCACACATGCCCTGAATGTAGCCGCCACGCTTGTGTCCCAGGTGTATGGCATAAAGCAGAAGTTTTCGTTTTGACTAAACCTCATTTGACGAAGATTTTTCAAGTTGTGATTTTGATGAGAATCCTTGTCCATAGTTGACTTTATCTTTGCGTCTAGCGCTTTATCTTGTGTGCGGTAAAGAAACGAAATTGTTTCTGATAAGTGAGGCGATGCCGTAGGGAGCTACAGTAACTTATTGAGGGACGCCAAGCATTTGAAAGTGGCTAATTTTGGGCTAAGCCTTCCGAAGTACGATTCTGCCTCAGAATATGTTGGCAGTAACAGTGTTCGGTCCAATGAGTCTCTTCGAGCAAAACCACCGAAAGGAACTTCATGTAAGTACTCCGTCACTCTTCCAGTTGATAGTGAAGCGAGAAGAACCTTGGAATTTACATTCCTGTTTTCGTCACGCTTTGTCTGTATATTCGATGTCTGTATTGTTCTTTCACGTTAGTGCTTTTAATGACCGAGATTGTGTGATAATCTTTGAAGGCCGATATATGGCTCCTGAGCTTTCTACAAAGTCCTATGGAAGTGAAGAGATCGATAGAAGTGTGGACGTGTTCTCATTTGCGATCATAGTCCAAGAGGTATTATTTCGTTTTTCTCCGGTTTAAATTCTGAATTTTCCAGCATGTTTTGTTTGTTTCGTATCGTGCTTATGCGTTTGGCATCATGGAATGACATCTATGTCTATATTCAGGTATAGAGATAGATAAGAAAACGTCAGCTTTGAACTCTCACGACTACTGTTATTTTTTTATTTAAACATAAGGTAGAAGGCTCTTAAATGGAGCGGGTTCTAAAATGGTGCCCTACCTTAAATGTACAGTATTTGTACATGTTGCTTTTTCATAGCAGTGTACTGACAGTGTACATTTTAGCTAGGGCACCATTTTAGAGCCCTATGCCCTTTCAACCTCAAAATTTGATAACTAATTCTACAAAGCTCCAAAAAATATGAAACGACTTGGGTTAGATGTCAATTTCACATGTCTTTCAAGGAAAATATACTGAAAAACATTTCAACATGTCTCACCTCCCCAAAATTCAGTTTCAGCCCTTAGATGGGCGATTACTGAGCCTTCTACCTTAATCACCATTTTGTGACACTCTAGAAATACTCTATTGATGATGCATAGATGATGGAGGGATCGCCGCCATTCCATAATCAGCAACCTGAAGCTGTCGCAAAGTTATATGCTGAAGACCAACGGCCACCTTTCAAACACCATGCTCGGCGTTACCCAGCCGGCCTCAAAGAGTACGCATTATTCTCAAACCATTACAATCCTTAGCTTTCTAGCTTCGAGACGTTTCATTAGACTGAGCTTGGTATACCTAGTGAGTTGCCTTATTAGCAGAGTTCTGGTTCTAATGCATTCTATCTGACTTGGACAGGTTGATCGAGAACTGCTGGGACAAGAATCCATCTGTTAGACCAACTTTTGACTCAATCATTGACAAGTTGACAAATATCCAAGAGGAATCTGGAAGAAAAGGTTTCTTGAGAAGCATGTCATGTGTATACCCAGCCCGTGGCTCCGTGGGCTCATAGTTGTCTCGCGAGTAACGTCTTTTGGTATTCAACGACTTTCTACTGCTTTTTAGAGAACGACTGCATCATCACTGAAGAGTGGCTTTTGAGTTTGCTATTACTTCCTTCGCGCCAATGTCTTAGTGCTGTAGTCGAACTGAACATAATAGGCGGGCATTAGAGTTGGGACCTGCGGCTGAGGCATGAAGTCGCCGGCCTTTTGCAGTAGTCCGTCACCACATTGCAAGCTCAATAACGTGTGGAAGGACTAAACGATGTAGCATCTACCATACGCACAGAAATGTAGATCTATTTTCTTATTTCAACAGGGTAGTGCATTTCTTCGTAGTGACGACTCTAAGCTTTTCCATGTTTCTGCCAATATAGCTAGATCTATTGTCAATTCATCAGTCTAGAGCTTACAGCATGCCTTTGTGGGACATGGATTCTGAAGCTTAGCCTGAACTTTTTGGTGGCGCAATCGTCTATTTCTGTGCGTTCGATACAGTAGAGAAGCCATTGTTCACAGCCACATGATTCAGGTAGAACTTGTGATGTGTGTGGTCAGACCAGAAAATCAAGTGTCATAACCTGTATTTTGCCCCAGCCAAGAAGAAATGTGAAAATTTGCTGTTAATTTTGTATTTTGTGACGCATTATATGGTAGACTATCTAGTTTGAGGCTCTTGATTCTAAATATGAATTCTAGTTTTTCCAATTTGATCATCTATTGCAAATGACAAGTTCGTGTGTTTTCCCGAGGGGTGAAACATGGGAAGATGAGGGGAAAATGAGGGAGTTGGTGTTGTGTGGCCTATTTTGAGTTTGTGTGTGAAATGGTTTCTTCATTTGGTTTTTTTTCTAGTTATTCTTATATGAATAGAAAATTTTATTTTAATCCTAAGTGCTTTGAAGTCCATAATTTGAATGATGGAAAGAGTGCTTTAGGGCAATATTTAGTATAGTTTGAATACTTTTTTTATCAATCTAAATAATGGTGAATTTTTTTTAAAAACACCTTCTTTCTAGGATCCATTTGATGAAATTCTGGTAAACATCATAAAATTTGCACTTACGATGATCTTTACATGAATAGAATATTTTTAGCAAAAAATTTGGTTGATGAAAAATTGTGTACTTGATTGACTTCTAGAGATTCAAAGTGTAAATATAAACTAATTTGGATTTTATGAAATTTGTTGTGGTTGGATCTTTTAGAATTTTTTTCAAATTTATTTAGCAAAGTTCTATAAATCAACATCAACTATAGTACTAGCTTCATAGAAATCTCACTCTTGAATAAAAAGTTATATGATTCTTTATTTGCAACAATACTTGGATTGCCAATCTTAATTTAAATCTCATGTCACTTCAATTCTACCTTCATGAAATTTGGGACATTTACATTTCATGATGATATGTACACCAAATAGGAATTAGAATTTGGGTGGTAATAGGTTGGTTCACTTTATTGTTTGGTAGGTGGTCAAAATATATTATAAACTAGTGGTGGAAAATATTTCATTCATTTTTTGGGCAAATTTTGCATCATAATTAGAGCTTCTTGCTTGATTATGCAATTTTGCTTGTATAATTGGTTAAGACTTGTTTTTCATTCAATCATATTTTGTTCATATCTCTCCATGGTTTATGCCATACAATGTTGCTTATCATTAGGATTTCACAAAGAAAAGCACCTCTTTATTAATCTCCACCTTTGTCACCTACCTTCCTTTCTCAAAATTCTTCCTTCTTAGGAATTGCACTATACAAAATTTATAGTATTAATCCTATAAGGATAGGTTGGTCTCTATGAAAATCATGCTTTATGCTTTTTGAACTTGTACAAATCATCTACTTAAAAAAATTCAATAGTATTCATTGGAGACCAATCTACTATTTATGACTCCACCTTTTTTGCACAAAATTCCAAGGATGAATAAGTGCAATTTTGTCTTGTATACAAGAATTCTCCATCATCCATTAGACATTCAAGACCACTTTACATCGATCAATTTGTTTCGTCAAAGGCCAATAATCTTCATTTGTGATTTTTATTTTAAAAAGACATGATTTGACATGGCTTGAGCATCAATTTGATGATTAGAATTTTTTATTTTAAAAAGACATGATTTGACATGACATGGCATGAGCATGAGTGCACCAAAAATATGAGGCCAATTCTTGGACTAGGGACTAATGTCAGATATCAATTAAAAAAATATGAGGCCAATTCTCGGACTAGGGACCAATGTTAGATTTCAATTTAAAAAAATTGTTTCATAAATTTTTTTTTTTTTCAAAAAATCTGATTTGTTGGATTTTGTACTATCAAGGCTAATTGACTTGGCCACTAGGTATAAAGCAACCCAAAAATTTTAGCTCCTTTTTTCTTTTTTTCTAATTTTTTCTTGAATTAATTTGGCTTCTTGGTTTGAAGGCCTTTACTTATAGAAAAACCAGCCCCATTTATAATCTTACAATAATGACTAGTTGAAGCTGGCTTCCAACAAAAAAAAAGGCTGAAATTCTCTACAATTGGCTTGGAGAGGAATTGGCTTGGCTTCTAAGGTAAAATTGCTTATATCCAATTAGTCCAAATCACCTACATCCAATTAGTTTAGCAATTCTAAAACAAATCATCAAGAATATGAGGCTATGTAATTTTTTCCCATGTAGTAAGATAGGAAAGATGGGGATTGCAAATTTTTCATAATTTTACTCCCAAAACTGAAATTATCATCGGTTTTTTGAAAGCCAAAAAGTGCTTTGAACCCATAGCCAATGTCTAAAGTCTTCTAATTCGGATCATAGCCAAGACTACTTTCCTCATCGGTACTTCTATCACACTTTATTTTACTTTGGGACATGTGTCATGATTTTATAAGTCCCAATTTTGAAAATGGGAAAAAGTACATTCCATGTTTTGATTGTAAATCTCTTTTAGCCTTGGTTGGAAATAGCCGCATCCTATAGGTTAGGTATGGGTCCTTGATTGGGAATAGGTGGTTCACTTTAAGTGTCAAGCGGTCCTTAATGTCTGCAGTGGCATTACAAGGTTAAAACAAATTGCACAAATTCCAAGTATTGTTGTCCCAATGGTTGAATGAATTTTTGATCTGGGTGGATTGACCCTCTCGTTCAGCCTTACTATGTTTTACCAGAGGTGCAATCAAAACAAAAAGCCCCTAGTTTGGGCCATGATCACCCCTATTTTCTGCACCAAGAGCTAATTTGGGGTCTCTGATTGCAAATATGAATTCAAAATTTGCAAAAACAAATTTGTGTGAAAAAAACCAAATTGCAGCATTTTACCCGAGTGGCGAGCGAGGGGGTCAGTTCACCCTGTCCGAATTTTCGACGTATTTGGATGATGATACAGATTCATCCAAAGTGTGATGTCTGTATGGGGGGAAACTCCGTCATCGTCTCCGACTGGGGAGTCTCCGCCATAGCCAGGTTAGGGCTTGGAGCTCTCTGCCTGCCGCAGTTCCGAATGTGACCATGGCTAATCGCACGGACCCGACCGCGCGGAGTGTGCACGGCACGAATCCGCAGAACCTTGTGGAAAAAATTCTGCGTTCGAAGATTTACCAGAACACGTACTGGAAGGAGCAATGCTTCGGCCTCACGGGTAAGTACACTGTTCGTTTTTCGGCTCTTCCGAATCTGTTTCAATGTGAAATGTGGACTATATTTTTCTCTCACCGCTCATGTTGTGATTTTTGTATTGGATATTTGCTGCTGGATTAGTACATTTTGAATAATATCACATAAGGAGTAGCTTCGATAATTTCACTGCTGGTAATCTTTGTACGCTGCCGTTTTTTGTTTTCTCTTCTTTGTTGTAGCTGAGGGCCTATTTGTCAGGAATCTGGGGCTCGAACTTCAGTTCTGTTTTTCAGTTCTGTTTTTAGGGTTTGAGACTTGGGGCAGTTTGAATTATCTTTTACTGGATGGAGGGTTTCTATTCGTGATCAGATCCTGAGTTTCTTATAAAATAGCTTAAAGAGAAGATGAAGCAATGCTATTAATTGCAGCTAGTATCTCTATGAGCTGATATTTCGACAGTTGGTTTGCAAATGCATTATGTTCCATACCCTGTTCACTTTGATATTTATTCTTCTTTTGTTATTACTTTTGCAGCTGAGACTTTGGTTGATAAAGCCATGGAGTTGGACCACTTCGGAGGAACATTCGGGGGAAATCGCAAGGCGACGCCCTTCAT
Source organism: Thuidium tamariscinum (assembly GCA_947034885.2). Classification (NCBI taxonomy): domain Eukaryota; kingdom Viridiplantae; phylum Streptophyta; class Bryopsida; order Hypnales; family Thuidiaceae; genus Thuidium; species Thuidium tamariscinum. The sequence goes on from OX344758.2 coordinate 12,803,311, forward strand.
GTGTTTAACCCTGAAGATGCTGCAGATTCAACCGGAGAAGGAAATTGTGGTCGAGTTTATCAAGAATGAGGACTACAAGTAAGCACTCTGCATCCGATTATCATTTTCAGTAAATTTAGCTGCAGAATTAATGTATTTGACGCTAGTTACTCGGGTATCTATTGTTGAGTTTTTTGGAACTTTTGCAATTTGGAGTCTTTGATGATTCCGTCCTTGTGTATCGAATGGCGGATCACTGGGAGTAGCAACGTTGATTCGTGAAATTGAGGGTTTTGGAAACGGTGGACTGACAATTCCTAATTGTGCTTGGCTTCACTTTGGGAGCTTACTTGTTTGTGCCGTTTCCTTAATGATGGTGCAGGTATGTGAGGATACTTGGTGCATTTTACTTGAGGCTGGTTGGAAAGCCTACTGATGTGTATCAGTATCTTGAACCCTTATATAACGACTATCGAAAATTGCGGCGGAGAACGGCGGATGGTGGTAAGTAGTCCGTACCGCCTGTTACTTAATCTGGATTAGGTGCTTATATTGAGGTTATATTTTTCACTGTCAGCCTCTACTTGGTCTTTTATGAGTGTTAGGCCTTAATATGCAAAATATGAATGCAACTAACTCGCTTGCTTTGATGCCCAAACAGGTTATATTCTTGCTCACGTGGACGAATTTATTGACGAGTTGCTGACAACAGACTATAGTTGTGATATTGCCTTGCCCAGAGTTCCCAAGCGGTATGTCGAACATTTTCCTCTTTTTTTGCGTATTGTAACGTTTTTCAGTTGTTCGATCAGGGAGGTTCGTGCCTTTCCTATATAATACTGAAAACACCCTTGTTGCTCGACGTCTTGTTCTGGCTATTGGTCGTCTTGTAGATTCCATCTTTTTCGGAGTCATGTGTCACCTCCTCCATTAGGAATTCTTGGATTGTTTTTACACAAGTTGAATCCCACATCATGCTCACAGGGGTATCAGTATCAAGTCTGTAAGTCTACTGTGTGCTGAAGGGGCGAAAACTGATTCGGAAGCCATGTATCAGATGGACGCTGGAGACTGCTGGAGTGCTGGATCAGCGTCGGAGTGCTTTAGAAGATGATTTCGAAGAAGAAGAAGAGAAAGAGGAGGAAGAAGCTGCTGTCAATGGGCTGGAGACGATGGATATTGACAAAGTAAGTTAACTGGACTCTTGATTGTTTTTCGTTGGTATGTAGGGAGATTTGAACCTGCTGGGCTGTGGTTCTCATGTTTTCAACCTTGAAGATCGATCTGATGTAAACTTGCAATTTCAGAATGTGGAGATTGAACTTCAAGTTGCCAGCAGTCCCTCTGTTATCTCGCTAAGGTTTTCAAGTGCATCACAACTGAATCTGAAAATTAAATTTTCTGACAAAAATGACCTCACGCAAGTAAGAAGAGTTCAGGAGATGTACATTCCTGTTCTGTAGTCGGTGAATAATCATGTTTGGCTTGCAGGAGCATAGAAGAAGTAGGAGCCCGGTGAAGGAGAGGGACCGAGATAAAGATAGAGACAGAGATCGTCATCGTGACCATCGGTATGTGATGTACCTTGTCCAATCTCATTAATAGTTCAACATATGACATTGACTCTGTTTTGTCTTGTTGTCTCTTTTAATTGCCTTTGATGAATGATATATTTTGGGAGCAGCTCGAAAGCTATTGGCAGTCTGCTATTTTCCTGCTACATTTCAAGTAGCTTGAAAACCATTAGCAGTAGATCAAGCATGTTATGCAGCTCTTTAACGAGAGAGAATTGCCGCAGCTTGCACCGCCCGTGTTTGCTTCCTAGATGAATATAGATGATTATCCACGAGCAACTCCAACAGGTCTCACTGTGCTGGCAGTGCACAGATGAGAAGTATGATGAGATGCACAAGCTGTTAAGTAACTTAGTTTTACGCAATCTGCAGGTGTCGGTTTAGTCCTGTGGAAATACTCTGTCGTGGTCCATATTTATTGTAGACATGGGATGTCTGCAATCTGAACTTGAACCTGATTTTATCCAGTGAATTACAGAGTCGTTTCTGATCTTTAAGAATGCAGCTCAACACGATAAGAGGCACTGGCTAGTTGCATTGTTGGGTTCCTGCAGTTTATTGAAAAGGCTACCTTCCAGCTGTTTAAACGAAGAGGTCCTTGACGTTGCAATCCTAATGTGTTCACTTCGTGTGCATGGATGCAGGGACAGAAGTGATCGGGATAGAGGTGATCGTGACCGGGGTCGAGATCGTGACTATGATCGTGATTATGACCATAGGGATCGAGACCGAGACCGGGACCGAGATCGTGATAGGGATCGTGATCACTACCGCGATAGGGATCGGGACCGGGAGAAAGACCGTGATTTGTATAATAGAGACCGGGACCGGGACCGAGATAGAGACCGAGATAGAGACCGAGACTATCATCGCCGGGATAGAGGCCGTGATCGGGATCGAGAAAGATACGGTGACCGGGACAGGAGGAGGAGTCGTTCCCGGAGCAGTAGAGAGCGGCGTGACCGTGAAAGAGATCGAGGGCCTCGCTCGGCGTCTCCTGATCGTAAACGAAGGTCTGCACCTCTGTTAATCTGCTTTTGCTGTGCTGTTGACAATCGTTTTGTAAACTTGAGATCTTTGCATTCTTATTTTGACTTCTGGCGTTGAGGCTCCTACTCTTGAGAACACCTGGAAGCAGTAATGAATGAAGGTGAACACTCGGTGTTTTTCTGTCTTGTTTGTAATTCGCTTCAAGGAGGACTTAATGAAGAGTTTAACTCCTCAGCTATAAGTTTTTGAAATTAATCATTTTTGAAATCTTAAGTAACGTAACAAAGTGTATCAATTGACACAAGAAACCACACCCTATATCTGAAATATGTGTTGAAAGCTACTACAATCGAATGTTGACTTCCAAAGCGGAATTCCTATGTTTAGATTGCGCGTTAAGTTTGCACGAGGTTGATAATTTGAATGGGATTGTTGAGGATACCATGGAATAGCATTTTGGCTTGCCAGTTAAACCCTGTGTCGTTGAGGCATTCTTTCCGAATCTACTGGGAGTGAGGCACGTCATAATCCCGACCTTTTCACCGTTATTGTCAGGCGAGGGCGAGCTGAGGACGATGGGCCACTGGAGGATGGTGAGCATCGGGCAAATGCTGACGACAAGAAAAAGGAAAAGAAAGAGAAGAAAGAGAAGGAGAAGAAGCAGCTTGTCACTGACGGCACTGATCATCCTGATCCTGAGATTGCTGAAGCGAATAGATTACGGGCGGCGTTGGGATTGAAACCTCTACGTCCTTGATTTTTCTTTCCTCTTACCGTGTACTAGGGTTAGCCGACTCAAATATAGGTTGAGGTCGAGAAAGAGCGATGCTTGTGTTCATATGAAGGTGATTTGATCGTGCCCTTTTTGATTTTGCGGAAGAATAGGTGTCTGTTTGTAGGAAGGGACCATAGCAGAGTCCTTTTTAGAATAGTTGCTTGAGATACAGGGCACTGGATGGAGGGCGACACTTTAGCTGTTAGGGAGTTTCTTTCATTTAGTGAATTGAACGCACAGCAATCCATGTAATGCTGAACTACAATAGTGCAATTTAAGAACTGAAAACCTGTGCACCTGTTCTGTGTAAGCATGAGGGACTTTAGACAGATCACTCTTTTGGATTTACTAATTGCTGGCTCGGGTGATGTACTTTCTTTTCTCTACTGGAATATGGTGGACAGACAATCTGCATTTTGTTGATAGCATTTCTTGACTCTTGGAGATTTATTTTATTTCTAAGTAATGCTCGTGCTTGAAGCCTGCTAAGTGCAGATTTAAGGCTTTTGGAGGGATGGAGAGTGCCTTCTTTGGTGATTCCTCCGAGTCGGCTCTACTCCGAACCTGTTTATGTCCATTGGCAATTACTTCTCCATCAAGATGTATTATAATTAGTAAGCGTGACTATTAGAACCTAAATTATTGCAGTAATGTGAATATAGAACGCCTGATGTGGTTAATCAATCGCTTATATTTTGACTGCTTATCAGGGTGGAGCACTTTGGAGGGTGATCAAAGGAGCAGTGTTCCGCCATTTTATACCTTTTTGTCAGGTTTATGTTGATACTCTGTATTGTTATCTTGAAATTGCTTTTCTAGTTTCAATTGAATTCACTTGGTTTTCAACCGAAAGTCGATATGAGGATAACGTGACAGTGATTTTGCATGAATCTGCAGGCTACAGAGATTAGAAACCTCGAAAACATAAACAATGACCATGACATACATCGCCGCAAAAGGATATTGATTCCAGTATTAAAGCCAGAACTCCTAGCTGGAAAGACCTGCTACGTAGAGTTTGACGAACACGCAAGATGCAACTTGGTGTTATACGACCAAGTAGATCGAAAAACGCCCAATGTAGTGAAATGCTTATATGGTTGGGAGGTCCTTGTCAGGGGAATCCAGAGTTGCTGAAACAGATGATTTACACCGTGCTGAGGAACAGTTCTACTGACATTAGCACCGATTATGCCAACGCAGCGAGAGGTGGTGTGATAGGTAGTCTTGATATATTGGTTTAGTTGTAGAAGAGGTGTGGATGAGGCTAGGCTCTCTACTAGCACCAAAGAGAAGGGTAAATGCGTTGAAGATGATGAGATTGTGAGTAGGGCAATTTGAAGTTCCGAGGAGACCATTCCAGGCTTGACCGATGATCCGTCCATGGAGAAAGATTCTGGAGCTCTTGCCAAGTACGGCGCTCGGACAGGCTGCCTGTGTGTCGCATTTAGCATTCTACAGTATTGCAACTGACCCTTCTGCATTGGCATCTGCATTTATGGTTCCTTGGAAACTGAAGGTGGTCGTTAGAAGACCGATGTCCCGAAGCGTTTGGCGGGGCCAGCTGGGCCAGCTTGCTATACCTCATAAAATTGCAACGCCAGGACACTATGGCAGGCGTAGCTGCAAAGTTCGGAGTGCAGGTACGTCGACTCTTTGATATTGATGTCACACCAGACTGGTACTTATTCAACCCGTCTTTGATTTTACACCCGCAGATCATAGAACGTTGGATTTCCTATTGAAAGATTTTGGGTATGCAAACGACTTTTGAATCCTATAATAGTTTCAAGAGCTCGTTGATAGTTGAAGTCCATTTTGTTTTGCTTTTGAACTGGGTGTATTGGTCTTGATAATTCTCTCGTTCTCTTCCAAAGCGTAACGGTTGCCAAGCTTTGTTACTGTGGAGCAGGTTCCAGAGATACGCAGGGTCAACAACGTGATCGATGAGCGACCATTGCATTCATTCGCGGGAGCGTTCGCTTATCCCAGTATCCCAGCCCGAAGTTTTTGTAGGACAGACTCCACTTGCTTCATTGAGGTGGATGTATTTGCACATTGCGAAGTTAACGGATATTTCGTTAAATGGGCGGTATGCCACAACTAAACTTGGCATTTTGAGGCTTAGACCGTGCGGTCTAAAATGTATATCAATCCATAGAATATCCATAGAATCAATCAATGTATATCAACCCTGAGGTCTGAAATCTATACCAGTCCTAAAAAATGAATGGAAAAACGACACATGAATACCGCCATTTTAACGAAATATCTGTTAGTAGGAGTGGTGTATCTGGGCGGGTCCAAACCCAATTGGAAGGAAGCTATGCATGCTGCAGAGAATGCACAGCGCAGACTTAAGAAGGAAGTTATGTAATCGTTGAAGGGGAGCCGGACTGAAGGTTGACGACAGGGCAGCTCAATTCCACTTCTCGCTTGATGACGGCGACCTTCGGGGTGTGATTTTCATTTTGAATAGATGTATTAGGTGCATTGGTTGTAATTCAACATTGTCTCATAATAAAAACAATATATGCGTAAGTTTGAGATTTCTAAGTTTATTGAGCATGATTGGATAGGAGGCTTGATCCAAGGTTATGACGGCTTAGTTCTTACTTAGGAAATACTGTGAGTATGGCAACGAAGTTTTTGAGAGTAGCTCTTGACATACCTTATGATGGTTGTGCCAAAATCTTGGAGTGCTAGGAGTTGAGAAAAGGGAGATATGGGTGTAACTGGGAATTGTGACAGTGAATTACCTCTCTTTCTTCGGAACAACTAAAGCAGTTTATGACTGAAACGAGCCTTGATATTATGCATGGATTCCCCACTAAATTTGAGTGGAAATTGTATTCTTTTATTATTTTAAAGATGAAGTTTCATGTCCTCTCTAGGCTGTGGAATTTTCTCTTTTTTTGGTAGGTTTTTGAAATTACTTTAAATTTAGAAGAACAAAATGAAAGAGAATTTATATCAAATACAAAATACACTTAAAAAATCTGACATTTTTTACCATCCTTGGGTATGGTATGCCAATGCCTCATTAATGTTTGTCTTGTAGCTTCCTTTTGAAGAATTTATTTTTTGTCATTGAAATTCAAAATCCAAATATATTTGTATCTAATTAAAGCACTTCTTCATGTGCTTCAAATGATAGTGTTTTCAAGTTCTCCACTAAATGTGGATCTTGAAGAAACCAAAAACTTAGTGGGATTTATTCTAGAAAACTATAGATGGTGAAACATGATATATAGCCTATGTACACTTCAATAACTATTGATGTACAACAAATGTAGATATTTGTATAGTGTGAAATGTCAATTAATTAGTATGGGTCCCCTTAAAAATCCTATTTGGTTAGTAAATAAGTCGAAAGTTGGTAATGAATTTGGAGGGCCGGTGTAGAGGGCTCACTGAAGATGCTTTAAATACTCCTTCCAGCCACGGTAAGACCTTCCAGCTAAATGAAACCTATAACCGTGCAAGCCCTCGCACAGGATGGAAAGTGCCCAGTTCGTCCAACAGTGTCCTTGCGTGACAGAGTTTGACGCGTGTTGAGCACTGTTCATCTTCTCCTTCCTTTTAGAACCACGTCTCATTCAGAAAACGCCTCCATTTCGTTCGAGTCTGGAACTTCGGGAGAGACGGGGAGAAACCGAACTTGTGAGACTCCAGATACCAGACTAAGTTTCCAGTGCTTTGTATCCTCTGCATCGGCGCCGCAGGCACTCATCCGCAGCCTCAAAGTTTTCTCTTGCCTGCTTCCGAAACGCTTCCGAAACGAAGGCCGACGAGGGTTTCACTGTACACTACAGTGGAGTCCGGCTGCGATCCACATTCAGCTTACAAGAAAGGCGCTTGGTATGCTTGGTATGCGTAACAGGTACGACTTGCTTTTTGGTTTCTAGTACCATGTTAATTTAGGGGCCATTTTCAGGTTATTTGTTGGTTGTTCGTCCAAGATTTGTTTTGCTGAATGGGATTCGTGACAGATCTGGAGAGAATTGTGTTTTCTTGTGCAGGTTGAAGAGCGTGTTCGTGAGCATGGGTTGCGCATTACAACTGCCCGTCTAATCTAGTGCGAGAGGTGGAAAGTTTTCAACCAGGTGTTTGGCTACGTCTAACTTCACTAAGTGGCGACCAGCTTTGCAGTTCCCGGCCTTCAAGCCTGGCGACTCGTCTGGATATGGCGGGCGTTTTCGCGCTTTCGTCGACGCGAGGAACGCTCCGTCGCTTGCTTGCGTGCTCACCCAACGATTTGATAGCAACTGGCGAGATGTACGTCTGCCACATTGGAAATCCCATTTGAGGTACAGACTGCTGCATCATGTACATATTTGACGGTCATTAATATCAACAATGTTCACAAAGTGTGGTGTGATCATCCAAGTAGAGTGATGTCACGTGAGTTTGCAGCATCGCAAGGTTAAATGGGCTTCAACATTTCCCGTGTCAAGTCTTCTCAAATGCCTTCTTAGGAAGATGTAACTTTGCACATGAGCATTTGCCTCAACTTCAGGAACGGTCTCGAATGTTTTGTCCGTTTACCAAGTACGATGTGCACAAATCACAAGTACCAGGTGACTCAGGCTCTGTGCATGCTGGCTCAAAGGCCACTTTGCTAACTCCGCACTTCAGGACTCAGCAGCGCACGCTACTTCCGGGTATTTGAAATTTTGGAGGTTTGAGGCTTTTAAGGGGTGAGAGCTTCCACGGGGTTTAGAGTGCTGGAGTGTGATTTTAAATTTGAAAAGATGCACTAGGTGCTTTGATTTTAACTTGCACATTGTCTGATAATGAAGGCAAAATTTGGGCTATGAGATTTCTTGCTTAAGGCATGATTGGAGAGGAGGCTTGATACAAGTTTTAGAAGGCTTGGATCTAGCAAATAGTACATATGGGTATGGCAACAAAGTCTGCGAGAGTAGCTCTTGACATTGAAGTGCATTGTGTCAAAATCTTGGATGTCAGTACCTGTGAATTGGGAGATATTGGTGTAAATGAAATTAGGTCTTGGGAGTAGTATGAAGGTAGTGAAGTGTCAAGGATAGACATCAATTGTCATAGGAACAACTGAAGTAGCCAATGACCTTGAAACAAGCCTTGATGTTCTTTGCTTTGAATGCATAGGATTCCTATAAAACTCGAGTAGAAATTACATGCTTTTATATTGTCTATTTGAAATCACACGTTCTTTACAAGTCTTGATATTTTTACATTTTTTTGGTAAGAATTTGAAAATGTTGAATTTAGAAGAGATAATTCATACCAAGTACAACTTATACCATTTGAGATTTTTCCCTTTCTTGGGCATGATTTGCAAAGGCTTTATTGATTTTTGTCTTAGATCTAACTTTTGAAGAGTTTATTTTTTTATCTTTGAAATTCTAAATGCAAGTACATTTGTGTCTATTTAAAGTACTTATTTGAGGTACATCTTGATGTGCTTCCAACAATAGTACTCCTAAGTTCTAATCATTCATTAGTCAAAAGTTAAAATTAAATTGGGGGATATGTATAGAGGGTGCATTGAGGATGTTCTAAGTTTTCTAGACATGGTAAGATCTTAACTACTTGATATTGTAGTTGCTTTGTCAACCTATTATCGGGAATCCTCATAGTTTGTGCACTAGTTTCGTGTGAAGTTGACGTGCTTTGAACATTGCTCATTTTCTTCCATGTGCACTCATCCTTAGGCTCAAAGGTTTTTTTTTTTAATGGTGTTGAAGGTGGTAGCATTCCCAGGGCTCTTGTATATTGACAAGGGTTTCAGAATTTTGGGGTTGCTACATTAAGCTTTGGTTTCATGTTTCAATGTGGGTGGTGGTTGCCTTTGTGCTAACGATGATGTTCAGTGAGAGCTATGGGCTCCTTGCAATTGTGACAATGGCATTCTAATCTAGAATGAGGGTTTCACAATATAGTACATTGGCTTGATTCTTTGTTTGTGATACCATTTAGAGGCCATTTTTAGGTCATTGTGTCTTTGTGTTTGGTTGTGTAGGTTGTAGAGCATGTTCATGAACATGGATTGGGCCTGAATTGAGCTATGCTAAACCAATTCTAAATGGCCACCACTCCTTTGAATGATGTCTAATGTTCATTGAAGATGGCTTCAAAGGTATAGGTAGTGTAGATTGAGCTCCCAGTTGAAAGTGTTATCATTTTTTGAGATGATTGGTTTGCATGTTGTTGGGGTATTAATTGTAGAGACTAGTGTAGGAAACATGTGAAGTTGAATTTATAGTATCTTTTTGTTGCAATGTATTTTTCAAGTTGTACACCAATGCAAGTTGATCTATTGATTTATTGTGTGAGGGATGTTGTGGGTAGTTTATTTCATATGGTGACATCCATTTGAATTGTAAAGTTTGATGTTATGAAGTTCGATTTAAACTCGTAAATTTCATGTCTAGCATGTTGTAAAAGAAATGCAAGTTTGTTGAGCTCTTTACTATGAAGTTTTAGTTTGAAAGTGTGGGTTGACTTGTGAAGTGTTGGCACCCAAGTCCGAAAGAGGTAGTCTAGGTTGTGTCTTTTCATGGTTTTTTCGCAATGGTTCCCCGGCAATGCCAAAAAGAAATTGTTGTAATGAAGGCAATTGATTTTAGTATGAAGTTAGGGTTCAACTCGTGGATGGCGTTTTAAAATTTAATGTATATCATTGTTTGTAGGATACACAAGGCACTCATGTGGAGAGGAGATTAGTATATGCAATTATATTTGTAAGACATACAATGGTTGAAATAGTCAATGACCTTTTTCATGGAAAAATGGTAAGCTTGTTCATTGCTTCCCATTATGAATCTTGCACATGTCAATAAATTTGATAGACATTAACACTTGATCTGGGTTTTTCATATTGTTGTCTATATTATGAAAGCCCTTGTTTTTCATAAGCTTTGATCAACCACTTGTCTTTGGATGTAGCTGGGTGATTCTATATGTCCATTCTATCAACCCAAAGTACCAATTCAATTGGAGGTGGTGTTTGTTCATGGATTGGAGCATCACAATTGTGGAGATGCGTATTGGAAGACTTGGTTGGCTCGAGATGGTACATTCGACAACATTTGGCCCATGACATGGCTCTCAAATGAGTTTCCCTCTGCAAAAGTCTTCACATTGAAATATGATGCGAGCACAAAGCAGACAGACAATGTTGGGAGGATGGACTTGTATCTTGTAGGAGAAAAGCTTTTCCATGAAATGACAACGTTTGGTGAAATTGGACAAAATGGGATCCCAGTAGTGTTTGTGTGTCATGGGTTTGGAGGCTTGGTGGTTAAGCAAATTGTTATATTAGCCAAGAATCATTCTTCGCAAGATCCCAAGGCTCAAAAGCTATTGAAGAACATTGGGGCAATTTTATTTTATTCAACCCCCCATCATGGATCAAACCTCAAGAAGTTTTCGTCATATTTTTATTCCATTTGGGGTGGTGGTGACGGTTCTTTAGTGGAGAATTCAAAAATATTGAGTACAGATACAAGTCGCCTCAACCAAGCCTTTGCGCAAGTTGTTGAGCAGTATTCTTGGGATTTTGTGTCAGGAGGTGAGACACATGAAACGGAAGGGGTAAGTCATTGCTCTATAGTCTTGGCTTTCATGGTTTCTTTGAGGTTAAGTACAAATGTGATTTATGTTTGAATGATTTTAGTTTGATATCCAAGCTTCATCTACTAATATTAGAAATTGGTGTCATATTTGACAGTATTGGGTGGTAGATGAAGCATCTTCAAGATTCGCACTTGGTAAATACCTTCCCTTGAGTGCTAATCACTTTGATATTGTGAGACCCAAAACCAAGAATGATTCTAGCTATTTATTGTTAACTGAATGCTTGAAGGTCTTGAACAAACATGGGGTCAAGCTTATTGTAGAAGAGAGCCTTGTATCGGATAGCTTTGTGAGAATGCAAAAACAAGAAAAGGACATTAAGATGAAATTACAAGAAGTATCAATTGTAGGATTGGTTGGGATGGGAGGTATTGGAAAGACCACATTGGCGAGAGCAATGTACCAATCCATCCACAAAGATTTTGACAATAGTTGCTATTTAGACGATGTAAAATCAAAGACGAGTTTGGATGAAGTGTTGATTACATTGCTTCAAAAGTTTGGAATCAAGGACAAAAGGACTAGTTGTATTGTAGAACGAAGTGGCTTGCAAGATCGCAAGAAGACTTTGATGGAAGATTTGAAGTTGTACATACATAAGCATAAAATATTGGTGGTTATAGATGATGTGGGGACAAAGGAGAACCTTGATGGTTTGTTGAAGGACATGGATTTCTTGAATGGAAACAAGGAGTCCAAAGTAATTGTTACTTGTAGAAACTGGCAAGTGTTGAAGAAATATGTACGAGAGAGTGGCCGGTATGAGGTGGAGTGTATGAGCTCAGGTGAAGATATTGAACTCTTTTGTTATCATGCATTTAAGGGAGCTAGAACTACGGAACAAAGGCGAGAAAAACTACTTCATTTTTTATCAAAGGATTCCTCACAACACCTGATTTCAAAGTTTGAGAGCATGCGTGATGATGTTGTGAAGGCTTGTGGTGGATTGCCATTAAGCCTTGAAGTGATGGGTTGTTGCTTGGGAGGTTTTTTAATAGATGGCAATGTATCAAGCATGGAATGTTTTGATTGTTGGAAAGGGGCATTGGAGAAATTAGAGCATGGAGAGCCGTTGGAAGGGGAAGCCAATAATGATAGGCTATGGACGGCTTTGCGAATAAGCTATGATTTCTTAGACGAGAATGAACAAAATATGTTCTTAGATATTGCATGTTTCTTTTGTGATTCACTACACTACAATGAACAAACTCTTGTGCGGATATTGGGAGGCAAATGTTCAAAGTTGCTTGAGTTTAGAAATTTGAAAGAAAGATCTTTGGTCAAGATCAATGAGGAAGATGGAAGTGTGACTATGCATGACCAATTGCGTGATATGGGGCGTAGAATTGTAAGGCGACAATGCCAAGGAGTTTTGAATGAGATGACAAGATTATGGGATTTTGAAGATGTGAGCAAGCTTCTACAAAGCAATGAGGTAGTTCTATATCATATGATTTGTTGATTAAATTTATGTAAGGTTTTTAATCTTCCAGCATCACTTTCAAGATATTAATATAGATATGTAATTTCTTCCTTTGGTGATGGCAGATAAGAGCTCCCCGAATACAAGGTTTGTCATTGGATGCATGGTGTAAATTATCAATTGCCAATATGGAAGATAAATCAATTGGGATTTTAAGAGGATGGAAGATTTTTACCAAGCAAAAGAAAATTAGTTTGGAGTGTCCGACAATGAGGTTGTTAAACCTTCACGAAGTGCACAAGAATGTTACCAAAGCTATTAGCATCAAAGGCTTATCATATATTCAATGGCTTTGTTTGAAGAGAACCAACATATCTAAATTGCCAAAGTTTGTACAAGTTTGTAGTCATCTACTTGTTCTAGACATGAGTGATTGTAGCAATTTGAAGAACCTTGATGAGTCCATTAAACACTTGGTCAATTTATTGGAACTCAATCTATCCAATTGTACAATGCTTAAAAGACTACCAAACTCCCTGGGTAAGTTGGTGAACATATCCACACTTCATGCTTCTGGATGTAAGAGGCTCAAAAGTCTACCCGATTCCATTGGCAAGTTGGTCAACTTATCTACACTTCATATTTTTGGTTGTTATGGGCTCACAAGTCTACCCGATTCCATTGGCAAGTTGGTCAACTTATCCACACTTTATACTTCTTATTGTTATGGGCTCACAAGTCTACCCGATTCCGTTGGCAAGTTGGTCAACTTATCTACACTTTATAATTCTAGTTGTGATCGGCTCACAAGTCTACCCGATTCCATTGGCAAGTTGGTCAACTTATCTACACTTGATATTTCTCATTGTGAAGGGCTCACAAGTCTACCTAATTCCATTGGCAAGTTGGTCAACTTATCTACACTTTATATTTCTGGTTGTAAAGGATTCACAAGTCTACCCAATTTCATTGGCAAGTTGGTCAACTTATCTACATTTAATATTTCTAGTTGTGAAGGGCTCACAAGTCTACCCGATTCCATTGGCAAGTTGGTCAACTTATCCACACTTGATATTTCTCATTGTGAAGGGCTCACAAGTCTACCCGATTCCATTGGCGAGTTGGTCAACTTATCCACATTTGATATTTCTGATTGTTATAGGCTCACAAGTGTACCCGATTCCATTGGCAAGTTGGTCAACTTATCTACACTTTATATTTCTGGTTGTAAAGGATTCACAAGTCTACCCGATTCCATTGGCAAGTTGGTCAACTTATCCACACTTGATATTTCTCATTGTGAAGGGCTCACAAGTCTACCCGATTCCATTGGCGAGTTGGTCAACTTATCCACATTTGATATTTCTCATTGTAAAGGGCTCACAAGTGTACCCGATTCCATTGGCAAGTTGGTCAACTTATCTACACTTTATATTTCTGGTTGTGAAGGGCTCACAAGTCTACCCGATTCCATCGGCAAGTTGGTCAACTTATCTACACTTTATAATTCTAGTTGTGATCGGCTCACAAGTCTACCCGATTCCATTGGCAAGTTGGTCAACTTATCCACACTTTATACTTCTTATTGTTATGGGCTCACAAGTCTATCCGATTCCGTTGGCAAGTTGGTCAACTTATCTACACTTTATAATTCTAGTTGTGATCGGCTCACAAGTCTACCCGATTCCATTGGCAAGTTGGTCAACTTATCTACACTTGATATTTCTCATTGTGAAGGGCTCACAAGTCTACCTAATTCCATTGGCAAGTTGGTCAACTTATCTACACTTTATATTTCTGGTTGTAAAGGATTCACAAGTCTACCCAATTTCATTGGCAAGTTGGTCAACTTATCTACATTTAATATTTCTAGTTGTGAAGGGCTCACAAGTCTACCCGATTCCATTGGCAAGTTGGTCAACTTATCCACACTTGATATTTCTCATTGTGAAGGGCTCACAAGTCTACCCGATTCCATTGGCGAGTTGGTCAACTTATCCACATTTGATATTTCTGATTGTTATGGGCTCACAAGTGTACCCGATTCCATTGGCAAGTTGGTCAACTTATCTACACTTTATATTTCTGGTTGTAAAGGATTCACAAGTCTACCCGATTCCATTGGCAAGTTGGTCAACTTATCCACACTTGATATTTCTCATTGTGAAGGGCTCACAAGTCTACCCGATTCCATTGGCGAGTTGGTCAACTTATCCACATTTGATATTTCTCATTGTAAAGGGCTCACAAGTGTACCCGATTCCATTGGCAAGTTGGTCAACTTATCTACACTTTATATTTCTGGTTGTGAAGGGCTCACAAGTCTACCCGATTCCATTGGCAAGTTGGTCAACTTATCTACACTTTATAATTCTAGTTGTGATCGGCTCACAAGTCTACCCGATTCCATTGGCAAATTGGTCAACTTATCCACACTTGATATTTCTCGTTGTCAAGGGCTCACAACTCTACCCGATTCCATTGGCAAGTTGGTCAACTTATCTACACTTTATATTTCTTATTGTCATAGGCTCACAAGTCTACCCGATTCCATTGGCGAGTTGGTCAACTTATCCACACTTGATATTTCTGATTGTTATGGGCTCACAAGTCTACCCGATTCCATTGGCAAGTTGGTCAACTTATCTACACTTTATATTTCTGGTTGTAAAGGATTCACAAGTCTACCCGATTTCATTGGCAAGTTGGTCAACTTATCTACATTTAGTATTTCTAGTTGTGAAGGGCTCACAAGTCTACCCGATTCCATTGGCAAGTTGGTCAACTTATCTACACTTGATATTTCTGGTTGTGAAGGGCTCACAACTCTACCCGATTCCATTGGCAAGGTTGTCAACTTATCCACACTTGATATTTCTCATTGTTATGGGCTCACAAGTCTACCCGATTCCATTGGCAAGTTGGTCAACTTATCTACACTTTATATTTCTCGTTGTAAAGGATTCACAAGTCTACCCGATTTCATTGGCAAGTTGGTCAACTTATCTACACTTCATATTTCTGGTTGTTATGGGCTCACAAGTCTACCCGATTCCATTGGCGAGTTGGTCAACTTATCCACACTTGATATTTCTCATTGTGAAGGGCTCACAAGTCTACCCGATTCCATTGGCAAGTTGGTCAACTTATCTACACTTTATAATTCTAGTTGTGATCGGCTCACAAGTCTACCCGATTCCATTGGCAAATTGGTCAATTTATCCACACTTGATATTTCTCGTTGTCAAGGGCTCACAACTCTACCCGATTCCATTGGCAAGTTGGTCAACTTATCTACACTTTATATTTCTTATTGTCATAGGCTCACAAGTCTACCCGATTCCATTGGCGAGTTGGTCAACTTATCCACACTTGATATTTCTGATTGTTATGGGCTCACAAGTCTACCCGATTCCATTGGCAAGTTGGTCAACTTATCTACACTTTATATTTCTGGTTGTAAAGGATTCACAAGTCTACCCGATTTCATTGGCAAGTTGGTCAACTTATCTACATTTAGTATTTCTAGTTGTGAAGGGCTCACAAGTCTACCCGATTCCATTGGCAAGTTGGTCAACTTATCTACACTTGATATTTCTGGTTGTTAAGGGCTCACAACTCTACCCGATTCCATTGGCAAGGTTGTCAACTTATCCACACTTGATATTTCTCATTGTTATGGGCTCACAAGTCTACCCGATTCCATTGGCAAGTTGGTCAACTTATCTACACTTTATATTTCTGGTTGTAAAGGATTCACAAGTCTACCCGATTTCATTGGCAAGTTGGTCAACTTATCTACACTTCATATTTCTGGTTGTTATGGGCTCACAAGTCTACCCGATTCCATTGGCGAGTTGGTCAACTTATCCACACTTGATATTTCTCATTGTGAAGGGCTCACAAGTCTACCCGATTCCATTGGCAAGTTGGTCAACTTATCTACACTTTATATTTCTGGTTGTGAAGGGCTCACAAGTCTACCCGATTCCATTGGCAAGTTGGTCAACTTATCCACACTTGATATTTATCATTGTGAAGGGCTCACAAGTCTACCCAATTCCATTGACAAGTTGGTCAACTTATCCACACTTTATATTTCTCATTGTGAAGGGCTCAGAAGTCTACCCGATTCCATTGGCGAGTTGGTCAACTTATCCACACTTTATATTTCTGGTTGTTATGGGCTCACAAGTCTACCCGATTCCATTGGCGAGTTGGTCAACTTATCCACACTTGATATTTCTGATTGTTATGGGCTCACAAGTCTACCCGATTCCATTGGCGAGTTGGTCAACTTATCCACACTTTATATTTCTGGTTGTGAAGGGCTCACAAGTCTACCCGATTCCATTGGCGAGTTGGTCAACTTATCCACACTTGATATTTCTCATTGTGAAGGGCTCACAAGTCTACCCGATTCCATTGACAAGTTGGTCAACTTATCTACATTTAGTATTTCTAGTTGTAAAGGGCTCACAAGTCTACCCGATTCCATTGGCAAGTTGGTCAACTTATCCACACTTTATATTTCTTATTGTCATAGGCTCACAAGTCTACCCGATTCCATTGGCAAGGTTGTCAACTTATCCACACTTAATATTTCTCATTGTGAAGGGCTCACAAGTCTACCCGATTCCATTGGCAAGTTGGTCAACTTATCTACACTTCATATTTCTGGTTGTAAAGGATTCACAAGTCTACCCGATTTCATTGGCAAGTTGGTCAACTTATCTACATTTAGTATTTCTAGTTGTGAAGGGCTCACAAGTCTACCCGATTCCATTGGCAAGTTGGTCAACTTATCTACACTTTATATTTCTGGTTGTGAAGGGCTCACAAGTCTACCCGATTCCATTGGCAAGGTTGTCAACTTATCCACACTTGATATTTCTCATTGTGAAGGACTCACAAGTCTACCCGATTCCATTGGCAAGTTGGTCAACTTATCCACACTTTATTTTTCTAGTTGTGAAGGGCTCACAAGTCTACTCGATTCCATTGGCAAGTTGGTCAACATATCCACAGTTGATATTTCTAAGTTGTGAAGGGCTCCTAACTCTTACAAATAGCTAGTTTTTTTTTGCATTAAATTACTTTCACTATGTTTAATTAATTCAAATATTAAAGTACGTATTTTTTAAAAGTTTGGCATTCTTCAAGTTCTCCTACTTTGAGAATTTTTCTATGCATTTTCTTTCCTAGGTACCTTCATCTTAATGGTGTATACATAAGTCATATTTTTGTAAACTTTTAAAATTAGTTCTCTAGTTTTAAAGTACTTCTAAAAAACTCATAAGTGTTGCCGGTTGGAAAACACAACAAATAGTACAGGTGTTTCATGCAATCACCCTACTATGAGGCATTTTGAAGATGAAATGTGGGCCATCAATTAGAACTCAAATCTACAACTGTGATGACATATGCATGCATTAAAGTGACAAGCAATCATAAATGATTGGTATGGTAAAACTTTTATATTATGATGTTTGTCTACTTTGGCATTTTTTTCTTATTACATTTGGCTTTTAGGGTGGGTGTATTTTCATGTAATAGGGTTTTCTATAAAAGTTATGACAAGAAGTTTTGCAAATTAGCACAAGGTAGGAAAACTAGGCGAATGTAAGTAGTTGTTTACAATGTAGCTTGCAATATAAGTGTCTTCAGTTTCTTCCACTATCCATTTCGTTGAAGTACTAGAAGAATTATAGTAGAGTTTGGATGTAGGACATAGGGAAAAACAATTATAGTTTTCTTGTTCATCGTGTTTAGACTTTCAATTGCTAACTGATTGTAGTTCACAATTGACAATAGAGAATGTCAATGTAGTATAAACGTGCAAATTCGAAGGAGTTCATCCAATAGTACAGTCAGTTCGTAAATATGACTGGATTTTTAAGGACAAAATTTCAACGTATAAAGAAGTTTATGATGATTTCTAGCACTTATTTCTAATTTCTCTTTGAATTTGTAATTCTTCTCATGGCTCATAGTGATGAGTTCTTGTAGTTTTAGCATGTCCTTGCTATGAGATTGTATGAAAGCCTCCAAGGACTATGTTGTCGTTTAAGGTGCATTGAAGTAGAACCACGCCTCTTGTAGCTACTTAAGAGAGTTTTTCTTCAATTTTCCATGGAGCCTTTAGCTTTCAATACATTAATCTTTTTTGGCAAAGGAATTGTCCTTTCTAGAAGGGTATGCAAATTCCTAGGTTCATATGCAAATCCATTCAAACATATAAATTCTTGTTCATTTGTTAATTTTTGCCTTGTAATAAAAAATCCATCAAATAAAGTAAAAGGGTGCTTGCATAGAGAAATAGAAGAGATTGCTTCTTTATAGAGGACAAAAATGAAGAGTTGTGTAGAGTGACAAAGAGGAGGAACCTAGTGAAAAGCCCTATGTACTAAATTTGGAAGAAAGTCATGACCTTTTTCTTGCGACTTTCCAACAAATTATAAATACCATGGATTTATAGCTAAGGGCTTTATTTTTGGAGACATAAAGGACTACCTTGAAAGATCTAGTAGAGAAGAATAATCAATGTCAAGTGTCTAAATGATTTCCATCTCAATTTACATAAATTAGAGTTAGAATGCAGTATTTTGGCAAAAGACAAACACTTTGCATTCTTCATAAAAGATTGTGTGTCAATAATGAAAATGAAGTTTAGTTTGATAGAAGTTTCCAAGGATTTAGGTGACTATTTGAAACAATACAGGTACAAATTTCAATTCTTTAGGGGATTCCAAGTAGGATGTTTATGTCTTTATGGGTGATCGCAAGAAACACTTGTACTATTTTGCGTCACATCTTGTATGCTGATGTTCTTTTTGGCCATAACTTTTGTGTTTTGGCTCCAATTAAGTCAAGATTTGTACAAAAGGTACTCATAACTATCATAATCCTTAATTCATTTTTCATAATTTTCAAAAATATTTTATTTTCTAAAAATAGACCCCAATTGAATGTCACGCTTGCCAATCTGGAGGTGTTTTAGTACTATTTACTACCCAAAAAAATGAATTTTGAAGTTAAATTTAGATGAGATGGACTTCTAGTAGACTCGTAGCTAATGGACAAAGGAATTTGAAAAATAATTAATTTTGTATGGTGTGAATGTCTACAAAGTGAGCTTCTTTGAGCTTGCATTTTGAAACATGTAAAATATGATTTTGGTGGGTTTTTTGGTACATGACCATCTTAATAGAGTTGTTACAAATGTCCATCTTTTATTTTCTATATTTATTTATTTGTACTATAATTAATTAATTTAAATATCCAAATACCTATTTTCTTGAGATTTGGCAGTTTTCTAGTTCTCCTATTTAGAGAATTACCTATGAATTTCTTTCAATGATTGTCTTAAAGGTGTATACACTATTCGTATTTATTAAATTTAAAAAAAATTAGTTTCCTAACTTTAAAGTACCCCCCCAGATAATTATGAGTACTATTAAAAATACAACCAATTGATAGGTGTTTTTAGCAACCACCCTTACAAAGGCCTACCATCATTTTCACTTTATTCAAAATATTTACAAATGAAAGAAATGTACTATATGTATAAAATTCCCACATTAAACTCATGTTTTTTGCTTCTTAGGAAATTCAACTGCATTATATATTGCCTAACATGGATCCTTATTCTTACTATTGATTCTTTTGTTGTGAGAATGGTTTGAACACTTGTAGGAACAAGGGTAGTTTTAGTAATTCAATGAGGTTGACTAACTACTTTTTTTGAAATTGCCATATTGTTTTGTATGCCTAGTTGTTTTTTTGTATAGTAATTTTCTAATTTTAATGCATGACTACTATTATAGATTACTAATATTCCTATACTATTTCAATTGTGCAATCTTGGAATCACTCCTTGTAGTCCTTCTAGTACAAAGATGATAATTATATTCATACTACTATTTGTGTGAAATATACGTAGTGTTTGTTGTTCAATGTTTGTTTGATGATTGGTTCTTGTACTTCATTCATGAGTACAATATAAAGTCCGGATGCATACAAAGTGATAATCTTCTAGGCAATATTGTTTTTGTTCAATGTATCTATATCGTATTGTATATATAGTTGACAATACTCTTCATTATTTTTACTAATACATAATAATATGTAACATATTGAAACCATCACTTTGTCATTTGAATAGTACTCTTACACTCTCCTACTAAGACACAATGTGTAACGTAGTCCTCCATCAATATTTTATAGTATTGCTTGTGCTTACACTAAATTTGACTTGAGGGTGATTGCAAGAAATACATTTCCTTTTTTTTTGTCCCCTTGACCTCCACCAAGTTGTTTTTTGCTCATAACTTTTGCATCTTTTGTCCTTTGGTGTTGAAATTTGGAATGAAGGTGTACACAAAAGTTTTATATGTTGAGTAATTTTTTCAATTTTCTTGAAATTAGTTTACTATTTTTAACCCGCCCTTGATTGGGTGTCTATCTTGGCAAGTTTGGGGGGGGGAGGGGTATTCCTATTTTTTACCTAAAAATCTGAATTTGAAGCCATAAATTTGACAAGTTAGAGGTCTACTAACATTACAAGTATTGACAATGATTTTCGCTGAAAATAGGACCAAGTTTGTTACGCACATGGGGTGAAAATGACCTTCTTTTGCGCAAAAGCTATGAAGAGGGAAAAAATTTCCTAGAAGATATTTTTGTTGCAATGTGAGTACAATCTTCTGGAGAATTTTTTTTTTTTTTTTTAAATTTGAATTTTTTTTAATAACTAAAAGGAAAGGTCCATAACCTCCTTTTCTATTATTTTTTACTATGAGTGGCCTCAATAATACTTTGAAGCAGTCTATACAATTGCATAGTATTGACTCAGGATCTAGATCTGTAGGCACCTCAAATCAATGTTTAAGATTTGTAGGTGGAGTGTTGACTTGTATATCTAATACTGTGCAATATTACCAGTTTTATGTCAAAAAACTGTGTTTTTTAGCCAAAAACGTCAATTGTTTCTTGCAATCCCCTATGAAGGCACTAGTCTCTACTTTTTCTTGTATATCTTCACTAAACTTAGTATAAACTTTGCTTTCTACTTATATTTTCTTATATTTTTTTACTATACAAATTCTTAAATGGTGGTGGGAGTTCATATATGTGGTACACAGTTACAATTCAAGTTTTAATAGTCTTCTATTACTTCTTCCTTCCCTAGAGAGGGATTTTGGGTTTCAAAGATGTTTTGTAATTGATCAATAAAAGTGAAGAGATTATTACTAGATGCTATGTATGTCATTATATGCTCTACTATTCTTTGCAATTGAAGAAATTGGTTGGACTTATCGACTTCTACAATGATTTGCTATCCATTTTGGGGAGTTGTACACATTGGTAGTAGAAGAATCTTGTATTTGAAAAAAATAGATCTTTCCTCATTAGAAATCATCACAAGTTGGGACTTAAAAAGCAATAGGTTCATTATCTATACTAAATTAGGGTATTAAAGGGACTATAAAATGAAAAAGAGTTATTATAGAAAATTGTAGATGTTTGAAACATGATGTACAATCCCAAAATACTTCAACTAGTACTAATATACAACAAAGGTAGATAACTACATAGTGTAAAATGTCAAGTAATTAGTATGGGTCTCATTAAAACCCCTATTCAATGTAGGTTTTATGGCATATTTTTGCAAAAACGTGATCCATTTGGTCATTGAAGATTGAATGGTTGTGCTTCAATTCTACTACTTTGTCAAATATTGAGGTCTATAAGATGTAGACATGGTCTATTCTAGTGTGTAAATAACAATGAGATTAACAACTATAATAGAAGTTGAAACGATCACTCATATATTTCTTAGACTTGCAATAAGTAGTTTATGGAATGATTTGGCTATTGTTGAGAGTTCACAACCTTTGAGCATCTCAAATTACAAGCTCAAGGCGTTCATAGCATTGTTGCAAAAAACGAATTCTAATAGTACTCTAAGAACTTTAAACTCCAAGTCCTCATATCTAAAAGCATTTTTATAAGCATCCAAGAAAAAATAACAAATTTGTTATTGTCAAAAATGTGGTCTTAATTTTGATTGGGCTTTGTTCACTAGAAGAAACTCACATCCGCCGCAATGGACTAATATGCAACTATGTATCCTACACGACTTCCACGCAACTACAACCCTCTATATTTGCACCAAATTTAATGTTTACACTACTATAGTCGCAAAGTAGTTGTAGATTGAAGTTTCGAGTTGCATGTAGTTACAGAGTAGTTGCAGGTTGAAGTTTAAATCACAGGAATCTAATAAAAGAATTTCTGTGATGTCTTTTACATCCAAAATTCATCACACTTGTCGACATGGACCACTTTAGGTTTTGTAGAGTCAAGTGTGTCAAACTACACTTGGGAATAATCTAAGTTTGACTACAATTCAACTAGAATGCAACTACTTTGCAACTAGAATACAACTAGCATTACAAGAAATTTCAGCCCTTGGAAAGATTGTGAGTTTTGGCCCCCTCTGCTGCAATTAGGGAAAAAATCCCAATTAAAAAAATATTTTTTATTTTTTTAAAATTCAAATCTGACATGGCACTACTAGTGCCACATCAGTGCCACATCAGATTTTATTTTTTTAAAATTTTCAAAAATATATATTTTCAAAAAAATATTTTTTTATCTTTTTGTATTTGCACTACGGGGGTCCCGAAAATGTAATGATAATGGCCTTTTGTAGGGCTGAAATTTCTGTAATGAAAATAATTCAATCGAGTTTTATATCAATTGTCCCATCTCAATTGTCAAGAGTACTATTAGATTGGATGGATAAGAGTTGTAAGTTATACCATTTTTAAGTAATAAAATTTAATATTACAATTGTAATATTTCTACACTTTGTAGATTTCTACAATTTATAGAAATCTACAAATATTAAAATATAAGAAATTAGAATTTTTTTGAATTTAAAGTTTTGTAAACTTGTGAAATCTATTTAATATCAATATTTGAATTTGATAATCTAAAAAAAACTAGATCTAAAATTCTAAAATCTACAAATCATTGAGATTTAATTTCTGAAATCTATAATCATTAAGATCAAAAATCTATAAGTTACAAGCTAGTTGTAAACTAAATGCAAAGTAGTCACAAACTAGTTGCAAAGCAATTGCACACAAGTTGCAAGCAAGTTGCACAAAAGCAAGTTCCACGTCAGAAGACTTCATCGATGAAGTTCCAAGTAGGCTATCTAATGAAAAACAATCTTTTCGATTTTGCAACTAGTGCGACTTGTCCACTGCAACTACGGGCTCCAAATTATCACCCAGTTGCAAACGTATTATGCAACTACAAAACTAGTTGCTAACTGCAGTTGCAAAAGCCTTGATTTTCTTCTAGTGGTTGCCAACGGAAAGACAATTTCAATACATTTTGGCAGGTGTCTCTTGAACTTGAAGTGAATAAATTATAAAATTTTAAATTATAGATTATATGTAAATTTCATATTGAAGAAAGTACTCATGTTTTCATCATTCATTCTTTTATGCAAGAATGTATAGAGGTCAAGTTTAGAAAAGAATTGCAATTAGATGTAGGCATTGTAATTTTAGGATAGTTTTGAAGTCAAACATATTTTGGATCACCACAATCAATGTGTGGTTAAGATGTTCCTGTTCAACAATTCCCCTCCCCAACTGGCTACCTGCATGTACAGTAATCACTCAACATTACTGCTCTCCGAAAAAAAAGGCTCCATACGTTATGATAGATCCAATTAACTATGCAATGTATATCATCTATGTCTAGATGGAGGTGAATAGGGATTTCATAAACTAGATGTAAATATACCTTGCATTTGTTAGAGTTATAACTTTGAGATATTTGATACTAGGCAAGATACACCATATTCACACCACTAGAGAAATATTCAAAATATTATTATCAATAAGTCTAAAACAAAATTCAAATTCCTAAAGACAATGCATAGAGTTATTAGAGTCCATTTTAAAACATATAAGTTGTTAGAATGAAGAATTACTTTAACCCCTAAATGCTCAAGTCCTTTTTTGAGCTTCTTGGAATTTGCTCAAAATTGAAATAGAGACAACATTTTCATAAGTATTATCAATTTCTTCGAGTTATAACCGTCAAATTCAAATTGGACATATTATAGATCACATAGAAGAAGAAGATAAAACAACATCACTTATAGGTTGAAAGATTTCAAAGTTTGATCTTGAGGGTGTGGAAACATTTAGAGAGAGACTCTTGTACTACTTGAAAGGTTCAACATTACCATTAGCATTTTATGTAGGTATAAGTTGATTATTTGAGAACTATTGAAGATTTATTTTTGTTTTTTTGTCCCTATACTTATTACATTTCACTCCCATATTATGATTTCCAGGTTAGTGCATTTATGGTATTCCTTTCAAAATCCTCTCTTTCAATTCTACTATTCAAGCTTACTTTCATCATTTGAAGTACTCCACAATGAGCTAAATTTCATCTTGCTTTTAGCAATGAAATTAAAACATCTTAGAACAATAATTGCAAAGACCTCACAAACACTCTTAATTTGTATATAGATTGTAAAGTTTATTGTGCACACATACAAATGTTGTCTTCTAATCTCTACTTTTTATTTTGTATAATTCTGACTTAAAGTTTCATTTGATTTCAATATTTCAACCTTTAACTCTTCTAGTCCTTTACACCTCAAGTTCAACAAGGAGTGCATGCTTTGTTTTTGTACAAGTTTGTGTATAGGTCTTGAAGCTTCGAAAAATTCATGGCTTTCCAACTCTATTGCATGCCCTTTCAATTGCAAATAAGAAAGGAATACTTTTATTCTTTGCAAACTTGGTTACTTAGTCATTTTCCTTCATTGAAGTGATTATGTTCACTTTACTTCAAAAAAGCGTATATTCTATTAGTTTTGGAATTTTTCTACTTTCAATGAGTACAAACTTGAAGAATGCATACTTTTTGCAACACATATTTTGAGGTTCATGTAGTTATTTGTGAATTCCAAATAGATAGGCATTTTTAATAATGTTGTTGCACTACTTGTAGTCATATTCCTTTTAATTTTAGTAACACCAACCTTAGAATAGTCTACTCTAATGTAATTCAACCAATTTTGCATTATTGCATTATTTTGTAAATATAAAGTGGAAAGTACTTTTAAACTTCAGATATACTTAAG
This sequence comes from Thuidium tamariscinum, assembly GCA_947034885.2. NCBI lineage: Eukaryota > Viridiplantae > Streptophyta > Bryopsida > Hypnales > Thuidiaceae > Thuidium > Thuidium tamariscinum. The sequence continues at coordinate 12,828,858 of OX344758.2, forward strand.
CAAAAAACATTTTTTTACCTACTAGAGTTTCTACTTTCTAAAGTATTTTGTGCTTTGCACCACTAGAGGGGATTTGAGGCCTCCAAAGGGCCATTTCGGATCTGTTCCCCAAAAATTTTCCTACAAGTGCTGGCCAATGTCAGGCCAGCATTTACCCAAATATAAATAAATAAAAAATTAGGGTCCTGAAATATGAAAAAAAGCCCAAATTTTTATTTTATTTTTTCAAATGTTTTTTTATTTATGACGTGGCACTCTCTCGACTACGTAGGATTTCTATTCACATGGCAGAAACTATGTTCCCGCAGTCTTCTAATGGCCTCAAAAATCCTCTAATGTCTAATTTTGTCCTTAAATAGATGATGAAAGTTCTCTATAGGTTGTGGACCACCGTGTATAGTTTTGTAAGGTGATGAAGTAGGCAACCCGTTCTAGACGCCTCCCTTCAATTTTCATAATACATGTTCAATTTCCAATTAGTTGTAGTTTACATTAAAACTTATATAGCTTAGAGCAACATAAATATCCAAGGACGGTACATTGAAAACAAAGAATGATGACAATATGTACATTGAAAGCTACAATTATTATTTTCATCAATTTTTAAACTAGTATAGGACTGCAAATAGAAGAATCTGTATTACAAGAATAGGATTTACAAAATATTTATGATAAAAATTTACAATAATTTTCTTAATTCAAAAAATTCAAAAAAAATTCAAATCTTTTTCAATTCAATTTCCTTACATGGGAATTTTTTTCCTTTAAGACAACCATCTAATAAATATGCCTAGTTCCTTAAGTAGTTGGAAATGAGTTGCCATCCTATACTTTTCAACGTTTGCATATTTCTATCATCAATGAAACACATGCTACACTATTCACCTTAGAATTCCAGTCTTTTCATTCAATCAATTTTAACTCTTATGTCCTAACATGTCTATCCCTATATTTCCCCATAGTTGGGGAATGAATTGAATTTTCAAATTATTCTATTAATTCATTTATTGTAGGTTGGTGAAGGACAAAGAAAACAAGAAGTTATAGAACAAGGAACAAATTTGATAAAGATTAGATATCAATCATGATTTATGTATTTACTCTACAAGAGAATGGGGTCTTTTAAGTAGTGTCCTAGACATCATGTCTTTTAAGTAATGTCTTTTAATGTGTCTTTTAAGTAAAATTTTACTTAAAAGATGTAGTAATTCAAAGACATGATGTCTAGGACACTACTTAAAAGACCCCATTATCTTGTAGTGTCAATGTAAGAATTGAATGAAGACATCTAATGTCAAAGGGTCATTACTATAAGTATAGCTTCCCTTTATTCTCAAACCTTGTAATCCTCTTCACTTAATAGACCTTTGAAGTGAGTTAGCTTCAATGTGGCATTGGTGATCACTTGATGCCACCAATGAACCAAGTGTGCATCCTTCAGCAATTGCCCTAAGAACAAGAAGACATCGAATAAAAATCAAATTTTGCATTACAAAAGTGGTTGAAGAAAAAACTAAAATACAGGTTCATAGTAAAGGAACATATGCAAAGGCAAATTGACAGCCATTTATTATTGCTGTTCATACACTACAAGAGAAAGGGGTGTTTTAAGTAGTGTCCTAGACATCACGTCTTTTAAGTAATGTCTTTTAAGTAAGGTTTTAAGTAAAATTTTACTAAAAAGACAGTCTTTTTAGTAAAATTTTACTTAAAACCTTACTTAAAAGACATTACTTAAAAGACGTGATGTCTAGGACACTACTTAAAACACCCCTTTCTCTTGTAGTGATAGCATTTACAAGATCAAATTATTGTCCTACCCTTGGATTCAAGCATATGCAATTAAGTGAGTGCTGCCAAACTACTCATTAGAATGCATGTTGGAATTTGTCCACCCTTGATGATAGTTATTACCATCCTATTACAAAATGTAAAGTTGGAGATTGAGACATGCCAAATTAGTTAACGTCTCTTTTGAGTTGTGTCTTGAATGAAACCTCATTCCTTGAAGACCAATAATTAGTGATTTCTTTGTTAAGAAGCTAGCTTAGAACAGCCAATCATGATCATTAGAGACAAAGACATAAAAGACATGGTCATCCTTGTGGAAGCCATGGACAAATTAATTTTGCCTCTAAACGTCCTACATTGGTTTGCACCGTGAGCAATGAATTTTTAAATGAGAGAAGCTATCTAGCTAAGTAGTTTGAATTGTCTGCAATGATTGAATGACAAAAGTGGAGTTCAACTTCTCCTTGAGGCAATAAGCAACTTCTGTTCCATCTAGAGTGTATCAATTCCTTTACAACATCAATTGCTTCTAACTCAGTGATATCTTGAAGTATTTAGATTGAACCCTATATACACTACATTCAAGCATGAAAACTTAGAATACAATCATCATGTAAATCATGTAATATAAAGCAATTAAATTGTGGCTGCAAATCTCAAAGCTTACACAATGGTGATAATCCAAAGACATCAATCTATATTATAATGGTCAAATTAGACATGAGTAGCTCAAGCAAACCTTGTCCAAAGAGCAAAATAAAATGCCACATTATTGATCAAAATTATCTACAAGCACGACACTTTGAATCTAGATAACAAAACATCTTGCAAAAACTATGTGTCAAAAAATCTTGATTTCAATGTCATCATCAAAACTGTATAGGGACTCATTTAAGCCTTTTAGTGAGTGGTCTAATGTCAAGTTTTTGGAAAACAAATAGGTGCATATTTTTGTTTCTTCCTCAATACTAGCAAGTTGAAAGTCATCTTACTTTGTAGAGATATTTTATCAAGTTGCTATCCTATCTAGTGGTTGAATTTGCTATTACTAAAGTTTATATTTTTCTTAAATTACAAATGTGGAAGTATGTCAAGTGGTTCACCAAGTCAAAATTATATTGACTCTAGTTCAAAATTGGACTTGTTGAAAAATTGAGGTCATAGATTTAAAAATTACAAATATTTCAAAAAATCATCATGTCAAGAGAACCTCATTTCAAATCCATCCTAACAAATTGTACTCAAAAAATGATAATATTTTGCTTATAATTGAATTTAGAAAAAAATTTGGAATGTCAAAATTTAGAAAAGTATTGGTGATAGCATTGGTGAATCTAATTATTCAAGTAAAATCCAAAATTGAATATATATATTCAACTTTTATTTGTATATCAATTCCAAAATATTCTTTAAAATAGTAATTTATGATGATTTTTTCCCAATTTGTCAATTCTAGAAAACACTTTGTACCTTTAGGAGTTTAATACTTAAGAATTTGAAGCATACACAAGAGCTTCAATCTAAATTCATGCCAAATTAAATATCATAACCAAGTTCTTTTGAAATGGAGCCATCAAAAATCAAAGGAGGGGAAGGGAATCAATTACCTTGAAACACCATTAGAAGAAATTTGAGGGCAATGGAGGGCCGTTTCAGGTTGATTCCAAAACGGTTCGCAATATTGTTGGCCATTATTAGCCAACATTAACTTTAAAAAAAATTTAATTAAAAAAATTGGTGTCTTGAAATATGGAAAAAAGGCCATAAAAAGTTTCAAATTCTTTTTGTTAATGATGTGGCAGCCTCTCAACCACATAGGATTCCTGTTCCTATGGCAGAAATTGCGTTCTTGCAATCTTTCAATGCCCTCAAATTTCATCTAATGAAACCACACTAGATTTTTTTGGAAATTCAAAAGCGTATGCTTCATTTGCAAAGAAGGATGGAGGATCTAGTCTTGTGTTGGATGAGTACCCTATTGTTTGCAAAAGGCTCTCATGTTTTTTGGTGTACTTCAAAAAAGAATGTAAGCTTCAATTCAACTTTCTCTACATTGATTAATGTGTCTTGTGAAATGGTTACATTGCAAAATGTATTTCAAGTTGAAGGAAGTTTCAATTAATTAATTAAAGTCACGCACTTTTGTAAACTATTACCTATTGTTGGTAAGAAAAAGTACAACTACTTGTGGTTCTCCTCTTTGGCAATCAAAAATACTACATGTATGAATTTAACCTCTATCAATCAATGGTGATGAAGTAGAAATGGGGATAAAAATCACAAACTATTGTCAAATATTCCCAAGATTAGTAGCTCGAACATTATCACGTGACTAAGCATTAAATCAAAGTTGAGATCAACTTAGCTCTAAAACATTCAAATTTTGATAGTAAAGTATTTTACGTGGATAAATTTAACCTCTATGAATCAATGGCAATGAATTAGAAATAGGTGTACAAATCATAAACTATTTTCAAATACTCCCGAGACTAGTGCCTAGAACATTATCAAGTGACTAAGTATTAAATCAAAGTTGAAATCGACTTAACTCTAAAACATTCAAATTCTAATGGTAAATTATTCTCATAGTCTTTATTGATTTGTTGCAATTGGAGATTTCTTTCTACTTCAATCTAGCATGGTGAAACTAGCAATTAATATGATTTCCTTGAAATTGAGGATTCTCAACCTTGTTGCACTGGTGAAAGATTCACAATTCTTGTATGCTGGCTAGTAGTGACTACTTTACGGGTTGATTTTATGATTTAGATGACTAGCTTCATCAAGTTTGGATTCATCTAGATTTATGCTATGACTCTCTTAAGCTGGTCGGAGTACAATTGATTGAATATACGGTCTAGGCATCCAATGGCGCACCTGCACCCAATGCCGTCCATTTCCAAGTCAGTCATTCATTCTAGAACAGAAATGTACCGGGACTATAGAGTGCTTATTGTTTTAGGTCAAAAGCAATAAGCCATGTACTACCTACCTACATTTATAATTTGAAATGATTGTGTGTTGTAGAAATGGACGGCATTGGGTATAGGTGCACCATTGGGTGCCTCTCCCTTAATACCAAGTTTCAAGCTATGGAAGAATTAGACTATGCCGAGGCATTGATCAAGTAGAGCACATAGTTTTTGTTGAAAACATTTGATGGGTTGCAATTGGATAGGATCTAACTATTTATTGTCAAGCACTTGAATCAATCAAGTGCTTGTGTATGCTTTTCTTGGTTTTATGCAAGAGATTGATATACAATTAATGTCAATGTTGATTAACCCCTAAATTACCAAGGCATTTTCTAGCTCTGAAACCATTGAAAACTGCCATTTCTGCTCCAATCACTCAAGAAACCTAAAAAACTTTTTTCTTAGAATCTAACCGTAGGATCTTGTACTTCACTTGTCTCAAATCATGTGGTAAGAATTTCATGAAGTTTGACCGTACGGATTGGAAGATATAAGCATTTGAAGTTGAAAAAAAAAGTTTTTTTCAACTGCGGCCTGCAATTTCAGGTGACTTTGACGGCCATTTGTGAATTTCTTTTGCACTACACACCATAAGGTTAAAATTTTTTATCTTGAACATTTGAGTTGAGAGTTGGGGAAAAAAATTTTAGAATGTCAAAACTTGATTTTCACATATAAAAAAATTGTTAAGTAGAAGTAGGTCCAAAGTTGAACAAAATACTAAATTGTTAATAGCCCTTAGATGGAATTAAAAAATCATAATCCCAACGGTGGGATTGTTCTTAAAAGCAAACTTAACCTTTTCAAAAAAATAAATTGAAAAAAATTGAAAATTGCATTCAAAAATGAATTCTATAAGTTGTTTTTTGAAGAATTTGCTTAGATTGCCCGAAAAACAAGATTGTCCATAACTTTTTCATTATTAGTCCAAATAGGATGAATCAAAGCTTCATATGTAGACAAAAACATAATCTTTCAGGAAAAAAATTGAAAAAAAAAATTTCATTTTTTTGTGGTTTTTATTTTCTGCCTGCCGAACTGCTTTTTTGACTTCGGATAGCAAAACTTCTGCTCCCGGGCACCAATTGAAAATAAAATTATATTTTTTGAAAGCTGATGCGATTCCCTATCTTCAAAAAAAGTTTCAAAAAATCAGGTCAAAATTTCAGGTCACACGAGCCTGCCCGAAATCGCAAGTGTCCCCCGAGGGGACTTTGGGACTTTAGGGGTTAATAAGGGTGTGAAGGAAGTCTCAAGAGAACACCATAAAAATGCAAAGAAGGTCAAACGTGTGATTTAAAATCATGTTCTTCATTTTGAATGCTTAGCTACTTCTTCAATTTGAAATGGATTCCATTGAAGCTAGGTTATTTAATTTCCAAATGGCTTTCTCCGTTGACCACTAAGAATAGTGTGGATTTACGTTTTTTACAATTAGACAAAACTTTGCCTTTTTAAGTGAAAAGTGCTAGTTAGATTTTTGAATGAATTAAATGTGAAGTTATATTACATCTCTAGTAATGTTACTTTGGAAAGGGGTGGTTGTAAGAAACACTTCATGTTTTTGGCTCAAAATGGTTTGAGTATTGTAATATTGTGACTTTTGGAGAAAAATAAATATAAGTGAAATAAAATATGGATAATTTATAAATCTTTCTAAGAATAGTATGTGAGTTAAAATCCTTACAAAGAAAAAATTCCTCTAAAGTTATGCTCTCTCAAAGAATGATGGAAAGTGTTAAAAAATACATACTTTGGAATTTGATTTTTACAAAATAGTAAAAATTTCAAAAAAATAAACTATAAAAATTTATTTTTTCTATTTTTAATGTATCTCTATTCATCCATTTACATCTTCCAGAAAAAAAATTGTAATCTCTTCATGTGTGCAAAGGTAGTGCACTTTGAACACATGTGGAAGGTCATTAGTTTTTTTATTTTTACAAAATCTCTTCACAAGATTGTTTAATTATAGTAGAGATCTTGGTATCCTAATTATCAACTTCAAATTTTCATTTTGGATTGGAAATAGTAAAAAAGAAACTCAAAATGACTAAGATAGACATCCAATTGGGGCAATTTAAAAATAATAAATTAGTTTTTAAAAGTTGTAAGAAAAGATCAAATGTTTACAAATACTCTATGTACCTTCATTCCAAGTGGACATACTATGCAAAAGTTATGTATTGAGAAAAAAAAACATGTCCAAGGCAAAGGGAACACAAGAAAGGACAACTATTTATTGCAATGACCTTAAGCCATAAAATCAATTTTCCATGACAATGAAGATACATCAAAATACATCTAGGTAGATTTTTCTTAGATTCTTTTGGAGAGGCTCTAAAGCTTTATAATTCATAATGCCTTCCCTCTTCCTAAACCCTTAGATTTGTGAATAGTGAATAGTATAGATTTAGAAATTTGTGATGAATTATTTGACTTGATATTATAATTATCAGGCAACCCTCTATAACCAAAATAATCTTCAATATAGGTACATTTTACTTTCTTCAATGCATTAATTGCATCTATTGATGTATCAAATGTAAAAAACATCATTGATTTATGTTTATATAATGACAACCAAATTCATGACTGTAACTCCATGACCATACCAAAACATTTAACAATATGGATTGGATGCCAATTCCATTATTCTTTTTATAAAAACTTATTGAAGAATATTTCAATGAATTTGGTTCCCCTAGAATGAGGTACACTCTTAAAAGCTAACTTAGTCCATTATGATTTCTTGGGTTAGAGGTATAAAATGGAATCATCACCGTGGATAAGGATGTATCCGTCCATTGATCCAATGGTATGTACTAGTGAACTAAAACTCCTCCATTCTAAAATTGAACTCCTTGATTTCTCTCCATGTACATTACAAGACTTGTTGCGCCGAAAGAAATCATGCACCTGCATTCCAAACCAGTTGCGTCCAAAGCTGCCACAAGCCCACAACTCAAGGTAAATCCTAGATATGTTGATGCGTGCTATTGTAAACATGCTACTTATCGTGCACATTTGGGTTTCAAATGTTTTCACGCAAGGTGGGTATCACTTTTTCACTATTTTCTTTTGATATTATCTTTGAGAAATGAGATGAGAGTATTTTTCGAAAATGAAATGACAATTATATTGGAAAAGTTGTGACCTTTCTAAAATTAAGTTCACATATACATGCACTAATGTGTGTTCAATGTACTATTCACTAATTATACACATTAGATTTCACTATAGGAGGTACAATGTTGTCGTCTTCTTTGTAGGCATAGGAAGTTCATGAGGTTTTGTTACATGTTACATGATTAATGATCAGACAATTGATATTGCATTTGAGAGGATCGGACGGCTAAGATAAAAAGTGTACGGTAAGTGACATTGCACAATGTGGTGCTATGCATGGTAAGTGGTTGTGCATGGCAAGTGGCATGTCTACGATAATGTATTTCATCTTACCCTGATTTGGTAGAGCTTGCCTGATCTAGGTTGCAATGGAGGTCAAGCAGGAGCAGACAGTAGTTTGTGGGTGGGGATGGTGAATCAAATTTATTTACCAGTTGAATTTGGTTTCATTGATGAATGGGAAAATGGTGAGACTTCAGTAAATTGTGGACTCATCTTCTGTTTTTTGAATAATCTGGATTCAACTTTCTAAACTGGAACTCTGGAAGTGATGAGGAGAGAGGAGGCAGGAAAATGCAGCACAAAAATTGATTTGGAGAGTTTAGCCCATTAAGGATCGGTCGACTACTTTTGGGTTGGTTTCAAGACTTTTTGTCTCCTATAGTTTGTAAAATATTTGATTTCAAAAAATTTAGGGTGTCTTCATATGCTTCTAACCAAACCAATTTCAAGAAAATGTGTGCAAAAATGAATGACTTGTGCTTATCCAAACTTGAAATGGCATGGCCTTTGATATTGGAATTTTTAATGAGAAATGCATATTTAATGTAAAGGACAACTATGTATATGTGTGAAAGAATTAATCCAAAGATTTTTGGTCTCTTTTTGGACCATATATTCAAATTTACATTCAATTGTAGCAAACCCTATAATTAATTTAGCACTAGTGCCAAAGGATGTTTATGACACATCAATCTTTGAAAAGTAATTACAAAGCTGTGAACCATTGGATCACTTTCATTTTTGTATGATTCATGGATCTACCCCATAAAACTTATTTATTCAATTAGATCACATCTTTTAAGAGGGCACAAAATGGTACTTTTTTAGACTTGTATATAAAAACTACAACCACCTCCTAAAATCGACCATGAACATTAATGGATTAATTGGAATCAAAGTGCATATATTGTTCTAAAGTAGAGTCTATTTCAACTATCTATGTGTTTAATTCAGTATTCAAAATTGAGGCAGGTAAACTTGTTGCAAAGGAGTTCATGAAATCCATAACTCTACATTCACCTTTCCATTTTGATATTTGTTTGTCTTACAAAAGTGCACCATTCTCCAAAGTTCAAAATTAACTGAATTTGAATGCAGGCTTAGAATTGGAGTCTTGGACTTTGGAAAATGAGTGGATGTAAACCTGCGACAACTGTTGAAGAGGTTTACCTTCAAATAACAACGGAGTTGGAAAATACGAGTAGTCCAACCTCTAATGGCAACAAGACTCAACAGACAATAATGCACAAACCTAGATTTTTTCAATGCCTCAACTAAAAGTTCATGTATCTATTGTCTTAGTTTAAGCTTTGGGATATTTGAAGTAGTTATGATTCTTCAATGTTTGCTAGATGCTGGTTTAGGGCTTTAGGACTTTAGATTAGTTGTTGTTGCTATGACAATTGGTAGAATTCCCAAACAAGTTACAAATTGTAAATTTTGTTCCTATTTTGTGAAGTTGTCCTGAAGAGATAAATCCTTATTCTAACCCCAATCATTCCAAAATTGAGCATGTATGATCCGAAAGTGAGTAGTTTTTCAAGGTGGAAAACCCTATTCAATGAAATGTAGATTTCAAGTTGATTTGCAATGGATTTGCATCACCATGTGACCAAATCTCATGTCCCACAAACTTCAGCAACCTCCTCAAAATTCTAGATGAATCGGTAGAGAGGGCCTCAATGCCAAAGGAACTACAGGGCCCATCAAGGAGGACTTTAGTATAATAATGGAATTGGCACAAGAGTTTGATCAGTTAGGGTATTTGCCTATTTGAGACAAGAATTGATCAGTTGGACAATATTGGATTCATTTCATTGTATAGGATTTGCATATAAATTCCATATATCTAGTTTGAAGTAGGGTTTGTTTATTTGCATGTTTGATCTAAGTTAGGATTTTTACATTTGCATTTATTAAAAATACGATCAAGAGTTTAAATTTTTAGGTTTGAATATTTGCATTGATTGGGCATTGATCATGAAGTGAATAAATTGATGAAATAGAAGTGATTATTAACCCATAAATGCCTAAGGCACCAAAATCTTGTGTTAGTAGAACTTTGAAGGTAAATAAAACCTAATCAAGTTGCTATTTTTAGTAGTTTGTATTTTGGAGAATTCTCTTCAAAGTCTACTATAAGCATCCAAAATTAAATCTTGAAAATGATTGATTATGATATTTTTATTCAAGATTTTGTGCAAGGGTACTCATTGCAATCTTCACTCTCTTTAGTGTTGAGGGCTATTGGAAATGAGCCTCAAATATACTAAATCTTGGAAAAAAAATCACATTAGAAATTCATTAAAAAAAACTATAGAATAGATTTTGAGAAGCCACAAATTGATTGGAGCTATGCATGTTAGTCCCTTTCACTTGATATTTTTTATTACCAACTTTTTAGATTTGACATGTGAAAAGAGGATTGAAAGACTTCACATCACTTGCAATTTTAACACCCTCATGATGCAGCATTATAATCTTTCAATCTATAAGTGCTTTTTACAGGGGGTTCACTCCCTTATATATTTTATATATACCTGCAACAATGACCTATTTAATGGGGGGATATTCATAAAAAAACCTACTTATAACGTGGAGGTATTTTAGGGCACCCTATTTTACATATAATCTTATTTTTTACTTTTTATATAACCCTATTTTACATATAATCCTATTTCTCACTTTTTAAGTACCCTTTAGTAGATGTTATTTTTTACAAATTTTACATGGAGTGAATGTATTGTACCCTTATTTTTATCACACATGGTTTCTACGATTTTCACCAGTGAAACCCCCAAGTTTCTTTTCCTACATGATCTCTAAGTAACATGTCATGTTTGAATTTGTACAATTACGTTTTTTTTAAAATTCATAAAGCTCATCATAAAATTGATTTTTTCTTCACTTGAGAGCAAATTTCTAGAAGCTAAAAAAAAGACCCAAGGCATTTAGGGGTTAGTATATTCGATTCTCCCCAAATTATGAAAAATTTTAGGATCTCATATGGTGTACCACTTTTGGAAGTGTCACAACATGAGGACCATTTCAATCCTCCAGCTCCATGCAAGCACTGATTACTAAGTATATTTGGTTTGATTTTTTATTGGGGGCACAACACACATCCTCAAATGCATCCAAGTCAAAAAAATCATCCATTGCTTACAAACTTTCATCCATCACATTCTCTAAAATTAGTTTTCTTCATCCAAAATTTGACCACCCTCATATGTTTCGTATATATATATTTTTTTGACAATTTTCCCATTCATTCTTGGGTGAAGGCAGTCAGGTGAACTCCAAAATCATAAAAAAAACTCGAGCAAAATTGCCTGTGAAAAAGAAGAACAGTTGAACTTGACTGTCCTTCAAGTTTACAAATTGCTGGTTTCTTCCTCTGCTCTTTAACTTAGTTTCCAGCTCCGTTCCACTTCTCTGAGACACCAGGTATATTAGGAAGCTCACCCGTTCTTCTCTTTCATGCCCAGATTTCTCTCCATTAATTTGTGAAGCCATGAATTTCTATGTGTTACAATTTCTGTGTGCTTTGTTTTAGCTTTTCCATTTTCCATTCACCTTTCGTGGGTGTTGCGATTGTCGAAATTCCACAGCATGGAGTGGCAGATTTGTCCATGAACACATAGCGCTAGTAGAGTAGAGTGCCGTCGTCTGGTTGGATGTTTTCACCGTCACGCTTCATTAGTCTACATTCGAATTTCTTACAGCGTTGTGATTTTGATTTTAATTCGTTGTCATCTTGAAGAGGCCGCTTCAGTAGTGCGCGATACCGAAGCTCAGAAATCCGGCAACTTCCTCGGATTTCTTGATCGCTTCACCGACTTTGACGATTGCTTTGATTGTCTGACACGAAAAATGGTACACAACTGATAAACAAACCAGCAGATGTGCCCAAAGAGACCGAGACCCCAGGCTCACGGTAAATCACCATGGAGTTCCTAATTGTACCAGTTCCAGCTTTAAGATTTAGGGTTCAAAGTTACGTTGTTAGATTTTATTGAATGTTTGGTCTTGTGCGCAACTGTTTGAGATTGACGCGTTTGTTTGGGGCAACGTATTTGTATCAAAGTCATATGAAAATCTTATTTCCTGAGGGTTAATAGTTTATGAGTGAAAATTATCCCGATTGAGAGCGTTGATGGCTGTGTGGTTGCAATTTTTGTAGGGGCAAAGCTGCGGAGTACGAGGACAAGGAAGGTGTGGAAGCCTCTCGTCAGCTTCACCCTGGACTTGGATTGAAGTGAGGCCTGTGCAGTACATTTGAAGAATGTTGAGAACTGACGTTCTCTACTTTGAATTGTGGTGTATGGAATTTTTCGCCCGTGGGAATCGTTCCACATTTTCTCATTCCAGCAGACAGCACTTTTGTGTATGAATGTCGCATTTGGGTCATGTCGTCGACAATTTCGTATGATAGTTACCGATGTTGCGCGACAGACAGTGAGCAACACTTCGCAGACTTCTGTACGATTCTAGGTGTAATCTGAGCGTTGCTGTTGGACCTGGTTGTGTAGTTTGTGATAAATTCTGATATTTTCTGATATATATAAATACTGATGTATAATGAAGACCTTCTGGCGTGTGAATCATGGTCTTGTGGAACCCTAAACCAGGGTGAAAATGACCACTGAAATGCACCATGAGCTTAGGATGCAGGATACCCTAAATCATAATATACATTTTGAGGAAAAATGTTGTTAAGTCTTCAAGCCTCTTCAGGTATTTGGAAGTGAGAAAATCACACAATGGATACATCAATTGCATTTGGATGATAGCTATTACTGCTTGGACTCTTTGATTGTCTTCAGCAGGAAAGTTGTTATTGAGAAGGTTTACAATTGATGACATTGGAAAAGATGGCATAAGATTACGTGTCAAATACTTGGTAATCACCTCCAACAAATTGGACTCCTGATGGAAGATTCAATCACAGACTCTTGTGCTTTGTGTTATTGCCACAGCCAAAAAATAAGAGTAAAAGTAATTTTCTAATTTTTTATTTCATAAAAACGTTGAGATTCAATTATAGCTTTCTCACTGTGAGTCAGAATGCCACATCACCAAGCCCGTGCACCCCTCCTCGCTGAGGACTTTCTAACGGTACCAAGAACACAACCAGAGGACGCACAATTTGGGAGATCTCAACGAAGAAAACAAACAAAACAACCAACCAACCTATCTTAAAGGTATGGATATGCCACTGTGAACTTGTATCCCTATTCACTTACCATGTGTACCATCTTGCATGCAGTTGCTTCTGAGCAGGCTGAGGATGCTACAAGGGCCCCGTTATCCGTGATGAGCAAGTGCTATAGCAGTACAATACAACAATGAGACTAATCTGGTTATGCGCGCTTATCTTCCTCAGTAAGTTTCAGAGGTTCTCAAGTACTCCAGGTGTGGCAGTTTTCTGACCAAGGATTTATCCAATTTCTTTACTGTTATTAGCAAAAACTTTGAACCAAATCTTAACTAAAAGTGAACCATCCTTCACCCCTTGACGGTCACATTTGTACAGATGTCGGGTTTCCAAAATTGCGAAGCTTAACAACTCAGAGCTTCGAAACTCACTGCAGACTAATCAAATTGGTCATTTTAACGAAGATAAGTCATTTGTCTTTCAAAATGTGTTTGTGAGTTGGACGTCCTCACCTCGAACACCAGAGATGGAAAGGCCTCTCTCATCTCATGCCAGTGATTTCCTGTATCATCGTTTGCTCAGATTTAACAGTTGTGTTCAGTCTTTAGTTGAAAAAATGTCGATGACTCCAGAATTTAGGTCACGAATTATGAATATGAACTGATTTGCAATTTATAGAAGCAAACAGTGTGTGTTGCTACTACTTTGGAGGATCTTTACAGCTTCATGTCCAGATTGTCATAATGGTGAACAACCACAATCATGAGAGTATTATGCAATTTCTTTTGCATTGCTCAAGACCAAACTCATGTTGATGAACTGGTTGGACATGACATATTCTCAGTTCATTTCCAGCTGATACGTGTTCCAATACCTCATGTTAACCCCTAGATGCTCCGACATGCACATTCTGCACGATGTACGAAGTGCTTCAGAGGTGTATATGTTTTCTTCAAAGAACTTTTCATTTGTCCAAAGTAATTCTTGACATTTCTTTCTTACTTATTTTCATGAATTTGAGGTACGCAAATGCTATATCTGTACAAAGATATAAGCCAAAATGTACAAAATTTCAAAAAAGTATGTAAGCGTCAAAGGGTTGAGTGGGATATGATTGGTCCCGTGGATGGCGTGGGATTGATCGTCTTCAACTCGAATGCAGATGAACTGGTTGCTCTTCCGATCCGGATGCTCTTCGCACTTTTTCTTGATCCCAGGTTCATATTCATGTTTCCAATTCCTTCTCTCTCAATTCACTCCATAATTGACTGTTTGGACGAGCTTCATTCTTTACATACAGCAAGACTGAAGGGAATTAACGCAAGACTTACTTCAAGTGAACGCAAGATACATCATGTACAATACAGTAAGAAAGTTCTGGGCTCCATTGAAGTTATATGATGCCAAAAATCTAGAAGTGGATTAGTAATCATTTTTAGGTAGATGAATCCTTTGATATCCAAATTGATGACAGACCTACGAGCCGAGAAGGAGAAATCTCAAGCTCGTGTGCCGGGATAAACTGATTTTAAATCTGAATAAAATGCACAAGGTGCATTGGTTGTAACTTCTGCATTGTCTGATGATAAAGGCAAGATTTGGGCTAATATAAGATTTCTCAGTTTATTGAGCATGCTTGATACAAAATTTAGAAGGCTTCATTCTTGGCAAATGCTGTGGGAATAGGAACAAAGTTTTCAAGAGTAATCTGAATATAGAGAGCTCTGATGTGGTTAATCAATCGCTCATATTTTGACTGCTTATCAGGGTGGAGCACTTTGGAGGGTGATCAAAGGAGCAGTGTTCCGCCATTTTATACTTTTTTGTCAAGTTTACGTTGATACTGTGTGTTGTTATCTTGAAACTGCTTTTCGAGTTTCAGAGGATTTCACTTGATTTTCAGCCGAAAGTCGATATGTGAATAACGTGACAATGATTTTGCATTAATCTGCAGGCTACAGAGATTTGAAACCTCAAAAACATACAGTGACCATGACATATATCGCCGCAAAAGGTTATTGATACCAGTATTAAAGCCGGAACACCTAGCTGGAAAGACTTGCTCCGTAGAGTTTGACGAACACGCAAGATGCAAGTTGGTGGTGATATACGACCAAGCAGATCGAAAAAAGCCCAATGTAGTGAAATGCTTATATGGTTGGGAGGTCCTTGTCAGGGGAATCCAGAGTTGCTGAAACAGGTATTTTACACCGTGCTAAGAAAAAGTTCTACGGGCACCAGCACCGATTATGCCAACGCAGCAAGAGGTGGTGTGATAGGTAGTCTCGATATACAGGTTTAGTTGTAGGAGAGGTGTGGATGAGGCTCCACCAAAGAGAAGGGTAAATGCGTTGAAGATGATGAGATTGTGAGTAGGGGAATTCGAAGTTCCGAGGAGACCATTCCAGGCTTGACCGATGAACAGATCAGTCTTTGGAGAAAGATTTTGGAGCTCTTGCCAGGTACGGCGCTTGGACAGGCTGCCTGTTTGTGTCGCATTTAGCATTCTACAGTATTGCAACTGACGCTGCTGCATTGGCATCTGCATTTATGGTTCCTTGGGAACTGAAGGCGGTCGTTGGAAGACCGATGTCCCGAAGCATTTGGCGCGGCCGGTTGGGCCAGCTTGCTATATCTCATAACATTGCAACGCCAGGACACTATGGCAGGTGTAGCTGCAAAGGTTCGGAGTGCAGGTACGCGATACGTCGACTCTTTGATATTGATGTCACACCAGACTGGTACTTATTCAACCCGTTTTCGATGTTTCACCTGTATATCATAGAACGTTGGATTTCCTATTCAAAGATTTCGGGTATGCAAACGACGATCGACTTCTGAATCCTATAATTGTTTCTCGAGCTTCTCGTTGATAGTTGAATCCCATTTTGGTTTGCTTCGAACTGGGTGTATTGGTCTCGACAATTCTCTCGTTCTCTTTCTAAGCGTAACGGTTGCCAAGCTTTGTTACTGTGGAGCAGGTTCCAGAGATACGCAGGGTCAACAACGTGATCGGTGAGCGACCATGGCATTCCTTGACGGGAGAGTTCACTTATCCTAGTGTCCCAGCCCGAAGTACTTGGGAGGACAGACTCCGCTTGCTTCATTGAGGTGGACGTGTTCGCGAATTGCGAAGTAGGAGTGGTGTATTTGGGCGGGTCCAAACCTGGAAGGAAGCTACGCGTGCCGCAGAGAATGCATAGCACAGACTTAAGAAGGAAGTTATGTAATCGTTGAATAGGAGCCGGCCTGAAAGTTGACGACAGCACAGCTCAATTCCACTTCTCGCTTGATGACGGCGACCTTCGGGGTGTGAATTTCATTTTGAACAAATGTATTAGGTGCATTGGTTGTAATTTCAACATTGTCTTATAATGAAATCAATATATGCGTAAGTATGAGATTTCTCTGTTTATTGAGTATGATTGGAGAGGAGGCTTGATCCAAGATTATGATGGCTTAGTTCATGGGAAATATTGTGGGTATGGCAACGAAGTTTTCGAGAGTAGCTCTTGGCATACCTTGTGATGATTGTGCCAAAATCTTGCCACAGTGCTAAGAACTTTGAATAGGGAGATACGGGTGTAACTGGGAAGTGTGACAGTGAAATGCCTCTCTTTCTTTGGAACAACTAAAGTAGTTTATGACTGAAATGAGCCTCGATAATATGCATGGATTCCCCACTAAATTTGAGTGGAAATTATAGTCTTTTATTATATTAAAGTCCTTTGTAGGCTGTGGAATTTTTATTTTTTTGGTAGGTTTTTGAAATTACTTTGAATTTAGAAGAACGAAATGAAAGAGAATTAATATCAAATACAAAATACACTTAAAAAATCTGACATTTTTTACCATTCTTGGGTATGGCATGCCATGGTTTGTCTTGCAACTTCCTTTTGAAGAATTTATTTTTTGTCATTGAAATTCAAAATCCAAATATATTTGTATCTATTAAAAACACTTCTTCATGTGCTTCAAATGATAGTGTTTTCAAGTTCTCCACTAAATGTGGATCTTGAAGGAACCAAAAAAATGATAGGGATTTATTCTAGAAAACTATAGATGGTGAAACATGATATATAGCCTATGTACACTTCAATAACTATAGATGTGCAACAAACGTAGATATTTGTATAGTGTGAAATGTCAATTAATTAGTATGGGTCCCCTTAAAAATCCTATTTGGTGTAGTAAATAAGAAGAAAGTTGGTAATGAATTTGGAGGGCCGGTGTAGAGGGCTCACTGAGGATGCTTTAAGTACACCTTCCAGCCACGGTAAGACCTTCCAGCTAAATGAAACCTATAACCGTGCAAGCCCTCGCACAGGATGGAGTGCACAGTTCGTCCAACAGTGTCCTCGCGTGCCAGAGTTTGACGCGGTTTGAGCACTGTTCATCTCCTCCTTCCTTTCAGAACCACGTCTCGTTCAGAAAATGCCTCCATTTCGCTCGAGTCTGGAACTTCGGGAGAGACGGGGAGAAACCGAACTTGTGAGACTCCAGATACCAGACTAAGTTTCCAGTGCTTTGCATCCTCTGTATTGGTGTCGCAGGCACTCATCCGCAGGCTCAAAGTTTTCTCTTGCCTGCTTCCGAAACGCTCCGGAAACGAAAGCAGACGAGGGTTTCACTGTACACTACAGTGGAGTCCGGCTGCGATCCACATTCAGCTTACAAGAAAGGAGCTTGGTATGCTTGGTATCCGTAACAGGTTCGACTTGCTTTTTGGTTTCTAGTACCAGTTTATTTAGGGGCCATTTTCAGGCCATTGCCATTGTGTTGGTTGTTCGTCTAAGATTTGTTTTGCTGAACGGGTGTGAGATTTGTGACAGATCTGGAGAGAATTGTGTTTTCTTGTGCAGGTTGAAGAGCGTGTTCGTGAGCATGGGTTGCGCATTACAACTGCCCGTCTAATCTAGTGTGAGAGGTGGAAAGTTTTCAACCAGGTGTTTGGCTACGTATAACTTCACTAAGTGGCGACCAGCTTTGCAGTTCCCGGCTTTGCAGTTCCCGGCCTTCAAGCCTGGCGATTCGTCTGGATATGGCGGGGGCGTTTTCGCGCTTTCGTCGACGCGAGGAACGCTCCGTCGCTCGCTTGCGTGCTCACCCAACGATTTGATAGCAACTGGCGAGATGTACGTCTGCCACATTGGAAATCCCATTTGAGGTACAGACTGCTGCATCATGTACATATTTGACGGTCATTAATATCAACAATGTTCACAAAGTGTGGTGTGATCATCCAAGTAGAGTGATGTCATGTGAGTTTGCAGCATTGCAAGGTTAAATGGGCTTCAACACTTCCAGTGACAAGTCGTGTCAAATGCATTCTTAAGAAGATTTAGCTTTGATCATGAACATTTGCATCAACTTCAGGTAATGTTTTGTATGTTTTTTCAAGTACGGTGTGCACAAATCACGAGTACCAGCTGACTCAGGCTCTGTGCATGCTGGCTCAAAGGCCATTTTGATTACTCCGCACTTCAGCAGCGTACGCTACTTTACGGGTAATTGAGTTTTTGTGGGTTTTTGAAGCTTTTAAGGGGGTGAGAGATTCCACGGGCTTTTAGAGTGCTGGAGTGTGATTTTAAATTTGAAAAAATGCCCTAGGTGCTTTGGTTTTAACCTGCACATTGTCTGATAGTAAAGGCAAAATTTGGGTTATGAGATTTCTTTTATGTACTCCTTCCAGCCACGGTAAGACCTTCCAGCTAAATGAAGCCTATAACCGTGCAAACCCTCGCACAGGATGGAAAGTGCCCAGTTCGTCCAGCAGTGTCCTTGCGTGACAGAGTTTGACGCGGTTTGAGCACTGTTCATCTTCTCCTTCCTTTTGAAGAACGTGGGCGTTTAGTTCTCTGGGTCCACTCCCGCCCTCTGGGCCTTCTTACTCTCGTTTCCCGCCTTCGGGCCCCTCGCCTTCTCTCCCCGCCCTCGGGTGTTTTCCTGTCCTCGGGCGTGTTCTCTGCCTTGGGGGGCGTTTATTACTGAAGTGTCCACACTCGAATAGGTTTCTCCTGCACCACGTCTCATTCTGAAAATGCCACCATTTTGCTGAAGTCTGTAACTTCGGGAGAGTGGGAGACACGGGGAGAGACGGGGAGGAACCGAACTTGTGAGACTCCAGATACCAGACTAAGTTTCCAGTGCTTTGTATCCTCTGCATCGGTGCCGCAGGCGCTCATCCGCAGGCTCAAAGTTTTCTCTTGCCTGCTTCCGAAACGCTTCCGAAACGAAGGCCGACGCGGGTTTCACTGTACATTCAGCTTACAAGAAAGGAGCTTGGTATGCTTGGTATGCGTAAGAGGTACGACCTGCTTTTTGGTTTCTAGTACCATGTTAATTTAGGGGCCATTTTCAGGTTATTTGTTGGTTGTTCGTCTGAGATTTGTTTTTGCTGAATGGGTGTGAGATTCGTGACAGATCTGGAGAGAATTGTGTTTTCTTGTGCAGGTTGAAGAGCGTGTTCGTGAGCATGGGTTGCGCATTACAACTGCGAGTCTAATCTAGTGCGAGAGGTGGCAAGTTTTCAACCAGGTGTTCGGCTACGTCCAGCTTTACTAAGTGGTGACCAGCTTTGCAGTTCCCGGCCTTCAAGCCTGGCGATTCGTCTGGGTATGGCGGGCGTTCCTGCGCTTTCGTTGACGCGAGGATCGCTCCGTCGCTCGCTTGCGTGCCCATCCGGCGAGTTGACAGCAACTGGCGAGATGTTCGACTGCCAGACTGTAAATCCCATTTGAGGTACAGACTACTGCATCATGTAGTACTTATTTGACGGACATTAATATCAACAACGCAAAGCGTGGTGTGATCATCTTAAGAGAATGATGTCAAGTGAGTTTGCAGCATCGCAAGGTTAAATTGGCTTCAACATTTCCAGTGTCAAGTCGTGTCAAATGCCTTCTTAAGAAGATGTAACTTTGCACATAAGCATTTGCCTCCACTTCAGGAACGGTCTCGAATGTTTTGTCCGTTTTAGCAAGTACGGTGTGCACAAATCACAAGTAGCAGCTGCCTCAGGCTCTGTGCATGCTGGCCACTGTGCTTAGTCCGCACTTCAGGACTTCAGGAGCGTACGCTACTTCCGGGTATTTGAGTTTTTGTGGGGTTTTGAAGCATTTAAGGGGGTGAGCTTCCACGGGGTTTAGAGTGCTGGAGTGTGATTTTAAATTTGAAAAAATGCACTAGGTGCTTTGATTTTAACTTGCACATTGTCTGATAATGAAGGCAAAATTTGGCATGATTGGAGAGGAGGCTTGATACAAGTTTTAGAAGGCTTGGATCTTAGCAAATAGTACATATGGGTATGGCAACAAAGTCTGCGAGAGTAGCTCTTGACATTGAAGTGCATTGTGTCAAAATCTTGGATGTCAATACCTGTGAAGTGGGAGATATTGGTGTAAACAAAATTAGGTCTTGGGAGTAGTATCAAGGCAGTGAAGCGTCAGGGACAGACATCAATTGTCATAGGAACAACTGAAGTAGCCAACGACCTTGAAACAAGCCTTGATGTTCTTTGCTTTGAATGCATAGGATTCCTACAAAACTCGAGTAGAAATTACATGCTTTTATATTGTCTATTTGAAATGACATGTTCTTTATAGGTCTTGATATTTTTACATTTTCTTGGTAAGAATTTGAAAATGTTGAATTTTAGAAGAGATAATTGATACCAAATACAACTTATACCATTTGAGATTTTTCCCTTTCTTGGGCATGATTTGCAAAGGCTTTGTTGATTTTTGTCTTGGATCTAACTTTTGAAGAGTTTATTTTTTTATCTTTGAAATTCTAAATCCAAGTACCTTTGTGTCTATTTAAAGTACTTATTTGAGGTACATTGTGATGTGCTTCCAACAGTAGTACTCGTAAGTTCTAATCATTCATTAGTCAAAAGTCAATATTGAATTGGGGGACATGAATAGAGGGTGCATTCAGGATGTTCTAAGTTTTCTAGACATGGTAAGATCTTAACTACTTGATACTATAGTTGCTTTGTCAACCTATGATTGGGAATCCTCATAGTTTGTGCACTAGTTTCTGTGTGAGGATGACGTGCTTTGAACATTGCTCAACTTCTTCCATGTGCACACATCCTTAGACTCAAAGGTTATTTTTTCTAATGGTGTTGAAGGTGCTAGCATTCCCAAGGCTCTTGTGTATTGACAAGGGTTTTGGAATGTTGGGGTTGCTACATTAAGCATTGGTTTCATGTTTCAATTTGGGTGGTGGTTGCTTTTGTGCTAACCATGATGTTTAGTCAGAGCTATGGGCTCCTTGCAATTGTGACAATGGCATCCTAATCTAGAATGAAGGTTTCACAATAACATTGTCTTGATTCTTTGTTGTGATCCCTTTCAGAGGCCATTTTTAGGTCATTGTGTCTTTTTGTTTGGTTTAGGTTGAAGAGCGTGTTCATGAACATGGATTGGGTTATGCTAAACCAATTCTAAATGACCACCACTCTCCTTTCAATGATGTCTAATGTTCATTGAAGATTGCTTCGAAGGTATAGGTAGTGTAGATTAAGCTCCCAATTGAAAGTGTTATCATTTTTTGAGATGATTGGTTTGCATGTTGTTGGGGTATTAATTGTAGAGACTAGTGTAGGAAACATGTGAAGTTGAATTTATAGTATCTTTTTGTTGCAATGTATTTGTCAAGTTGTAAACCAATGCAAGTTGATCTATTGATTTATTGTGTGAGGGATGTTGTGGGTAGTTTATTTCCATACAGTGACATCCATTTGAATTGTTAAGTTTGATGTTATGAAGTTCGATTTAAACTCGTAAATTTCATGCCTAGCATGTTGTAAAAGAAATGCAAGTTTTGTTGAGCTCTTTATTATGAAGTTTTAGTTTGAAATTGTAGGTTGATTTGTGAAGTGTTGGCACCCAAGTCCGAAGGAAAAGTAGTCTAGGCTATGTCTTTTCATGGCATTTTTGCAATGGTTCCTCGGCAATGCCAAAAAAAAATTGTTGTAATGAAGGCAATTGATTTCAGTATGAAGTTAGGGTTCAACTCATGGAATGGCATTTTAAAATTTAATGTACATCACTGTTTGTAGGATACACAAGGCACTCATGTGGAGAAGAGATTAGTATATGAAATTATAGTTGTAAGACATACAATGGCTGAAATAGTCAATGACCCTTTTCTTGGAAAAATGGTAAGCTTTTGCAGTGCTTCTCATTACAAATCTTGCACATGTCAATAAATTTGATAGACATTCATACTTGATCTTATTTTTGCATGTTGTAGTCTATGTTATGAAAGCCCTTGTTTTTCCTAAGCATTGATCAATGATTTGTGTCTTTGGATGTAGTTGGATGATTCTATATGTCTACTCTACCAGCCCAAAGTACCTATTCAATTGGAGGTGGTGTTTGTTCATGGATTGGAGCATCGCAATTGTGGAGATGCATATTGGAAGACTTGGTTGGCTCAAGATGGCACATTAGACAACATTTGGCCCATGACATGGCTCCCAAATGAGTTCCCCTCTGCAAAAGTCTTTACATTGAAATATGATGCAAGCACAAAGCAAACAGATAGTGTTGGAAGGATGGACTTGTATCTTGTAGGAGAGAAGCTTTTCCATGAAATGACAACATTTGGTGAAATTGGACAAAATGAAGTTCCAATAGTATTTGTATGTCATGGGTTTGGAGGCTTGGTGGTTAAGCAAATTGTTATATTGGCCAAGAATCATTCTTCGCAAGATCCCAAGGCTCAAAAGCTATTGAAGAACATTGGGGCAATTTTGTTTTATTCAACCCCCCATCATGGATCAAACCTCAAGAAGTTTTCTTCATATTCTTATTCCATTTGGGGCGGGGGTGAGGGTCCCTTATTGGAGAATTCAAAAGTGTTGAGTACAAATACAAGTCGCCTCAACCAAGCCTTTGTGCAAGTTGTTGAGCAGTACTCTTGGGATTTTGTGTCAGGAGGTGAGACACATGAAACGGAAGGGGTAAGTCATTGCTCTATAGTCTTGGCTTTCATGGTTTCTTTGAGGTTAAGTACAAATGTAATTTAGGTGTGAATGGTCTTAGTTTGATATCCAAGCTTCATCTACTAATATGAGAAATTGGTGTCATATTTGACAGTATTGTCAATTGGTGGTAGATGAAGCATCTTCAAGATTTGAACTTGGTAAATACCTTGCCTTGAGCGCTAATCACTTTGATGTTGTGAGACCCAAAACCAAGAATGATTCTAGCTATATATTGTTGACTGAATGCTTGAAGAAGGTCTTGAACAAACATGTGGTTAAGCTTACTGTAAAAGAGAGCCTTGTATCGGATAGTTTTGTGAGAATGCAAAAACAAGAAAAGGACATTAAGACCAAATTACAAGAAGTATCAATCGTAGGATTGGTTGGGATGGGAGGTATTGGAAAGACCACATTGGCGAGAGCAATGTACCAATCCATCCACAAAGATTTTGACAATAGTTGCTATTTAGACGATGTAAAATCAAAGACGAGCTTGGATGAAGTGTTGATTACATTGCTTCAAAAGCTTGGAATCAAGGACAAAAGGACTAGTTGTATTGTAGAACGAAGTGGCTTGCAAGATTGCAAGAAGACTTTGATGGAAGATTTGAAGTTGTATGTACATGAGCATAAAATATTGGTGGTTATAGATGATGTGGGGACAAAGGAGAACCTTGATGGTTTGTTGAAGGACATGGATTTCTTGAATGGAAACAAGGAGTCCAAAGTAATTGTTACTTGTAGAAATTGGCAAATGTTGAAGAAATATGTACAAGAGAGTGGCCGATATGAGGTGGAGTGCATGAGTTCAGGTGAAGATATTGAACTCTTTTGTTATCATGCATTTAAGGGAGCTAGAACTATGGAGCAAAGGCATGAAAAACTACTTCACTTTTTATCAAAGGACTCTTCACAACACTTGATTTCAAAGTTTGAAAGCATGTGCGATGATGTTGTGAAGGCTTGTGGTGGATTGCCATTAAGCCTTGAAGTGATGGGTTGTTGCTTAGGAGGTTTTCTAATAGATGGCAATGTACCAAGCATGGAATGTTTTGATTGTTGGAAAGGGGCATTGGAGAAATTAGAGCATGGAGAGCCATTGGAAGGGGAAGCCAACAATGATAGGCTATGGACAACTTTGCGAATAAGCTATGATTTCTTAGACGAGAATGAACAAAATATGTTCTTAGATATTGCATGTTTCTTTTGTGATTCACTACATTACAGTGAACAAGCTCTTGTGCGGATATTGGGAGGCAAATGTTCAAAGTTGATTGAGTTTAGAAATTTGAAAGAAAGATCTTTAGTCAAGATATATCAGGGAGATGGAAGAGTGACTATGCATGATCAATTGCGTGATATGGGGCGTAGAGTTGTAAGGCAACGATGCCAAGGAGTTTTGAATGAGATGACAAGATTATGGGATTTTGAAGATGTGAGCAAGCTTCTACAAAGCAATGAGGTAGTTCTATATCATATGATTTGTTGATTAAAGTTATGCAAGTTTTTTAATCTTCTAGCATCACTTTCAAGATATTAATATAGATATGTAATTTTTCCTTTTGGTGATGGCAGATAAGAGCTCCTCGAATACAAGGTTTGTCATTGGATGCATGGTGTAAATTATCAATTGCCAATGAGGAAGATAAATCAATTGGGATTTTAAGAGGATGGAAGATTTTTACCAAGCAAAAGAAAATTAGTTTGGAGTGTCCGACAATGAGGTTGTTAAACCTTCACGAAGTGCACAAGAATGTTACCAAAGCTATTAGCATCAAAGGCTTATCATATATTCAATGGCTTTGTTTGAAGAGAACCAACATATCTAAATTGCCAAAGTTTGTACAAGTTTGTAGTCATCTACTTGTTCTAGACATGAGTGATTGTAGCAATTTGAAGAACCTTGATGAGTCCATTAAACACTTGGTCAATTTATTGGAACTCAATCTATCCAATTGTACAATGCTTAAAAGACTACCAAACTCCCTGGGTAAGTTGGTGAACTTATCTACACTTGATATTTCTCGGTGTTGGAGGCTCAAAAGTCTACCCAATTCCATTGGCAAGTTGTTCAACTTATCCACACTTGATATTTCTCATTGTGAAGGGCTCACAAGTCTACCCAATTCCATTGGCAAGTTGGTCAACTTATCCACACTTGATATTTCTCGTTGTGAAGGGCTCACAAGTCTACCCGATTCCATTGGCAAGTTGGTCAACTTATCTACACTTTATATTTCTGGTTGTGAAGGGCTCACAAGTCTACCCGATTCCATTGGCAAGTTGGTCAAATTAACCACACTTGATATTTCTCATTGTTATGGGCTCACAAGTCTACCCGATTCCATTGGCAAGTTGGTCAACTTAACCACACTTGATATTTCTCATTGTGAAGGGCTCACAAGTCTACCCGATTCCATTGGCAAGTTGGTCAACTTATCTACACTTTATATTTCTGGTTGTGAAGGGCTCACAAGTCTACCCGATTCCATTGGCGAGTTGGTCAACTTATCCACACTTGATATTTATCATTGTGAAGGGCTCACAAGTCTACCCAATTCCATTGGCAAGTTGGTCAACTTATCTACACTTGATATTTCTCATTGTGAAGGGCTCACAAGTCTACCCGATTCCATTGGCAAGTTGGTCAACTTATCTACACTTTATATTTCTGGTTGTGAAGGGCTCACAAGTCTACCCGATTCCATTGGCAAGTTGGTCAACTTATCTACACTTTATATTTCTGGTTGTGAAGGGCTCACAAGTCTACCCGATTCCATTGGCGAGTTGGTCAACTTATCCACACTTGATATTTATCATTGTGAAGGGCTCACAAGTCTACCCAATTCCATTGGCAAGTTGGTCAACTTATCTACACTTCATATTTCTTGGTGTTGGAGGCTCACAAGTCTACCCGATTCCATTGGCGAGTTGGTCAACTTATCCACACTTGATATTTCTCATTGTGAAGGGCTCACAAGTCTACCCGATTCCATTGGCAAGTTGGTCAACTTATCTACACTTTATATTTCTGGTTGTGAAGGGCTCACAAGTCTACCCGATTCCATTGGCAAGTTGGTCAACTTATCCACACTTGATATTTATCATTGTGAAGGGCTCACAAGTCTACCCGATTCCATTGGCAAGTTGGTCAATTTAACCACACTTGATATTTCTCGTTGTGAAGGGCTCACAAGTCTACCCGATTCCATTGGCAAGTTGGTCAATTTAACCACACTTGATATTTCTCGTTGTAAAGGGCTCACAAGTCTACCCGATTCCATTGGCAAGTTGGTCAACTTATCCACACTTGATATTTCTCATTGTGAAAGGCTCACAAGAGTACCCGATTCCATTGCTAAGTTGGTCAACTTATCTAGACTTCATGCTTCTCATTGTGAAGGGCTCAGAAGTCTACCGAATTCCATTGGCAAATTGGTCAACTTATCCACACTTGATATTTCTAATTGTAGGGGGCTATGAAGTCTACTTGACTCTATTGGTGAGTTGGTCAACTTATCTATACTTAATACTTCTAGGTGTAAGGGGCTATCAAGTCTACCTAATATCATTAGCAAGTTGGTCAACTTATCCACACTTAAGACTATTTGGTGTGAAGGGCTCACAAGCCTACCCGATTCCATCGGCAAGTTGGTCAACTTATCCGCACTTGATATTTCTCGTTTTTATGGGCTCTCAAATCTACCTAATTCTATTGGCAAGTTAGTCAACTTATCCACACTTGATATTTCTAATTGTTAGGGGCTATGAAGTCTTCCTAACTCTATTGGCGAGTTGGTCAACTTATCTATACTTAATACTTCTAGGTTTTAGGGGCTATCAAGTCTACCTGATTCCATTAGGAAGTTGGTCAACTTATCCATATTTCATACTTCTAGGTGCAAGAGGTTGTCAAGTCTACCCAATTCCAGTAGCAAGTAGATGAACTCATCCACAAGTCATATTTCCACTTGAGAAGGGCTCAAGATTCTACTTTATTTTATTGGCAATTTTATCAGCTTATCCACATTTGATACTTCTAGGTGCAAGGGGCTCACAATTCTACCGAGTTCCATTCGCAAGTTGGTCAACTTATACATACTTTGTATTTCTAATTGAGAAGGCTTTAAATATCTATGTGATTCCATTAGCAAATTGGTGAAACTATATAGGATGATTACAAAAAACACTTGTACTATTGCTGTGTTTTTGGTTTTGGGAGTATGAGTATTACAAGTTTTATAAGTCATATAAGTATTGGGTGATTATAAGAAGCACTTATACTATTCTTCGTCACACATTGCATGCTGATCTGTTTTTTGGCCATAACTATTGCATTTTGGCTCCAAATGTCTCAAGATTTATTGGGAAGGTACTCATGACTATCATACACCTTATGTAATATTTTCATAATTTTCAAAAATAGTATACTATCCAAAAAGAGACCCCGATTGAATGTCACACTTATAAATTTGGAGTTTTTTAATAGTATTCAATATCCCAAAAAACAAATTTTGAGGTAAAATTTGGATGAGGTGGTCTTTTATTAGACTTGTAGGTGATGGCTAAAGGAAATTTAAAAATAGTTAATTTTGTGTAGTATAGAAGTCTACAAAATGAGCTTCTTTCTAATTGTATTTTAAAACATATAAAATGTTATTTTGGTGGGTTTTTTGGTGAATGACCATTTCTATGGAGTTCTCACAAATAGCTCGTTTTTATTTTTTACACTAAATTATTTTCACTATTTTTAACTAATTTAAATATTAAAGTACGTATTTTCTTTAAGTTTGGCACTTTTCAAGTTCTCCTATTTTGAGAATTTTTCTATGCACTTTCTTTCCTAGGTACCTTCATCTTAATGGTCTATACATAAGTCATATTTTTGTAAAATTTTAAAATTAGTATTCTAATTATAAAGTACTCCAAAAGACTCATAAGTGTTGTTGGAAAACGCAACAAATAGTACAAGTCTTTCATACAATCACCCTACTATGAGGCATTTTGAAGATGAAATGTGGGCCATCAATTAGAACTCAAATCTACAACTGTGATGACATATGGATGCATTAAAGTGACAAGCAAATATAAATGATTGGTATGGTAAATCTTTTATATTATGATGTTCATCTACTTTGTCATTTTTTTCTTTATTTTATTTGGCTTTTAGGGTAGGTGTGTTTTCATGTAGTAGGGTTTTCTATAAAAGTTATGACAAGAAGTTTTGCAAATTAGCACAAGCTAGGAAACTAGACGAATGTGAATAGTTGTTTACAATGTAGCTTGCAATATAGGTGTCTTTAGTTTCTTCCACTATCCATTTCTTTGAAGTACTAGAAGAATTATAGTAGAGTTTGGATGTAGAACATAGGGAAAAGCAATTATAGTTTTCTTGTTCATTGTTTTTAGTCTTTCAATTGCTAATTGATTGTAGTCAACAATTGACAATAGAGAATATCAATGTAGTATAAACGTGCAAATACAAAGGAGGTCATCCAATAGTATGTTCACTTCATAAGTGTGATTGGATCTTTAAGGATAGAATTTCAACGTATAAAGAAGTTTATGATGATTTCTAGCACTTATTTCAATTTTTCTTTGAATTTGTAATTCTTCTCATGGCTCATAGTGATGAGTTCTTGTAGTTTTAGCATGTCCTTGCAATGAGATTGTATGAAAGCCTCCAAGGGCTATGTTGTGGTTTAAGTTGCATTGAAGTAGAACCATGCCTCTTGTAGCTACTTAAGAGAGTTTTTCTTCAATTTTCCATGGAGCCTTTAGCTTTCAATACATTAATCTTTTTTGGCAAAGGAATTGCCCTTTCTAGAAGGGTATGCAAATTCCTAGGTTCATATGCAAATCCATTCAAACGTATAAGTTCTTGTTCATTTGTTAATTTTTGCCTTGTAATAAAAAATCCATCAAAATAAAGTAAAAGAATTCTTGCATGGAAAAATAGAAGAGATTGCAATTGACCCTTCTTTATAGAGGACAAAAATGAAGAGTTGTGTAGAGTGACAAAGAGGAGGAACCTAGTGAAAAGCCCTATGTACTAAATTTGGAAGAAAGTCATGACCTTTTTCTTGCGACTTTCCAACAAATTATAAATACCATGGATTTATAGCTAAGGGCTTTATTTTTGGAGACATAAAGGACTACCTTGAAAGATCTAGTAGAGAAGAATAATCAATGTCAAGTGTCTAAATGATTTCCATCTCAATTTACATAAATTAGAGTTAGAATGCAGTATTTTGGCAAAAGACAAACACTTTGCATTCTTCATAAAAGATTGTGTGTCAATAATGAAAATGAAGTTTAGTTTGATAGAAGTTTCCAAGGATTTAGGTGACTATTTGAAACAATACAGGTACAAATTTCAATTCTTTAGGGGATTCCAAGTAGGATGTTTATGTCTTTATGGGTGATCGCAAGAAACACTTGTACTATTTTGCGTCACATCTTGTATGCTGATGTTCTTTTTGGCCATAACTTTTGTGTCTTGGCTCCAATTAAGTCAAGATTTGTAGGAAAGGTACTCATAACTATCATAAACCTTCATTAATGTTTTCATAATTTTCAAAAATATTTTATTTTCCAAAAATAGACCCCAATTGAATGTCACGCTTGCTAATCTGGAGGTTTTTTAGTACTATTTACTACCCAAAGAAATGAATTTTGAAGTTAAATTTGGATGAGATGGACTTCTAGTAGACTCATAGCTAATGGACAAAGGAATTTGAAAAATAATTAATTTTGTATGGTATGAAAGTCTACAAAGTGAGCTTCTTTGAGCTTGTATTTGGAAACATGTAAAATATGATTTTGGTGGGTTTCTTGGTACTTGACCATCTTGATAGAGTTGTTACAAATGTCCATCTTTTATTTTCTCTATTTATTTATTTTTACTATAATTAATTAATTTAAATATCCAAATACCTATTTTCTTGAGATTTGGCACTTTTCTAGTTTTCCTATTTAGAGAAATACTTATAAATTTCTTTCAATGATCACCTTTGTCATAAAGGTGTATATACTATTCATATTTTTTAAATTAAAAAAAAATTAGTTTTCTAAATTTAAAGTACTCCCAAAATAATTATGAGTACTATTAAAAATACAACCAATTAATAGGTATTTTTAGCAATCACCCTTACAAAGGCCTACCATCATCTTCACTTTATTCAAAATATTTTCAAATGAAAGAAATGTACTGTGTGTACAAAATTCCCACATTAACCCCTAAAGGTTTTTGACTATGTTTTCACCAAAAATGCTTCAAAACTGCCATTTCTAATACAAGTGCAATTTTTTTTCTTAAAACACATTTTTGACTCATATAACCATAGAATCTTGTGGTAAGGTGGTCTCTAAACATATAGAAAAAATTTCAAAAATTTCCACCGTGTAGATTGCAAGAAATAAGCATTTGAATTGACAAAAATTGTTTTTTATCCTTGCGAAAATCCGGGCAGCTGCACTTCACAAGGTCACATTTGTGTGAAAAAAAATTCAAAATGGTGGTTACTCTTTTAATTCATACTTCAATGCAAGTTGGCTACATTCTCAAAAAATTTCAAACCATTTGGAATAGTACAACATATAGGAAAAAATAAATAAGTAGAAAGAAGTAAAAAATGAGCCAAAATATTAAATTGTAAACATTTTATTCATGGAATTGAAAATTTTCAATCCCAATGGTTAAAATGTTGTTATAAACAATCTACACCTTTTGTTTTTATTTTTTTCCAAAAATATAAAAAATTGAATTAAATGAAGAATTTCAAACTTTATTTGTTCTGTAGAGATTCTATAACTGGCCGCAAACTACCCCAAACTCAAAATCTTCATAACTTTTGACTCATTGATTGGAATGGATTGATTCAAAGCTTCACATGTCTGTATAAATCTGAAGAACCAATTTGAAATTTCACTTTTTAGAAGAAAAAAAATTTTGAAGAAGTTTTTTTAGCTGCCCAGTCTGCCCACCGAGTAAAGAAAACAACATATCTTGCCATAACTTCTTAACCGTGAAGTCAAAAGTTATGAAAATTGTCAGGCCTTAAAGCTACTCCTCAGGCACACATTGTATCAAAATTTCAAAGAAAAAAAATAAAAAATCCATCTGTAGTGAGCTGCCGAAAAAATTTATAATCACAAAAAATGATGTTTAGGGCTTTAGGGGTTAAACTCATGTTTTTTGCTTACTAGGAAGTTCAATTGCATTATGTATTGCCTAACATGGATCCTTGTTCTCTCTATTGATACTTTTGTTGTGAGAATGGTTTATGCACTTGTAGGAACAAGGGTAGTTGTAGTAATTCAATGAGGTTGACTTACTTTTTTTGAAATTGCCATATTCTTTTGTATGCCTAGTTGTTTTTTGTATAGTGATTTTCTAATTTTAATGGATGACTACTATTATAGATTACTAATATTCATATACTATTTCAATTGTGCAATCTTGGAATCACTCCTTGTAGTCCTTCTAGTACAAAGATGATAATTATACTCATACTACTATTTTTGTGAAATATACGCAGTGTTTGTTGTTCAATGTTTGTTTGATGATTGGTTCTTGTACTTCATTCATGAGCACAATATAAAGTCCGGATGCATACAAAGTGATAATCTTCTAGGCAATATTGTTTTTGTTCAACGTATCTATATCATATTGTATATATAGTTGACAATATTCTTCATTATTTTTACTAATACATAATAATATGTAACATATTGAAACCATCACTTTGTCATTTGAATAGTACTCTTGCACTCTCCTACTAAGACACAATATGTAACGTAGTACTTCATCAATATTTTATAGTATCGCTTGTGCTTACACTAAATTTGACTTGAGGGTGATTGCAAGAAATACATTTCCTTTTTTTTGTCCCTTTGACCTCCAACAAGTCGTTTTTAGCTCATAACTTTTGCATCTTTTGTCCTTTGGGGTTGAAATTTGGAATGAATGTGCACTTAAAAGTTTTATATGTTGAATAATCTTTTTAATTTTCTTAAAATTAGTTTACTATTTTTAACCTGCCCTTGATTGGGTGTCTACGTTGGCAAGTTTAGGGGGGGGGGGTAGTCCTATTTTTGACCTAAACATTTGAATTTGAAGCCATAAATATGACAAGTTAGAGGTCTACTAACATAACAAGGATTAACAATGAGTTTCTATGAAAATAGCAACAAGTTTGTTACACACATGGGGTCAAAATGACCTTCCTTTGCACAAAAGCTATGAAGAAGGAAAAAATTTCCTAGAAGAATTTTTTGTTGCAATGTGAGTACAATCTTATGGAGAAAAATGGAAATTTTTTATAAAAAAATTTGAATCATTTTTAATAACTAAAAGGAAAGGTCCACAACCCCCTTTTCTATTATTTTCTACTATGAATGGCCTCAATAGTACTTTGAAATAGTCTATAGGATTACATAGTATTGATTCACGGTCCAGATCCGTAGGCACCTCAAGTCAATGGTTAAGATTTGTAGGTGCAGTGCTGACTCGTTGTATTTCCAATATTGTGTAGTATTGCCAGTCTTATGTCGAAAAACTGTGTTTTTGAGCCAAAAACGTCAATTGTTTCTTGCAATCCCCTATGAAGGCACTAGTCTCTACTTTTTCTTGTGTATCTTCTCTAAACTTAGTATAAACTTTGCTTTCTGCTTATGTTTTCTTATATTTTACTATACAAATTCTTAAATGGTGGTGGGAGTTCATATATGTGGTACACAGTTACAATTCAAGTTTTAATAGTCTTCTATTACTTCTTCCTTTCCTAGAGAGGGATTTTGGGCTTCAAAGATGTTTTGTAATTGATCATTGAAAGTGAAGAGATTATTACTAGATGCTATGCATGTCATTATATGCTCTACTATTCTTTGCAATTGAAGAAATTGGTTGGACTTACTTACTTCTACAATGATTTGCTATCCATTTTGGGGAGTTGTATACATTGGTAGTAGAAGAATCTTGTATTTGAAAAAAATAGATCTTTCCTCATTAGAAATCATCACAAGTTGGGACTTAAAAAGCAATAGGTTCATTATCTATACTAAATTAGGGTATTAAAGGGACTATAAAATGAAAAAGAGTTATTGTAGAAAATTGTAGATGTTTGAAACATGATGTACAATCCCAAAATACTTCAACTAGTACCAATATACAACAAAGGTAGATAATTATATAGTGTTAATGTCAAGTAATTAGTATGGGTCTCATTAAAACCCCTATTCAATGTAGGTTTTATTGCATTTTTTTGCAAAAACCTTATCCATTTGTTCATTGAATATTGAATGGTCGTGCTTCAATTCTACTACTTTGTCAAATATTGAAGTCTATAAGATGTAGACATGGTCTATTCTAGTGTATAAATAATAATAATAATAATAAGATTAACAACTATAATTTAGAAGTTGAAACAATCACTCATATATTTATTAGACTTGCAATAAGTAGTTTATGGAATGATTTGGCCATTGTTGAGAGTTCACAACCTTTGAGCATCTCAAATCACAAGCTCAAGGCGTTCATAGCATTGTTGCAAAAAATGAATTCTAATAGTACTCTAAGAACTTTAAACTCCAAGTCCTCAAGGTAGCTATATCTAAAAGCATTTTTATAAGCATCCAAGCAAAAATAACAAATTTGTTATTGTCAAAAATGTGGTCTTAATTTTGATTGGGCTTTGTTGCCAACGGAAAGACAATTTCAATACGTTTTGCAAGTATCTCTTGAACTTGAAGTGAATAAATTATAAACTTTTAAATTATAGATTATATGTAAATTTAATATTGAAGAAATAACTCATGTTTTCATCATTCATTATTTTATGCAAGAATGTATAGAGGTCAAGTTTAGAAAAGAATTGCAATTAGATGTAGGCATTGTAATTTTAGGATAGTTTTGAAGTCAAACCAATTTTGGATCACCACAATCAATGTGTGCAATGTATATCATCTATGTCTAGATGGAGGTGAATAGGGATTTCATAAACTAGATGTAAATATACCTTGCATTCGTTAGAGTTATAACTTTGAGATATTTGATACTAGGCAAGATACACCATATTCACACCACTAGAGAAATATTCAAAACATTACTATTAATAAGTCTAAAACAAAATTTGAATTCCTAAAGACAATGCATAGAGTTATTAGAGTCCATTTTAAAATACATAAGTTGCTTGAATGAAGAATTACTTTAACCCCTAAATGCTCAAGTCTTTCTTTGAACTGCTTGGAATTTGCTCAAAACTGAAATAGAGACAACATTTTGATGAGTATTATCAATTTCTTCGAGTTGTAACCATAAAATTCAAATTGGACATGTTATAGATCACATAGAAAAAGAAGATAAAACAACATCACTTATAGGTTGAAAGATTTTAAAGTTTGATCTTGTCGGTGTGGAAACATTGAGAGAGATTTTTGTACTACTTGAAAGGTTCAACATTACCGTTAGTGTTTTATTTAGGTATAAGTTGATTATTTGAGAACTATTGAAGATTTATTTTTGTTTTTTTGTCCCTATACTTATTACATTTCACTCCCATATTAGGATTTCCAAGTTAGTGCATTTATGGTATTCCTTTCAAAATCCTCTCTTTCAATTCTACTATTCAAGCTTACTTTCATCATTTGAAGTACTCCACAATGAGCTAAATTTCATCTTGCTTTTAGCAATGAAATTAAAACATCTTAGAACAATAATTGCAAAGACCTCACAAACACTCTTAATTTGTATATAGATTGTAAGGTTTATTGTGGACACATACAAATGTTGTCTTTTTATCTCTACTTTTTATTTTGTATAATTCCGACTTGAAGTTTCATTTGATTTCAATATTTCAACCTTTAACTCTTCTAGTCCTTTACACCTCAAGTTCAACAAGGAGTGCATGCTTTGTTTTTGTACAAGTTTGTATATAGGTCTTGAAGCTTCAAAAAACTCATGGCTTCCCAACTCTATTGCATGCTCTTTCAATTGCAAATAAGAAAGGAATACTTTCATTCTTTGCAAACTTAGTTACTTAGTCATTTTCCTTCATTGAAATGATTATGTTCACTTTACTTCAAAAAAGCGTATATTCTATTAGTTTTGGAATTTTTCTACTTTTAATGAGTACAAACTTGAAGAATGCATACTTCTTGCAACACATATTTCAGGGTTCATGTAATTATTTGTGAATTTCAAATAGATAGGCATTTTTAATAATGTTGTTGCACTACTTGTAGTCATATTCCTTTTAATTTTAGTAACACCAACCTTAGAATAGTCTACTCTAATGTAATTCAACCAATTTTGCTAATGTCAGGCCAACATTTACCCAAAAAATTAAAAAAATTAAAAAAAATTAAAAAAATTGGGGTCTTAAAATATGAAAAAAAGCCGAAAATTTTGTTTTATTTTTTCAAATGTTTTTTATTTATGATGTGGCACTGTCTAGACCACGTAGAATTTATATTCTCGTGGCAAAAACTGTGTTCCCGCATCCGGGAATACGCAGTCTTCCAATGGCCTCAAAAATCCTCTAATGTCTAATTTTGTCCTTAAATAGATGATGAAAGTTCTCTATAGGTTGTGAACCATCGTTTTTAGTTTTGTAAGGTGATGAAGTAGGCAACCCGTTCTGGATGCCTCCCTTCAATTTTCATAATACAGAATGTTCAATTTCCAATTAGTTGTAGTTTACATTACAACTTATATAGCTTAGAGCAACATAAATATGCAAGGAGGGTACATTGAAAACAAAGAATGATGACTATATGTACATTGAGAGCCACAATTATGATTTTCATCAATTTTTAAACTAGTCTAGGATTGCAAATTGAAGAATCTATATTACAAGAATAGGATTTACAAAATATTTATGATAAAAATTTACAATAATTTTTTTTTATTCAAAAAATTCAAAAAAAATTCAAATCTTTTTTAATTCAATTTCCTTACATGGGAATTTTTTTCCTTTAAGACACCCATCTAACAAATATGCCTAGTTCCTTAAGTAGTTGGAAATGAGTTGCCATCCTATACTTTTGAACGTTTGCATATTTCTATTATCAATGAAACACATGCTACACTATTCACTTTAGAATTCTAGTCTTTTCATTCAATCAATTTTAACTCTTGTATCCTAACATGTCTATCCCTATATTTCACCATAGATGGGGAATGAATTGAATTTTCAAATTATTCTATTGATTCATTTATTGTAGGTTGGTGAAGGACAAAGAAAACAAGAAGTTATAGAAGAAGGAACAAATTTGATAAAGATTAGAAAT
This sequence comes from Thuidium tamariscinum, assembly GCA_947034885.2. Classification (NCBI taxonomy): domain Eukaryota; kingdom Viridiplantae; phylum Streptophyta; class Bryopsida; order Hypnales; family Thuidiaceae; genus Thuidium; species Thuidium tamariscinum. Next base: position 12,865,480 of record OX344758.2, read on the forward strand.
CAATCATGATTTATGTATTTACACTACAAGAGATTGGGGTCTTTTAAGTAGTTTCCTAGACATCATGTCTTTTAATGCATCTTTTAAGTAAAATTTTAATAAAAGACACATTAAAAGACATGATGTCTAGGACACTACTTAAAAGACCCCATTCTCTTGTAGTGTCAATGTAAGAATTGAATGAGGACAACTAATGTCAAAGGGTCATTACTATAAGTATAGCTTCCCTCCATTCTCAAACCTTGTAATCTTCTTCACTTAATAGACCTTTGAAGTGAGCTAGTATCAATGTGGCATTGGTGATCACTTGATGCCACCAACGAACCAAGTGTGCATCTTTCCTCAATTGCCCTAAGAACAAGAAGACATCCAATAAAAATCAAATTTTGCATTACAAAAGTGGTTGAAGAAAATACTAATACACAGGTTCATAGTGAAGGAATATATGCAAAGGCAAATTGACAGTCACTTATTATTGCCGTTCATAGCATTTACAAGATCAAATGATTGTCCTACCTTTGGATTCAAGCATATGCAATTAAGTGAGTGCAACCAAACTATACATTAGAATGCATGTTGGAATTTGTCCACCCTTGATGATAGTTATTACCATCCTATTACAAAATGTAAAGTTGGAGATTGTGACATGCCAAATTAGTTAACGTCTCTTTTGAGTTGTGTCTGGAATGAAACTTCATTCCTTGAGAACCAATAAGTAGTGATTTCTTTGTTGAGAGGCTAGCTTAGAGCAATAAATCATGATCATTAGAGACAAAGACATAAAAGATATGGTCATCCTTGTGGAAGCCATGGACAAATTAATTTTGCCTCTAAATGTCCCACATTGGTTTGCACCGTGAGCAATGAATTTTTAAATGAGAGGAGCTAAGTAGTTTGAATTGTCTTCAATGATTGAATGACAAAAGTAGAGTTCAACTTCTCCTTGAGGCAATAAGTAACTTTTGTTCCATCTAGAGTGTAGCAATTCCTTCACAACATCAATTGCTTCTAACTCATTGATATCTTGAAGTGTTTAGATTGAACCCTATATACACTACATTCAAGCATGAAAACTTAGAATACAAACATCATGTAAATCATGTAATATAAAGCAATTAAATTGTGGCTCCAAATCTCAAAGCTTACACAATGGTGATAATCTAAAGACATCAATCTATATTATAATGGTCAAATTAGACATGAGTAGCTCAAGCAAACCTTGTCCAAAGAGCAAAATAAAATGCCACATTATTGATCAAAATTATCCACAAGCATGACACTTTGAATCTAGACAACAAAACATCTTGTAAAGACTATGTGACAAAATCTTGATTTCAATGTGATGTATAGGGACTCATTTAAGCCTTTGGATTAGTGATCTAATGTCAAGTTTTTGGAAAACAAAGAGATGCATATTTTTGTTTCTTCCTCATTACTAGTAAGATGAAAGTCATTTTACTTTGTAGAGATACTTTATCAAGTTGCTATCCTATCTAGTGGTTGAATTTGCTATTACCAAAGTTTATATATTTTTTAAATTACAAATGTGGAAGTATGTCAAGTGGTTCACCAAGTCAAAATTATATTGACTCTAGTTCAAAATTGGACTTACTGAAAAATGAGGTTATAGATTTAAAAATTACAAAAATTTCAAAAAATCACCATGTCAAGAGAACCTCATTTCAAATCCATCCTAACAAATTGTACTCAAAAAATGATAATATTTTGCTTATAATTGAATTTAGAAAAAAATTTGGAATGTCAAAATTTATAAAAGTATTGGTGATAGCATTGGTGAATCTAACCATTCAAGTAAAATCTAAAATTGAATATATTCAACTTTTATTTGTATATCAATTCCAAAATATTCTTTAAAATAGTATTTTATGATTATTTTTTTCCCAATTTGTCAATTCTAGAAAAGACTTTGTACCTTTAGGAGTTTAATACTTAAGAATTTGAAGCATACACAAGAGCTACAAACTAAACCCATGCCAAATTAAATATCATAACCAAGTTCTTTTGAAATGGAGCCATCAAAAATCAAAGGAGGGGAAGGGAATCAATTACCTTGAAACACCATTAGAAGAAATTTTAGGCCTATAGAGGGCTGTTTCAAGTTGGTTCCAAAATGGTTCGCAATATGGTTGGGCACTATTAGCCAACTTTAACCTAAAAAAAAATTTAATTAAAAAAATTGGTGTCTTGAAATATGGAAAAAAGGCCAAAAAAAATTTCAAATTTCTTTTTGTTAATGATGTGGCAGCCTCTCGACCACATAGGATACCTATTCCTGTAGCGAAACTGTGCTCTTGCAATCTTCCAGTGCCCTCAAATTTCATCTAATGAAACCACACTAGATATCTTTGGAAATTCAAAAGCCTATGCTCTACGGTGCCCTTGGAGAAGCCCCTTGCTGTTGAGGACCTTTCAAACTCATCACAAGTATCTATGCACAGATCAAGATGGTGAGTCAATCACGCCATTACAATCCAACTGTAATTTTTTTTACCTAGGCCAAACTCCTTATATTAGGAAGTTATGATACATAGGGCCAAATTCTTGAGGAGGAGGGCATTGTGCAATGGAAAGGATCAACGATGAGGGCGGAGCTCAACTAGAAGACTCCTCCATCGCAACACCCCAAGACAAGAAGCTTTTCCTACTGTAAATTGTGGGAAGAAAATATAAATGAAATGTAGGATGAACAAAAACAATTGGAATGGAAAATGTGTAATGCCCAATAATGTGCGCAAAACTTTGTAGTTAAGAATTACACCCTAATTGCAATATAGAACTTGTCCTAAAAACAAATGGGGGCATTTTCTTCCTTTGGTTTATACTATACTAGATGCCTAGAAGTAATTTATGAGATAATTTATGAATTGGCGTTGGCTAAGGAGCCATAGAATACAATTTTGTTCATTATAGAAGTCTCCTTTTCAAAGATGCAAAAAGACCCTTGTCTTTTTAGTAAACAATGCTACGCCCCTCAACATTGAGGTGCCTCCACTATCACAAGATCATCCAATGACAACATCAAAGGAATGAGTCTATTTCAAATTCATTACTTGAAGACAATCACTTCATTTGCAAAGAAGGATGGAGGATCTAGTCTTGTATTGGATGAGTATCCTATTGTTTGCAGAAGGCTCTTATGTTTTTTGGTATACTTCAAAAAATAATGTAAGCTTCAATTCAACTTTCTCTACATTGATTAGTGAGTCTTGTGAAATGGTTACATTGCAAAATGTATTTCAAGTTGAAGGGAATTTCAATTAATTAATTAAAGTCATGCACTTTTGTAAACTATTACATGTTGTTGGTAAAAAAAGGTACAATTACTTGTGGTTCTCCTCTTTGGCAATCAAAAATACTACATGTATGAATTTAACCTCTATAAATCAATGGTGATGAAGTGGAAATGGGTATAAAAATCACAAACTATTGTCAAATATTCCCAAGATTAGTGGCTAGAATATTATCAAGTGACTAAGCATTAAATCAAAGTTGAGATCAACTTAGCTCTAAAACATTCAAATTTTGATAGTAAAGTATTTCCGGGAGTATTTCATGTGGATGAATTTAACCTCTATAAATCAATGGAAATGAATTAGAAATAGGTATACAAATCACAAACTATTTTCAAATACTCCCGAGACTAGTACCTAGAACATTATCAAGTGACTAAGTATTAAATCAAAGTTGAAATCGACTTAATTCTAAAACATTCAAATTCTAATGGTAAATTATTCTCATAGTCTTTATTGATTTGTTGCAATTGGAGATTTCTTTCTACTTCAATCTAGCATGGTAAAACTAACAATTAATATAATTCCCTTGAAATTGAGGATTTTCAACCTTATTGCACAGGTGAAAGATTTACAATTCTTGTATGCTGGCTAGTAGTGACTACTTTACGGGTTGATTTTATGATTTGGATGACTAACTTCATGAAGTTGGGATTCATCTGGATTTATGCAATGACTCTCTTAAGCTGGTCGGAGTACAATCGATTGAATATAATACCCTGGAAGTTCCAAGCCATGGAAGAGTTAGACTATGCCGAGGCACTGATCAAGTGGAGCACACAATTTTTGTTGAAAACATTCAATGGGTTGCAAATGGATAGGATCTAACTATTTGTTGCCAAGCACTTGAATCAATCAAGTGCTTGTGTATGGTTTTCTTGGTTTTATGCAAGAGATTGATATACAATTAATGTCAATGTTGATTAATAAGGGTGTGAAGGAAGTCTCAAGAGAACACCATAAAAATGCAAAGAAGGTCAAGGGTCAATGCAAGATTTTGGTGTAGGACTGGCAATCCTGCGTGATCCTACCAGTACTGCACGTTTGCACTGCGCCTATTAATGTCAGCCATTGATTTCAGGCACTTGCAAGTCTGGGCTATCGATTTAGTACTACGCAAAACTATGCAGTACTATAGAGTGCTACAAAGTACTACTCAGGCCACTGGGAGCAGAAAATAGCAGAAAAGGGATATGTGGACCTTTTCAATTTTAGTAATTCAAAAAAGTTCAAAAAATTCTTTTAAAAAAATCCATTTTTCTATATAAAATTGTGCTTGCACTGCAACAAAAAATTCCTCTAGGAAAACTTTTCTCTCTCCATAGCCTTTGTGCGAAGGAAGGTCACTTTGACCCCATGTGCACAATAGACATATTACTATTTTCATAAAAACTCATCGTCACCCCTTGTAACCTCCATCTTGTCCAATTTGTGGCTTCAAATTTGGATTTTTGAGTCAAAAATAGGACTAATAACCTCTAAAATGGCCAAGGTAGACACCCAATCGGGGGCAGTTTAAAAATAGTAAAATAATTTTAAGAATTCTGAAAAAATTAATCAACATCTAAAACTTTTTTGTGCACCTTCAATCCAGATTTCAAGACAAACAAAGAAAATATGCAAAAGTTATGAGCTAAAAAGTACCTATTGGAGGTCAAAGGTACAAAAAAAAGGACAAGTGTTTCTTGCAATCACCCTCAAGCGTATGATTTAAAATCATGCTCTTCATTTTGAATGCTCAACTACCACTTCAATTTGAAATGGATTCCATTGAAGCTAGGTTATGTAATTTCCAAATGGCTTTCTCAGTTGACCACTAAGAATAGTGTGGATTTATGTTTTTTACAATTGTACAAAACTTTGCCTTTTTAAGTGAAAAGTACTAGTTGGATTTTTGAATGAATTAAATGTGAAGTTATATTACATCTCTAGTATTGTTATTTTGGAAAGGGGTGGTTGTAGGAAACACTTCATGTTTTTGGCTCAAAATGGTTTGAGTATTGTAATATTGTGACTTTTGGAGAAAAAATAAATTTAAGTGAAATAAAATATGGATAATTTATAAAGACTTCTAAAAATAGTATGTGAGTTAAAATCCTTACAAAGAAAAAATTTCTCTAAAGCTATGCTCTCTCAAAGAATGATGGAAAATATTAAAAAAATACATATTTTGGAATTTGATTTTTACAAAATAGTAAAAAATTCAAAAAAATAAACTATAAAAAATTATTTTTTCTAATTTGAATGTATTTCTATTCACCCATTTGCATCTTCAAGAAAAAAAATTTGTGTTCTCTCCATGTGTGCAAAGGTAGTGCACTTTGAACACATGTGGAAGGTCATTAGCTTTTTAATTTTACAAAATCTCTTCACAAGATTGTCTAATTATAGTAGAGATCTTGTTATCCTAATTATCACCTTCAAATTTTCATTTTGGATTGGAAATAGTAAAAAATAAACTCAAAATGACTAAGATAGACATCCAATTGGGGCAATTTAAAAATAATAAATTAATTTTTAAAAGTTGTAAGAAATGATCAAATGTCTACAACTACTCTATATACCTTCATTCCAAGTTGTACAACAAGTAGACATACTACGCAAAAGTTATGTATTGAGAAAAAAAAGCATGTCCAAGGCCAAAGGGATACAAAAAAAGGACAAGCATTTCTTGTAATGACCCTAAGCCATAAAATCAATTTTCCATGACAATGAAGATACATTAAAATACATCAAGGGGTGATTGCAAGAAAGGCCTCCCATTTTTTTGTTTGTTTTGGAATAGTACTCATTTTTTTCGGGAGTACTTTAAAAATAGAAAAACAATTTTTTTTTAAAATAAAAAATATCTTCAATGTATATTTCTTGAAGAAGAAGGTACCCTATGAAGGAAAAGTGAAGGAAAATTTTCTAAGTAGGTGAACTAGACAAGTGCAAAATATCATGAAAATGAGCACTTTTACATTTTTTTTTTGTAATAATTTGTAAAAAATAGAATTTTTTTTCTTTAATTTGGAAATTTGAGAAGGACTGATGGTGATGAGATTTCACCAAAAGAATGATTTTGAAACCATTTTCAATGTTTAGAATTGCATGCACAAGATGTCCCTATTTGCATGAATGTAGAGGATATAAAATAATGTTTTTTTAAAATTCTTTTTGGTGAACAAATGAATCTCTACTATAGAAATAGACCACATAAATTTCAAGTCTACATCACTAATTTTGGATACTCCACAGTACTAAAAACCCATAAATCGCAAAGTGTGACAAATTAGATAAATTAAAATTTAATTAGAAAATGATTTTTGAAAATTTCTAAAAAATAATGAATCTTATTACTATCAAGTTGGCCATATTCAATAAAATTTTCAAGCAGATTGGCTTGATTCCCCAAAAGTTATAACCAATGGCATGAAGGTCATTTGGATTGTGACGCCAAATAGTACAGCCCTTTCTTACAATCACCCCAAGGTAGATTTTCTTAAAAATCTTTTGGAGAGGCTCTAAAGCTTTATAATTCATAATGCCTTCCATCTTCCTAAACCCTTAGATTTGTGAATAGTGAATGATATAGATTTAGAAGTTTGTTGTGAATTATTAGACTTGATATTATAATTATTAGAAAACCCTCTATAACCAAAATAATCTTTAACATAGGTACATTTTACTTTCTTCAATGCATTAATTGCATCTATTGATGTATCAAATGTAAAAACATCATTGATTTATGTTTATATAATGACAACCAAATTCATGATTGTAACTCTATGACCATTCCAAAAATATTTAACAATATGGATTGGATGCCAATTCCATTATTCTTTTTAGGAAAACTTACTGAAGAACATTTCAGCAAATTTGGCTTCCCTAGAATGAGGTAAGCTCTTAAAAGCTAACTTAATCCATTATGATTCCTTAGATTAGAGTTATAAAATGGAATCACCATCATGGATTAAGATGTATCTGTCCGTTGATCCAACGGTATGTACTAGTGAACTAAAACTCCTCCATTCTAAAATTGAACTCCTTGATTTCTCTCCACATACGTTACAAGACTTGTTGCGCCGGAAGAAATCATACACCTACATTCCAAACCAGTTGCGTCCAAAGTCGCCACAAGCCCATAACTCAAGGTAAATCCCATATATGTTGATGCGTGCTATCGTAAACATACTACTTATTGTGTACATTTGGGTTTCAAATGTTTTTACGCAAGGTGGGTATCACTTTTTCACTATTTTCTTTTGATATTATCTTTGAGAAATGAGATAAGAGTATTTTGGGAAATGAAATGACAATTATATTTGAAAAGTTGTGACCTTTCTAAAATTAAGTTCACATGTACATGCACTAATGTATTATTCACTAACTGTATACATTAGATTTCACTACAGGAGGTACAATGTTGCCGTCTTCTTTGTAGGCATAGGAAGTTCATGAGGTTTTGTTACATGATACATGATTAATGATCAAACAGTCGATATTTCATTTGAGAGAATCAGATGGCTAAGATAAAAAGTGTACGGTAAGTGACATTGCACAATGTGGTGCTATGCATGGTAAGTGGTTGTGCATGACAAGTGGCATGTCTATGATGATGTATTTCATGTTACCCTGATTTGGTAGAGCTTGGCTGATCTAGGTTGCAATGGAGGTCAAGCAGGAGCAGATGGTATAGGAGAGGGTTCATAAACCGCTCAGGCTTTTGCACCTGTCCACTAAGAGGCTCTGAAATGGATCATTTACTATGAGAAAATGAATTGTGGATTACATTGAAGCATGCCAGGACTTTGTTTTCACTAATTGAATGGATGGTTTCAGAGTCCCATTGGGTTCATTCTCAACTATGTGGATAGGTGTCTCCTAATTATATTCAAAATGAGGATTGATTGTTGAACTACCTTCTCTCAAATGATAAAAAAAAATATGAAAGAATGATTTATTCAACCATCCATTTCAATTTTTGAAAGGGACGCATTTAGAAACAAATTATATCACTTTTGACATGTCACACTGCTAGTTTTTGAATCAAGCCAGATTTTTTTTCAAACTGCGCACATATGGATTTGCAAGGCCTACTGATCATCACTATGGGCCCTATGTCAGACTATGTTTGAAAATTCATAACTAATTCAATAATGCTTCAAAAATTATGAAATAACTTGTGTTAGAATCCTCATCTATTTCTCCTTGACTGAAAAATGAGTTAAAATAATTCCAGTCCAAGGAAATATGTGAAAAGGGGGAACCAGCCCTTAGATGGGTGGTTTCTGAACCTCTTACCTTTGCGGGTGGGGATGGTGAATCAAATTACCAGTTGAATTTGGTTTCATTGATTGATGGGAAAACAGTGAGACTTCAGCAAATTGTGGACTCATCTTCTGTTTCTTTAATAATATGGATTCGACTTTCTAAATTGGGAGTGATGAGGAGAGAGGAGGCAGAAAAATGCAGCACACAAATTGATCTGGAGAGTTTAACCCATTAAGGATCAGTTGACCACTTTTGGGTTGGTTTCAGGACTTTTTGTCTCCTATAAATAAATTTGTAAAATATTTGATTTAAAAAAAATTTATATACTTCTAACAAAACCAATTTCAAGAAAATGTGTGCAAAAATGAATGACTTGTGCTTGTCCAAACTTGAAATGGCATGGCCTTTGATATTGGAATTTTCAATGAGAAATGCATATTTAATGTAAAGGACAACTATGTATATGTGTGAAGGAATTAGTCCAAAGGTTTTTGGTCAATTTCTGAACCATGTACTCAAATTTACATCCAATTGTAGCAAACCCTATAATTAATTTAGCACTAGTGCCAAAGGATGTTTATGACACATCAATCTTTGAAGAGTAATTACAAAGATGTGAGCCATTGGATCACTTTCATTTTTTGAATGGTTTACGGATCTACCCTATAAAACTTATTTATTCAATTTGATCACATCTTTTGAGAGGGCACAAAATGGTACTTTTTTAGAATTGTATACAAAAACTACAAACGCCTCCTAAAATCGACCATGAACATTAATGAGTTAATTGGAATCAAAGTGCATGTATTGTTCTAAAGTGGAGTCTATTTCAACTATCCATGTATTTAATTCGGTATTCAAAATTGAGGGAGGTAAACTTGTTGCAAAGGAGTTCATGAGATCCATAGCTCTACATTCACCTTTCCATTTTGATATTTGTTTGTCTTTCAAAAGTGCACCATTCTCCAATGTTCAAAATTAATTGAATTTGATTGCAAGGCTCAGAACTGGAGTCTTGGACTTTGGAAAATGAGCGGATGCAAACCTGCCACAACTGTTGAAGAGGTTTACCTTCAAATAACAACGGAGTTGACAAATATGAGTAGTCCAACCTCTAAAGGCAACAACACTCAACAGCCAGTAATGCACAAACCTAGATTTTTTCAATGTTTCAATTAAAAGTTCATGTATCTATTGTCTCAATTTATGCTATGGAATATTTGAAGTAGCTATGGTTCTTCAATGTTTGCTAGATGTTGGTTTAGGGCTTTAGGGCTTTAGATTAGTTGTTGTTGCTATGACAATTGGTAGAATTCCCAAACAAGTCACAAATTGTAAATTTTGTTCCTATTTTGTGAAGTTGTCCTGAAGAGATAAATCCTTGTTCAAACCCCATTCATTCCAAAAATGAGCATGTATGGTCCTAAAGTGAGAAATTTTTCAAGGTGGAAAATCCTATTCAATGAAATCAATAGATTTCTTTTTGATTTGCAATGGATTTGCATCACCATGTGACCAAATCTCATGTCCCACAAACTTCAGCAACCTCTTCATAATTCTAGATGAATCGGTAGAGAGGGCCTCAATGCCAAAGAACTACAGGGCCCATCAAGGAGGACTTTAGTACAATTATGGAGTTGGCACAAGAGTTTGATCAGTTAGGGTGTTTGCCTATTTGAGACAAGAATTGATCAGTTGGACAATATTGGATTCATTTCACTGTATAGGATTTGCATATAAATTCCATATATCTAGTTTGAAGTAGGGTTTGTTTATTTGCATGTTTGATCGAAATTAGGATTTTTCATGGTTGCATTTATTAAAAATGAAATCAAGAGTTTAAATTTTTAGGTTTGAATATTTGCATTGATTGGGCATTGATCATGAAGTGAACAAATTGATGAAATAGAAGTGATTATTAACCCATAAATGCCCATAAAATCTTGTGTTTGTAGAACTTTGAAGGTAATTAAAACCTAATTAAGTTGTAATTTTTAGTAGTTTGTATTTTTGGAGAATTCTCTTCAAAGTCTACTATAAGCATCCAAAATTGAATCTTGAAAATGATTGACTATGATATTTCTGTTCAAGATTTTGTGCAAGGGTACTCATTGCAATCTTCACTCTCTTTAGTGTTGAGGGCTATTGGAAATGAGCCTCAACTCATACACTAGATCTTGGAGAAAAAATCACATTAGAAATTCATTTAAGAAAATTGTAGAATAGATTTTGAGAAGCCCATAAATTGATTGGGGCTATGCATGTTAGTTCCTTTTACTTGATATATTTTTGGTTACCAACTTTTTAGATTTGACATGTGAAAAGAAGATTGAAAGACTTCATATCACTTGCAATTTTAACACCCTCATGATGCAGCATTATAATCTTTCAATCCATAAGTGATTTTGTTGAGTTTTCTTTTCCTACATAATCTCTAAGTAACATGTCATGTTTGAATTTTTACAATTACATTTGAAAAAAAATTCATAAAGCTCATTTTAAAATTGATTTTTTGTTCACTTTAGAGAAAATTTCTAGAAGCTCAAAAAAAAGATCCTAGGCATTTAGGGGTTAAATTAGAACATAAGAGGATTTCTAGGCCCCCAGGAGACCGTTTCAGGGATGTTCCCCAAAATTGTTCCCACTGCTGCAGACCAGCCCCCTGCTGGTCTGAATTTTTGAATTTTGAAAAAAAAAAATTAAAATTTTTTTTTTCAAGAAACTTCAGAATGTATTAAAGAGAAAAAAAATGATTTAAAAAAATATTTAAAAAATATTTAATATTTAATTAAAATTAATAAAAAATATTATTTTCTGACGTGGCAGTCGCTCGACCACATCAGCATTGCGTTCCCAGAGTTCCCAATGCGTTCCCAGCGTTTGGGAACTCGCAGTCTCTTACAGCAGCTAAAAATCCTCTTATGTTTAGTCTCTTGGACTAGAGGAGGCTCAAATCTAGAAAAAAGGGAATTTTGATTTTATATAATGTAGAGTTTACATGATATTAGAGAATTCTCCATTAGAGTTTACATAATTTTGAAAACCCATTGCAAGGTTCCAGTAGGCTCATATTTGATAGAGGGTTGGTGTCTATTTAGTTCCTTGATGTTGAGAAAATGACCAATTGATGTCAAATCGCTAGAATTTAGAATATTTATGGTTGCTTTTGAGCAATTAAGATCTAAACATGCATATTGTAGAAGCACATCTAATATAGATTTTTAAAAACTCAAATATATTTATTAGGGAACTTAAACAAATGAAGGTTAGATTTGAATATTTATTGAATTTATTAGTCCTCTTAAACATCTCTCAATTCTAAAAGTTTGACAAGTTGTTTCTTCTTGATAGTTCATTCATTGATGATTTTTTGAATTTTAGTTTTAGAACCTTACCATATCCTATGGAAGCCTTCAAAGGCCATGTCCATTGAATCTCGTTGTATATAGTGATGTACATCAATTTATTCTAAAGTAAAAGCAATTATTGTATCCCTAAGGCAAAGTTAGTACATTGATGCTTACTAGTTAATTAAAGTTCCCAAAGAGTAACTTCAATACTTTAAAATTTATTTTTCTAAAATTCAACATTACATTCAAAATCCCTCATAGATTTTGGCTATAAGCTTCAATAACCATTTATCTTCAATTACATGTAGTTGAGAATGTGACAAACTCTTTTGACAAATACGATGGTAGGAGGTAAAACAACTCATGTGGGATATGTAAATGGTTAAAATTAAGATGAGTTTAACCACTCATAATTAAGTCAAAAATCATGAATTGCATTTAAAATAGAATTTAGGTAGTGTAGAATTATTATTTTTTGAAATACTTAAAATTAAGTTAATGTAGAAAATCAAGCTAACCTCCATCTCCAAAAATCCATTAAATAACTCAAGCAAGTAGAATCACACTACGCCCCATAAAAAGTACGTCAAAAAAGTATTTTTTTGGCAATGTATTAAGGTCAAAAGTACTTTTTTGGTTTAGAAAACTAAATCTTTGTTAATACTATTTAGCTCAAGAAGATGAATAATCTAGTAAGAATTAGTTTTCTATAGCCAAAAATTTATAAAGGTATTTTTTTCTAGCAAAAAAGAAGTACTTTATTGACATTAAAAGAATGTTGGATTTGTCCAAAATTAAGAAAGTACTTTGTGGAGGTTTCAAAAATTATTGAATTTACAATTTAAAAAAATAAATATGGAGATTAGCTCCCTTACAAAGGAATCTTGGTTAAAAATATGACATGGTTGCAATCATTACTGTAATTCAGAAGCCATTGTGGCATTGACATGACCTCTATTTGAGAAGAAATTAAAAAAAGTATTTTTACCTCTACAAAAGTATTGAGAATACTTGGAGAATTTTTTTCTAATATTATCTAATGTTTATTCCAAAGTTCCATTAGATCTCTACCATGAATTGTCCATTATTGTTGGAGTATATTTAGATGAGCATAGAGTTCAATAATTAAACTCAATAGTTGGTAAAAAAACAAGAAAAATACCCTTAGTACTTTGAGTACTTGGGATACAAAAATATACATTTAAAACACTAAAAGTTTTGCCAAAATTGTACCTAGTTGTACTTAGAGTGGATAGTCACTCACAAGGGGTTTTCCAAATAAATATATTAATTATTTAACATTATACATGTGTCACTTTCTGGTAGGCTATTAAAGTTTTCAAAACCGGCTACCCCCGTCCTGCTACAGTGAACCTCCTTCTACCACTGCACTACTCTACCTACAACATGAAACTGAGACAACCTATAAACTGTACACATATAGTCACCATAGATAGTGAGGAACCATGTCAAAAACAATGAAAACCATACATGATTGTAAAAATTGTATACATATTTCAAAAGGGATACAATACCTAGTTTTCTATTGAATGTGAAACTTTTAAATTCAATCTAAAACCCTAATTTCTTCAACAACTTCGTCTTCAATCTCATGTCTCATTCTCCTTAGTTGTCCCTTCACGCTCCTATATTGTCTACAAATGACAAAGAAAGCATTATAAATACAAAAAAAGTGAATAAAAAAGCATTAACAACAAGAATAACGAAGGCAATCAAATAATAATAATAATAATAATACAACCATCATAAAATGTCAACATTCAAAATTTCAAACATATTCTAATACTAAATTCCTTATTCAAAATTCACAAGAACTTCATTCTACCACAATTCAATTGAAAGAATCAACATGCTTACAAATCGAGATACAAATTGCCAAACCCTAAATCTTCTAATTTACCTCCAAATACTACACACAGTGATGCAAATTGCTTAACATGACATTGTAGTGCAAAATCTTTTTCTACATGCATCAAGTTGGTTTTCTAATTTCCAAAATGATATCAAAATTACTGAATTTCAAGCAAATACAAAACAATAGGTAGTTGGCTCTTCCAAAAGAATATAATAGCTAACAACTTAGTGAAACACTTAAGGTCCTATGTTTCATCGTTGGCCTACTTTTTGTATTTTGGTTTGCTTTGTCTCCTTCCATAAAGAGCTTAGTGTTGTTGGCTTATTGCACAATAAGAAAAAATAAAAAATCATAGGTCTTAGCATGTTGCATTAAAATAGCTTTCAAAAATTAAAAACTTCATATAGTACTTGCAAATATTGCTTGTTCAGAGGATCATTGCCATGACATTTGAACTCTCTTTAATGATTACAAAGAATAACATATTCATCACTCAAATGTACTCCACATTAAGTAGCAAGAACAACAATAATTAAAGCAAGAGCAATGATCAAGTACTAATAGGGAAGAAAGATGTTAAAAAAGATTTGAATGATCAAGTAATGTTAAGGAAAGAATGTGCATCCTTTGAACATTAAATCGTATACTTGTAAAACCTTTGATTAGTACCCTCCCACCAAAATCTTTTCATTGGTAAGAGGGCCCCATGCACCGTGGATGGTAACCATCAACGGACACCAAAATCTTTTCATACTTTGCGAGGAGGGGGGGGGGGAAGATACAGTTTGTAAACACCATAGATAGTGTAGCATGCTTTGACCCAAGCTTCTAACCAAAAGTTATAGACAAATTTGAAAGAAGGGTTGGAAGGAGCATTTTCTTTGACATTTTCAAACAACCCCTTTGAACTCTCAATTTTGTCTTTAGTTCTTATCAAGAGGCTCAAAATTATAAAATAATATTTGTAGACAAAATTTTAATTGATTTCAAAACTTGTCTTAGTTCAAAATTTAAAAGTAAAAAAATTCTATTATGCCAAAATGAAGCCAAAATTCTATTTTGATCACAAAATCCTATATTTTGACAACAAGCGGTCAAGCTCTCATCTTCAAATTATCCCACATCCTTTGAGGGTTCTTAACAAACAATGAATTTCATTATAAGAATGACTTTTCTATCCTTTAGTCCTACAAATGTCAATGAAGTGATTCCATCATTTTTGCATCAAAAAGTCTCTTGATAATGTATGCTCTTTGGACCTACCTTGGAGTTTGCAACTAACATTTGACATTTTTTCAAAATAATTTGGTCATTTAATTCTTGAGAAAAAATCACATTAAAATTCATCTTAATAAAATGTAGAATAGATTTTGAGAAGCCATAAATTGATTGGAGCTACGCATGTTAATCCCTTTTACTTGATATATTTTTGGTTATCAACTTTTTAGATTTGACATGTGAAAATAGGATTGAAAGACTTCACATCACTTTTGCAATTTTAACCCCTAAGTGCTCAAGTGACCATTTTGTGGTCGCTACCCAACTTCGGGCAAAATTCAAATTTTTTTTTTTCAAAATTTCAAAATATTGGGTTGTGTTTCAACATTTGCATTCAAAACTAAGATCTATATAGTCAAACAAAAGTTATAGCAAAAAAAAGGAGAAATAGCACAAAGTGTCTAAAATTGCTTAGTGTTGAAAAACTTACTATTTGGGGGAAGTATTGATGTTCTCATTAATAAATATATTTTTATTTTTTAACAAATCAATAGAAACCACAGTTTTGACCAATCAAAAAAAATTTCAAGTTCTAAAAATAGAAATTGTATTTTTGGTGAATTTTTGAAGTTATATCTTCAAAATTCATTTGAAGAGAATCTATAAATATTTTTTTAATTTTGATCATATGGATACTTTCTACTTTTTGTGCTTCACATTATCTTCTTTGATGCTAACTTCAAAAAAGTTGTAAGCGGCTTATATTTTATAACACATTTGTATTTTGTCCTAACCCCTTGGGCTTTTAGGGGTTAACACCCTCATGATGCAACATTATAATCTTTCAATCCATAAATGATATTGTTGTGTTTTCTTTTCCTACATGATCTCTAAGTAACATGTCATGTTTGAATTTGTACAATTACATTTCAAAAAAAATTCATAAAGCTCATCATAAAATTGACTTTTTGTTCACTTTAGAGCAAATTTGTAAAAGCTCAAAAAAAAGACCCTAGGCATTTAGGGGTTAATATAACAGATTCTCCCCAAATTATGAAAAATTGTAGGATCTCGTATGGTACACCACTTTTGGAAGTGTCACAACATGAGGACCATTTCAATCCTCCAGCTCCATACAAGCACTGATTACTGAGTATATTTGGTTTGATTTCTCATTGGGAGCACAACACACATCCTCAAATGCATCCAACTGAAGTCAAAGAAATCATCCATTTCTTACAAACTTTCATCCATCAAATTCTCTAAAATCAGTTTCCTTCATCCAAAATTTGACCACCCTAATATGTTTCGTATATATATTTTTTGACAATTTTCCCATTTATTCTTGTCTAAACGCAGTCAACTGAACTCCAAAATCAGAAGAAGACTCGAGCAAAATTGCCTGTGAAAAAGAAGAACAGTTGAACTTGACTGTCGTAACTTCAAGTTTTCTGCAGTTTTCCAATTGCTGGTTTCTTCCTCTGGTCTTTAGTTTCCAGCTCCGTTCCTCTTCTCTGAGACACCGGGTAGGAAGCTCACCCGTTCTTCTCTTTCATGCCCAGATTTCTGAAGCCATGAATTTCTGTGTGTTACAATTCCTGTGTGCTTTTATTGTTTTAGCTTTTCCATTTTCCATTCACCTTTCGTGGGTGTTGCGATTGTCGAAATTCCACAGCATGAAATGGCAGATTTGTCCATGAACACATAGCGCTAGGAGAGTAGAGTGCCGTCGTCTGGTTGGATGTTTTCGCCGTCACGCTTAATTAGTCTGCATTCGAAATTCTTACTGCGTTGTGATTTTGATTTTGATTTGTTGTCATCTTGAAGAGGCTGCTTCAGAAGTGCGCGATACCGAAGCTCAAGCTAAGAAATCCAGCAGCTTCCTCAGATTTCTTCATCGCTTCACCGGCTTTGACGATTTCTTAGATTGTCTGAATTGGGAGATGTGAGAACTAACTAGCTATGGAGCATAGTATCGAGGTAGCAAAGTGTCATGGACATACCCCAATTGTCATTCTTTCAAAGGAACAACTAAAATGGTCAATTTTGTTAAAATGGCGGTATTCCAAGTGCCATTTTGACATATTCTATGTGCCACTTTGACAAATTGCAAGTGCCATTTTGACATATTTTGTGTACCATTTTGACATAGAGGCCTAGAGGTAGAGGAAGAAAATGTGCCATTTTATTGGAATACCGCCATTTTAACAAAATTGACCATTTCTGATAATATAATTCAATAGCATTGTGCGAATTTGCATGAATTCCAAGCCAGTATTGATTATGCAATCTGTGAAATTGATTTATGATTGAATTATATAGAGAATGCAATATAGTATGAGAACATTCGATAATAATGGCACAAAGTGTGTCCCATCTTATTGGTTGGCTTCAAGCTAGTGACTCTCTAAACATATTAAAACAACTTCACACTCACTGGATTGGTATACACAAGTTTATGGATCCTCACATTGGATTCCCTATGAGCATTTTTCTCAAATTAACAATACATTGGGGATTTCAAGACATAAGGTGGGGCTTTGGGGGGGTTAGAAAATCAATGCATTCAACACAAGGAAATCAACACATTCTACAAATGGAAAATAAATGAGAAGAAAACATAAGTAGGTCAACAAAAATCTTGATTAGTTGTGTTGCCAATCAATTAATCCCTAAACATCCACACATCCCATGCTCTTCAAGTGGGACTCTTTTGTAGCCTTCTCAATCCCAACACTTGACCTTCTATAAGGGAAGTGAATAGGCTATGGCAACAAATTCAAGACGTAGAATACTGAAGCACTTTTAGTTTCTATCACACATTATGTACTTTCCAAACTAGTGTGACTTTGATGGGATAATTGGAGAATTGTTTTCAAAGATTAGTCATTGACCAACCAATCCTATGAGTAGTACCCAATCCTCTTCTTTGAATAGAGTTTTGTTTTTGTAATCTAAGGTGAATAAATTTTAAAGATTACCTCAAGGCAAATTGGTGAGCCAAAATTGATTATTATTGTCAAAACTATAGCTAAAAATCTTAGTAAACAACTTACAATATTATTAGTACAATGTCAAAATAATTTGGTGTTTTGCAACTAACTCAAAAACTTGCAATGAGACATTCAGACACTCATTTAGTACTATTGGTCTCCTTGACTCTTCAAAAAAAGGGATTTCATTTTTGCATAAGGTACACCCACCCAAAAGGAGCACCTCCTATTTCATACCACCCACAATTGAACCTTGAATGTCCACATTCATGGACCCAAAACTACAAACTCTCAAGAATCTATGAGCTATTAATGGAAGTTGAGAATTTTTTTGAGACAACCAATGGGAGTGGCATGGAAGCATTTCAAATGTTCAAAGGTGGCTCTTTAAAGAGAGTCTGCTGGCATGAATAGATATCGACTTTGAAAATGGATACAATGTTGTATGCGTCACATACCTCCATAATTACTTCAAGGGGGTTGATTTTCTTTCAAGGGGACGAGTATTCATACAGGAAAAATCATCAAGTGCACCCCAGCTATCATAGTCAGGGAAGAAAGTGAGTGGCAGTTTTGGTTGCTTCTTTGTTAGTCGGATAAGCCACAAAGTCTACAGTCAGGTCCAGCTCAATTACGAATTCTTGCATACACAGGGAACAAAACTTCACAGCTGCCAATTTTGACGCCCTCCCAAGGGCTGAAAAATTATTTTTTTAACATGAAATTTTTTTCACGAGATCCTCTCTATGTTAATAACACATGTGACAAATTTCAAGGTCAAAAAATTTACCAAAAAAAAGATATTTAGAATTTACTAACATGTGTAGTTAAGAAAAAAACTTCACTACTATCAACTTTGACACCCTCCCAAAAATTGAAAAAAAAAATTTGGCCATGAAATTTTGGTCATGAGATCACCTCTATGTTAATTATATGTGTCATAAATTTCAGGTTCAAAAAATTTATTCCAAAAAAGATATTCGAAATCTACTACCATGTGTCAATATAAGGGACAATTTCACTATTGCCAACTTCGATGTACATATTGGTAGATTTCAAATATATTTTTTGTGTGAATCTTTTGAACTTGAAATTTATCTTAAATGTTATCAACACAAAGATGATCTCATGAAAAAAGTTTCATGGCCAAAACTTTTTTTTTCAATTTTTGGGAGGGTGTCAAAGTTGGTAGTAGTGAAAGTTTTTTCTTAACTACACATGTTAGTAGATTTTGAATATCTTTTTTTTGGTGAATCTTTTGGCCTTGAAATTTTCCACACATATAATCAACATAGAGATGATTTCATTCCAAAAATTTCATGCCAAAAGAAAAAGTTTTCAATCCTTGAGACATTGACAAAGTTGACAGCAGTGAAAGCTTACAACTACACATGTTGATAGATTTTGCATATCTTTTTTTGGGTGAATATTTTGGCCTTGAAATTTTCCACATATGTTATCAACTTAGAAATGATCTTGTACAAAAAATTTCATAGTAAAAAACTAATTTTTCAGCCCTTGAGAGGGTGTCAAAGTTGGCTGTAGTGAAATTTTCTTTAACTGTGACTGCAAAAATTCGTAATTGAAAATGGATACAATGTTGTATGCGTCACATACCTCCATAATTACTTCAAGGGGATTGATTTTCTTTCAAGGGGACGAGTATTCTTACAGGAAAAATCATCAAGTGCACCCCAGCTATCATAGTCGGGGAAGAAAGAGTGGCAGTTTTGGTTGCTTCTTCGTTAGTCGGATAAGCCACAAAGTCTACAACAATCGGGACACTTGAACACAATGATGTGAAACAAATGAAATAATAACATCAAATTCACATTTGTGAGACAATCAGCAACTTGTTGGTTTCCATGCATGTCTCCGGCCTCCCTCCAAAACACGCTTTGAGAAATTCAACACCTACGTTACTGGAATGGCTACAGTAGGTTCCCCCCGCTCTGTGGGAGGGAGGCAATAGAAAAGTCCCCTGAAATCCCATGAAGTAAACCACGTAGTGCCATTGGTGCTCAGTCAGTAGCCTTCCCTCTGAGGTGTAAATATTTTTTCTGGAATTGTCCCTTTGCCTTTTTCATCTCACTCCAGTGGGGTTCCTCCCTGTTTGTTCAAAAGGAAATCAAACTAAAAAATGGGTACTAATAAAAGGCCAGATCTTGTATTTATACGTACATGTTCAATATCAAGATTTTTGGATGCATAACTTCTGTGCATACACCCCTGGAGGACACATTCTCATTTGCTTCACTTTGCAGGTGGCTCAATTTGAACACCCATAACTTACATTCTCTGCACTTCCACCTGTCTCTACTATCATAATAAGCAAAAAAAAATCAGCTCGTGTACCAAAGTCGACAATTGTCGGTGCTACTCAAAGATTCTCATTATTTAATGTCTGAAGACTTTCTTAACCATTGTGTGTCGTGGTAACTTCGAAGACGGGCCCATTTGCATGCATGACTTTCGAATTCAGTTGTCATTGAGCATTTGGTTTCTATTCTACTCTATTTAACTCTAAAAGGCTTGACCCTGGTGACCGTGAAATCATCCATTTTGATATTATGGGATCACTTGTTGAAAAATTCCCAATAGCGCTCATTGCAAGTCAAAGTACTGTAGAAGATGATTGTCCCTTTCTACACAAAATTCCGAAGATGACTAGATGCACTTTCGTCCCGCAGAGTAAGATTTTCAGTCATCCATTGGACGTTTGGCATCCGTATTGACGTTCCAGGGTTGAGAGTTGATTCTCGAGAGCCCCTCCCTTGCCCCCATGTTCAACAGACTTCCTACGTACTAAAAATCTAAAATATGTGAGTTGTCGAGAGTAAGGTAGGTACACCCAAAAGCGCCCTGTTCCTAAAAGTGCCATCTACAGTGCACATACATTTCCGAAATCACTCATGTTCACAGACTGTAGATGGCACTTTCAGAAACAAACTTTGATTGTTAATAACTTTTGCATACGGTATCCAAATCCTGCGTTCTTTAGTGCGTTGGAACATGCTTTCATTTGCCAACAAGACTACATAAAAATTTGAACTCATTAATAGCAGGAACTAGGCTCAGTATGAATAAGTGGCGCTTTTGGGTGTACCCACCTTAGTCTACGTACTTTCAAGATAACCCGCGTGGAACAAAAGTTCACCAGCGCGCTGGACTACTTACCGTACGTACCTGTGAAGTCCAGCTGGTACTGTAAGTCGGAGCACTGTATACTCCGTCCACACTCATCGACCACCGACTGGCTTAGTGAAGTCAGTTCGCTGTTTGCAAATGAAATAAAGGCTGTGAGTTGATCAGTTCCAGAGCAGCTAAGCAGTAAGGCTTACTAAATTGGCCTCAGTACTCATTAAAGTAGTCTACGACCTTGAAGGAAGCCTTGATATTCTTTGCTTTGTATGCATGGATTTGGCACTAATTTAAGTGGAAATAGTATATTCTTTTATTTTTTGGAGATGAAATCACATGTCTTCTATAGATCATGAATTTTCCTCACTTTCTTTTGTAAGTATTTGAAATTACTTTGAATTTGAAAAGAACAAATGGAAGAGAATTAAGATCAAATACAAAACACTTAAAAAGTCTAACATTTTTTTACCATTTTTGGACATGCTTTGCCAATTTCTCATTGACTTTCATCTTGTAGGTTCTTTTGTTTTGAAGAATTTATATTTTGTCATCCAAATTCAAAGTTCAAATATGTTTGTGTCTATTTAAAGGACTTCTTTATGTGCTTCCAATGCTAGTATTCCCAAGTTCTACACTCAATAGGGGTCTTAAAAGAACAAAAAAATTAAAGGGAATTGTTCTAAAAAACTACAAATGTTTGAAACATGATGTACAATCCTTGCACACTTTGATAATTGGGTAGTTGCAAGAAAGGGTGAACATTTTTGTAGCGTTTTGCAAAACTAGCTTTTGTCCAAGCTATAACTTTTGAGTTTTAAGCCCAACGCCAAAAGCAAAAAATATATTTCTAAATGTTTTGATTGAAATTGTATCACTTATTTTTCAGAAATTTTCAAACTAATTTTATATTTAAAAGTCAATTTCTCTAATTTGTCACACTTTCAATGTTTTTTGTTTTTTGTACCAAAAAGTATCCAAATTTAATTATTTAGGAAAGAAATTTTGGTGGTCTATTCCTACACTAATTGGACATGTCCCATGGGAGGGGCATAAAAAAATACATTATTTTATGTCCTCCATGTTTGTCCAAATAGGCCAAAACAAAGGGTCCATTGCGCACACACTTCTAAATATAGAAGATGGATTGAAGATCATTCTTTTGGTGAAATCTCATCACTATAATGTCCTTACAAATGGACAATTTTTAGATTTTTTTAGTTCACTATAATTATTTAATTAAAAATACAAACGTTGAAATACTCCTTTTCTACCTACAACTCTACATGTCCCAAAAAAGGAGTATTTCAACGTTTGTATTTTTAATTAAATACTTATAGTGAACTAAAAAAATCTAAAAATTGGCCATTTGTAAGGACATTATAGTGATGAGATTTCACCAAAAGAATGATCTTCAATCCATCTTCTATATTTAGAAGTGTACGTGCAATGGACCCTTTGTTTTGGCCTATTTGGACAAACATGGAGGACATAAAATAATGTATTTTTTTATGCCCCTCCCATGGGACATGTCCAATTAGTGTAGGAATAGACCACCAAAATTTCTTTCCTAAATAATTAAATTTGGATACTTTTTGGTACAAAAAACAAAAAACATTGAAAGTGTGACAAATTAGAGAAATTGACTTTTAAATATAAAATTATTTTTGAAAATTTCTGAAAAATAAGTGATACAATTTCAATCAAAACATTTAGAAATATATTTTTTGCTTTTGGCGTTGGGCTTAAAACTCAAAAGTTATAGCTTGGACAAAAGCCAGTTTTGCAAAACGCTACAAAAACGTTCACCCTTTCTTGCAACTACCCAATTATTGATGTATGACAAAGGTAGATATTTATATAGTGTGAAATGTTGGTTAATTAGTATGGGTCCCCTTAAATCCCCTATTCAATGTAGTTAGACATAAGTCAAAAGGTGGTAATGAATTTGGAAGGCCGATGTAGAGGGCTCACTGAGGATGCTCTAAATTCTCCTTCTAGCTATGATAAGACCTCAGCTACAATAGGGGGTGTCAGGGCTCCTCAAATAAACTCAATTTCTCAGGGACCCAAGTTGGTGAGATATTTCAGGAGCCAATGAAAATTGCCGTAGAATGGAGGAGCCGTGAGACCCATTTCTACTGTTCGCAATGATTATGCAAGAATTTCAGGTTCACAGAGCTGGGTTGGGAGCTTTGATACTTGTGCCAAATCAAGGGTTTTAAGAAATTCTTCAAGAAATATTTTCAAAAACGCCGTTTCTTCACCCACGGAGGAGAAGAAACAGCACTCCGTTTCTCTGAGAATTTCACGTCCGCCTTTTGCTCCTGGTGCACCACGTACTCTTTCTCACGGAAGTCTAAGGACTTCGGAAGTGCCGTGACACCCCTAATGAAACCTATAACCGTGCAAACTCTCGCACTGGTCGAAAGTTGCGTGACGGAGTTTGACGCGATTTGAGCACTGTTCATCTTCTTCTTCCTTTTGAACCACGTCTCGTTCAGGAAACGCCACCATTTTGTCTGTAACTTCGGGAGAGACGGGGAGAGACCAAACCTGTGAGATTTCAGGTACCAGACGAAGTTTTAAGTGCTGTGTATCCTCTGCATCAGGGCCTCAGGCTCTCATCCGCACGCTCAAAGTTTTCTCTTGCTGCTTACGAAACGAAGACCGACGAGGGTTTCACTGTACACTACAGTGGAGTCCGGCTGTGATTTACAGGAAAGGAGCTTGGTATCCGTAACAGGTACGACTTGATTTTTTGTTTCTGGTACCATGTAAATTTAGGGACCATTTTCAGTTCATTTGTTGGCTGTCTGTCCAAGATCTTTTTTGTTGCACGAGTGTGAGATTCATGACAGATCTGGAATGAATTGTGTTTCCGTGCCTTGGTTGTGCAGGTTGAAGAGCGTGTTCGTGAGCATGGGTTTCGCATGACAACTGCGAGTCTAATCTAGTGTGAGAGGTGGCAAGTTTTCAACTTCACTACGTCCAACTTCCTTGTGTGATAACCAGCTTTGGAGGTACCAGATTTCAAGCTCGGTGACTCGTGTGGATACGGCGGGCGTCGTCGAGCTCCTGCGCTTTCGTGGACGCGAAGATCTCTCCGTCGCTCGCTTGCGTGCCCATCCGGCGAGTTGAAAGCAACTGGCGAGGTGTTCGACTCAGAGACTGTAAATCCCATCTAAGGTACAAACTATTGGATCATGTAGTACTTGTGTGACGGTCATTGATATCGATCAACAACACGAAGTGTGGTGTGATCATTTTAGGAGAATGATGTCAAGTGAGTTTGCAGCATCGCAAGGTTAAATTGGCTTCAACATTTCCAGTGACAAGTCTTGTCAAATGCACTCTGAGGAAGATGTAGCTTTGATCATGCACGTATGCATCAATTCAGGAATGGTCTCATTCAAGTGTTTTGTCCGTTTTCCCAAGTAACGTGTGCTCAAATCACAAGTGCCTGTGGATGCTGGCTCAAGGCCATTTTGCTAATTCCACACTTCAGGACTTCAGGAGCGTACGCTACTTACGGGTATTTGAGTTTGTGTGGGTTTTTGAAGCTTTGAAGGGGGTGAGAGCTTCCACGGGCTTAAGAGTGCTGGAGTCTGATTCTGAATTTGAAAAAAATGCACTAGGTCCACTAGTTGTAACTTCCACATTTTCTGATAATGGAGGCAAAATTTGGGCTAATATGGGCTTTCTTTTCAGTACTGAGCGTGAGTGGAGAGGAGTCTTGATACGAGTTTTAGAAGGCTCGGTTTCTGGCAAATTCTATGGATAGGGTGGAAACACCCAAAACCGTCCAAATAAGGAATTCAGCATAGTTGGAGGCATTTTTTTTTAAATGATATTTTTCTAGTATTAGCGAGTGAAAATCATGAATATTAAAAAAAAATTTAATTTTTTGGAATCAGTCTGTAATTCTACAAATTTTCAAAGTGCTGGTTCACTAGACCGGTAGAACCGTTCTATAGGTGTACCTTTAATTGAACACCTGTTGAAATCAGCTGTCAGTGAATGAAAACTATGCATGTGTCTTACAACTGTGTCAGCAAATTAGAATTAAACATTTGTTAGACGCTTTAATGAATGCTTATGGACAGATTTAGTAGTACTCTAGGGTCCAGAAATAGGTATAGGGACGGAAATGGGTGTTTCTCCCTTAAGGCAACAAAGTTTTTGAGAGTAGCGCTTGACATACCTTGTGGTGGTTGGGCCAACGTCTTGAGTGGTAGGAGGTGTGAATTGGGAGAAAAGAAACAAATAGGTATTGAAGTAGGGTCGTTGCAAGAAAGACTTGTCCTTTTGATTGTCCCCTAGGCTTTGGACAAGTGTTTTTTTGTTTATAATTTTTGCATAATATGTCCATTTTCTTTGAAATTTGAAATGAACATGAAAGAAATCTAAACCTTGGAAAGGGTTGTTTCAATTTCAGTGAATGTGCAATTATAAGGAAATAAAAAGGTAATTTTTTTTAATTATATATTTTTTAAAGAATTTTTTTAAAAATTATATCTTTTTTCAATTAAATAAAAAATATTTTTCAACTTTAATAAAATTATTATTTTTAAAATTTAAAATTTTAAAATTATTTTCTGAATTTAAAAAATTATTATTAATCGAAAATTTGATAAGGCCATGAGCTGACTATCCATCTTATAGATTCTCTCATTGTCAATTTGGATTGATTTTTGTAGTAATTGCACACTGTCATGGATACATTAGGCTTACATTTGGGCTGAAATGTTCCTCATAAAGTACATATAGTAGTTGTACACATTATATAATAATTTTGAAATTTTAAAAAATTATTTTATTATTTTTAAATTGTTCCTTTCTTAAAATATTAAAGTATTCGCCTTCCGCATGTGTTTAAAGTGCACTACCAAAGTTCACTTGTAGATAGCACAAAAAAAAATTTGAGGATAAAAGTGGATGAGAAGAAGCACCTTCAAGTGAAAAAAAAATGGATTTTTTTGTTGACTTTTTAAAAAATTTACTATTAAAAAAAATCAAATTTCAAAGTATCTATTTTCTTGCATTTTTCATCACTCTTTGAGAGCATAGCTGTTAAAAATAATTTTTTTTAGGTTAGATTTTTCTTTCACATATTATTTAGAGGGCTTTACAAGTTAGGGTGATTACTAGAAATTCCTTGCGTTTGGCTGATTTCTTTGGGAGTATTTTAAAATTTTAAAATTAATTAAATTTTTTTTTAAAACATGAATAATGTATACACCTCTAAGACAAAGGTTTTTAGCGAAGGAAACGGATACAAAAAATTCTCTAAGTAGAAAAACTTGAAAAGTGCCAAACCTCAAGAAAATACATGCCTTCATGTTTTAATTAGGGAAAAATAGTAAAAATAAGTATTTTCAAAAAACAAGAAGTGATCATTTGCAACAACTTTATGAAGAAAGTCATTCATCAAAAAAACCACCAAATTACTAGAAAGGTAGAAGTCTTCTAGAATACCATCTCATCCAAATTTCATCTTAAAATCATTTAAAAAAGTACTCCATAGTACTAAATATCCCTAAACTATAAAGTGTGACATCCAATTGAGATCTATTTTTGGATAGTAAATTATGTTTGAAAATTATAAAAAAACTAGGAAAGGTTTATGATAGTTATAAGTACCTTTTTGTACAAATCTTCAATCAATTGAAGCCAAAACAAAAAGATTATAGCCAAAAAACACATGAGCATGCAATGTGCGATATAAAATAACACAAGTGTTTCTTGCAATCACTTGTTAACCATATTTTATTTAATTAAAAAAATCTATTTAAAAAATTACAATATTGTACTCTGTAGCATTCAATCATGCCATTTTGAGACAAAAACATTAAATATTTCTTACAATGATGCAATAGTACTAATTGAAGGTAGTGAAGTATCATGGATGTACACCAATTTTTTCCTTCTATAGGACAAATAGAGTAGCCTATGCCTGTGAAATGAGCTTTGATATTGTTTGCTTTGTATACACGGATTTCCCACCAAATTTGAGTAGGAATTACATTTTTTGTTTTAGATATAAAATCACATGTTGTTTGTAGGTCTTTTTACTTTTACATTTCATTATTTTTACCATTCTTGGATATGATTTCATTGATTTTTTTTCTTTGAGCTTGCTTTTGAAGAGTTTATTTTTGTCTTCAAAATTCAAAATTCAAACACATTTGTCTCTAATTAAAGTTTTTGTTTGAGGCATTTCTTGATGGACTTCCTACTGTAGTATTTCCAAGTTCTTATTATGCATCAGTTAGTATTGAATTTGGGAGACATATATTCAGGATGTTCTAAATCTATTTTCTAAACATGGTAAGATCTTAGCTACTCTATACTAAAATCGCTTTGTCAACCTATGATTGGGTATTTTCACATAGTTTGTCCAATAGTTTTTGTATGTAAGATTGATGTGCTTTGAACAATGCTCATCTTCTTCCTTCCGTTCTGCTACAATATGCTGCCACTTTGCACCTATAGTCTATTACTCTGGGAGAGACTAGAAGATTGAACTTGTGAATACAAGATTCTAGATACTAATTTGAATGCTTTGTATCTCGTGCATTAGGTCTATATACACTCATCCTCAAATTCAAAGTTATTTTTTATAGTGGTATTGAAGGTGGTAGCATTCCTTGAAGTTCTTTGGGAAACATTTAAAAGTCTAGGCTATGCCTTTTCATGGCATTTTAATTAGCAATTGTTTCCCACCAATGTTGGAAGGAAATTGTTGTAATGAAGGCAATTGATCTTAGTTTGAAGTGGTGGATTTAACTCATAAAATGACACCATCCACTTTAATTTATACCATTTTTTATAGGATACGCAAGGCACTTATGTGGAGACGAGATTAGTATGTGCAATAATAGTTGTAAGGTACACAATGGTGGAAATAGTCAACGACCCTTCTCATGGAAAAATGGTAAGCTTGTTCATTGCTTTTCATTAGAAACCTTGCACATGTCAATAAATTTGATAGACATTGACACTTCACTTGATTTTTTCCATGTTGTAGTCTATGCTATAAAAGCCCTTTTTTCTAAGATTTGCATCATTTGTATTTTGGGATGTAGTTGGGTGATTCTATCTATCAATTCTACCAACCTAAAGTATCAGTACAATTGGAGGTGGTGTTTATTCATGGACTGGAGCATCACAATTGTGGAGATGCATATTGGGAGACTTGGTTGGCTCGGGATGGCACATTAGACAACATTTGGCCCATGACATGGCTCCCAAATGAGTTCCCATCTGCAAAAGTCTTTACATTGAAATATGATGCCAGCACAAAGCAAACATACATTGTTGGAAGGATGGACTTGTATCTTGTAGGAGAGAAGCTTTTCCATGAAATGACAATGTTTGGTGAAATTGGACAAAATGGAGTCCCAGTGGTGTTTGTGTGTCATGGGTTTGGAGGCTTGGTGGTTAAACAAATTGTTATAATGGCTATGAATCGCTCTTCACAAGATCTCAAGGCTCAAAAGTTGTTGAAGAACATTGGGGCAATTTTGTTTTATTCAACCCCCCATCATGGATCAAACCTTGAGATGTTTTCATCATATTTTCATAGCATTTGGGGTAGTGAAAAGGGTCGCTTATTGGAGAATTCAGAAGTGTTGAGTACAAATACAAGTCGCCTCAACCAAGACTTTATGAAAGTTGCTGAAGAGAACTCTTGGTACATTGTATCAGCAAGTGAGATGCATGTAATGGAAGGAGTAAGTCATTTCTAGATGTCTTGGCTTTCATTGTTTCTTTGAGGTTAAGTATAGTTTTAATTTAGGTGTCAATGATCTTTCTTTGATATCCATGCTTCATCTACTAATATGAGAAATTGGTGTCATATTTGCCAGTATCATAAAATGGTAGTGGATGAAGCATCTTCAAGATTTGAACTTGGTGAACACCTTGCCTTGAATGCTCATCACTTTGATGTTATGAGACCCAAAACCAAGGATGATTCTAGCTATTTATTGTTGATTAATTGCTTGAAGAAGGTTTTGGACAAACACATGGTCAAGCCTATTGTAGAAGAAGAAAGCCTTGTACCGGATAGCTTTGTGGGAATGGAGAAACAAGAGAAGGACATTAAGACCAAACTACAAGAAGTATCAATTGTAGGATTGGTTGGGATGGGAGGTATTGGAAAGACCACATTGGCAAGAGCAGTGTACCAATCGATACACAATGATTTTGACAAGAGGTGCTATTTGGATGATGTAAAATCAAAGGCAAGCTTGGATGAAGTATTGATTACATTGCTTCAAAAACTCGAAATCAAAGATAGAGGCACTGGTCGTATTGTAGAGCAAAGTGGTTTACAAGACTGCAAGAAGAATTTGTTGGAAGATCTAAAGACGTGTGTACAAAACTATAGAATATTGGTGGTTATAGATGATGTAGGGACAAAGGAGAACCTTGATGGTTTGTTGAAGGACATGGATTTCTCGAATGGAAACAAGGAATCCAAAATAATTGTTACTTGTAGAAATGGGCAATTGATAAAGGAATATGTACAAAAGAGTGACTGGTATGAGGTGGAGCCTATGAGCTTTGGTCAAGATATTGAACTCTTTTGTTACCATGCATTTGAGAAAGCTAGAACTATAGATCAAAGGCGTGAAAAACTTCTTCATTTTTTGTCAAAGGATTCTTCAGAACACTTGATTTCAGAATTTGAAAGCATGTGTGATGATGTTGTGAAGGCTTGTGGTGGATTGCCATTGAGCCTTGAAGTGATGGGTTGTTGCTTGGGAGGTTATCTAATGGATGATGGCCTATCCAACAACGATTGCCGAACTTGTTGGAGAGGGGCATTGGCGAAATTAGGGCGTGCTGAGCCTTTGGAAGGGGAAGCCAACAATGATAGGCTATGGAAAGCTTTGCGAATTAGCTATGATTGCTTACACGAGAATGAACAAAACATATTCTTGGATATTGCATGTTTTTTTTGTGATTCAGTGCGATATGGTGAACGAACTCTTCTGCGGATATTGGGAGGCAAACCCAAAAAGTTGATTGAGCTTACAAATTTGAAAGAAAGATGTTTGGTCAAGATAAATCAAGAAGATAGGAATGTGACCATGCATGATCAATTGCGTGATATGGGTCGTAGTATTGTAAGGCAACAATGCCAAGGACGTTTGAATGAAATGACTAGATTATGGAATATTGAAGATGTGAGCAAGGTTCTACAAAGCAATGAGGTAGTTCTATATCATTCATACGATTTCTTGATTAAAGTTATCCAAGGTTTGTTTATCTATTAGCATCACTTTTAAGATTTATTTTAGATATGTAACTTTTTTTTTGGTGATGACAGATAATAGCTCCTCAAATACAAGGTTTGTCATTGTATGTGAGGCATATATCATCAATGGCCAATATGGAAAGTAAATCAATTGGGATTTTGAAACGATGGAAGATTTTTGGCAAGCAAAAGAGAATTAGTTTGGAATGTCGTGCAATGAGGTTGTTAAACCTTCACAAAGTGCAAGAGAATATTACCAAAGCTATTAGCATCAAGGGCTCATCACATATCGAATGGCTTTGTTTGAAGGGAATCAATGTGTCTAAATTGCCGAAGTTTGTGCAAGTTTGTAATCACTTACTTGTTCTAGACATGAGTAATTGTAGGAATTTGAAGAACCTTGATGAGTCCATTAAAATCTTGGTTAACTTATTGGAGCTCAATTTGTCCAATTGCACAAGCCTTGTGAGTCTACCAAATTCTATTGGTCAGTTGGTAAACTTATCGGAGCTCAATTTGTCCAATTGCACAAGCCTTGTAAGTCTACCAAACTCCGTTGGTCAGTTGATAAACTTATTGGAGCTCAATTTGTCCAATTGCACAAGCCTTGTGAATCTACCAAATTCCATTGGTAAGTTGGTGGACTTATCCACACTTAATATTCATTGGTGTAAGAGACTTGAAAGTTTACCCAATTCCATTGGCATGTTGGTCAAGTTATCTACACTTGATATTTCTTGGTGTTGGGGGCTCAAAAGTCTACCCGATTCCATTGGCAAGTTGGTGAACTTATCCAAACTTGATATTTTGGGTTGTGAGCATTTTAAAAGTCTACCGGATTCTTTTGGTGAGTTGGTCAACTTATCCTCACTTAAAATTTCTCAGTGCAATGGGCTTACAAGTCTACCAAATTCCTTCGGCAAGTTGGTCAACTTATCCTCATTTGAAATTTTTTATTGTGAGAGGCTTACAAGTCTACCCGAATCCATTGGCAAGTTGGTCAATTTGTCCACACTTAATATTTCTCAATGCAAAAGGCTTACAAGTCTACCCAATTCCATTGGCGAGTTGGTCAACTTATCTGCAATTCTTATTTCTGGTTGTACGGAGTTCACAGGTGTACCCGATTCCATTGGCGAGTTGGTCAATTTATCTAAACTTTGTATTTTGAATTGTTTGGGGCCTACAAGTCTACCCAATTCCATTAGCAAGTTGGTCAATTTATCTACACTTGATATTCATGCTTGCTCTAGGCTCATAAGTCTACCTAATTCTATTGGTGAGTTGGTCAACTTATCATCACTTCGTTTTTTTTATTGTAATGGACTTTCAAGTCTACCTGATTCCATTGGCAAGTTGGTTGGCTTATCCTCACTTGAAATTTCTCAATGTAAGGGGTTCACAAGTCTACCCAATTCCATTGGTGAATTGGTCAACTTATCCAAACTTAATATTTATAATTGCAACAAGCTTACAAGTCTACCTGATTCCATTGGCAAGTTAATCAAATTATCCACACTTGATACTTCTTGGTGTAAGGGGCTCACAACTCTACCCGATTCCATTGGCAAGTTAGTCAATCTAACCTCACTTCAAATTTCTTATCTCAAGGGGCTCTCAAGTCTACCTGATTCGATTGGTCAATTGGTCAATTTATCCACACTTAATATTTCTAGTTGTAAGGGGGTCACAAGTCTACCCGATTCCATTGGCAAATTAGTCAACTTATCTACACTTGATATTTCTAGTTGTGAAGGGCTTAGAAGTCTACCTGATTCCATTGGCAAGTTGGTCAACTTATCCACACTTGATATTTCTAAGTGCAAGGTACTTACAAGTCTACTTGATTCCATTTGCAAGTTAGTCAACTTATCCTCACTTCGAATTTCTTATTGTGAGGGGTTTATAAGTCTACCCAATTCCATTGGCGAGTTAGTCAACTTATCCTCATTTGATATTTCTGGTTGTGATGGGCTCACAAGTCTACCCAATTCTATTGGCGAATTGGTCAACTTATCTTCATTTGATATTTCTCGTTGTGAGGGGCTCACAAGTCTACCCAATTCTATTACTAAATTGATGAATTTATCCACTCTTGATATTTCTGGATGCAAAGTGCTTACAAGTCTACTTGATTCCATCGGCGAGTTGGTCAATTTATCCTCACTTCATATTTCTTGGTGTGAAGGGCTCACAAGTCTACCCAATTCCATTGGCAAGTTGGTCAATTTATCCTCACTTGATATTTCTGGTTGTGAGGGGCTTACAAGTCTACCCAATTCTTTTGGCAAGTTGGTTAACTTGTCTGCTCTTGATATACATGGGCGCAAGGTGTTTAGAAATAAACTAGATTCCATTGGCAATTTGGTCAACTTATCTTCACTTCATATTTTTTATTGTGAAGGGCTTACAAGTCTACCTGATTCCATTGGCAAATTGGTCAAATTATCCTCACTTGGTATTTCTCATTGTACGGGGCTTTCAAGTCTACTAGATTCCATTGACAAGTTGGTGAAACTATCTAAGGTGATTACAAATAACACTTTTATTATTGTTGTGTTTTTGGTATTAGAAGCATGAATACTACTTGTCTAGTGAGTACTTTAAATACTATTAAATTAACACAAGCTAGAAAATCAAACAAATGTACATTAGTAGTTTATAGTGTAGCTTGCAATGTACACCATGTCTTTAGTTTTTTGCACTATCTACTTCTTTAGAGTGTTGGAAGAATTATAATGGAGTTTGGATGTAGGATGTAGGCAAAATTAATGATAGTTTTCTTATTCATCATATTTAGGCATTGAGTTGTTGTTTGATTGCAATTTACAGTTCACGATGGCGAATGTTGATATCTGGGTTGATAGGACATCTCGACATCCAGAGTCATGTTCGAATGTCTTACGTCTACATCCGCTGCCACCCAGTTGTTATTTGACATTTCCGTTGAAGACATCTTTTATTCTAGATGAGCGACTAGGCGCATCAATGCGGATGTGCTTTCGGATGTACTTTCGGATGAATGGCCGAACGGACCTTCGGATGAGCTTTAATGGGATTTAGAACAGGCAGGTAGATAGGCTTTGAATGGGCTTTAGATGGGCTTCTGATGGACTTTTGGGTAGTCATAAATGTAGACAGGTGGACGAAAAGGTAGAAGGGTGGATGAGTGGAAGGCAATTACTCAAGGACATATGAAAAAATTTAGGAGAAGCCAAAAGGAAGTCCAAGTGTGTCAACTAAGTAGGTTTAAGGTGTTAGGTCTTCTTTTATTGTGCTTTTATACAATTTACCCATGTAAGTGTGTAGATGCATTAAAAATCAATGAAAAAATAAAAAATATGCTAGAGGTTTACTTGAAGTAGATATCAAATCTTCAAGTACACTTCAACACATTTAAAAAAAAAAATTATTGTACATATTTAATAGGATGATAAAAAATGTGTTTGAAATATGCTTAAGGTCTACTTCAAGTACACCTCAAGCACGCTTATACTTTTTCTATTGAGCATGTCATTTAAAAAAATTATTTTGCTTCAAATTCAATGAGAGGATTAATAATGTGCTTGACGAGTGCTTGAGGTAGACCTCAAGCACACGTGAAGTACACTTTTACTTTCTCCATTGAATACATCATTTTTAAAATTGATTTTGCTTCAAATTCAATGAGAGAATCAAAAATGTGCTTGAGGTATGCTTGAGATGTTTTTGAAGTAGACCCAAGCACACTTCAAGTACATTTTTATTTTCTCCATTGAATACGTCATTTTTTGAAATTTATTTTACTTTAATTTGAATGAGAAGATTGAAAATGTGTTCGAGGTGTACTTGAAGTAGATCTTAAATATACTTGAAGCACATATCAAGCCCATGTGCTTGTCTACCTATTTGACCGCCCCGGTTGACCGCTTGACTGTCCATTGTCTAATTGTTGGTCCGTCCAACCATTCATTCATGTGCTTGTCCGCCTCTTTGCTTACTATGTGTGTATTGTTTTAGAAGTTTGGAAGTCTTCAAGTACTCGAACATTGAATTTTGAAAAAGACTAGTCCATTTTCATTCTTTTAATGACACTGTTGAATGCTAAAAGTATCCAATATAGTATGAATGTATGAAATGGTAATTCCAGTTATTCCTCCACACATTTACATCCTAAGCCTTGAACCTTATTCAAATTTCTAATTTTATATTAATTATCGAAAACATTGGTGCAATGTGCACAATATATTTGACTTTCAATTTTTTTGTGAATGTCATTATCAAAATGTAATACATAATATGTAAACCTCATTAACTCATTCATTTATTTTTCTAATGTTTTGTGGGGTTTAGGACATCAATTATTATTTGGCGTTGAACTATACAACTACCGAGAGAAAAGTGAAACATTCAAATATGACCAAAAGACTAAAGTATTTCTTTTAGTTTTTTACTTTTATTGTAAATTGCATTGATAGTTCAAAACACTAAGGTATACATACTATAAGAAATAAATCAATAATTTCTATCGTATTATTTTATTATTCTATTAGAGGATGCTATTGAAAATAGTCAATGCATATTAATGTAATTTAATGTAGTAGAGTATAGTAGTATAGATCAAGGTTGAATATTACATTCATATAACAAAAATATAATTGAAGTTATTATTGTACATCCTTATACTTATATGTACATCCTAAATTATAACTCATCAACAATATTTTGTATATCAAAAATATTGGTGCTTATTAAGTAAAGACTCAAGGGGGACACTTCCCGCATTTTAGGAACCTATATGCGGCAGAACATAGGATGAGTTTAATTCATTTGGGAAATATTTATAAATTTTTATTAAAAAATTACATATAAAGTACGGGACATGAAAAGTGGTAAGTCCTTTATAAGTAATGTAGGTAGCCAAAACATATGGTCCATTAATTTTTAGGTACATGTAATTTAGAGGCAAGAGAATTGGATCGAAGGAATTATATTTAATAAAGTCAATATAGTACTACATCAGAGTTACAATATAGTAAACAGATGAAGGTGCAATTTCAATACAAATGAAGGTGCAATTTTTGGGTTTAGGGACTTAAGGTTTTTGTAGGTAGCTATTGTATGTTTTGAATTCTCGAAGGTGTTTTTGAATTTAGGGTACTTTTTCAATACCTTGCACATTTAGTATTTTCATTGACTTCAGCTTTATGTTTTTGAACCCATTCTTCATAAGGCCTCTAATTCAAAGTATGACTTTCAATTTTAATGTTTTGTGTTTAATTCATTCATGCTAATTGGTGTTGAAGTGTGCTTATTTTTTATATTTACATGGCAATGCATGTGAAAGTATGTATGTTCAAAGTGCTCTTTCAATAAAAAAATGCATTTCCTAAACCTTGAACATATCATTGTTTGAGATTGCATAAGATTTTGAGTTAGAAATTGAATCTTTTTTTCTATGATTTATTTCCTTGTGACTTTACTTTCTCATTATTTTTTTTATTTAGTTTTTTTACTTACAAAAAACATAGGCTAAAAAAATTTGCATTGACTTAGATATTATAAGTAATGATATAAAAGATTATATAGGAGATTTTTTTGCATTAGGTAATGATAGGGGCCCTCTAAATTTTGCCTAGGAGATATATAGGCCCCCAAAAAATACCCCTCTACTGCACATGGGGCCGTCAAATGTAGTGAGAGTGTCTCCCGTGAGAGTAAAGAATGAAATTAACCTTCAAATATAATAAGCAATGTTAGTCTTGTACAATAATAAAAAATTATAGACCTTATATATGTATGTTTGTAATGTATTTCTACATCAAAAATGATATCATGATATACCTCTATTATAATATGAAAATATTAAATATATATTTAATGATTTGAAGGGTTTTCCCAAATGTAGGTGTAGATTTTAGGATTAAGGGTGCATGCCAAACTGAAAGAGTCAATACTATTATACTACAATTGTACAAGCTATTTCATTAAATGTTGCATGAGATGGTGTTGTATTGGAAAAATGAGAAATGGAGAATGATCCATGTCCCCATAAAGCTCCTAAAGTATTACAAA
This sequence comes from Thuidium tamariscinum, assembly GCA_947034885.2. Classification (NCBI taxonomy): domain Eukaryota; kingdom Viridiplantae; phylum Streptophyta; class Bryopsida; order Hypnales; family Thuidiaceae; genus Thuidium; species Thuidium tamariscinum. Next base: position 12,901,944 of record OX344758.2, read on the forward strand.
AGCCAAACATAGATTTTGTGTAGTATTAATCCTTGAAGGACCATTTGTCGCTTAGAAGGACACCTTAGATTTTGTGAAGGTACCAATGCTCTCAATTTTTGAGTTTTTGTCATGATATTTAGAAATTTTTCTTGAAGATAGCAAAATCGATTACCTCTATGGAAATAAATTGTTTTCTCAATTGATAAATAAGAATACAAGGTATGCTTACAAACAAAAGTTATGCTCAAAATTAGAGAGAGCAAGCAACAAAAAGGACTTTTAAAAAATATATATTTTTATCTTTATTTTTATTTACTTTTTCTCGCACATTATATTTTTGTCTACATAGAAAGCTTAGATTCATTTCATTTGGACAAGTGATGTAAAAGTTATGGATAATCTTCTTTATTGTACATGGTTTAGTTAGTTTGTTAGAAAAATATCACCATTGATATTAGTGAACTCTAATTCCATCTTACAGATATTAACAAAATTTAGATTTTCTAGTATGCCAAACCTACTTCTATTTAACTATTTTTTTTAAAATGAGAATTAATTTTTTTTCTTTAAATTCTTTCTCTTAGAGTCTCACCCAAATTCCCTTCTATCAAGCATTAAAGCTCAAAACTTTGTGGTGTAAGAAACTTAAGTTAAAAAGGTTCAAAGTCAAATAATGTAGTCCCACAACTTGCCTGAAACTTCTTCTTCTAATATTTTTTCCTCTAAACCCTTATATCTTGCAAATAATGTGGTCAAGATTTTTGAATTCATTCCAAGAATTCTCATATATTTAGGTGTAAGATCCTACTATTCCTCCAAAAAAAACAAGGATTTGGTTAGAGTAAATCATGAGATATTATTTAACAAAGGAGAATGCTCTCTTAGATCTAATGTAATCAATTATGTATACCTTAATGTCTTCAACTATCAATGAATTTTACAACAAAAATACAAAACTAAAATAAATACTTTAGTCTTTAAGTCATATTTGAATATTTTACTTTTGTATAGGTAGTTGTCTCGGTAGTTGTACAGAGTTTAGTGCCAAATAATAATAGATATCCTAAATCCCACAAAACATTGGAAAAATAAATGAATGAGGTAGTGAGGTCTACATATGTACCACATTTTGATAATGACATTAAAAAAGAATTGAAGGTCAAATATATTGTACACACTGTACCAATGTTTTTAGTAAGTAATATACAATTTGAAGTTTGGATAGGGTTTAGGTTTTAGGATTTAGGATTTGGGATGTAAACATATGGAGAAAGAACTTGAATTACCATTTCATGCATTCATACTACATTGGATACTTCAAGCATTCAATAGTTGTCATTGAAATAATGGAAGTTGATAGATCTTTTTTAGAATTCAATGTCCTAGTATTCAAGGATTTCCAAAATTTTAAAATAGTAAATTCATAGTCAACAAAGAGTCGGACAGGTGCATGAGTGAGTGGTTCGACGGTTGGACAAGTCACCAGTCGGAGAGGTGGATAGGTGAGCAATCAAATCGGCAAACATGCAAGTACATAGACGGGCTTCATACATTAGGAAAAATTTGGACCCTGAAAGAACCCGTGATTGCGATGCCGTAGTAGTGCAATTAGGGAAAATATTTATTTTTTGGAAAATAAAAAGTTATTTAAAAAAAATTAAAATTTTTGAAAATGACACATCGAATATGACAATTTAAATTTTTTTAAATTTCGAAAAATATTTTCTGTATTAGTACCGCGTTGTGTTGTGAAACAACTCGTTTCAGGGATCAAATTTTTCCTAATGTGTTCTTCAAGTAAGCTTGAGATCTACTTCAAAAACACCTCCAACGTACTTTCAATTCTCTTATTCAAATCGAAGTAAAATAAATTTCAAAAAATGATGTGTTCGATAAAAAAAGTAAAAATGTGCTTGAAATGACTTTGAGGTCTACCTCAAGCACACCTCAAGCATACCTCAAGCACTTTTTTAATCCTCTCATTGAATTTGAAATAAAATAAATTTTAAAGATGACATGTTCAACATAAAAAGTAAAAGTGTGCTTGAGGTGTGTTTGAGGTCGACTTCAAGCATTTCTCAAGCACATTTTTAATCCTCTCATTGAATTTGAAGCCAAATAAATTTTAAAAATGATGTATTCAATGGAGAAAGTAATAAAAATGTACTTGAGGTCTACCTCAAGGACACCTCAAGCATACCTCAAGCATATTTTTGATCCTCTCATTGAATTTGAAGCCAAATAAATTTAAAAAATGATGTGTTCAATGAAAAAAATAAAGTTTTCTTGACGTAGACCTCAAGCACACCTCAAGTACATTTTTGAAATTCTCATTGAATTTTGGATAAAATAAATTTTAAAAATAATGTGTTGAAGTATACTTGAAGAATTAAATATTGATATCTACTTCAAGTAAACTTCTTAACTAGCAAATTTTTATTTTCTCATTGATTTTGATGCATCTACATATTTACATGGGTAAACTATACAAAAGCACAATAAAAGAGGACCTAACACCTTAAACCTACTTAGTTGACACACTTGGACTTCCTTTTGGCTTCTCCTAAATTTTTTCATTTCTTTTCATATGTCTCGAAATGATTGCCTTCTACTCATCCACCCTTCTACCTTCCCGTCTATCCGTTTGCCTTTATGATTGTCCATCCAAAAGCTTGTCCAAAAGCCCCATCCTAGGGAAAAATGAGTCAAGAAATTTGTGAAAATATCTCTACTCCAAATCAACTCAATTTATAAGATTCAATCTTCTCAAATGTAGATTTATGCCTCTAAAATCTAACTTTAGTGTAGATTTTAGTATACAAAAGTAATACAATATATAGATTTTGAAGGTTCAAATCCATTTATTATATAGATTTGGAATTTCCAATCTTAATGATTTGTACATTTCAAAATTTTAAAGTAGACTCGTGCTATATTTCCAGAGTTCAAATTGTAGATATTATATAGATTTGAATTCCACAAACATTTTAAAATTTCACTTATTGTAAATTTTTTTAATTTCTAGAATATACACATACAAGAATTGGTAGATTTTTGTAAGTAGAAAACTATGCCTCATAAATTCACAACTTACAACTCTTTTGTATCATACCTCTTGGTATCCTTAACAATTGATATGGAATGATGACAATTTGTAAAATCTACCAAATATTAGATTGAAACAATATTGAAATGTAAGATGGAGTAATGTGTTGTAAAGTCTACCAATTTAGATTGCAAATAGGGGATTTGGAGAAAAATTACAAAAATTCTTGCAAAGAAAATCCCTGACTTTCTTATGTATATGAATTCTTTAAAGATCTCTTCACTATGACATTAGAAAACAAGGAATCATAGAAATTGGCATAAACTAGTAGGGAAAAACTACATTTTTTCCAAGTAATCACAAAAAATACTAAAACTGTTCTCTATAATGATTGTCTTGGTTGCCTACAAGAGATTGATAATTCATGTCAATGTAAGTCGCTAAATTGGCACATTTCTTTAAAATGGTGCAAAGGGCTCTAGAAAAAAGAAGGAAATGAAATGATTTAGGGATGGAGATAGGGGGGTGAAGATACTAGCTCAATAGTGTACAATGACGAGTCGTTTGCATCTTTTTCATGCATGTTACAATAAATAATGTAAATTATGTCAAAATGGAGCATAGAGTAAGGCCAGTTTAGCTAAACTAAAGTTCATATTTCCGTCCCAACTTTTGCAAACTGTTGACATTTCACTATTAAACCACAAAGATTTGACTCTTATCTTACAATAGAAAATGGATGATCTAGTCATCTAGTTCTATTGGATACTTGGGTAAGCATTGAAATGAAATCTTAAGTGAAAAAGTCTCTTGTAATTTTGTTGCTACGTTGTCAATTAAATTGCGTGGTCACAAATGGAGCCAATTGAAACTTTGTAGTTGCACTTCCAAAAAAACTAAGTCCTCTAACTCCTCTTCTAGGCTCGTCTCTTAGAATAGTAGATTCATTGGAAGTTTTATTCCCTTGAAAATAAGCTTAGAGGCTAAAAAAAGTTCTTTTACTTTGATATTTTGTTCAAATTGGAACATTTTGGTTGACTAGAGGGCTTAGAGTGGTTGACTGCTTTTTGATAAGTCAACAAGTCACGGAAACAATTATCTTAATTAATACTTAGATTTGACATTGTGGATTAAATTGTGCGAAATGACTACCTTGAACATTATGATATCAAACACAAGAAATAGCTCAAGTGTTCAGCTACAAGTAGCAAGGACTGTTATTTTCGTGCTCTACCTTCCTATTACCGGATACAACCTCAACAGTTGAACCTTGTTTTAACAATCATACTTAACCCTTAAAGGACGGACCTATAATCATTGATTTCAAACCTCATTGCCCATCACTTAGTTTGTTGCCATTTTTGAACTAGTTATGTATGAAAGTTTTTGTATCATTAGAGGAGATTTCAATAAAAAAGAAAAAAGATTGAGTTCCCACACAGTGCAAAACTACAAGAATTGTAGATTAGTAAAAAGTTGATGTGGTCAAGCGACAACCACGTTAGATTTTTTTTTTTCAAATTTTTTTTCAGCTATTTTTTCAATTTCAGTGGCCTCCCCAATTTTTTTTTTCTTGTATTTATATTGGCTAGCTACTATCAACCATTCCCTCATTGTTGCGGGAACAAGGAGATCGAACTAGCTAGAAACGGCCCTTTAAGGAGCCAAATTTCATCTAATGTTATTTTTCAAGGATGAAATTACAAGTCCTTTGTACTTCACAAAAACTTTAGATTTTTTTGTGGGGAATTGATTTTTTGAAGAATTTAATTTTGAAGAAGAAATGAAGAAAAATCACATCAAATGGAAAATTATTTCAAAAAATCTGAAAATTTTACCATGGATGTATATTTCACTAACAAGCATTATGGTGTAAGCTTAGTTTTTGTATCATTCTATTATTAAAATACAATGGATATTGAAAATACATCCAAAGTTCGAAATGCAATTAAGTATTCAATATTATAAATTGTCAAATTGGTGTAGAAATTGGAATAGATGACCTTCATTTTTTTTAGTTGATCTCAAATTTATTAAAAATCATTTTTGTAGAGAAATTGTACATATAAAGCAAAGAGCAACAACTCCGCCAAATACACAAAAATAGCATATTTTGTAATTTGTTTTTTTACTAACTTTTCATTCATTTGAAGACAAACACAAGGAAAAGTACAAACTCAATTAGTTACTCATCATAATCCTCCATGAAAGATCAATAAGAAAAAAATGGATGAAAATTGCTTGCAATCTCTCTTTAGATCAATACATTCTCATCCAAAAGCCATGAATTAACATTGCTAGCATTAAGGGGTTAATATTGAGGGTGTGAAGAGAGCCTCAAGAGAACACCATAAAAATGTAAAGGAGGTCAAGCCTATGATAATTTATAATCATGCTCTCCATTTGGGATGCATAGCTGCCACTTCAACCTAAAATGGATTCCATTGAGGCTAAATGATGTGAATTTCAAGTAGTTTTCTCCATTGATAACTAAGACTAGTCTAGATTTATGTTTTTTACAATTGTATAAAACCTTTCCATTTTAAGTGAAAAGTGTCAATTGAATGATGAATCCCCCTTTGAAGAGCTGAAGTTGTCAACACTTTTGTTATGTATAGACTTGGCTTCTGGGATGATGAGAGAGACCTTTCAATGCTAGAAAGGGCGCTTTATAATAGAAGAGGCTTGAAAACTACCTAAGCTTGAAAATCGTCCACCATCTCAAATGTACATATTTTGTACATGTTGTTTTTCCATCTTTATAGGAATGTACAAACAATGTACATTTGAGAAGGTGGGTAGTTTTAGAGTCCTATATCATTTCAACTTAAAAATTTCATAACTAGTTCCATAAAGCTCCAAAAAATATGAAATAACTTGGTTTAGATGTCAATTCCTCTAGTCTTATAAGGAAAATCTACTTTATAAGGAAATTTTACTGAAAAGTAGGTCAAGAAGTTTCACCTCCCCAAAATTCAATCACAGCCCTTAGATGGGTGCTTTATAGACCTCCTCCCTTGACTCCTCAAGCTTCCAGGACAAGTTGATATAGGGGATGACCTGGTTGTACAGGCTTCACAACTATGAATGTGATATGTAGACCTCTAAATTGAAACTATAGAATCGTATTGTTGTCTATACCTATCCTAGTTTTGGGATATGCTTCCATAATACCCAAATTCAAAAGGGATTAAATTGATGTAATGGCTAATTATTGTTGATATTGCAAATACAGTTGGAGGAAAAATGTTGTTAAATCTAAAGCCTCTTCAAGTATCTGGACTAAAGAGAGCAAATCACATGATGTAAACATCATTAGCATTTGGATGATAGCTTATTAGTGTTTGGACAGGGACGTCACTTTGATTGTCTTGAATAGGAAAGTGTTAAAAAAAAAAAGGTTTACAATAATTGAGGTTGCTGACGTTGGGAAAGATGGCATAAAATTACGCGTCAAATGCTTAGTAATCACCTCCAACAAATTAGATTCCTGATGGAAGATTGATGGAAGATTGATTGACAGACTAGAGTGTTCTGTGCCGTAAGGTAACCACAACCAAAAAGTAAAAAGTAAAAGTAAAAGTAATTTTCTAATTTTTTAATAAAAGATTTGAAATTTAATACCTTTCTTGTTGTTGGTCAAAATACTACAAAACTAAGCCTTTGTATTCCTCCTCACCAAGGACTTTCCAACAATACCAAAAATACAACAAGAAGTCCAATTTGAGAGATCTCAACATAACTATTAACCCCTAGAGGACCATAACTATGTTTCCACCCAAACTGCTCCAGAGCTGTCATTTCTAGGATAGCTACCAAATTTCATAAAAAAACATTTTTTGACATATGTAACCGTAGGATATTTTAGTGCACTAGTTTGGGAAGATGTAGAAAAAATTTCAGAAATTTCCACCATGTAGATTGCAAGATATTAGTGTTTGAAGTTACAAAAATCATTTTTTTTTTCACTGCGAAAATCCAGGCAGCTACACTTCAGAAGGCTACAATTGTATGAAAAAATTTCCAAAATGGTTTCAATTCTTTGGATTCATTCTCCAATTCAAGTTGGTTACATGCTTGAAAATTTTCATATCATTTGGAATTGTACAACATGTACAAAAAAAAATAGTAAGTAGAAAGAAGTAGAGAATGATTCAAAATACAAAAATGGTAACAATTTATTTATTGAATAAAAAAATGCCAATCCCAATGGTTCAAATATTGTAATAAACAACCTACACCCAATGTTTGTTTGTTTTCAAAAATATTGAAAATTGAGTAAAATAAAGGACCTCAAAGTTTATTTATAGAGAAGAGAATCCATAACTACCCGCAAACTAAAATTCTTCATAACTTTTGACTCATTAATCCAAATGGAATGATTCAAAGTTTTCCATGTATATATAAATCTATGAAACCAATTTCAAATTTTTATTTCCAAAAAAAGTGATTTTTTCTGATCTGCCCGAATGTGAGCACTCCTAATTCCACCCTCGAGTTAAGAGTTTTTCACACGGGTCCTGTGTCTAATTGAGTTTTCTTTCTAATTGGGTATTAAAAGAAAGCCTTCCAAGCAATGAACTCTTTTAGTCACGTCTTTTAAGTGTTTCTAATCTGATTTCATGGTTATAATTCTATCTATTCTATTCTAAAATTCAACCAAGCGATCCTACTCTGTTCTTATCTTATCAAATGATATTACCTAAATCTAATTCCAAGCATTTGATAAAAAGAAACTTAACAGTAAAACAATGAGAATGAAAATCAAATGTGAGCGGTTTACCTCCTCTGCGTAAATCTCCATGGTCCCGTCATCATACATCATCATGTGTAAATATTCTCCCACAACCTCGCCATCAAAATCATCCCGACTCTCCATCTAATTCATAATAATTCTCACGTTGTTGGTCAATTAATTTTGTCTTGATTAAAAAGAAATTAAAGGTTATGTAGCGTGAATTCAATTGCGTATTCTTTTAATTCCTAGGTTCCCGGTGATTAGGAAATACGGCAATTAAATTAGTCTACCTAGTTGGTTAATGTCCTATTCTAAAGAAATCAAAGGAATTCTATTAGTTAACTTATTTGTTGTTCTTTGTTTTTATTTTAGTTTTCCATTGATATTATAAAATTCCACCAAATTCCAATTGAATTAGATTAATTTGGATGGAATTTTCCTTCAAATCTTTTCAAATCCAATTTATTTTTGAAATTATTTTAATCCCAAAGAAATTGGTTGTCAATTTGTTTGTTTTCCTTTTGGCTTATTAGAGTATTTTAATCAAAATCTATCATCAAATCTTTTCAAATCTAATTAATTTTTGAATTTGCGTTAATTCTAAAGAAATTGGTTGTCAATTTGTTTGTTTCTTTTTTGGCTTATTAAAATATTTTAATCAAAAACTATCATCAAATCTTTTCAAATCTAAGTAATTTTTGAATTTGCGTTAATTCTAAAGAAATTGGTTGTCAATTTGTTTGTTTCTTTTTTGGCTTATTAGGCCTAATAAAACAAAACCAACAAAATCCAAGCCGTCTAAGAATCTAATTAATAACTAACTACCAAAGAATGTAGAACATACCCCAAGAATAAAAACCAATTCGATAGTGAGATTCCTAAACAATGAGTTTTTAATTGCCAAAGGTCAAACACAAAGAATATAGCACCTTATTCAATAGTGAGATTCTTTTAAGAAATGATTTTTTAATGCCAAATTCCCTCACGTGGTTATCTCTCACGTAATCCTTCTCCCCTTAATTCCTTTCTTCTTTCTCAACCTTGCACTTAGTTTTTTGCAATGTTTAGTGAAGAAGTTGGCTATGGAGTTTTGAGTGAATAGAGCTTCTAGGATGGAGTGTCAAAGTTGCAAAGAGTAGATTTTTAATGTAAAATCAAAAGTGGTGGAGGAGTTTTAATTCCACATCTTTTGATTTTCGATTAAAACCCAATTTTTGTAATATCACTTTTCCAACCCAAGTTGGTGTAAGGAGCACTTATTTGTTTTGTTATGTGTGTGTGTGTTGGCTATGGTCTGTGTGTTCTTGTTGTTTGGTTTGTATTTTTTGTTTTTTGTTTTTCCTTGGTCGGTCCCTGGACTTGGCCTGGCCTAGCTTGGCTCCGCTCCCTGCTCTGACTCCGCTCCCCGCTCTGTCACGTGGCGCTCCCCCGCTGGGCTGACCCCGCCCCGTCATCCGCCTACGTGGCGGCTTCGGATTGGGCCAGGGGGGGAGTCTGCTGCTGCCTTCGGGGAGTCTACTGCTGCCTTGCTCCGTCGGTCTGGCCTTCTGGCCTGGAATTTGAACACTAAACCGAATTTTGGGATTTTAAACTAAAGGAAACTTTGGATACTAAACTAAAGGAAATTTTGGATACTAAACTAAAGGAAATTTTGGACACTAAACTAAAGAGTCATTTAAACTGATGAAGCGGTGGTCAAGATTCTAAGTGCTAGTTTGGCCTGCAAGGGTCCTTGTCAACCAAAGGCCATCAATTGTGAAGTTCAATCTTAGAAAGAGTACACTTGATGGGTTTGGATGTGAGTTTTATAGGTTTGAGTGTTTTCCCAATTGTTCCTATTCAAGTACACTTGTAGTCAAGGATGTGTTTAGTGGTTTATCCAATTTCTTGAGAGGTAAGGAATAGCACCCTCGGATCAAATGCACTTAGGTGCAGTTTGTTGCGTAGGGTTATCCTTGGTTGTCGCGAAATTACTTTAGTATTCCAAGTATTTAGGCGCAGAAGGAGGTACACATGACAGTGTTTAACCGAACTTCCACTGGAAAATATTTTAGAATATCCACAACTTAGTACTTTAAAATCTGGGACCAAAGGAGGTACACATGACAGTGTTTAAACCGAACTTTGGCACCAAATTCTTCAAGTTTCCAAAAAGAAGGCTTAGAAGAGAAGTTAAGGTTGGCCTAATGGCAGAGGGAAAAGGTGGATCTTTTGAAGGGGCCCTAGGCCTCCAAAGTCCCAATAAACACAACAAGACTTGGCCAAGAATTTTGGTCCAAACAGTGCTCCGACCACGTCAGTAGCACAAGTAGTATAACAAACTATCGGTATGCAAAAGAAAAGGGTACTGGCAACCTCGAGGGGGGCCCTTATATACCCGCGGCCGGGCCCCTCTCGGTAATTGCCAGTGAAAACATTTTGTTACTTTCTATCCTAAACTACCCTAATGTAATTCCAAAATATTAGTTGTTTAATGGTGGAAATTTCTAAAAACATCCCCATTTGGCAAACGAAATCTTGGCCAAATCAAATCCAAGATCTTAACCCAAAATATTTTGGAATTAATCCTAATTTACGGAGATATTTTGCAAGTTAACCAAAAGTCATTTTGAAAATTGTCTTTCTTTAGCCCAAAGATGGCTTTTTACGCAAGAAAGAGATCTTGACCAAATCCAATCTTTGATTTTCCAAGAGATATTTCCAAAATCACCTCTAATTAACCGCAATTAACGATTAAAAAGTCAAACTAAGAGCTGACCCTCTCTATCTTTTAGGGAACAACTCGAAACGGAAAACCGTCTACGCCATTGTCTTTAGAAGACCCCAATTAGCCTAAGAGACCCCTTACCCCTCACTCCTAGGCCATTTGCGCGCCCAAATTGGAATTATTGTAACTCCAATTAAAAGTCAAAAATCTAACTTCTAGGATTTGCGCATTTCGATGAATCTGTCAGGCCAGGGTTGTTAGGAATGTCCGTGAGAGTAAGGAATGACTCCTCATTTGCGACAATCGGACATCATTCGCTCCTGATACGCTGGTCAACCCGCTGCCAACTTGTAACTTCCAGTGAAATTCGATGTTGATGCCGGTTTTGGTAGTTGGAAATGTTGGAATGTCTTCAAACTTGACTGAGCGCTTATTAAGCACACAAAAGCCTATCCTAATTTTTAGTGAGATTTTACCGCATCGTATGTAATTTCTATGAATTTACGAACATTTCTATGTGCGGTTGACTTCCCATGGAGTCAACGTGGAATCTCGGAAAAATCCGAAATAAATTGGGTAACATCTAGGGCACTCCTAGATTCTTGGTGTAAGTCCCACGCAACCTTGTACCTTTCTAATTTTAGTAATTTGGAATTACTTTGCCCAATTTGGACAATTTAATTCCCGATGCCCAGGAATCTTGGACAATTGTTGGATTCTTGTTCGCTCCTGGCATGCTCCTACCCTTGGAACACCTCTCTGTAGTCTTCAATCTCCAATCCTCCATCTTCTATCTCGTGAAAGTTCAAATTCTCCAAACCCATTGTGGTGGTTTTACTTTTAAATTCAATTTGTTCCAAAATTGAACTTAAGCCCTGGTAACTCTTCTAGGCTCATAGTAGACTCTTTTAGCTTAGTCAGTATGTCATGTGCATCCTTAAAAGGTTGACTTTGCATAGACAGACACTATGACTGACTAACTCTCGATTCCTTATTTCTCTCGGAATTACTAAATCTTCATATAAACTTGCTTTGGAGACTTAGAATAATTCAAATTTCTAGGATTAGGAATTTTGGCATAGACTGACACCAAAATTCCCTCAACACTCTTTTTATGTCTTTTTCTTGAATATTTTGGATAATTTTCGCTATTTAATCGCGAAAAATAGACCCAGAGTCTTGAGTGCCATCTCGAGGGCTCACACCGAACTGCCCGAGTTGAGAAACAAACAACATTTTATGCAATAACTTTTCAACCATGTAGTCAAAAGTCACGAAAATTGTTGGGATTTGAAGATACTCCTCGTCCACACCTTCTAGTAAATTTTGGTTCCAAAGTATAGAAATCTCTAGCCACATGTACCTGCCCAAAATTGCTATGTTGCTAAAAAAGGCATGTTGGTCCTTTAGGGGTTAAGAATAGCATTCTATTGATACACTCTCTACTATAGTTATCTATAGTCATAAAGACATTTAGCCATAAGATTAGAATCATTTGGACCAATAGGAGATAAGAACCATTTTTTTCTCTCTTCTACCCATGTTTCTACTTTCTTCTAAAATTTACTTTTTCTTTCTTGCATATTTTGGTTTTGTTTCATCTTTTATTCTGAATACGTTATCAACACACTCTTTGATGATTTTTTACTTTTACTTTGAAATTTGCACTTGTAATTTTCTTTCAAGTTTTTCTTGTTTTTGAAGGAGCTTCACTATGTTCAATCACTACTTCACTTTGTTTCCATACCACTCTATGCACTTTGTTTTGGTCTCCTTTTCTAGTTTACAATGACTACTTCTACTTCTCCCATTGCTACATCTAATACCATACTAGTTGAAGCGCCAAGACTTCAACTTCTTATTTTTTCGCAATTGAGCGCTGATGAAAGCAATTATCTATTATGGGTAAAGACTGCAAAGGCGCACATATATGCAAAGAATTTAAACAAAACTATTGCGTTTGACAAGGATTTTCTTGTAAGTACCTCTATTTTGGCCTCTCTCTGTTTAAAAACTTTATTTTTGCTCTGTCATCACCTTGATCCTTTGTTGTAGCATCAATATTTAGAATTAGATAAACCCAATGAGCTTTGGCAAAAGCTTAAATCACGGTTTGATCACCAAAAGACATTTTTCCTTCCTAGAACTAGTAATGACTAGACACATTTATGTGTGATGGGTTTTCCAATACTAGTTTCTTTTAACAATGAGTTGTACCGCATTGTGTTACAACTATGCATGTGTAACCAAACCATTATTGAGGAGGAAATGATTGATAAGATTCTCTCAACATTTCCACCAATTTTTGTTATACTTGCTCAACAATACAAAAATATGAAATTCGTAAATCATTCAAATCTCATGTCTATGTTAATTTTAGCTAAAAAGCAAAATGAGATCCTCAGTCTTGCGTAATGTAGAAGCTCGTCTTGAAGGAACCACGGTTTTTGAGTCCCATCTTGCTCAAGTTTTTAATGTTAAACCTAAAGCACACAAACATAGTAAAAATTGCCATACCCATTCCAATAGTAGTAGTCATACTAACAAAACTACTGAGAGGAAGAATACCACTTCTTTTATAAACAACCATGGTAAATATTCTACTAAAACACATTCTTGCCACAAATGTGGTAGAACGGGTCCTTTTGCAAGTGTTTGTTGGACATCTAATTATCTTATATAGTTGTTTTAAGAAAATAAGAAGCTCAAAGCTCAACCCCAGGAGGCCCATGCTATGGATGCATCTATAGACTTGTTTAGTACTGAAGATTTTGAAACATATGTTGTTGAAGATACCTCCATTGGTAAGTCTTGTGATGCGCTCCTTGACTTTGCAACTACATATACTATCTTGCAAAATAAACAATTTTTTGATGTTGATAATCTTTCAACTTGCCAAATTAAAAATTTAATAACTATGACTGGATTGAATGTGTTTCATTTCTAAGAAGGACCAACAAAGGTGATTTTGCTTGAAGGCACCACTATAACATGCATGCGTACTATGTGTTCTCTTTTTGCACCTTGAAGCGTGATCAACTATTAAGATATCTACACCAATGATTTTCATCTCTCAACTAAAATTCTAAATAGGCAAGAGGCTTTGATTTTTGTTCAAAACAATAAAGTAGTAGAAACAGCCTTTGCTATAGCAAGTGGCTTATATTGGATTCCAATCTGATCACCAAATGTATCTACTTTTGTTTTATTTTCTAATGATAATAAAATTTCATTATGGCATGGAAGACTAGGTCATCTAGACTCCACTTTATTTTGTAAAAACTTTTCATGTATTTTTAATCATAATTTACAGCCAACTAATGTAAATTTCATGACACTATGCTAAGTATATGTACAAGGCAAATTGATTACCAGACCATCTATGTAGAAGTTTCCCAGTGAATTACTACCAATGTTTTTGGGGGCTACATGATGATATTTGTAATCCTATAGCACCTATGTGTGGACCATTTCGATATTTTTTTTGTTTTGGTTGATGCATTAGACAAACAATCTCATGTTTCTTTACTATCAACAAGGAATTTGACTTTTGTCAAATTAAGGTAGAACCACCTATATCCGATCACTTAAGCAATTCTAAAACAAATCATGAGGAATATGAGACTAAGCAAATTTTTTCTATATAGCAAAATAAGAAAGATGGGGATTGCAAATTTTTCTTAATTTTATTCCTAAAATTAAAGTTATTATAATTTTTAGAAGCTAAAAAGTGCTTTGAATTCATAATCAATGTATAGAGTCTTCCAATTCAGATCATAGCCAAGATTGCTTTCTCAATTGGTACTTCCTACATACTTTATGACACTTTGGGATATATATCATGACCTTATTAGTCCCAACCTTGAAAATGGGAGAAAAGTACATTCCAAGCTTTGATTATAAATATCTTCTAATCTTGGTTGAAAATAGCCACATTCTGTAGATTGGGTATAGATCCTTAATCAGGAATAGGTGGTTTTATCTTATTTTCAATGTTTATTTGGTTCAAGGCTCATTTCCTTGATTATCCTATGAAAACGCTTCGGATGGATAATGCTTAAGAATTTTGATTCAAATCTTTTGAAGATTATTGTATTGCCACTAGGAATGATTTGACATATTTAGTTCCATATGAACATGTTCAAAACGGACTGGCAGAGTCTTTTATCAAGCAAATTCAGCTTATTATGAGACCTTTACTTTTACACGTCAATTTGCCTACATACATGTGGGAACATGCAGTTCTACATGCTGCAACTTTGATTTAACTTCGTCCTTTATTTGTAGAGATTACTTCTTCACAAGAGTTGTTGTTAAGGTGTATTCCAAATATATCACATTTACGTGTATTTAGATGATGTGTTTGGATTCCAATTGTAGAACCTCAACGTTATACTATTGGTACTCATCGCTAAGAAGATATCTATGTTGGATTTGACTCTCTTAGTATTATCCTTTATATCAACCTTTCTACTGGTACATTTTTCGTGTATGTTTTGTCAACTGTCAATTTGTAAAAGTTGTATTTTTATCTTTAAAGAAGGAGCAACTGTTTAAAAGTAATCTAAAAGTATTGTATTCAAGGCACCTGAAACGTTTATATTTAATTCTGATCCTCGCACATCTTTGATTGAATTTGAGGTTGCAAAAATTTTGCATTTATAAAAGATTGCGAATCAAACACTTGATGGCTTCAATGATGCACCAAGGATTACTAAGACTCCATTAAATGAAGTTTGAAATGTTCGTGCACATTGCACAAGTTCAAACTTCAACAACTATTTCTGATCCAATTTTTCAATAACTAGGCAAACAAACTTATAGACGTGACAAACAACCATGCAAGTACAAGACAATGTCCAATAACATTCTTTCTACATCGACAACAACCACTTCTACTTTACCAAGATCTCTACCCAACACCACTGCAATTCTTGTAGGAGGATCTCTTGCTTGCAAGCAAGAAGCATCTAAATTGAATATTGAATTATCTATAATGTATTGCAGTATAAGTAATATTTGGGATAAAAAAAACTATTGAATTGGATAATTCATTTGTTTCTATGATTGTAGACAATATTTTTTGCGCGAAAGATCATCTTGATCCACGTACTATTGATAAAGCGATGCGTTGCCTTGATTGGTTGAAGTAGAAAGCTGCAATCAAGGAGGAGTATGCTTCTTAAAAAAAAAAGACAAGTTTTTGGATCTCTTGTCAATGATCTCTCTTTTCGACTTATTGGATTTAAGTTGATTTTCTTGCGCAAACGCAATGAAAAAGGTTAAATTTCTGTTACAAAGTTTGTTTGGTTGCTCAAGATTTCAGTCAAAAGTTTGGTATTGACTATGACTATACATATTTTCTAGTTATGGACTCTATTACTTTCAGATACCTCATTAAAATGGCAATGTACACTATCCTTGAAATGAACGTTATGAATGTGGTCACTGTTTATCTATATGGAAATCTTCATACTATTATTTATATGAAATTTCCATCTCGCCTTGAAACATCTAATTAAGTTGTTTCCATTCCAGACAAGCATCATGGTGTTAAATTACACTAGACATTATATAATCTCAAGCAAGTTGGACTTATGTGGTATCAACGGTTGTGGAACTATCTTTTTGAGCATTATTTTATTAATGACAAATTACTTCTATGTCTCTTTATCAAAAGAAATACATCTGAATTTGTGATTATATCAATATATGTTGATGATCTAAATCTTGTGGATACTAAATTTGCATGTATTGCAACAATACAACTACTTACTTGTGAATTTGAGATGAAATTGTTAGGAAAAACTATCTTTTGCATAGGCTTGCAAATTCATCATTTCAAAGATGGTAATGTGTTTCTTTCTCAAATGACTTATATTAATCAAATCTTAAAAAGATTTAATATGATGGATGCCTATTCACTTTCTACATCTATGGTTGGTTGGAGCAATACATGTAATGATCCTTATTGTTCTTGCAAGGAGGAGGAGGAACCATTGGGTGAACAATACCCATACCTTGCTGCAATCGGAGCTCTTTTATATTTGGTTACTTCTACTAGGCTTGATATTGTATTTGTAGTTAGTGTACTTGTAAGACATAGTTTTTGACCTACATTACAACATTGGAATGGTATTAAACACCTCCTTCGTTATTTGAAAGACACTAAAAATTTAGGAATACACTATACGCGGGCTATAGATCCTAAGTTGGTTAGATATATTGATGCTGACTATAATTCTGATTCCACAACATCTAAATCTCAAATAACGTATGTTTTTTTAAGACATGGAGCTGTAATATCATGGAAATTGGTGAAACAAATAATTACAACTATGTCATCAAATCATACAAAGATTATTGCTTTCCATGAAGCATCTTAGGAATGCATTTGGTTGAGATCGATTGATAAATTTATTTGAACAAATTGTAGATTACCATATGATGATTCTCCAACTACTTGATATGAAGACAATAGTGCTTATATTGCACAAATGCAAGTAGACTTTGTTAAAGGTCATTGAATTAAACATATTGATTCAAAATATTTTAGTTATAGCCATGACTTGATTATAGAGCAAGCATTTGAAGTCAAAAAAACTATTTTAGTAGAGAATCTTCTGGATCTCTTTACAAAGGCTCTTCCATTGAGTACTCATTGTCGGCTTATTCAAGGTATTGGAATGTGGAGACTTAGTACTTTAGAGTAAGAGATTTAGTTATTGTAAAACCTTTGTTTTTCCTTCCTTGGATTTTTTCCATTTGATTTTACCATGTGAATGGATTTACAAAGTTGTATTTTTTTTCCTTTATCTTTAGTTTTGTCTTTGATTCTAATCAAGATTTTCCAAGATAAGGTTTTAATGAGGCAACAATTGTACATCTTCTAAGATTACAATATTTTTAGTAATAATATGTCGAGTGAAGAGGAGTTTTACGAATAGCATTCTATTGATACGCTCTCTACTATAGTTATCTACAATTCTCTATAGTTATAAAGACATTTAGGGATAAGATTAGAATCCTTTGGACCAATAGGAGAGAAGAACTACTCTTCTTCTCTCCTCTACATATGTTTCTACTTCCTTCTAAAGCTTACTTTTTCCTTCTTGCATATTTTGGTTTTGTTTCGTCTCCTATTCTCAACAATAAAAAACAAAAAAACAATCTATTATAAAGGTACTAGTGTAACTTGTGCCATTGCTACAATTAAAGCCAAAGTAATTTTGCAATTTTGCAATTCATTTATAACTTTGAAAGTCAATAACTTTCTCACCGAGAATTAGAATGCTACAAAACAAAGCTCATGCATCCTTCCTTGCGAGAGCTTTCCAATGGTACCAAGAATCCACATGGACAATACACGGTTTAGAAGATCTTAACCCCTAAAGGACCAGACTATGATTTTTTTGGCAACATACACTAGAAGATAAATGCAAAAATCCCTGTTTATTTCAACAAAACACATTAGCAAAATTGTGTTGAGACTGCGTTGCTGGAAATGCAGAAAAATGCTGAAAACACGTTTTTCTGTGTTTTCTTGTGTTTTTTCCACGTTTTCAGCAACGCAGTCTCATCACAATCTTGCTGATCTGTTTTGTTGAAATAAACAGGGATTTCTTCTAGTGATAGCAATTTTGGGCAACTCACTAGAAATGGAGTTTTTCTTCTTTTTTCAGTGAAATTTTCACAAAATATGTGCTTGAGGATTATGTTTAACGCTCAACAATTTTCATAACTTTTGACTATATGGTTAAAAAGTTATTACATAATATGTGATTTTCTCTATTTGGCAGGCATCCTGGATAGTTCAAAAAATTTCTCCAAAAAACACTTTTTTAAGAAATAAAAATTTGAAATTAGTTTTTTAGATTTATATAGGCATGGGAAGCTTTGAATCATGCCATTTGGATTAATGAGATGAAAGTTATGAAGAGTTTTAGTTTGTGAGTAGTTTGTAGAAAGTTATGGAATGTCTACTCTAAAATAAACTTTGAAGTCCTTTATTTAATTCAATTTTTAATATTAAAAAAAAATTGGTGTAGATTGTCTATTACTACATTACAACCATTGGGATTGGCATTTTTTAATTTAATAAATTAATTGTTAACAATTTAGTATTTTGAATCATTCCCTATTTCTTTCTACTTACTATTTTTTTGTACATGTTGTACAATTCCAAATGATTTGAAAATTTTCAAGGATGTAGCCAAGTTGAATTGAAAATGAATCCAAAGAGTTACAACCATTTTGGAAAATTTTTCATACAAATGTGACCCTTTAAAGTGTAGCTGCCTGGATTTCCGCAGTGGTAAAAAAGGGATTTTTGTGACTTCAAACACTATTATCTTGCAATCTACATGGTGGAATTTTCTGAATTTTTTTCTACATGCTCTCAAACTAGTGCACTCTAAGATCCTACGGTTACATTATTCTATAAATGTTTCAAGAAAACAATTTGGTAGTTGTTCTAGAAATGACAAATTTGAAGTGATTTTGGTGAAAACGTAGTCAAAAACCTTTAGAAGAACATTCAAAACAAAACAAAATAAAACAAATGACCTATCTTAAGGTATAGATGGATATTATACAATGAACTTATATCCCTACTTACTCAACTTCTAGATGGATGAATCAAAAAATTCATCCATTGCTTATATACCTTCATCCATAATATTCTCTAAAACCAATTTACTTCATCCAAAACTGTTTGACCTACCTCTCATGTCTCGGATATATTTTTGACAATTTTCCCATTTTTTCTTTTGAGGGTAGCCAACTCCAAAACATAACATTCAGTAGCCCATAGAAGGACTGCCTTTCCCTTTGTGAAGTCCCCATCACCTAATTTCATCTGACATTTCTTGAAGTTTGCAACTTTAGTTACTGAATGGTGTAGAATATTCCACACCATTTCATCTGCTGGATGGAATGGTGTGGGATATTCCACACCATTTCATCCGTTGAGAGGCAGTGTGACAGGCTGCTACTGAATGTTATGAACCAGGAAAGACTCAAGTTAAAAATTGCCTGTGGAGAAAACCGAAAGAAATAAGTTACAGAGTAAGAAGCAGGCGAGTGAAGGACGCGTGGAATTGCTCCTGCAATGCCACTCGGAAACCCTAATTGTGGTCTTGCAGTTGAAATTCGCCGTCTTTCAAGTTTCCCGCAGTTTTCAAATTGCTGTTTTCTTCCTCTGGTCTTCAGTTTCCAGCTCTGTTCCATTTCTTCGAGACACCAGATGGTAAGCTTACCCGTTCTACTATTTTGTGCTCAGATTGCTCTCCACTTGTAAAACCACGGATTCCTATGTGTTTCATCTTCCTTGTGTGTTGTGATTGTCGAGACTCCACAGTACGAAGTGGCAGATTTGTCCATGAACATATAACTTAGTGCTTTCTGAGTGCCGTAGTCTGATTGTATGTTTTCACCGTCGCACTTAATTTTTCTGCATTCGAACTTCTTACTTCGTTTTGATTTTGATTTGTTGTCATCTTGTAGCGTATGAGAAGTCGCTTCAGTAGTGCGCGAAACCGAAGCTTAAACAAAGGAATCCAACAACTTCCTCGGAGTTCTTGATCGCTTCACCGACTTCAGGTTCTTGACAATTGCATAGAATGGCTGACGCGAAAAATGGTACACAGCTGATAAACAAACCAGAAGATGTGCCCAAAGAGACCGAGACCCCAGCCTCACGGTAAAACACCATGGAGTTCCTAACTACCAGTTTCAAGGTTTAGGGTATAGGTTTACATTGTAAGATTTTATTGTTTGGTCTTGTGCGCAACAGTTTGAGATTGATGTTTTTGTCTGGGGCAATGTATTGTATCAAAGTACGATTAAAATATTATTTCCTGAGAGTTAAAGTGTATGAGCGAAAAATCTCCTGATTAAGAGCATTGATGGCTGTGTGGTTGCAATTTTTGCAGGGGCAAGGCTGCCATCCCTCTGGACTACTCCGTTGGTGGCGAAGGCGTGGATGTGAACATGGAAGCCCCAATCTCCAGTGAAGATCTGATTCGGGCAGGGGGTCTAGGTGCCGGCGATGGGGTTAGCAGCGCTATGCCGACTGCTGTTGATGCAACAGATTATGAAGAGTCTTTAATGGATGCTGCGGAGTACGAGGACAAGGAAGGTGTGGAAGCCTCTCGTCCCCTTCACCCTGGGCTTGGATTGAAGTGAGGCATGCGCAGTGCATCTGAGAAATATTGAGAAGTGATGTTATCTATTAGGAATTGTAGTGTACGGAGGTTTTCGCACTTGGGAATCGTTTTACATCTTCTCATTCCCTGCAGACAGCACTCTTGGGTAAGAATGTCGCATTTGGGGAACGTCGCCGACAATTTCGTATGATAAATACTGATGTAGCGCGACAGTGATCAACACTTCGCAGACTTCTGTAAGATCCTAAGTTAGGTTTAATTTGACCGTCGCAGTTGGACCTGGTTGTACACTTCTCGTCAACATTTTCTGATGTACATAAAACACTGATGTATAATTAATACCTTCTGGACTGTGAATCATAGTCTCGTGGAACCAAAAACCAGGGTGAAAAAAAAGCATATTCCCACTCAAATAGGCGAACCGCACCACTACAGAAATGCACATGAGCTCAGGATGGGATTGTTGCAACTTGCACAAAGAAATCATTTGCATGCTTCGAAAATCAAATATTACAATCATCGAACCTGAAAGGATTCGCAGGCATTATATTCCACCGACCCATCACCAAGTCATGAACAATCACATTTCCGAATGACGCGGACATCAAGACGGTGGATTTGAAAACCAATGCACTTCCACGCTCTTTTAAATTCATAACATTGATGCCATCCAGTTGTTCAACCAATATTGCTCAACAATTGTCAAGAAAATTCATTTGTCACCCAGCCCTGAACCCCGCTGTCATCTTCTCAATCCTTCAATTGACGCTGCACATCTCTGTGTCTAATATCAAGCTCTGTACAAAATTTCTAGGTGAAGTAATCTAGAGGAGCTGATCAACAGCAAAGATAAGCACTTGGAACACTCCTCTACCTCTTAACTTTCCACGACAAGTGAAACTCCGGTGGACCCGAATCCACCTTCGCCACGGACTGTGGCGTCCAAATCGTCCACTTCCACAACATCGGGAGTAACAATGAGCTCCAGAATGAGCTGCGCAACCCGGTCTCCGGCTTTGATTTCAAAATCAGAGTCTGCGTGGTTGAAGAGGATGACACCAACTGGTCCACGGTAATCGGCATCGATCACCCCAGCGCCAACATCAATCGAGTTCTTCCATGCCAAACCTGAGCGGGGAGCTGCACATTGGGCACGGTCAGTTAATGGCACAGCCTTGATCTCGACGAGTCAAAACGAAATCCAACTTCACTGCGAATCACCTCATTCTTTGGTAACCCCTAAAATGAACGACCAAGTAATAGGGGTTTTGAAACAGTCAATTCGATTGAACATATTGTGAAAAATACTATCCAAATTCACATCACCAGAGTCAGTGAGGGACAGTAAACGTGTTGGCCAAAAGATAAAATAAGAAAAGGACAAACGGAGCGCCAATATGACCTACTCAAATTGGACTACTTGCTCCTTTGGGGGTAATCTTGAGAAACAGCTAATGTAATTCGTTGCATTACAAGCCTCAGTAAGATGTGAGCACAAGCAGAAAATGTTATGAGAAAGATTGATAGACAAAACTCACCAACACGAGCGTATGTGCCTTCAGGAATGGCAATGGACAGGTCAGTCTTCACGAGCGCTTTGCCCCGGGCCGGCACAACAGTGTCATAAGCACTGCGAGAATAGCAAGCAATCCACCATCAATACCAAAGGCTCTCCAAAAGAAACCCGTCCAAGCCACAACAAACAGCACTCCAGAGCCAAACCCTAAGTAACTGAAGACTCAGCAAGACAAAGCAGGTCCATTTTGCAGACAGAATTCTAAAGTGAAGGCTCAAAACTCACTTTCTCTAATGGCACATTCTATACTTGCTCAATCACAATATCTCCAGCAATTCTTACATAAGAATCAAATGCAGCACATGAAAATCATCCAACCGAATTCTGTTGAAAATCCCACATCTAGCGGGATTGGAAAATGAGAAAGCGGGGGGAAGAGCGTAAGATCACCAAAGCAAGAGATGGATGCTACGAACCTGGACAGATCGTAACCAGCTAGGAGAGTGGAACCCCGTGAGGGCACGACAGCATTTTCCGACAGCTTCTTGATCCTCAACGCCTGCGACGCAAGGACCACTTTGCCATTGCCGATATGCCCGTTGTTGTCGTCCAGCTTCGGGATCTTTGCTTGAGGTTCCATTGCAACAGCAGCAAGAGCAGCTCCAGAGGTGGAATGGCGCAATGGCGAGGGTGAATGGGAAGGCGGTGAGGTTGATCCACACCATGAAAATTTGCACCTCGGAGACCCGGGAGGATGGCGAGTTGAGAATAACGGCCCTGTGGAGGCGCTACGCTCCGTCAGATTTGGCGGGAGGAACTGGCGGGAACACACGCAGTGAGCCGATATCAAATCCACTGAAATCAAGCAACCTTCAAGTTCTCCGCAGTTTTCAAATTGTTGTGTTCTTCCTCTGGTCTTTCGTTTCCGGCTCTGTTCTATTTCAATGACCCACCAGATGGTAAGCTTATTAAGGTAGGTACACCCAAAAGCGCCACTTATTCATACTGTGCCTAGTTCCTGCTATTAGCTAGTTCGGATTTTTATGCAGTCTTGTTGGCAAGTGAAAGTATGTTCCAATGCACCAAAAAACATAGGATTTGGATATTGTATGCAGAAGTTCTTAACGGTCAAAGTCTGTTTCTGAAAGCACCATCTACAGTCCGCGAACATGACTGATTTTGGAAATGTATGTACACTATAGATGGTGCTTTTAGGAACAGGGCACTTTTGGGTGTACCTACCTTATCCGTTCTTCTCTTTTATGCTCTGATTGTTCTCCATTTGTAGACCATGAATTTCCAAGTGTTTTGTTCTAAGGTAAGAGGTTCAAAAACCACCCATCTAAGGGCTGGTTCCCCCTTTTCACATATTTCCTTGGACTAGAATATTTTTAACTCATTTTTCAGTCAAGGAGAAATAGATGAAGATTCTAACACAAGTTGTTTCATAATTTTCGAAGCATTATTTGAATTAGTTATGAATTTTCAAACATAGTTTGCCATAGGGCCCATAGTGGTGATCAATAGGCCTTGCAAACCTATACATGCACAGTTTGAAAAAAAATCTGGCTTGGTTTAAAAACTAGCAGTGCAACATGTCAAAAGTGATATAATTTGTTTCTAAATGCGTCCCTTTCAAAAACTGAAATGGATGGTTGAATCAATCATTCTTTCAGATTTTTTTTAATCACTTGAGAGAAGGTAGTTCAACAATCAATCCTTATTTTGAATATAATCAGGAGACACCTATCCACATAGTTAAGAATGAACCCAATGAAACCATCCATTCAATTAGTGAAAACAAAGTCTTAGCATGCTTCAATGTAATCCACAATTCATTTTCTCACATTAAATGATCCATTTCAGAGCCTCCTAGGGGACAGGTGCAAAATCCTGAGCGGTTTATGAGCTTTCTCACATTAAATGATCCATTTCAGAGCCTCCTAGGGGACAGGTGCAAAATCCTGAGCGGTTTATGAGCCCTCTCGTATAGCTCTTCCATTTTCCATTCATCTTTCATCTGTGTTGCGATATTCGAGACTCCACAGTATGAAGTGGCAGATTTAACCATGAAAGTATAACGCTTGTAGAATGCCTTCCTGTGGTTAGATGTTTTCACCGTCACGCTTTATTTGTCTGCACAGCATAGTTCAGCACACGCACATAGAAGTCAAGTAATTCGACCTAGGTTCAATCTTCCTCATCGTTTTTCAAAGTCGACGAGGACAGATTGTAAGCAGAATGTGAATTACAATGATAGGTTCTGGGGCAACTTTGAGAGAAAATGCATGTCACATTCACACGCATATGAATCGTACACAAGCTCAAGGATAATAATGAGACGTGCAAACTGCACTTCAATATCAAATCACGCTGAAAAAATATTTATGCGCGACGGGGAAAACTCGCTGTCACTGAAAGCAGCTACCGTCTAGAAAGAAAGAGATACTTCTTATCAGTAACTACGTCCCCACAGCGCCCATTTCTTTGCAGGTTTGCCAGATGCAAAACACTTGGTTCCTGAGATTGTCACCCAACAGCGTCAGTCAGAACAGGTTCTCAGGAATACCATACGACGGAAATGACGCAAAGGATAGATAGAAAATGGAAACGCCCAAATTACAATAAATAACATACACGCACCTTCAGCGAGTGTATTCGACACCATTGGAAGGGTGTCCTGTTCAAATGGCATGCAGAGAGTCTTGGCAGCACCAGCCTCTCCCTTTGTCCTTGCCTTCACGCTCTCCTCCACTTCCTGCATATTCAAATCCCCAACTTGATTACTAAACATTCGAAGAACGTCCACCACAGAACCCAGGCAGTCACAGTTCTACCGTCACGATAGTAAAGAACCTCAACCCTCCGCTCTATAACAAAAAATAGAACATCCACTTTGCAGGCTAATAGTAGACTAAAGGAATTTACAAAAAATTATTCTATTGTTATAAAACGTAGGACATGATTACTCTAGGCCATTTGAGCAGTTCGAGATTAACCCCTAGAGCACCAGGGATTCAAAATTGGGGTACGCTTGACTCGATCAACCATACTGTGAACAATATAGAATTGAGATGTGGCTAATTATGACCACAGTAAAATTATTGACGAGCAATGCATGTGTTGGTCAAAATATTGAAAGACAAGAAAACAAAGCCCACATATGACCCACTCAAAACGGCTGGAAAAAAAATCAGGCCTAATTTGGGTCTCTTCATCCCTTCGGGATTAAGTATATCACTCACCACTTCGTCACACCACGGTGCGAGGACCATCTTCTTGTTGTTCAAAGCAGTCACAAAGTCATCCCAGTTATCAGCTACTGCTATGCACGAGGTCCTCTCTTCTCGAGCTTTCTCCAAGAGTCCTTTTTGCATCGTGTCCAAAATCTCCCCAATCTTCTCCACAAGGCCAGCCACGGGGATATCCTGAGATCGACCCTCAGCTTTGTCTTCCAGGTCGCGGCGAACCACTCGAACCTAAAAGGTAACAAAGCGTGGAAACCAAGTTTATCCAACACGACTTTTACCACACAAGCTTGTAAACACCAGAACATAAGTGCAGGCTTCGTAACACACTAAACCTAAAATAAACAAGAAAGAAATGAAAATGACGGGATAAACCTATGCATTTACATTTAGAACAATGATATGAGAGTTTGTGTTTTTAATACATCCTATCACGTCCTAAAACCACAAAACACTGTTATTCGTAACGTGGTAACATGGATTCACAACAGCAGTACATAAACGAAGATATGATGAGCGTCACTAGTCGTACCTGCTTCTTCTCAATATCCCTGGGACCAATTTCAATCCTCAACGGTACACCTTTCAGCTCCCAATGTGAATATTTCCACCCAGGGGAATAGTTATCTCTCAAATCTTCCTTCACTCTGAATCCTACTTCCTGCAACTGTCGGGTGACTTTCGAGCATTCATCGGAGGGGTCGATATTTTTGAACGGCACAGGAATGACAACCACCTGGATAGGTGCTACTCTTGGGGGAAGAACCAGTCCTTTGTTGTCTCCATGCACCATCACCATAACTCCGATCTGCAATCAGCACAAATCTAATGAATAACAGAGCAAACAGGAAGAATGCTGCACAACAGAAGTGAATATAGTTACAACTTTGAATTGTTGAACAGGTAGCAAATTGTAACCAGCAGAGACTTACAGATCTGGTGGTAAGACCCCAAGAGTTCTGCCACACCATCTTACGCTCCCTGTTCTCATCCTCAAAATAGATTTCGAACATCTTGGCGAAGTTCTGGCCCAGACAATGTGATGTGGCCCCTTGCACTCCACGCCCTGTGGCAGGGATGAACGCCTGTGCATTGGCACAGCATGACGATTAATTGAAGCAAAAATAAAGTTGACTCAGCGACCTCGACCTCGTGTTCCCACCTTAGTAAACGAGTTTGGTGCTTTGTGATAGATGATATTCACCCCCGAAGAAACCTATTTCAAAGTACTTCACTTCTTCACTTTACACAGAGAATTGGAGTCACGTTCTGAAGCTCAACACCGTTTATATTTTTACAAAAATATTATCGTTTTTCCAATCCTTTATATTGTTAGTCGATTTACAAATGAATCACCAAAGGCTAGGTGAACACGTGAAAAAACAAATAAGAGCTATTCGGTCCTTCAGAAATCAGGAGAAGGGTGGGATAACCAAGTAAAAAAGAAAATGCCATCAAGATCAACAGAAATGTACCTCAACTGTGGTGGTATACAGACCGCCAGCGAACTTCTCAACCTCGCTTTTCACGCCCTTGATGACCGGAACTGCAAGAAGCTCCTCATACACCCTGCGATACAGCTCCAAAATTTGATGCACCTGCCGACATATCAATGAATTCAAACCGATAGCTGGTTACAATTTCAAGATGCTCGAGAAAGCTTTCAGAACTGAACCTAACATTTCCAACCTCATCGAAAGTATATGAAACCCAATTTGCAATTACGAGTCACTAGGCTATGAAATAGAAATGACTAACCTCTACGTCTGCTTCTCCTTTCGTAGCAAATGCAGTGTGACCTTCTTGCCACAAAAACTCACGACTCCTGCATAAAAGGAGCGAGATTCTTTCATCAAATTTGTTGGGTACGAGCATGCCTACAAGGTTACTACAATCAAGGCCTCAGCAATCTGAACCAATCATTCTCAGAAACCTCTTCCGGTGAAATTTCATCTGTCCGGATTCAAGTCATCCACTTGCTACCCAGGACCACACTTAGCAGGTTAACTGGAATTCCACTCATTCTAAAATGATAGTGTTTCAAAACTTGTTCAAATCTAAGAAAATAAGAAAATGTTCAGATCAGTTTCCAAGTATATCTCAAAGCCCCACCTGATGAAAGGGGTGGGGTGCTTAAACTCCCATCGCACCACATTGCACCACTGATTGATTCTAAGCGGAAGATCACGATGACCACGAATCCATTTCGCGAAAATAGGGTACATTACAGTTTCACTGGTCGGCCGAATGGCAATAGGCTCTTCAAGGTTAGAATCTCCAGATCTCGTTACCCAGGCAACCTGCCAATTGCCAAACGTCACATACGAGGTGAACAACCAGAAATGGATGCAGAAGAACATGAGGAAGCTTCAGGATTAGGGTTCGTGACGCTGAACTTCACTAGAACAAACACGAAAATCTATGCAAGAGAGCGAAGTACCTCAGGGGCAAAGCCTTCGACGTGGTCTTTCTCTTTGGTCAAGGCCTTCTCCGAAACAAACAGAGGGAAGTACGTGTTCTCAATACCCATCTTCTTGATCTCCTTGTCAAAAAAGTCCTTGATGGATTCCCAGATGGAGTACGACCAAGGCCGCAGGATGTAACAGCCCGAAACATCGTAGTACTCGATCATTTCGCCTCGCACAACAATCTGTAGCTCCAAACAACCGCACGATGCAGTGAATAGCGAGGCGATATAAAAGAAATTCCAATTCGAGTAGAACAGTTCGACCAGTGAAGACCAAACGACTGAATGACTTCAGAGCTCTGGACGTGTGTCCCGATGAGCATGAAATACATGGAACACTGCATTGCGAAGATCCAAAGACTCTTCGAAACCATCAAGGCAGCTGACTTACATCTGAGTACCATTCTCCGAAGTTTTCATTTTTCTTGAAAGCAAGGCCAAGTCCCGACTCTTTCTTCACTTCCTTCTTGGCTATCCAGCCCACACATGAAATACGAGAGAATTTGTTACAGAATACTTTGCAACAAATCGTCAAAATCTAAACAAGACAATTACTCTTGATCGAACAACCCTCGGCCACGTCTACACAAACCCTACCCCTTCATTGTGCGCGCCATTTCAGCAATCCAAATTCAAAAATAAAAATTCCGAAACAATGAAATTACTTAAAAAAAGACGCAATCAGCAACTGCTAACCTCCTTGAGCGGCTCCTCCGTGCACCACGGGCTTCTTCTCCTTGGGGGCTTTCTTAGGCTTCTCCTTCTTCTCCTTGGTCTTGGCCTCCGGAGCTTCAGCGCCGCTGATACTTACCTTCTCTGCGACTTGGAGATCGTTCACACTCACCCGCTCATCCCCCTTTTCCGCCATCCTCACGGCCTCTACCTGGCACAAATCTTCGAGAGGCTACCACAATGAAACCCTAAACCCTAACTTTGAGGTTTTCAGTTGCCAAATGCCAATGGTGGACCTCATAGCCAGTTTTACAGTGTGAAAAGGTGTTGTCTGCCTAATGCAACACATATCGGAACTGTACTGTAAAGGGCTGTTCGCATGGGGAGCCCGACCCGGACCTGCAGCTACAGATCGGCGGTACTCTCCAAGTTTATAATAAAATAGGAAGCCTACTTTCATATAAATATAATTTTAAATAAGTAAAAGAAATATTCAATTTAGAAAAGTAAAAGTAATAGGGTTAAAAATAAATAAATAAATTCACTTTTCTATTTTTAAGTTTAAAAAAAATTGGAAGACAAATTCAGAGCAAAAGTAAAAATAAAAAATTCTTTCATATTTTTAAAAATGAATTAAATAGGAACCCCCAAAAAGGAAAAAATAAATTTACCCTACTTTATAAAGTAAAGAAGGAAAAAATATGTACACAAGTATGTTTATAAAAAATTTTAAATTAAAAAAGGAAACAATATATAAACATATATGTTTGTATTTCTTTACATTGAACATTAAGAAAAATCCGTCCCTAAGGGAATTGGAAATTCAACCCAAGAATTCGGCCCTATAATCCGGCCCCAAGGGTTTATATTGACTAGGGCTGGATGGGAAAATTGGGGCCGGATTGAAGGCCCGATTGAAGGCCAATCCGGCCAACCTTCCATCCGGCCCCAAGCCCAATATAAACCGGCCCTGAGTGAAGAGAGCCCGGAAGGAGATTGGAAGGTCGGGTTGAGGCCAAAATTCCCATCCCCTCAAAAGGTGGAGTTGTACTTTCCATATCTTCTATGTTAACTCGATTTTCTATTTTTATTTTCTATTATTCACCACTTGTCTTCACTTCCCACTAAAGTCAAAGCTCCAGTGCTTACTTTGGAGCTATAGTTCCCATGTTATCTCATCTTTAAGTAATTTCTTTAATCTTGGTTATCTCTCTTTGTCTTTGGAGTTTTGGGTTGGGATTTTTTTGAGGCGTATTGGGGTACGCCCCTTGCCTAGGACAACTGACCTGAGGGTCAACCTCAACCAACCTCAAGGTCAGGGTCGGGCTTCCCATGCGATCAGCCCCTAATATAGATATTTGACAATTCTACCTTAGAGATTCACAGTTTTTTCCTTAGACCTAAGTAACCAAATACATTATATCACCCTCAACCTCATGTAACCTTATAAACAAAACCTTTTTTTATACAATCAATTTTGTGCAATTGAACTTTTCATTAGAACTCAAAAATACCATCATTAGAACTGCATAAAAAATTACTTGAATAAATGCAAGGAAACTCTACAGTTTCAATATAAGATCATTAAAATAACCCACTCCTAAAAGCATGCTAATGGACTAAATGCTAGCAAAATTTGCAAATTATACTTTGTACCTCCTTCTATTTGTAAATGACTTTTTAGTTGGCTATAATTTTGTCCTAATATGATCTTATTGGAGAAAGAAGGAAATTAGTAAATAATTTTCCATCCACTATTCATATACAATGATCAAATATGAAGCATTTCTATTTTTATTGTAAATAATACCTTCATTTGCAACTTTTAACTGAAGAATCTCATCTATATTGGCTAAGTTTGTTAATACAAGAGTAGCTAATCATACATATTTCAATGGGAGGAAGTGAATGATAAAAACAAGTCAACATTATGCCTTGGTGATCCCTCCTATTTCCAATCATTTAAGCAATTCGGCTTATTTACAATATGTGAAAAGTTGAAGAAAAAATTTTCTTGTGGGAAAGAATAGATTTTAGAAAGATTTCATCTTTTTTCAAATTCTTTCCTCTAAAACCAAATTATCATGAATTTTTTATGAAAATTCTATTTATCCCATCCTCAAATATGTAGGCAATCTTATTTCCTACCATGGGGTGGTTAATTATAAAACTAATGCAAGGCTTTCAACATACAAATTGTAATTGTCATACGCTTTCAATGTACACCTCTTAAACATTGTTGCTACTCTCGTGGGTTTTACAAAAGGTAAGTTGTCACCTACACTTTAATTGATAAGAAATTGAACAATTTAAGCTACAATAATGAAATGATGATTGGAAATGGGTGATGTCCTTTAGTGTCACTCTTGTACCAATGAGCTCGCAAGTGATGGAATAGTGATATTGTAGCATTTTCAAGTATCTTCATTCCTATATCTTCATGTAGTATGCAATTGTGTAACCATTAGTGCTCGTAACAAATAGTTCAAAATTTCAATTTTCAAGTATTCTAAAACCACCATTTAAAAAGGGTTATGAAACTCAAAGTTTTAGAATGATAAGAATACAATGATCTTTATTTATAGCTCAAAATTTTATTTTTTAAATACTATTTCCTACCTTAATCCAAAACATTTTCTTTAACAAAAAGATCACCTTAGGATGGAGGGAGTATAATAAAAACTTGCTAATGCACAACAATTTGGCAACCAACTCATTCACTATCTCAATATCTCTTGACCACCAATCTCAATAATTTGCAATGGCTAAAACATATTAGGTTAGGTTTGTTCCTTCTCAATTTGCTCAAGGTTCATTTGCATTCACTAACAAATGAAAAGATTAACAAAAAATAAATTTTAAATAGTAATGCAAAATATGCTCCTAATAATAAAAGTAATGCATTCCAATTAAACATTAGATTTTTTAGAAAGTCATAGGTCATGCTATAGAACCAATTTATCCACCAATCTATCTTTTTATCTCTTTGTATGATTTTCCTTGTGAAGACATATTAAAGTATAAGAAGAAAATATCTCTACATGAGTAAAGAGTCAAAATGATAATTAAGGGATTTTCTTGTGCAACTTGACCATTGATATTTGCTTTCCTAAGTTGTAGAACTTCTTGGTGTAGACTCTAAATTTTGTTGTTCATTTTTTCAAAAGCTATGGTAGATTGTTTTTTATTATTAGGATTTCCAAATTGTAAGACCTTAGTTCAGATGGTATTTAAAAGTTCTAAAATAGTACTCTACAACCTTTTAATGTTAGTGCCGTTTTGTAGAAGGGATTTTCTACTCTCCAAAGAAACTCTTAGCTAAGAAGATAAAATTTCAAATCAAAAAAAGGTTACTTGCAACTTCCAACATACCAGGATACCTTCAAAAAGATAGGTAATCCACTTTCTTTCAAAAAAACAAAAACAAACTTTGATATCAATGAAAGCAATCTTGCCAAACTATTAGAAACACAAGAGCTAAATAACAAGAAGTACAAAAATATGCAAGAGTTGCTTGCAAGAAATTATAAATAAATTTGATTTATAGCTATTGTAGATAGAATACAAGAACAAAGCAATATTAGAGATTGTTCTAAAACTTGTGTTGGCAAGATTAAAGAGTCTCTTGTTTTGTCTCCTACTTATATTAGTAGTTGGAATCCTGAAAAAAATCTACAAGACTATAGAAGCCAATTCTATAGAAAATATAGAAGATTTTAGAAGATTATGAAAGCTTTTGGAAGAATATAGAAGGTTCTATAAGGTACTAAAAGACTATCAAGATTTTTAGAAGGTCTTTTAATATCTATAATATTACTTGTGTCCATTTAAGATCATCTTGCTTGCCAAAATATAAATTAAAATACTACCTAGGAAGCCCATAGTATTTTAGTATACAACATAGAATGCAAACATACTTGATTATGTCAATATACAAAATAAGAATTGAACAAAACTATTTAAAATCAATCAACATCTACAATATAGATTCAAGAGTCATGTAGGTAGAGATTCTTTAGGTGCAAAACTTATATGCACTAAGGGAGATTTGAGGCCTTTGGAAGCCCGTTTCAAGTTTGTTACCAAAAGAATTCTTAAAAATATTGGTTGTTATTAGGCCAACAGTAATCAAACTATTATCAAAAAATAAAAAATAAAAATTTTGAATCATGAAATGCAAAAAAAAGTCCCCAAAATTTTTTATGATGTGTGAGTTTCTGGTTTTCGTAGTCTAGGAACCTACAGTCTTTCAAAGGCCTCAAATCTCTTCTAATGATTTTGTTATTGGCTATATATTTGGAAAGTGTTTATTTGTATTATATAGGCCTTTAGTGAAACTTTTGAACTCATGTTTGAACCTTGAAGCCAAATCTTAATGGGGAATGTAGGGTTTGGCTTTATCTTAGGTGGCAATTTTTTTGGCACAAAGATTATGCCATTTGCTAAAAGTCACATGATAGGATAGTTTTGACTTCCATTGCAAATACATTAATATACAACACTATAATTAATGATTAGGGCCCTATTGCTTCTATAGAAAGTTGGAGCTTTTAGCATGGCAACTTTTAAGCCAACCAATGATTTTCTTGCAACTTTCTATTCAACAAATGAAACTAGTGATGCAACTTTCTAGCCATCCAAATGATTTGGACTCTCTTGCAATTTTCTATTCAATAGATGAAACTAGCATTGCAACTTCCTAGCCATCCAAATGATTGACTCTCTTGCAACTTTCTATTCAACACATGAAACTAGCACTGCAACTTTTCAACCATTCAAATGTCTCTTTGCAAATTAAATTAAATTCTTTCCTTTTTTAACATCCAATGAGGGATAATCACAATCTCCAAAAGAAAATGATTTACATTGGTTATCACTAAGGATTAATCATACTTTTACAAGGGCAAATTCTTTGAAGAATGAACAATACATGAAAAAAAAACATGAGCCAATGTACAACAATTTTGGTCAAAGGTGTGAACCCCCTTTTGAGTTGCATGGTGACTTTTGCAAAAAATAGGTTCACCTACAACTAAAAATACAAAAGCCAACTTGCAAAATTGCAAGTGTTGGGTCCTTGCTCAAAGAGTGAGGGCAAGCAATGCGGGGCACATAATACATTAGCCTATGAACTCTTCTATGCACCTATTCTTTTGCTCTGGAGGGGAATAGTAAACATTGAGAAACCTTTGGAGCATTATTATATTCCGCCATTGAGAGCTTCCTACAAGCCAATTCTAAACTGCCCCGTCCTTATTTTGTAAAGAATGAGAACATTGTGAAGAAGGTGTGACTACCTATAATGTTATGGAGTAAAAATTTGAACTCATGCCTAAAATCAAACCCTAAATCCAATAGACAAGGATTTTGTTAGACTGTGATTCATTTGGGTCAATTGTGCTTGCCAAACCTAACAAATCTACCTCCACTACTACCTTTTGAAAATTACAAGTGCACCATTGGAATCTTGTAGCCTTTACAAGTCTGACCTTCGGCAATAACAATGTAATCAACTACAACATCTAGCATGCACTTCAACATTTGCATTTATCACACAAAGAACTTCGTTTACATGAAGAATCAATACCGCTTTATAAGGATTTTATTCATATGGAAGTAGGACCGCAATGCTGGGGCATTCCATCTCCCCTATAGAATTCACGTGCAAGATTGGTAGGAAAGTCAAGGATGACAAGAGGTTCACGGAGTATGTGTTGGGGCTTTTTTTTCATTTTTGAAGAAGTGCCATAGGGTGATTGCAAGAAACACTTGTCCTATTTTTTATCCTTTTGGCCTTGGACAGGTGGTTTTTTGTTCATAACTTTTGCATTGTTTGTTCATTTTACATAAACTTATAATGAAGGTAAATATAAAAGTTTTAGATAATATATAATTTTTTGAATTTTTTTGAAATTATTTTACTATTTTTAAACATCCCCCATTCAACGTCTACCACGGCCATTTTGAGGGGGTTTAGTCCTCTTTTTTATCCAAAAATTAAAATTTTAAGCTCAAAATTGGCATACGAGGATTTCTACTAAAGTTACATAAGTCCCCACACGAATTTTCTAAATACCATAAACTGTCCAACTTCCACATGTGCTCAAAGTACACTACCTTTACGCATGTGTAGAGAACAAAATTTATTTTTCCCAAAGATGAAAATGGTTGAGGAAAAACATCTTCAAGTTAGTAAATATGTATTTTTGAATTTTATTTTTTTGAATTTATTTAATATTTAGAAAAACCCCCATCAAAGTGTCTATTTTCATTGTATTTTCCATTGTGTTTTTTTTGTACATAACTTTTAGAGTTAAATTTTCTTAGGTTTAAATTTTAAGAGACACGATACTCTCATTACTCTTCAAATTATCCATATTTTATTTATTTAAAAAAAATTTATTCCAAAAGTCATAAGATTCATTGAAAGAAGCCATTTTGAATCAAAAACAATACATGTTTCTTGCAACAACCCCATAGTAACAATATAAAATGTTATAGTGGTGCTCCAAATAATTTGCAACATTCATCCATTTATTGTATATATAGTATGATTTTCATCTACAATTAGGCAATTTCATCTAATAGTATTTTTTTTAATTTCAAAGTTGTCTAGCAATTTCATTCCATTTTTTTGGCATTTCATTAGCAATTTTTAGTCAAATAATTTTTTCCAGCAGCCAAAAGCCAAAAAACAGCCTTGATGAGGTGGTGCCCATTTGATCGGAATGGAGCATGCGAGAACAGAATGATATGCACCAGCCCTTTTTTTTTTACTTTTTGAGAAAGTGCCAATTTGGTGAAGCATTGTATTTTGACATTCATCCATCTTTTGGGCTTAAAAACACTTTTCTGTCATATTCATACACTTTTTCATCCAAATTTGGCAACTTCATCCATATTTTAAAGAGATTTGGAAAATTCATGGCAAAAAAAGATTATTTTTATCTAGCAAGAAGAAGACATTTATTTGAAATGGTGCAATATGGCCACACAGTGCCGGAAAAAAAAATGTTGATGTGCACGGTGATTGCAAAGGCAATTTATGCCAAGGGGTTGAGGCACACCCAAGGAGAAGTGTTTATTTATCACCTAAATATTGCCAAAATTCACCCATTGTCCACGTACTTCAATTTCATTATAGGAATTTAAGGAGTAGAAAGTGTATTTTTTCACCTAATTTCACTATCCACAGATTGTATTTAGACATTTAGTTTTGTGTCAAAAGCTATCATTACCACTAAATTTGATAAGTATAAGTTTGTAATTGCCTATACTACTCTCATTACAACGATACATTCTAAACAAAGTCGCCAAATCTTAACCATTGAATCACATTTTTAGCTCTTGCTAATATACATTTACTACAAAGATGGACTACTTCTGCTTTTTCTTTCTCATTAGAATTTATGTATAGCTATAATTCACTAATGTTCATTTCCTTAACAAAATTATTTTCTCTCTGAAATGAATAAAAATAGCTACTTCATTGAAAGTTCATCCAAAATTATTGCCACTACTTAGAATAAGCTAAACCACTAAAACCCCCGTTGCCAAAGAGTATCTCGCAATGTACGGAGGTAAACAATGTTTGGAACGTCTGGAATGCTTCTCATTGTTCAAGGGAAATGAAGATCCAAACATTTGAAATTTCAGAAACGTCACCTGGTGTTTGGACTATAAGGTAGCCGGCTTGAAAAGCGACCCTTTAAGGGCTGTCGGCCTTTTTGATGGGTTTCAGATGTTCAAAATTTTTTTCACTTATTTTTCTCTTGAAGAGGGTTTGATGAGGAATCTTACCCAAGTGGTTTCATATTTTTCGGATAATTTATGAATTACTTATGAATTTTCAAAGAATTCTGGGATAGGTACCAATTCCTGACTTGTAGGCCTTACAAGAACCATGCACATGTGCTCTGAAAAATGATATGGCTTGACTTCAAATCTGCAGTGCTGCATCAAAAAAGTAATACATGAAGTTCCTAAATGTGATCTTACTAAAACTTAAACTAATCTGACAGTATTTTGACATTTGGAAGAAGTTAATTGGGCAATCAATTCTAATTCTGAAAAATTGAGTAAACACACTCTGTTTTTGAAATGGACCTCCTTGGCTCTAATTCTGTCTATTGACAAAGTATGAAGCAACATAGAATAAGTCTTAATTATGCACTCACAGTTATTGGCAAACCATTTTGGAACCATTGACTGTCCATTACACGCCTCCCTACAGGACCATTGAAAGAAGTTGGTCTCTTTTCAAGCCACCTACCTTAAGGTAGGTACACCCAAAAGTGCCACGTTCCTAAAAGTGCCATCTACAGTGTGTATACATTTCCAAAATCAGTCATGTTCACAGATTGTAGATGGCGTTTTTAGAAATTGACTTTAACCGTTAATAACTTTTGCATATGGTATCCAAATCTTGCGTTCTTTGGTGCGTTGGAACATGCTTTCACTTGCCAACAAGATCGCATGAAAATCTGAACAAGATAATAACAGTAACTAGCCACAGTATGAATAAGTGGCACTAGGTGTACCCACTTTTAAGTTACATCCTCTTTGGTGAGTTTTCAAAAGACAAAGCATGTATCCAATTCAGTGAGCTTTAGCTTTGTCCATCCTCACGACTAAGGAGCTTCCAACCTGAATGTTGTTTGCAAGATACATGGAGGATTATTAACCCTAGAAGCATGAACAATTCCCTTGTGGTCTCACCTCTCCCTTGGAGGATCTCTAGAGTGAGGAAATTAATCATGATTTCTAAAACTAAGGGGTATTTCACACTATGGCTGTCCAAGTCGAGAGGCCATGGTTTTCTCAAATCTGATTGGTAAAAATCATGGTTTCTAAAATTTGATTGGTGGAATCAATTGCCTCTCGATTTGGATGGTCGTAGTGTGAAACACCCCTAAACTTAATTCAAGAAGAAATACTTAGCAAGAGCCACTACATCCATGAGCAACAACAGATTGAATTTAGGCTAAGTTAACCCCTAAAGGACCAAGGCCTTTTTTTGGTCAAAAACCTCTCAAAACTGCCATTTCTGTTGCATTCACCCAAAAAAACAAAAAATACGTTTTTTAAAGAATCCAACCAGAGGATCTTGTACTTAACTTGATTGAGATCAGGTGGTAAAAATTTCATGAAGTTTGACCGTACAGATTGGAAGATATGAGCATTCAAAGTTGGAAATACAAGTTTTTTTGAACTGTGGTTTGCAATTTCAGATGACTTTGACTGGCATTTGTAAAAAAAAATTGCACTATAGACTTTGAATTTATAATTTCTTGTTTTAAGAAATTGAGTTGAGAGTCTAGGAAAAAAATTTCACACAAAAAAAACTTGATTTTCATTCTTTAAAAAATTGTTAAGTAGATGTAGGTCCAAGATTGAAAGAAAAACTAAATGGTTAATAACTCTAAAATGGGATTGAAATACAATAATCCCAATGGTGAGATTGTTCTAGAAAGTAAACATAACCTTGTCCAACAATTTCTTTTGGAAAATTGTGAAAATTGCATTTAAAAATGAATCCTATAAGTTATTTTTTCAAGAAATTGTTTAGATTGCCCGAAAAACAAGATTGTCCATAACTTTCTCATTATAAGTCCAAATAGAGTGAATCAAAGCTTCACATGCAGGCAAAAATATATTATTTTAGAAAAAAAAATTAAATTTTTTTTTTTGACTTTTTGCAAAAAAAAATTTCTGCCCGCCGAATGAAAATTTGGGCTTTTTGTGGTATAACTTTTGCTCCTGGTCACCAATTGAAATAAAAATTACATTCCTATGAAGCTAATCAGTTTTTCTATCTTATGAGAAAGTTTCAAAAAGATTCATTAAAAATTGAGGTCTACGGAACCTGCTCGAACTCCAAATTGTCCCCCGAGGGGACAATGGTCCTTTAGGGGTTAAACTCTTTACTTTGATATAATTTAACAAAAGCCATCCTCTCAACCGTTTTAATGTCAATCACCCATGCAAATAATACAAGAGTTGCGTACTTGAGAGTTTTATGAACTATTTTAATCTCCTTCAATTTCCAAATTGAATTGATTTTTTCAAGGCTTGGGTGAATTTACCCCTTGCTTGTCCTCTAGTTGTAAGATATTAGGTTCCTAGTTATAATGTATGTGAATTCTTATAGAGCGTCAATTTAGTTGCCAAGGCAAAATAGCCTCCAAGTAGCATTGGCAAAGTGATCCAAAACTATATGAGAATGTATGTATTAAGGTATTGTTTGAGAAAATATTCATGAGAGGGAAAGTAGATCAATAAATTGAGGAGGTGCCAAGATTAAAGCCATCATTTGAAGCACCCCATTGGTTGAATTAAAGGAAGTTTGTTGAGTGGAGGGAACAATTCAAGAAACTTTTTGCAAAAGGTTACATTTGCAAAGCAAATTATCTTATTGAAAGATGTTCTTATATGTGAACAAAAAAGGATGGAAATTCCACACATACATGAAATATTAGATGCTCAATAAAGTGATCATTAGGAACATCTATCTACTTTAGAAGCTTTGATTTGAATTTAGCTACCAAATCCACATTGTAGATAGCAACATTGAAAAGACAACATCCAAGAGAGGATATAGGTCTTATAAAAAGTCTAGTTCATTATCCATTGAACAAATTTTTAAAATTAAGTATTGAATTTTTTTGTAACAATTTGATGTTGATTGTGTCAAAGAGTAAAAGGGTGATTGCAAGAAACACTTGTCCTATTTCTTGTCCCCTTGACTTCCAACGGGTAGTTTTTTGCTCATAACTTTTGCATATCTTGCCCTATTAACTTGAAATTTGTAATAAAGGTGCATACAAAAGTTTTATATATTGTTTAATTTTTTCAATTCTTTTTTACTATTTTTAAATTGCCTCCAATTTGCTGTCTACCTTGGCCATTTTGGAGGTTTTTAGTCCTATTTTTGACTCAAAAATCCAAGTTGAAGCCACAAATTGGACAAGTTGGAGGTCTACTAACATTTCAAGGATTGATGATGAGTTTTATAAAAATAGTAAAATGTCTATTGTCCACATGGGGTCAAAGTGACCTTCCTTTGTACAAATGCTACAAAGAGGGGAAAAAAATTTAGAGGAATTTTTTGTTGCAATATGAGCACAACTTTGTTTAAAAAAAATGGCTTATTTTAAAAATAATTTTTTGATTTTTTTTAATTATTAAAAATAAAAAGGTCCACATGCCCTTTTCTGCTATTTTTTGATCCTTGTGGCCTATGAAGTACTTGTAGTATTCTATAGTATTGCATAGTATTATACTGACGGCCTAGATCTGCAGGTGTACGAAATCGACGATTGAGGTTTGTAGGCGCGCGTCAGACACGTTGTACTGTCAGGATCGCGTAGTATTGCCAATACTATGTTCAAAAACAACATTTTGAGCAAAAAACGTGAAGTGTTTCTTGCAATCACCCAAAAGACATTGAACTTTGTAATGAATCTATAGAATCTAAGTCATTCTTGTGCAAATTTAAACATACAAAAAAGGTAAGATGTTTTTACATGAAGTCTTCCTTCTCTATAAGCATATCTTAACATATATGTGGCACTTTGTATCTATTGCAACCTCCTACTTCTTGATCTTTCCTTGATAGCAATTAATATCCATGTCCCCTTGTTTTGCACTACTTTTGCACTAGAGAGGACATATTTGCAAATAATTCACAAAAGAATCAATTGATTGTAATATGTATTAAAGTATAGTTGTCAAATTCTTATTACTTTCATTAGTACAAAAAAGGACTAGTACACAAGGGGGATGGAGTAATGGAATCAAATGGACTAGTACAGTAACATTGATAAGACATTGTGACTAACAACATCCAACCATGTCATTTACAACGGTATAGCACACATCAACCCTTTAAAGACTAGTCAACAATTTTTGAATCAAAATTCACACTTTTATTGGTAGCCCAAGTTTTAGAATAAATTTGGATATGAAGGGGATGCATATAGGGAAGAGGAAATCCAATGCATTGAGCCAAGAAATACCAAAATCTATTCCAACATGCAATTTGGGAGTTCAATAAACTAATGTAATATGGGTTGAAAATACAAAAATCTTTTAGCAAGAGAACCTTCAATTGGTACAAAACTTATTGTGGAGGTCCACGCATTCTTGCCAATGGAATTGGCATGGTCAAATCTCTAAAATGTGTCTTGGTTTGGTATTTTTTTTCATGATTAGCTTGGGACTTCAAACCGCCTTGCCCGCCCCCAAATCAACCATGGTTCTGGAAGGGTTAAAACAGAACCAAACTTGGGAGTATCTACAGTTGATTAGGGTGGTGGCGTTGGAGAATTGAAGGATCCCAGAGCTAGCTTGTTTGAACACTCAAAATATGCCAAAAGGCAAATACTTAGGAGAAACAAGAAGAGGGCAATACTTAGGAGAAATTGTAATAGGTAGGTACCCAACTTGCAAATCATGAAGCCGAAATTGCGAAGAGTCGGGCCATTTTTTTTGGCATTTCGGTGCCAGATTGCATCAGCAAAAAATAATTTGGCTAAAAAAATGGGCAAATAAACACGATGTTTATTTGCCAAAAAATCTTGTATTAATAAAAATCTTGGATGAAGTCTCCAGATTGAGGATGAAAATAGAACAACGTTAATGTGGTATACACTGTCTATGATGTGATAGTCTATCCAATGTGGAAGAATGACGAAGTTTGGAGCACCTATATCATTTCATATCGCCACTTTGGTACTTTATAAAATATGAAAAAAAGGAGGCCGTGCTGCCAACCCTCGACGATTCGTTTTATGTCTATTTAGCATTCAGAATCCATGCGTAAAGAAATGCCTGTCAGAAATTCGGAGGGGAATATTTATAGCCGAATTTAATAGAAAATTCGTCGTATATCGCCGGAAACTCTGTTGAAACAGAACATTATGCAAAATTCGCCAGAATTGGTAGCCTAAACCACATCCTTGAAGCCATCCCAATAAAGAACGAAAAATGAAAAAAACAAAACCCGCTATCCATTTCAGATTCGTTTATTGTTGGTAACAGCTTTCTTTCCTTTATACAGTGTGATGCAAAAACCTAATGTACATAAAGTAAAATAATCTGAGACAGGATGCTTGAATAAGCTTCAAATCTTATAGTTTCACTTTCAATTGTATAAAATGGAAGAATGTTTCCCATCAGGCAGCAGTCTGAGTTCAGCCACTGATCTTACCTGCTAAGAATCTCTGCAGGAAGGATGCTCATGTTGCGCTTCAAATCCGAAGTTAAATTTGGCAGCATTCACTTTGGCTCCAAACTCCAGAAAACCCCCAAAATCAGAAAGTACAAATGAGGCTTTGCGCATGGCACTTGCCAGTT
This sequence comes from Thuidium tamariscinum, assembly GCA_947034885.2. NCBI lineage: Eukaryota > Viridiplantae > Streptophyta > Bryopsida > Hypnales > Thuidiaceae > Thuidium > Thuidium tamariscinum. Next base: position 12,943,842 of record OX344758.2, read on the forward strand.
TGTTAAATGCTTGAGGAACAGCATGAGAAAGCCAATTATCGAATTCTTCACAGTTCCATTCCTTCAGCCGAGGTCGCTTGAAAGGACTCTCCATACCTGAGCCTTGACTTGAGCAAGGATTTTGTTCCTTGCAACTTCCTTGTCCAAGCTGGCTGCTGAAACCAGCATCCTCATCATGGCATGTTCTAATTTGTGGTGCGGCCCTGTTCACTCTTTCGGAAGGGCCCTCACCTGGATTCGTACCTCGACAATTTTGGCATCTCGAGGAAGGTAATGTGCTCCGCGCCTGTGGAGTTACGGCTACGTGTTTCCTTTTCTTGCCTCGCCCTGAAATGATAGGACAGACGTCCTCCGAACCTATTCTTGGAGTATCCACCGAAGAAGCTATTTCCTGATGGTCAAGATTTGCAGGGCCCCGCTGTACAGTGCCATCAGCAACCAGTTGATTGGATGCAACACCATGATCTGGTAAACTCTGAACGGAATGACCACACATCAATTGAGAAGAATTATTTAGCTCTGGTGTCCTTGTATCATGGACAGCACAGCGAACCTCCTCCAAACTTGTTGCCAAGGGATTCTGTTTCCCTGGCTCAATGTCGACACCGTCTCCGGCGTTCCTCGTGCCATCGTCTTCACTTTGGTGACCTGCTTCATAGCCTTTCGAGGATTCTGGAGAAGACCCTCTCGAGGGTTCATGGGATTGAAGTTTCTGTTTCTTGCTCTTTATTGAATCAACTCCTGGATTCGCTTCTTCACTTTGGTGAACTGCATCATAACCTTTCGAAGAGTCTGGAGAGGAACCTTTCAAAGGTCCAGAGGAAATATGTTTCCGTTTTCTGCTCTTACTTGAATCAAGTCCTTCGGGGCTGGTGCCATCCTTCTCCACATTCTGTTCTCCACAGTCGAGATCAATGGGATCTTGAGCAGCGTCTGGGCGATTCAGAAATACGGATGCATGGGTATCAGTCTCTTGACGAACCGCGGACAAATCTATATGTTGCTCCTTCTCTATTGGATCATCCACTTCAGCATTCCTGCTCAAGGGAACAGGAAGAGGTTTCGGTGTTCCGCAAACTGCCTTGAAGCTCAAACTTGGATTTAATGATTCTTCACCTGATGAGTGAGTCTGGGCTTGTTGTGAAGCCCCCGGTCGAGACTTCGTCCGTTTCTCTATAGCAGGGGATGCATCAACATTTCCATCGCCACCAGCAGGGGCTTTCACCCAGTCTCCAAGTGACAGCGGTCCCCGACCAATGGAACACAAGGTGCCATCATCTTTAGGCTCTGCATTGTTGCGAACGGGATCCTCTAAGATGTTTTCTACGTTGTTGTCACGAGGGTCACTTTCCGGTTGTTGTAAGGCGTTTCCTTCTGAGAAGCGGGAAACCCTGAGCTCTCTTTCAGAGATAACTTTGTGCTGGTGAGAGGCTTCTGCAGGAACATTAACAAGAATGTCAGCGGTCTTGGTCTACAGATCATCCTGGAATATCGTTACGAAGATTGGACTTACGAAAATGTGTGGGACTTTTAACCTTCTACTAAGTCAAGGAGGATACATGCTCAGAGGCCAAATGCTCACAGGCTTCGTGAGGAACTTCAAGTGCAGAATGGTTGCTATAAAAATATATATTTTCAGGCCTCAGAGAAGCAAATACTAAAGGACTGTTAAATACAGCAAAACTTCAGAACCCAGTCAAAGAATGCAGAAGAAATTGTAACACCAAGGAGCAGAAATCCGTTTTGAAGTTGGCGTAACTTACCACAGGAGAGGCTCGCAAGTTTAGCTGGGCCAGCAGAACCAGAGTTCCGGTCCCTGGCCTGCGGAAATAGGCAGTCATCCTTTCTGAAAGGACTTGATAGAGTCTTCTCAATACTCCGCTGGACAATACACGGGCCTTGAGTTTTCAACTGCATTGATCCATCTGCAGTCCTAACCGAACCTCCAGAGGATTGGGAGCATCTGATTCGTTCAGTAGGACTAGCTCTCACGGAGGCCCAACCAAATGCAGACTTGCTGAGCGCAGTAATAGCGTCAAGTTCTGAAGAATCCAACTTGAGCACAGAACAAAGGAACGTCAAGGCCTTCATAAGGCGCTCCGCACGCACAACACACGCAGACTCAGGCACATTACGGGCACTCTTGGCTAACACCGATAACTTCAAAGCAGTCTCCGAAGTTTCTAAATGTTTCAAAAGGACTATACCACAAAGTTCTTTGTCTTCCCATAAAACGGTTTCAGTTCCATGATGACCTTCCTTTCCAGAATAAGCTATAGAGTCATTGTCGTGGGGTTTGGTCATGCCAACTTGTCGCACGCACTTTGATAAGAGCATGCACGCTTCCTTCACAAAACTGCATTGCAGTTTCTCACATTCCTCATCACCCTGAATTTGTTGGCAAAAGTCGGGGTAGCAGGATAGCCAATTGCAGAAGACCACTACTGAAGGAAACAAAGGGCTGCAACATGGCTCTTCCGTTCTCATGCAATCCTGTAACACGCCAGACATGAATCGAAATGCAAATATAGTGGCTTGCATCACAACGGGAGACATTTCCAGCCGCTGAGAATTACGACTGCTCTTGTCTTTCTTAGAACCGACATTGTGAACGGAAAAGATCAACAAAACGACGAGTTGCATGACGCTGAACGCTTGATTCTTGAAACGATTAGATTTCTCGAGGGTAAAAGAAGAAGGAATCGGCGCGTTGTCTTGGGATAGCAGAAGTTGTGCTTCTCGAAGCACGAGCGTAGAAAGCTCCGGGAGATCTTCCAACCTGCCCACGAGGACGATAGAAGGGTCAGTCGTGCTTATGGTTGGCTAAGAATCAAACCAGACCAGCCAGATGTAATAGGCTTCACTTGGTCACAGAATCAAGCAATTTAGGAAAGCAAAACAGCAGCGGCAAAAAAAGAGTCAAACCCTGATTTGTTGAAAAGCAGTCCAATAAGCGTGATGAAGTGCACACGAAACCGTCGTTGCAATCGAGCAAGAGGGCACTCTGGATGAGACTCTGTGCTGGACTTGTGGCTCTCAAACGCTTGCGCCATTTCAATATCAATAGCCACATCGTCATCGGGTGAATTCGACAGCTGAGTACTGTGGCGTTGATTCTGCGACTTAAAATACATAAATCAGATTTATGTATTTTAAAAAAATTCCACAAAAGGAAACCGCAACTCAAGAAATAGCGTTAAATCGTGTTCAGACTATGCATAAAGCTCCGCACCATATTTTGAAGGAACAATTAGTCATTCATTGTTGAACTGAGATATGAAAATCCTGAAGTACCCAGTCTACAAATTGTTGATTGTAGTTGCTCTCAGAACATATTGCTATCGTTCAGAAATGTGGTGATGCTTTCCTCTTTCTATTAATGCATTTGCTAACGTTCTTTAGGCATCCCAGATGATTTATTTCAACACCCCGAGATGTGATGCCACCACTTGGGCACTTACAAGTTAAAGAAGTGTGTTTTCAAGGAAGAGCAACGAGTAAGTACCTTTTCAATCAGAAGCTTAGCATTTGCACGGGCAGTAGGAAAGGGAACATGCACGGCTAAACTATACAGATAGTGATATAAAGCCTGCAAGTTGTCCCCGGCATAGGTGGCCAGCACACCCAGCTGCAACAAGAAAATGGTATCCCATATAAGCTTTGATAAGGAAAATTTGGACAAGAAATTCGCAGACATACGAAGAGGTTTCGATCAAGGTGGATCTGAGGAATTGCACTAGATCACGAAACGAAATGCCTATGTTCCCACTGAGAAATTCATGCTGTCAGATAATACGAAAACCACCTGGGTTGGTATAAGAACCTGGTTATGAGGATTGCCACCAGCAGGCCACAGAGCGGAAGCTTGTCGGTAATAATTCGCTGCTACATACCAGTCGGGTGTTCTTCCTTCAACTACCAGGTGAAGCTCTTTATAGCGAGACAAATCTCCCAAATAGACGTAGCACCTGTGACAGACACACTGGCACCTTCTGAACCGTTTGTTGCTGCTGCTGCTAATCTCTGCAACTCCATTTCCAAACGACAGCCTCAGTAAAACAAAACACGAAAAATCAAAGCCTACAATCTCGAAGGAGTCCAGCAGGAGAATTCAAAAGACTGCTAGTTGCGGAGACAGACATATCATGGATCGTACGCTTTCCAAGTCTCCACACAACGACCGCACACCAACCGCGCGGAATGATTACAAGAAAATCTCGTTCACATCATAGCAGAGTTGACTGCTTTCTAGAAAATTCTCTCCACATCACCAACAGTAGAATTGCTTCTTGTATGATCAGCAGGTGAGGATAACGATGCACAGATGTGCTACGACGGGGAAGCAATTAATTTCAATGAAGTTTTTGACATGCATCACTAAATGCAGCATCAATTACAACATACAAGTGACTCTCGCATCATTTATTTGTGGAAGGTTTAACCCAAGAGAGTCGGCATCCACTGAGGGAATGATAACTATTTTCAACAGCTTACTGCGGTTGGCTACACGAATGCTGAAAAAAGAAAATTTGTCCACCGTCAGCGATGTGATGAACTCGGTCACACGGTGCTTCATGAATTTCGTGCAAGGTTCAGAATATGTACATGTAGAGTATAGCGATGGGAGCTTGAAAAATGAGTTTTATTCTACATCGTTATGAAATGCCGCAGAATCTTAAGACTAAATTCTTCAACAGCCATAGTTTATTCTGAAAGTAAAAAAATACTCCAGCTCTACATTCCCCCTCCTCCTAGGCTCTCTTAGGGGTTCAGACTCAAGCATTGATGGTTGTAGGAAGTCTCCATTCATTTCACACAAATTTACATTTGCTAATAATTTTAAACCTGGAGAATGCAGTCAAAGGCAGGAATAAAATACCAGTTCTGTTGCCGGGCGAAGAAAACTTTCCACCGAGTCCATGCTTAGCCCCGAGCTTGGCAATGAGCCCATGGTAGAACCCCGTCGCTTCATCAAGAAAACACTTGTACTGACCCCCGACACGTTCGAATTTCTGCTTTTCAACGGCTTTCTTCTTGTTAGGAACACTGGCAGCAGCCACAGCAGCCGCTTTCAGTTTCCCTAACCGAGACCGGAACTCCTGGATAAAACCGTAGTGAAGCTGCCAAAGTTGCTGCTCTATCGACTCCGAGCTCGAAACATTCTCCAAAATCATGCTCTCATAGCTCTCCCGAATGTTGGTCGTGAGAGCTCGCACGGCTCGATCGAACGGGCCCTTGCTGCGTCGCAACTCGACCAGCTTTCGCTCTTGCTCACAAATCTGGTAATGAAGGCGAGCATTAAACCTCAAGCCTAACAAAACACTCCAGCACGCGCACTATCCAAACCCTAAAGCATAAAACTACAAAAAAACATTCCTCTACAATTCTTCTTTCACCATTCTACTCTCGTTCATAACTTTCGCAAGCGAATGCGACAAGTACCCCTAATCAACGGTTTAGCAATTCGTTAACTCATTTTTTTCCCACTGAAAATCTGAGTAAGCAATCCAGCAGCAATACTATTTCCAACGTTCTGCTCTTGCACACAAATTCAGCAAGCGAATGCGAGCAGCGAACCCTGACGAAACACTCCAGCACTCCAAATCGTGAAACCGTTAACTCATTCTTCGCACAGAAAATCAAAGTAAGCAATTGATCGCGAAAGGATAGAAACGAAAAGAAAAGAATCACCTGATCGAGAGGAGCCTGAAGAAAAGATCCACGCTCCGATTCGTGGCTCCCGGCAGCCATTATTCTTCGGAAGATTCTTCTCCGGTTGAAGAAATCGTTGTTTTCAGCTGGGGCAAGGTGATTGTCCACATCAGTTACCACAAGAGAAGTAGACAGAATATTTTCAAACAGAATGGGAGTCTCGCAAATACTAGTCCGGAACTAACGGCATTGCAGAGAAGCGAAAATTTCGGCACAGTCACAGCCGAAAACGAATTTGTAAGGGGAAGCTCTTGGACTGCCGGTAACTACGGTAACAACCGGTAACTACGGTTACCGGTATTGCCAACGGCTGCCTTGCCCTCGAGGAGGACTTCCTTATCCCCCTATGAAGATACAATGTTTGTTTGTTTGGATGTTTGTTACGATGAGATCTCCCAGACCGTAAGTCCCCCAAGTGCATGTTTGGTACCGTTGGAAAGCCCTCTGCGAGGAGGGGTGCATGGGCTTTGATTCATAGTGTTACAACCTACGGCATGAAAGTTATTGAATTTTGAAGTTTTTATACATTAAAAAAACTAGACCGTGGCAATGGCACGGGCCACCCTAGTGTGCATTGACGATGAGTTGGATTCAATGATAAGGTAGAGGCACCAGTAGCCGATCATTAACCCCTAAATGTCCAAGCCTTTTCAAGTGTGTTTTGACTATGGGCTTGTAGCCATCTCTAATGAAGCAAGTTGATTTTTTTTCAAAATCTAACTATACAGGTGTTTTAAGAGTTTGTTTATCATCAAGTACACAAATTTCGAGTGCAAAATTACATAGGAGTTGTGAGATTATAATGAGAGAAGAGTACATTTTCTATATTTAGTATGCTGCCTTCTCCCACAATGTTTCCCAAATTTGCATATAAATTTTTGGGGGGATTGGAGGTAACATAAACAACTCCGTAGAGTGTTAGCGCACTAAAATACACTTCTAAAAAACTTGGTTTCACATGAAAAGCTATTAAACTCATTACACAATCCACTTTGCAATTGCTAAAATGCAATTATTTTTTATAAGTAGAAATTGCAAATAGCTCCAAATCAATAGTTGTATGTTAAAAAATTTCAATGGTGAATATCAAGAAAACACTTTACACTTTCTATTGGAACCATTCTTGAAGCAAATTGATATGTACAATTTCTTAGATCTCAAATCAAGTGAAATTGCTAAATGCGAGGAAATGAAGTAAAATTGGCAAGCTTTCTTCTTCACTTTTGGTACATGCCTGCCTTTGAAGACCTCTCAATAATCAAATATGTACTTTTTTCAATAAAAAATGAAAGTTTTCAATAATTAACCCTTAAAATTGCCCAAATCTTTTTTTAAATGGTCAAAGGAATTTAACTACCCGTTCAAAAATGGGCCTCAAATTTCAGATCGACCATATATGGTCAACTAGGCAATTAGGGGTTAAAGCAATTTTGGAGCAGATCCTGAGCAATATAAGGTGGTGGAATTTTTTCCATAGCAAGAAGATAGAAAATATGGGGATAGAAAAATTTCATATCCAAAATTAGAATTACTTTGAATTTCGGGAGTCAAAAAGTACTCTTGACAAATAACCAATGTCATTACTTCCTCCACATTTTTTGCTGCTCATCACTTCCTACTTTCTTACTCACTATATTGGGACATGTGTCACAATTTTATTAGTCTCTATCTTGAAAAAGACAAAAAGAACATATTCCAAGCTTGAATTGTAGCCCAAGGTTGGAAATAGCACCCCCTATGGATTGGATACTAGACATGGTTGGCAAGTGGTATCGCTACCTTATATGGCACTTCCAATTCAAATCATCATTGCTTCTCTGACATGTGTCAAAAACTACAAATTGATCATGTATTCTATCGTGTTGGATTTGAACATATTACCCTAGAAGAGCCTAAAAGCCCTTTACATGGCCTTATAGTATATTATAAATATGGTTGTATTTGATTACAAAACATTGACTAAGTACTTTTCAATACAAAATATATTACTACTCATGATAGTAAATAAGTAACAATGTATGACAATTCATATATTCAATCACAAATGGAGAATTATAATGCTAAGTATGGGTCATATAGAAAAATTCCAAAGTCCTTTCTAGGGATAAAGTTCAAATTCAAATGACATTGAAATGGAAGATGCTAATTATTCAATTGTCAATGTATAGATGAATTTCATCCCATATTTTAGTACATAATTTGTATTCTAGTAATCAAATGCAAGACAATTTGTATGATTTTTTTCAAATATGTAAAGAATAATGCCAAGATATTGTTGAGGACAAAAGTGTTTGATGAATGACTTTTTGGAGCATTATAAAAACAAAGAATTCATGAAATTGTGGTATTACAATTACTACATTTTACTAAGTTTAATTAGTAGCTATCCTATAGCATTAGTTCACTTTTGAATAAGAATGCCAATAACCTTAACCCCTAAAGGACCAAGCTGCGTTTTTTGGCAATATAGCGATTTTAGGCAGCTCACTACAAATGAAAATAGTAACTACATTTTTTGAAATTTTTTTAGGATGAGGGGACAAGGAGTGCCTTGCCATTACACCAATTTTTATTTCATTTGAATCTACCCATCAAAAGTTATAGGAAGAAATGTCATTTTCAATGGACGGGGGGCAGCACGGTCACGATAATTAACACTAGAGCAAAAATTGTAGTATCATGCCCAAAAGAGCTTGGGCAGGACCATGGGCAGGGCTTTGGACCAAGTTCAAGCCGGATTCTTCACTAACATTTTTTTGGTCCCACCCATTTGTGTCAGTGTCTAAAGAAGTGGTAGGAAGGGGTAGTTGATCCACGACTTCACTGAACTTTAGAATTTCACATATAAATACAAAAACAGACCAACACAACATAGACTAATGCAATGCTCAATTTAAAATTTTAAAATTTTAAAATAATAAATAATAATAAATTTTAAATTTTTAAATTTTAAATTGCAATCCAGCTTGAATACCAATGTTGCAAGTTGGATTGTTTTAGTTTTTTGGAAAATAAATAAATAAATCATTTTTTAATTCAGCAGTTCTTCCACAGCATGTCCTTAGATGTAACAATATTTTCTCTTAATGGAGGAGGGGAGCATCATGCATGTGGAAATTAGTCTTGTATGTGGCAGGAAGAATATGTCAGTGGTCTTTCCATGGCCTAAACCCAATATCTCCAACTACCCTGTACTTCACCACCTTTGTTTCAAAACACAAATTGATCAAGGTTGTCAAAACTACTTATTTTTGACAATTTGAGTGTGTTTTTTTCCAACTTGTAGGCCTTCTTCTTATCTAGAACTCCAGCGTTCACTTTTTGAAGAAATTACTATCTGTGCAAGTTATAAATTGTTGAAAAAAAAAGCTTTGTATCAGAGTTTTTTCCAAACTAGTTTTGTATTGGAATATTTTGGTACATGTTCCCCAATTTGAAATGTTTTGGAATTTTCTGAAAATGTTTCCAACTTTGTCATGAAAAGCAAGCAAAAAAAGTTCAAGTAAAAAAGTGAAATCATCTTGTGCAAAAGCCTCCCTGAAATAGAACTGCCCGAAATTTGGATGCCACTAAAAAACATCTTCTTCTACTTCAAACACTATACTCTTATAATTTGTGTGATCAAAACCTCCTATTTTTTTACTACAGCATAATGAAGTAGTCTAATACTAGATTTTACGGTAAAATGCATCAAATTTTCATTCATTAGTTTAGGGGGACCTTGCCATCAAAACCACCCATTTTGATTGTTTTTCGGTGAAGCACTGTCAAAGCACTTTAGGAGTTATGAATAAAACACATTTGGCTATAAATTTAATTGCATTTATACGTCCATGTAATTAAGCAACAATCCATTATACAATGACAAATCTGCATACTACACATCAATAAGAGTGGATGAAACATGAAAATAATATGATGAAGTGTAAATTTTCATCCAAAGATGTGCTCACTCATCAAACCGATAATCCCAAGATTTTGTAGCAATAAAACCATTTCATTTACCAAAAAGGGATAAATATATTACGAAATGCTCCCTACTAATTTTTTTAATATTTTTTTTGAAAAAATTGTCACTATTAGAAAAAATCTAAATACTTGATTTGAAGCCTAATCCATAATTTGAAATTCACATTATACTTTCTTTTACAATGTGCCCAAAAGAGGTATACCAAACCTCACCCTACCCCACCACCAAAATTTCTTGGCTCTTGATTAAAAACAAAAAATAAGTTGAAATCCCCTTTAATGTCATTGATTTAATACTACATTCATATTGATTACTTAATACTAAATATATATGAGATACAAAATATGGAAGACATATTGAATATTGAATATGTGTTGAATATTAAATATATAATAAATACATTGATATAACCCATATTGTTTGGTGAACAAACTGCTCATCAAAAATACAAGTATGCGTGGGGGTTGTGTTAACAAAATAAAAAATTTGGGTACGTGGGGTGATAAATTAAAGGATAGCCTCACTAAGTTAACATTGAGTTACTGCCACTTTTCAATACATTGCCTCACACAATGTACTAAACAATGTACTAAAAAATGGCAATGACTGCCATTCCATTTCAATCACATTACTATTAGTGTGTCCCAAAAACTTGCATACAAATGTAATAACTAGTCTAATAAGTGTGAAATGTATTCTAGACCATGTTTCGTGACTCTACAAATCTGAGTCTTGAAAGAAAACAAAACATTTCAAAACTTAATACCTTGTCATAGTTCCAAACCTTGAGAACAATACACATGAAGTTGCATGTGACATGGCATTATACTTTACTACAATGCCAAGTCAATACTAATAGGAGCCCCTATTTTTTTTTATGTTAGCAACAAACAAGAATGTTTTTTAGAGCAAAAGATGGGCATTAAAAGGGATTTGAGAGCAATGGGAGACTACAAGTTTTTTTGAGTTCCTAAATTGTAAATATTGTATAAATACAAACACATAATTATATGGTATCAAAATATAGATAGAGTATTAGAATATGGATTCGGATTCGGATATCCCATATTGATTGTCACGTTAACCTTCTATAGGAAATTACAAGTAGGGGCGGGGGAGTAAAGATTTAATTTTTAATAAATATATTCTTTAAAAAAACAGAGGGGAAGAGGGGTGTAGTTTAAATTTTTTTTAAATTAATTATTCAAAATTTTAAGTGTACAATGACAATGTCACTATGCACTTCGAGTAACTGCCTACTATATAACAATGATTGTTGCACTAGAAAGAACTTGTGTTTTTTAGGACAAGCCCTTGAACATGGATGGATGTTTAATTTAGTCAAACATTAAACATCTCCACTATGGATGTCTAAGAAAATTTGTTAAGATTGGCATGGCTAAAATATGAGAAAATTTGAGAGTGAGATCTTTGCAAACACGCTCAAAGAATGTACCAAAAGTTTGCTATAAGTTTGCTGCATTACTTCCATGAACCAAGCAAGTAGGTAGTGCTACATAGGATTTTAAAACTTGACTTGGCAATGACATGGTAGTTGATGTAGTACCTAATTTCATAACATCTCAAAGGATAAGTACTATTTTCAATGACATCAACATGGATGTCACAAAAAAATTTCATATTGTTTCTAGCAACATCAATAGAAATGAGTAGAAGGATTTACCAATTGTGTTTTTCAACATCAACATTAGATGTTTTTTTAGGGATTAGAAGACTGTTGTAGGCTCGTTCCCAATGCTGAGAACAGTCAGAATAAAAAAAAAATAATAATAATAATAATTTTATTCTAAAAAAATTATTTTTATCTTTAATTAAAAAATTTTAATTATTATAATCTGATGTGGTAGTTTCTCAGCCACGTAAGATCGTGGATGTAGCAGAGTTCTCCAACGTTCCCACAGTCGGGAACTTGTAGTCTTCTAACTAGTAGAAAAAACTTCTAATGAATTAGATGTTTAGACATTTTTTGAAATGTGCTCAAATATTTACCATATACAATATATCATATAAAAAATCCATATACAATACAAAATACATTGTATATAATATAAAATACATCATATACAATATGCCATACATTCTATATCATATATCATACTATATTGTATATAATATGCTATAAACCATACTTGGTATTTATGTCATATAGCTTGAAAAGCCACTTTTTGTGAGTATATTTATATAAGAAGATAATCTTATATTTAGATAAGTGGGGTGTTGAGAGTAATGACAAACCATACAGAATATATTTGGTTCATTGGGCCTTGAATTTTGTTTATTTGAACATCTTAGTAGACATTGCAAAAAACATCTCAGGCGGCATCTGAGCTAATATTTAAAAATAATGTTAGAATTTTCAGAAGGCATCAAAGTGTACTAATGTGGCATGCCACATCAATTGTCATTTTTTTTCCTTGAAAAATTTGCTATGAAGCTACCCTTCTCTTATTATTTCATATTTGTTTAGCATTTTACTTTAGTTCCTAGTTACTTCTAGAGGACTCAAAATAAAATAATTGGAGTCAGAACATAGTAAGTTCATGTTTTTGGGGATGCTCTCGAGAACACACTTATGTTTTTTTTTATGTTTGCCAACTTGTCACATAAGACATGGACTTATATTATTTGAGACATCTACTTGTTTTCAGAGACATCCAACTAAATTTTATGTCTCATAGCCACAATTTCATCTCATTTGAAGGGGTTTGAGGGCAATAAAAGCCCATTTCAAGGCTGTTCTCCAACCTATTCCTAGTATTGTCAAAAAATTGCAAACCAACCCTATTGGCTGAATTTTTTGAATTTCTTAAAAAACACTTTAAAAGTTTTCTTTTTGAAAAATTTTGAAATGTTTATGAAACCTAGAATTGAATTTTTTTCCCCAAAACAACTATTTCAAAAATAATTAAAATCAAAAAAATGTAACGTGGTAGTGTCTTGACCACAAATCATATTGCTAATGTAGTATGTTCCTACATGTATTCATATTGATAGCATATTCATACCCGTACTCATATCCGGATCCGGATTAAATCTCAAAAATCAACGGCTTGTAAATTTCTCAGAAATCAACAACATTTTGGAAGGGAGTTATTTTTTTCGAAAAGAAATCAATGGCCTCTTTTGGGACTATAGTAACCAATCAAGACAAATCAAATCAACAAGTCGCATTAACAAGTCAAATCACAATCCATAATCCTTCTCAATCCAACCTCTGATTCATCTAAAAGTTACATATTTTCGAACATTCTTTATAAAAGAAAATTAGGTTAGTAATAGTACTTCAATGCACATCAAGAATAGAAATCTAATATAGGTTTCCAATTGTTGGTCTTGATCCTTAACACTTGAACACTATCGAAGACATTTGGCATCCTTTGAATGACATAGAATCTTTCCTTCTAGGATAGAAGTACAACTTTTCATCTTTGATATTACAGGTGCAAAGGGAAGATATTCTACAATTCTTTAACTTCAAATGAATATGTTTGGTATTATCAAAGTAGATGATGTCACACGATGTCAAAATGCATAATTTCCATGGCCACCGATCTATCTTTCAAGGGTTAAAGAATGTTGTCACCATTTCTCAACTGATGAATGACCAAGACTCTTTCTATGTAGTTTGCACCTAACCCTTGAACAACACCACAGACATTCAACGTCCGTTGAATGACAAAGAAATCTTTCCTTCTAGGATAGAAATGCAACTTTTCATCCTCGGTATTGGGGGTGGAAAGAGAAGATCTTCTACAATACTTTAACTTTTTCAAAGTAGGTAATGTCACACGATATCAAAATGCATGGTTTCCGCAGCCACCGGTCCATCCTTCAAGGGTTAAGTGCAAACAGGGGAGATCATGCATAATAGTTTCACCTCCAATGAGCACTTTTTTTTTTTTAAAGATAATGTCATACATTATCACAAGGGAAGATTTCCAAGATCAGCACCCAGGTGTTCAAGGGTTAATGCCCTTGAAAGCTCAATCACAGGAGTACAAGAAAAGCGGGAGAGAGAGAGGCTCATATAAAAAAAGATACCATAACCAAAGAAGGTGCTCCAAATATTGCCCCCTTGGTTTGTTTTTTCCTACTTTTTTTTCTAAAACACAGATTGAACTTGATGATCGGCTCTCCTCGAAAGTAGGTGTAATTCTGAAAAACCTACCTATTGAAGACTCACTCTAGCATCTAGTCTTGAAGTCCCACTAGTATGTCCCTCGCTAATACGTCACATAACACTCGAGACTCCAACCTCTCAAGCATTATCTACTCAATATTGAAAAGAAAGCGGGCCGTAATTGAATTGAATTACAACTGGATATTAAATCTATGGATGGGCTATTCATTCACTTAAAGCTGGCTTCAAACGAAGTAACTGTGTATCAGGCCTCTAGCTTTCCAAGGAAACAACTGCAAGTACAACTAACTCAAAGCAATAGTAAGAGTACCCATATGGAAGTTTAGCTCATCCACAACTTCAGAACACGGTCCCTGCCTCCGGAGGCGACCTTTTCACCATCAGCACTCCAGTCCACAGCAAAGACCTGAAAGCCAATTCATTGTCATTCATACCAGCACATGAAAATGATTCTGATCACAGCTCTTCACGCAACTTGTTCCATTAATGCAAGAATTTATATTTTTTAAAGTTTTCCTCCCTCAGTTTGGTTAGACACTTTAACTAAACTGAACATATTAATTTAGTCGTATTCAAACAGCAATAATCCAGTTGAATATTGATATTTGGTATAAATCAAATGCAAAAAATGAATGCTACAATTGAGTTTGACCAAGGCGCATCCAGTTTTTGAATGCAAGAGACCTTCAGGGGTTTAAAAACATGTGTTATCTCCGGACTATCTTAAATACGTCAAACCCTCAGATTGATGTGCCTCACAAATGCACATAATTCCAGATTAGAGCAAGTTAATGTTATTAATGTGAAGCATAGTAATTGAAATAAGAGTAGTAACAGTTTTAGATGCCAAATACCAAAATTTATTCTCTTTGGAAAATGTACCTCATCAGCATGGCCCGGAAGATCTTCTCGTAGCTTCTGTGTCCTCATATCCCACATCTGCAAAAACATGAAAAGCCTTCAAACTTCCGCTAAACTACTAATTCTGAAGTCATACTCTAAAATAGATGAAATAGTAATGCAAAAGCAAGATAATTAGGAGTTCGTAATAGTGTGTATCCTTCAACTCCTTGATGCCTAAACTGTTAATAGGAATTCCAAATTGGAAGCCATGACCATTAATTTCAAAGCATTTTCTTACTCCTCAAAATGTAGAGCAAGTTTTTCTTTCAGTTGGAATGTTTTTTAACCTCCTTCGATTCCATGAATCATTTAGGAAAGTAACATCCTTCTGTTTTAGAAAATTACTAGTACCAGCAATAACTATCAAACACGTTTCTACAGATGAAAGTGTACCATATGATCCATTCTTTATATTGAAACATATTGCTACCTTCCTCGTAGATTCCTAAACAATCCATTTCAACTCCTAGAGCTGCTACTTTAAGTCATTTGGGCATTTACTATATAACTTAAGAGCCATACACAAAACTGATGTAGGTCAGGTGTGCACCTTCATTGTCGAATCTTTGCTCCCACTGACTAACAGCCTGCTGTCAGCAGACCAACTGTTGCATACCACTCAAAAAGATTAGAGACCCGAGCATAATGAGCTGCCAAACTGAGCTTCAGCTATAAATTCAGGTTGTGACAGGCAAAGGGGCCAAGTTCTTTCCCAAAATCTACAGGCACAACGGGATGGCTTAAAATGTTCATTTTAATTGAAAAGGGTCAAATTGTTTATCACCAATATCAGAAAACAACATTGTGCGCATTCTTCAATAAAGAAATAAGATTGAACAACAAAAGCATCTGCATGACCTACGCAAAACTTGAAAAAAAGCATGAGGTTCAATTTGGATTTTTCTTAATACTTGGGGAGTTAATCTAGATCATGGTCAATGAATTGACTGAAACTACAAATTTGCACGTCAAAAACTACAAACTTCGTTGGTCCAGGAAGATCGAGAACCCAGCTGACCTGATTTGATAGACAGGACCCACATGGCCGCGGAATGTGGCAATGAATTTTCCCGAATATCCATCCCAGAGCTTGACAGACTTGTCGAATGAAGCACTAGCAATCCAGCGTCCATCAGGAGAGAAATACACATGGTTGACCAACTGCGCAATAGACCTTTCCAGTCAGAGGTGAAACACTGATTTCAAGAGGATACAACTATGATTCTACTTTCAGGACAGAGGACACTAGAGCTCTTCCATCGACAAAAATTACAATCAACAGGGTTTTCAGTAAAATTAGACTTTTTCAGGAACTTCAGATAATAGCGTACAGAGAAACTTGCCCATGATTCAAGTAGAGGTTTCCCTATAGTCACAATGATCATACACAGGCCTTTCGATATACTGTGTACAGGCCTCCTCGTCATCATTGTGACTTTAAGGAGACCTACAATGGGTCCAATTCTCTTTATGGTGATATCTACAAATTCCTGAAATCCTCTATGTTTAAAATAAAACTACATACAAAAATGCCACTTCCCATCAGTGATTTTCCAAGGTATCAGAGGCAAGGGCCACATCATTACCTGCTGGTGGCCTGTCATTCTGGATTTGGGTTGTTTGCTGGTTCCTGGCTCCCACAGAAACATAGTGAAGTCGTCTGATCCTGAAACCAAACGCTCTTGGGAATCACGTTTCGCTGCCTTGTATCGAACCAATGCTGCCTAAAATGAACCCAGTGTCAAAAGAATGTTCCAGACCACCTGCACGAGAATGCTGTAGACACAATTTCCACCAGGAGTTCATACAAATCTGAACTCTAATAAGCTGTGTAAAAGCTTCCAATCAAAATATGGTACAAACGCCAAGCAGAGGCTGAACAAGACATACCTTTGGTCACTCTGAAATCCTATGACTGGAAAAAAAACCGAGTCACTGGTGATGACTTAGAGAGTTACCTCTTTCATCTCTTCAGCGGAATTATACTGTTTTCCAGTGTGATCAAATGCTCCAGTTCGCAATACGTACTCCGTGCTCAGTGCCAATGTGTTAACCCAATGACCGTGCCCCTGACTCAACGAAAGTACAACAAAATGAAACATTCAGAATAAACTCTCCAATTAAATATAGCATTCACCCCCAAGTGCTAGAATTCACCATTTCCACAAACAGCACCGTCAGTCCATCACCAATTTCACTCGTATGCATTGCTAGAACAATCTCATCTAGATGTGCTCCATGCAGTCATAATCAGATAATAATTTCTCACAACCTCAAGGACTGATACAGTCTATTTGTATTCCACCATCGCATCTAAAGATAAACATACCTTCAGCTCCCGAATAAGCTTCCCTTGTGTCGTCTCCCAAACCTTTATAGTGCAATCTTGAGAACTGCATATCAAACGTCATAAATTATCTGAACATACAATTCACCTACGCATGTGGACGAATAGAAAGAGCTTTCCAGAGTGAGATCCGTTCAGAGGCGCACCTAGAATAAATGAAACCTTCGCCGCTCCACTTGACACACGTTACAGCAAGAGTGTGACCAGTAAGGCACATAATTGTTTTGTGCAGGGTGGTATCCCATATACGAATATCACCATCTTTACTAGCACTGGCAAATCGTCGGCTCGGTGACTGCAGATGGGCTGGTTCCCACGCAACTGCTGTTATCCATTTTTTGTGCCCCTGGAATCACACACAGCTTCTCAAATAAGGAAAAAATGAGAATTCTTCTGGCAAATGAAGACTGCTTCTATACTCGGCACAGAAAGTGCACACATCTGACCCAAAACTCAAAGTAGGCATCACTTGTTCCTGGAAGGATTATAAATCATTTCTGAAGCCCTATCCTTGACAAAAGTACCTTTTCGAACTCTTTACTACAGGTTAATGAAGGAGAAACATACTGTCAAGGGATTGCCAATGGCCTTGCCTGTTGTAGGCTCCCACAACCTCAGTTCACCATCTTTGCTTCCACTTACGAGCATCTTGCCGTCTGGTGACCATGCTATGCATAGCACCCAGTTCTTATGTCCTGTTCCACAACCACAGCTGATATCAATCACATAATAACTAACGGATACTAAAATTATTAGGGACCTGATCCCGTTTTCTATACTTGACCTTGTTACCAACAGCAATTCATCTAGTCATACATTTGGTTAGACTTATTAGGAAGTGGTGTAAGCATAACTTCGCTAAATGTCTAGGACGCTGATCTTTGAATGAAAATAAGATTATACAAAAAAAATTGCATAAGAAACTCATACATTGTGGTAAAAAGTTGATCTCAATAGATTTGGCTCATTTACCCAAGTGATCTCTCCAAAGCTAAATAGTGATCTCCCAAAAATCAAACTTCTTCTGCGATGAAATGCATAAAATGACGTAAATAGTATACTCTACCTTGCCTAATGAAAATTCAACAAGAAGACAGGGCCACAGAAGTAAAATTTCAGACACAGATTGAGAAGAAAGAGAGTTAAGAGACAGTTCTAGCTACACTCACTCTTTGTAAATAATTATGCAGAGTCTAAGCCTCACCGGTGCAAGTGAAGAGTGGTGTTTGTGTATAAATATCCCAAAATCGCACGGTGGTGTCGCCTGACCCACTGGCTAGCATACGACTATCTGGACTAAATTGCACAGACAACACTGCTTCCGAATGACCTGTAGCAAAAACACATTAAAACAGGTGTTAGAATAATCAGACATGGAAGTGCCCTTAAACCCTGAACCTGAACCCAATCCTTCTGTGATGTAGACACTCACCAGGGATGCTAGCAGAACAACGCGTTACAGGTTTAATGCGAAAAACAGCCTGAGGTTGATACACAATTCTTAGAACCTGCTCCACGGACACTGCAACAAACATGAAACGTTTAACCTCGGTATCCTCTTAACAAACTTGCGTAGGGTTAGGGTATAGTCCCCTGCACTCTCTAAGAAACCTTGTGCAAGGTTTATGCATCTTGGAGTTCTGTATTGAGGAATTGTAGATAGAATTCACGACAGACACAGAAGTCCAAGCGCTAACCCTAAACAATTAGGAACCCAGATGATCCCTCCTGAAAAGAATCACAATCACAATTGCTGGACGGCAGCGAAGCATTGGTCCACCTTTATTTTGCAGCAGATGGGCACCCAGGCTTCCAACGACTTCTTTATCATAGATGTAGAACGAGTAAGGCAGCTTCTCTTCCTGAAAACAACAGAGAAAGCACATGAGCAGTGCGACAAACCCTAAGCCCTCATTCACAGTACTCCTTGCAACATTGCGCACAATTTACCAAATATGGAGCAATTCGCAAGAAGAGCAAGAAGACTTAAAGAGCTTACATTTTCAAGAAAGGTGTCCAGAGAAAAGTGAATGAGCAGTGTGACAAACCCTAAACCCTCATTCCCATTCAAAATGCTCCTTGCAAGATCACGCATAATTCGTCAAGCATGGAACAATTCGCGAGAGCGAGGGGACTTGAAGAGCTCACATTTCGAAGAAGGTTGTTCAGAGAAAACGCATGAGCAGTGGGACAAACCCTAAACCCTCATCCCCATTCACAGCGATTCTTCTAACATCGCGCACAATTCATCAAGTGTGACGCAATTGAATAAGAGAGCTAGAGGACAATCAAGAGATTACATTTTGAAGAACGCTGTTCAGAGAAAGCGCAAGACAAGTGTCACAACTCTAACCCCTCATTTCCAATCAAAAAGCTCCCCGTAAGATCGCGCGCAATTCGCAACGAGAGCTAGACGATTTGAAGAACTTACATTTTGAAGAAGGTTGTTGATGAGGAGGTAAAGCTCCTTGGGACCTGCATCCTGCGGAAGGTCAAGCGGAGCTCCCAAACTACGACCCTCCGGGTCGGCGAGCGAGCAGATAATGTTGTTTGCCGGTATAGCAAGAGGATTGGTTGTCCCCATCTTCCTGGGCTCACTCACAATTTTCTTCTCAACTGAGCTCACTCAGACTCCAACTGAATTCTCAGCTCCTGTAAAACCCTGCTTAAACCCTGGCAGTGAGGGGAAGGAGGCGATCCGTTCACTGAAGGGCAACGAAACTCATGAAGGGACGGAGGGTTTAAGGCCTCTAGTTCTGTGGACCGTCCGATCTGGAAGGAGGATTTCTCACCGTCGATCGGCATGAGCGTTCTCATGGTTCTCTTACCAAATTGCCTTGCCTGAGTTCAGTGGGACGAAGGGAGCGTGTATTTCATTCGTCGCATTAGAGGCATTAAGGTAGGAATACCTTAATCCAACACCAGCCGTTCTGTGACACCTAAAATACGCCCTAAAGTGAGGTACAAAGAAAGGGAAAAAAGACATGCAAGGCCACCTAATCCTGTCACGGTTACAGGGGTGATTCATGGGTAGGGAGCGCGGCGGGAACACGTTCTCCAGCTGCCAGAGAAAGCGCGGCGCGATGGCGACATTCCATGAGGACCGGTACCAAAGCATGGCAGCTTTGCTCTACATTAGTAATCGCCGCAATTTCTTTTAAGATGACACTCTGTCCGAATATTTGCAATAAAATATTATGCTACGTTTGTAATCTGTCAGCTTTGCTAACTTCGACAGTCCAATTTTATTATTCCGCCAAGCTCATCACTATCATGAGAGCATCAAAAATTAGTATAAGATAGACCTCAGTTTGTAGTCTCTGCATCTTCAACTCGTCCCTGTAAGTCCCTGCATGGCTTCACTTTGAAACTAGCAGAGTTGAGTTCATGGTGCTATTGAATCAATTACGATTTGCAGTTCAGCAACAACTTGTGGGGGCTTCTTCAATGCTCAAGTTTTGATCTTCTCCACTCATTTCGAGTTACGGTACGTCTGATCGATGTGAGTCTTGTCTAACCAGATCAATGAATTATTTGCATGTTGTTTATCAATCAACTGACTTTTGATTCAATAATTCATAATTCGTATTCTCAGTTTTTTATATGTTCATTATGAGCTAACTGATCTCACATTTGATCAAAAACGTCTAATACGTTTCAAATTCAGGAACGTTCAAATTCATCTGATCTGGTCAATTTTTATTTGTAGCTTTCTTGATTGACATGTTTAAGGTTGGCACTTTAACTGTTGATTAACACTATTTGATTAACTTTCCTTACTAACTTCTTTTGTGGGTACCAAATTTTCTCGTAATTTACAGTGCTGCACATTCATGACATCGACATGTCTCCATGTAGAGACCAACATCGACTTGATCGATCCAACTTCTGCCCTGACATCCACAAACACTTCGGAGAGGAGACTGCACGAATGCAGGATGAAAGCCCGAGCTCGAATCGTGGCAGGAGCCAAGGCATCGATGAAGAAGGCGAAAGGTTTACGGAAGAAAGTCATGAAGACTTTAGCAATGATGAAGATACGCGGACAGACCTTCGAAGAGTGTGCACGCTACAACGATTGGAATCTCCAAGACCTACTTGGGTACGCGAGGGCTCATGGGATCAAAACCGATCACAACCCGAGCTTGAACATGTGGCGATGCCCCAAGCTCAAGGCAATATCTTTGGCGGAATGCGGTCCAACACTGAGTCCTCTCCTGCACGGCAATGGCAAGAACAGCAACCCCATCAACTTCCAAACGATCCTGGACGTGGGAGCAGTGGAGGCAGAGAATATTCAGGCGCAGAAGATGGCTTGTTCGATGATGCAACACGAGGCCCAGGAAGACCACGAAGACGAAGCACGGGACAATTCCATCAAGAGCATGAGCGATGCCCTCGCATTGGAAGAGGATCTTGGTCAGGAGGGCCTAGTAGACGACGTGACATGTCCAGCAATAATAAGCAATTGGAGCGACCAAATTTCAGAGCAAGTACCAGTACTTATCAAGCCTTGGGAGACCCTGAGACTTTGAATGGAGGTTCTGCTGCAGGCTTGGGTGGAGGTCCAGGCGGACGTTCTTCTGGCTCCGTGGTTGGTGCTTTTCATCCCGTTGTTCCTATTTTGAATTTAACTCCCAGTCATGTTGATTCAAGACATTTCCAAAAAGGCCAGCAGCAAGGTGCCTTTGTGCAGAGTTCATTCCCAGCTTCTTTCGAAGCTCCAATCTCTGCTCAATCGAAGAGGAAGAGAGGGCATGACATATTGCGTACAGGAAATTGGACAAATGAACAATTGAAAGCAGCCATGTCTGCTGTTGAGAGAGGGTGCCCGGTGAAAACGGCAGCTTTAGATTTTGATATTCCTCGAAGTACTTTGAGGAGCCATGTTATGGGAATAACTTTGTCTCGCAAGAGAGGGAGGAAACCAGTTCTCAAACCAACAGAAGAGGAGAAAATAGTGAAGTACATATTGGGCATGGCGAATTATGGACACCCTATCAACATTACGATGTTGAAGGTGAAGGTGGCTGAGGCAACACAATTGCGCCCAACACCTTTTAAAGATGGCATTCCAGGGCAAGGATGGCTTCGTTGGTTTCGGAAAAGACATCCTGAAATAACTTTACGCATGTCTCAAGGTTTGGATGCCGGGAGGGCCAAGGGATTGTGTCCGAGCCATGTTGCCACTTTCTATGAGAATTTGCATACTATGCTAGAACGAGGTTTTGATGCATCTCACATATGGAATTGCGATGAATCGGGAGCTCAAGCCGGGCGCAATGGAGGCGGACGGGTTTTGGCAAAGACTGGCGTGCGAAGCGTACATTCAATTATTCCAAAAGAACGAGAGTGGCTTTCGGTGTTGTGTTGTGTAAATGCGGCAGGCTCGTGCATTCCAAATTTTTACATTTTTAGAGGTAAGACTTTCCAACGAGATTACATCAAGGGTTGTGAAGCAAATGCATCTATGGGTATGCAAGCAAAGGCTTGGATGACGGGGCATCTATTCAAGGCTTGGATAGGGCATTTTGTTAAAAATGTCAATCTTTGTGGTCTAGGAATTTCTCCTACTAATCGCCATCTTCTTATCCTTGATGGTCATGGTTCTCATGTGACCATGGATGTTGTCAAAACGGCTCGTAGTGTGGGTTTGGATCTCTTGACCCTTCCCTCACATACTTCCCATGAGATGCAACCCTTGGATGTTTCTTGCTTCAAACCCTTTAAGCAAGCATTCCGCTTGCTTAGAGATGTTTGGACATTGAGGAACAAGTCAAGAGGTGCAACAAAGGACATATTGGCATATTGGGTGTCCAAGGCCCTTGCGAAGGGGCTTTCGGAATCAAATATTAAAAGCGGTTTCCGGACAACAGGAATTTTTCCATTTAATCCACATGCCATGGATGGAAAAATGGGTCCCAGTCAATATTACAAAGAAGTGCCTATTGCTGAAGCGATTGATTTGGCTGCACCTGAAAATTCTCCAGCCGAGACTCTTGATCCAACAAATGGCATGGACCACCAGAGTATACATTACGAGTCTGCAACTCTCCAGACAGGATCTCCATTATGTGATTTGGTTCCGAACAGCAACAACGATGTGCACTCTGATTCCGATTCTGATGTTGATGAACATTATGCGGAAGAGTTGGAATGTGCTCTTGGTGAACCAGATGAAGTCACTGAGCCATCATTGGTTCACTACTACGTCCCGGTTGAAGATTGCGGCACTGAAACCGATGATGTTGATGGTGAGGAGGAGTTACCAGTAAGCGATAGCTGTGACGATATCGACAAATTTCTCATCTTGCCGCAAGAAGACGTTCCAGTTCATCGACCACTATCAAAACTAGGGGAACCTCACGTCGATTATTCTGTTAGTCACATACTGACTTCAGATGACTTTGTGGCTGCGTTGCAAGCAAAAGCATCTCGGAAGGAGGCGCTGCTTGAGGAGGCAAAGGCCCGCAAGCTTGCAGCAGAAGCAAGTAAAGAAAAACGGAAACAAGAGAAGGCCGAGAGAGATGCAAAAGCCCAAGAAAAAGCTGCCGAACGAGCTGCAAATAAGCGACTCAATGAATATTGGGAGAAGGTCAAGCAAGATGGTTGGGGTGATAAGTTACATGAAGCAATCCAAGTAGCATCCCAAAATCCGATTTCCAATCTCCCTCCTCGCCAAAGCTTGACCATTTCAAGAGTATATCGATACAATCAGAGGATCGCTCAGTTAAGGCGACGATTCAAAAGGGAAGGTCGAGATCCTCGACTTGTAACACCATTGCAGAATGTGAATGCTTTAAACGAGAGTGCATGGTATGATGGAAATCTTCTCGTCAATTCGATGAATTGGATGCGAAGCAATCTTCAATCACAAACTGCAGCAGTGGAGAGGAGATTGCTTCAAGTGGGAGCTATAGCAGATTTACCCGTATAATTTGTAGCCATCCGCTTGATTATATGATACTGTTGTGCGGTTGAATTGTCAACGTGCTTAACTTATTTTATTCTTACTATAACTGAAATTCCCATTAAGTTAGAGCACAAGAATAGGTGCAGAGAAAGCTCAGTGGGTCATAATTGCATGACTTCCTCGATTTTAGTAGCTCTCTGTGGGGTCACAATTGCAAGCAAGTTGCACGATTTTAGCCACTTGAGGTGTCAGGTTTCCATAGATAGTATATTCTTTATATGTAGACAGTTTGTTGTTCTTCTTCCAAGGACTCACCCACATTATTCTCGCAAAGTGGCAACATTGGAAGTTATTTGTGGCAGTTTTTTTGAATTAAAGATGTTTATTTATTCCATTTTGTGTACTTGATAAAGTTCCTCAAATGTCACATTTCCCCTCATTCCCGGACTCTTCACGACGGGTCTATTGTTCACAGTAGGTGAATCTACGAGGTTGTGTTCAATAATTCATAATATATTCATAGCAACCTAAAAAAATTTGAGATCAATTTTCCTCTCATCAGTCTTAATTTCCTAGCCTGTTCGTGCAATTTTTTTGTGTACAGACCCTCCCGAAACCCAATTTCCAAATAAGTGTCAGTTTTAGGTGTTCCTACCTTAGGGGATTTTTGAGGCCATTGGAAGACTGTGGGTTTCCAGACTGCATTTCCGCTATCCAGGAACCTGCAGTCTTCCAATGGCCTCAAAAAAACCCTGATGTTTTTGGTCCGTCCAGTAGGGCTTTCAGGAAGGGAGGAGGTCCAGAAAGGCGCCTATGGAAGAGCCGAAACTAAATTTTGGGGAGGTGAAACTTCTTGAATTCTTATCTTGAATTATGTTTCAGTAAATTTTTCTTGAAAGAAAAGTCAAATTGGCATCTAACCTAAGTCAGGTTGTTTTTTTCATTTCTTGTGAAGTGCCAAAGTGGCGATATTTCATTTTATTGTGGAGCTCCAAATCTCAACATTCATCCATATATTGGATAGAAAATATCATATTAGCACATAATACATATCTATCATTCTATTTTTATCCATTATTTGGCAATTTCATCCAAAATTTTCCTATTTTTTTCCTATAGGGTTGGTGCTAAGCCAAAAATATTGGTGTGATTTTGCACCAAATCGCCAAAAAAGAAAAACACTAACCCAAGTTGTTTCATATTTTTTGGAGTTGTGTGGAATTAGTTATAAAATTTAGAAGTCAAAATGGTATAGGGCTTTAAAATTGCCCACTCCTTCAATATACAATATTTGTACATTTGGATAAAGATGAAAAAGTAGCATCTACAAACTATGTACATTTGAAAAGGTTAGCGGTTTTCAAGCTTATTCCCTCAATGTTGTAGCATTGTTGTGCACACTTAACTTAAACCCCAAATTCTTTTCTTTCTCAATTTTAGATTTTGTTTATTTATTTCAAATCCTAAAAAAAATTTGATCAATTTTTATTATTTTCTTCACCTTCAATTCTATTTTTATCTCCATTTCTATCATCACTTCTTCACTCCTTAAACAATTTTGGTGGCTACTACTAAGCAACATTGAGCCAAAAAGACTACAACTTCTTTTATTCCTACAATTGGTAGCCAATGGAAGTTGTTACTTATTATGGGCAAAATTCACCAAAGCACATATAATTGTAGAGTAGTTCTCAGCATGTATTGATTTTGAACCCCCCACCCACACACACACACTATAAGTATCTTTGCTTTCACTTCTACCTCATTGAAAATACTATTTTTGCTTCATTGCCAACTAATTCCTTTTCAACTCGTAGAAGTGAAAGTAGAGACACTTATAGAAGGATTTTTTTCAAAATCAATATATGATGATAACTTCTCCTTAAATATGTGTGCTTTGGCAATTTTTGCTAATAATAAATAATTTCTTCCATTAGCTATCAATTGTGGGAAAAGAAGAAGTTATAGTGTCATTGGCTAGATGTTAGTGGGAACCACTTGAATTATTAAAGGGGATGAAGAAGTCATGATAGAGATAAAAGTAGAATTGAAGGTGAAGAAAAAAGTAAAAATAAAACAAAAATTTTAGGACATGAAATAAATAAATAAAATCTAAAATTAGGAAAGAAAATACCAATGAAGGATAAATCATAGATAGTAATACTACACTCCAACCTTACAATCTAAAACCCTAGATTTAAAAGAAATCAAAAGATTGTAAAAAATGTTAATAAGGATTAGTTGGGGAGGAAGAATATAATAATTAGAAAGGAAAAGATTTGTTATTAAAAGATTTATAGGAAGAAGACGAACAATAGATAAATCAATCTTACCATGCAAGAAGGCAAATTGAAATGATGGCACAAAAAACATGAACTAAGGTAGGTACACCCAAAATGGCACCTGACCTTAATAAAAGCACCTTGTACAACGTGCATAGATTTTCAAAATCAGTCATATACCCAAACTGTAGATGGCGATTTCAGAAACACACTTTGACTATTAATAACTTTTGCATACGATATCCAAATCCACTATTTTTTGGTGCATTGGAACATGCTTTCACTCCCCAACAAGACTGTAAAAAAATCTGAACAACATAATAACAGGAACTAGGCACAGTATGAAAAACTGGCACTTTTGGGTGTACCTACCTTAGAGAAGAAGCTGTAAACAATTTCAAAAAAAATCAAGAGAACTCAAGATTAAAAGTGCAACAATTGTATTGATACTGTATTGAGAATAGAAGAAGAAACAATACTCCTAGAAGATGTAAGCCAAAAAATATTAAAAAAAAGTCCATATATTCAATAGATGTATGTCCTTGTATACTATAGAGAAAGAACATAAATAATTTTCTCTACCATTAGTCCAAAGAATTCTTACCTTCTCCCTAGTTGTCTATATAATTACAATTAACTATACTGAACTATAGTAAGCTACAATGGAGTGCATTAAGACATTCTCTAGGCTTCCATGGCATTTGAATTCACAATAAAGTTATTGAATTTTGAATTTTATATAAATTAGGAAATTACTGTTAGTTTTATTTTGACTATGACAAAAGCAGAGGGCACATTAGTATATACCTTGCGATAAACTTATGGTGAAGATTTCAGCTTTATCTGAACTTCATGTTCAACATGAATTTTTCAGATGTTTTCATTCAAAACTTCACTGTAATTTCAAATTTACCAAGGATCATCTGATTATTTTTTGAACATATTAAAAACATATAATTTCATCTCCGAATCTTAAACATTAATTTTATTTTTCAAATACGGTGCATCACAGAGTGAAAACAATAAAAGAGTGTAAAGGACTGCGAAATCTGAAAATTAGCCTCATGACTGCACCAGTCTCCAAATTGTCCAATAAAGAGAAAATCATCACTGCAAGAAACAACGAACTTAGAGTTTCAATTCTAACTTGCATTCAACAAGTCAATAACTGCTTTCATTCCCCTCAACTTTCCGACCAAGAAAAAGCGCTTATTCCATTTCAGACACTGCATTGCACAGGACATCAGGCAACCACTGATCAAGCATAATAAATTATCCTCACCACATCTCGTCAACCAAAGTGTGCAGCCCAACAGAAAACTCATTCCCAGTCCAGACCTGTGTTACTACTAATAACTCAGTGTCCATTGTCATTCAGTCCAAGAGATCATCAACCCAAACATTGCAAAATCCTTGAAACACACACTACCGGTATGTACAATGATACTTACGAAGAGATAAAACACACTTGAAACACACCGACAACACCTAAGAAGAGACTGGATTCAGGGATTTTAGGATTAGGATTCAGGGTTCAGGGTTCAGGGTTTTTGAGGTTTGAGGGGTAAGATTAAGGGTTTCAGAGGTTTTCAAGCGGTGAGGATGGAGAGCAAAGTCTCAGACTTGGTGCCCAATAATATCCTAGCCTCAAGCAAGGAGGCTATCAACCCAAACACTGCAAACACAAACTGTCTACGCACAACGACACCTCAGAAGAAGTGTTGCACGATGAAACCTAAGAAGACTTAGGGTTGCACTGCGACGCCTAAGAAGACTTAGAGTTCTAAGAAATCCAGGGTTCGGGAATTGGGTTTCGGAGGTTCTTAAGTGGTGAGGATGGGGGGCAAAGACTCCGATTTCGTCCCCAAAATCTTGGCCTGCGTGTCCGGGAAATGCTCCAACCCCGGAAGGTTGGACACCGTCCCATCCTGATCAATTTGCACAGGGTAGCTAAGCAGATGCCCCGGCATGTCCACCACTTCTTCCCCAGCCCACATTTCCCAGTGCCGGTCCGCTACGGCATTGACCTCGCGGATGCAGTCCAGCGTCCAAGGTTGAAGGTAGGCGTTGTCCAGCTTGCCGATGTGCTCGTACCACAGGCTCAATCGGAAGCCGTGGATGTGGGAGCGTGGGGGGCGCTGGGCAGCCAGGTGGAAAGGTTGGTATGCACCAATGGCGATCTCGGAGTCGCGGGCGCCGTCCAAGGAACGCTGGTTGATGTTGGCGGAGCCAATGATGGTGTACTCGTCGTCCGCTGCAAGTAAGCACCGAGCAACATCATGGGTGCGTCAGCTCGCAGAATTTTGCATCATCAGGGAGAGAAACGACATTTCAAGTGTTCCTATATTGAGGAGTGAAAATTTTCACTATCGGAAGAAGCGATAAAAACGACATTTCAAGTGTTCCTACATTGAGGAGTGAGAGTTCTCACTGTCGGAAGAAGAGATAAAAATTGTTTAGGATTCCATCAAATAGAACCATAGTTTAGATGACGAATTGATACACACTGGGTCTACAGAAGGCGAGGGGATTCGTTATCTACGAATTCGAAATTTTGTGCTAGGATGGACAAGCAAACGCTATATTCCAATAGGCATACCCAGTTGAGACACGTGAGAATTAAAAGACAATGCTCATGTACGATGGGAACAAGAGTAGTTAACAAGTGGACCAGAATATTAATGGCCATACTTGGGGAGAATGTTCGGTGACTTTTGGAGGTTAACTGCAGGAATCTCGAGGATTGTCTAGCCCATGGACAAGCACAAAATCGATTAAGAATTTCTAGCAGAGGATATTCCTACCCCCGAGTTGCAGTTCTTAAACCTGGTTTTGCTAGTACGTCGTGAAGTTGCTACAGAAATTTGTTTCTCTTCCTTAGAATTTCAACGCAAAACTTTGTGGCTACAGAAGCAAAGGTTTCATAGCATAGGGCTTGAAAGCAAACCTGTGAAGAAGAGAGAGCTTCCCGGTTGCTTACCAATGAGCAGCTTGGAGTGTACGTAAATCATACTAAGAGGCAAACTAGGAGACTAGAAGGAGAAACGTAGAGGGTAACTACACGAAACTAAAGGCTTGTTCAGCCCCACGTTAAGCTCAAAATCAGCAATTTCAAGCAGCAAAGGTTCCTACACCCCGTTCGCGACCCATCCCCAAACAATACAAACTTCATTACTACAGACGCAGCATTGTGCTTGAAAGCAAAACCCTGAAGAGAGCCTTCGGACTACTTACCAATGAGCATCTTCGAGTGTACGTAAATCATGAACCGCCGATGTTGTTGCGCCGCTTCATAGTTGCTCCCTGCATCCGGCTTCTCCGTTGGCTGAAACTCCCCTTCCTGATGCGTCTCCCGATTCGCCAAACAGAAAAACGTCAGATAATCCCTGGGATGCGCTTCCACCCCGGCCGCCCTGATCGCCGTCGCAATCTCCGTGTACATCATCTCCATGGTGTTGTGCTGCCAGTCCAGAATAGCCTGCACGGACCCGCTCTCCGGGATGCCCTCCGGCCACATGGGCACCACCACATAGACAGTGAACCGCTCGCCGTCCTCGATCTTGCTGCAAATCTTGCGCGTGAGCTCCATGGGGATGAGATGGAGAGCTCCGGCATCTTGATCTTGTTTCCAGGCGAAGCAGCTTCCCAGGAAGTACTGATTCTCGATGTAAATGAAGTTCTTGGCGCGGCGGATGGCGTTGATGTAAGCGTCCTGGATACTGCGGTCGATCGTGTTGTTTTTGCCGCAGGTCAGACCAGCACGGGCGACAGTTTCGGGGTCGTCGGGGAAACCGAAAGCCGCACCTGTGACGTCGAAGAAGGAGAAAAGAATGTCAAGGTTTGTAATTTTCTAGTCCTGCGCCTGAAGATTTCCTCCAGTTACAATGGACGTGAACAATTCTACGTGTGTCCCAATTTCTGGTTTTCCACTTGACTCTGATTTTTCACTTCACCATTGGAAGTAAGGGGGTCGCCATCACAAAAGAGCAGTTCACGTTGTGTGTGGGGTCTATGCAAACGCAGGAAATACACACGTAGAACTGGTTTACAATGTAAGTGCCATCTACAGAAGTGACTTGTAAGAAATGAAATACTTCGAGATACTATAACAGGCAAAGATGCATTCATGGACAGGAGGAAATGTCTATCAAGGCTTAGAATAGTGCCTTCTTTCAGTTTCCTATGTTTCACATTTAGAAGTAGTTAAAGAGGGTCTACATGACAGCAATTCGGAGACATTGTGGAGTCTACGCTAACGTAGGAAAGACACACGTAGAATTTGATTTACGGTGCACTTTCATCCGGAGTGGTGACTTCTCACCGTCCATCAAAGATGCTTCCATGGGACACCTCAGAGATGGAATCCTTATGGTTCAAGAGAAAGTCTAGGCTCGTGATTCCCAGGCAGCCAGTTACTTCAAGCTTCTAGAATCCTTCATACAGTATCCAAATACCCCATGTTATCGTGCATTTGAATCCTTCCAAAACGGGGACAAGACACACACGGAAAGGATTCCGTCCTCTCACAGAAGCAAAAGCGTGTACAAACGATGTGCACAGACAGACATTGACTGATAATGGCCAAATTTCTTTACCTGCATCAATGGACCTGAACAGCTGCACCGTCCACGTATCCGGATCGTCTTCTTCTGCCACCGCGGACGGCGGATCGATCGTGTCGACGTCCTTGATCGGAAGGAGCAGCTCCGCTTTCGCCTGCTTCTGCCACCTTTGCTCAAAGTTCCACAGCACATCCCACGCCACAGGTCCTTCCAACCGCGAGTGAATATCATGCCACGGCTCCCTCGGCCCTCCCTTCGCCGTGGAGGTTCCAGGATAATTCGGCTGGTGGAAGTCATTCATGTTGAGATCATTCAACGTACGGAACAAAGAATGGTTCTGATTATCATACCGACCATCACAGAGATCAATCCCGCCCACGAAGCTCAAGATCCTCCGCCTGCCCGTGTCGGACCCTGGAAGAGGCGCATCCACAATGATCGTCTTCTGGTGATGCGTGAACATGTTGCCGATCGCAAGGCCCTGGACTACGGTCAAGCTGTCGTCAGGGTTACGAGGACAGAGGTGACAGTTCACTTGACTGCCCTCAAAGTAAGCCTCAGTGTCTTCGTCGTGAGTGGCCATCAAACCGTCTCTGTGGAAAACCTCGAGGGAGGTTCTGTCGTCCCAGACAAGGAGGTTCACGCGCACGCCCTCCGCGGCTTTCTTCTTCAGAAGCTCACCAAGTGTCACGCCCTGCGACTCGGGAACAGGTCGATTCGGGTCGCGCACGAGGAGAATCTCGCAGTACACGGACCAACCTGTGACAAGGATTAGTAAACATGGGCAAATTCGGACAAATCTGTAGGTTCTGGTGGCCAGTTTCTTCAATCAACATGTAAGATTTTATTAAATTTAAAATTAGTATAACACTACTAGAATTTAGGGAGTTCAGCAAGGTTTTCCAGCAACGACTCGAGCAACACCCAACAATTGAGAACATGCTTGAGCAACCACTTTCAGCAAATACGGCAATTTCGCAACACGCTCTAGCGAAAATACAACGTCTTCCAGCATTTTTTTTCTATAGGTTTTGATGCTCGATTTCTTCGATCGATTTGTAGGAATTTAGTACATCTCACTCCTAGGATTTGCACAGTACGTTGAGCAACGTGTTTCAGCGACGTTTCGAGCAACATTCAACAGTTTGGAGCAATCATGCTTGAACACTCATTGTATGCAAACATGCAAACCTTCCAGGATGCTTCAGCAAACATGCCACGTTCTTCAGCCAGCAGGTTCCAAAACGTAGTTCACTTTAAAAACGTTGAACGTCAACTTTGAAACCATATTTCAGTGTAATCAACAACGTTCAAACATTACTACAAACGTTGCTGTAGGGGGCGAATTTGGGTAATGTTTCTTATTGATCGGCTTTTACTGACCGATTTCTTCAATCACTCTGTACGAGATCAGTGCATCTGTAATTCGTCTCAATGTGTTTCGTTTCACGAACCTGTGATGTACACCAAGTGGCGAGCGTTGTTGATAGCCTCAAAGACATCTTCCCAGCAGTGCGTGGGTTGCCTCAGCTGCCCCCCCGCTTGGTAAATCTGCGGCAAGAACCCGTCCACCATGTGCGCATCCTGGTAGAGTGTCACCTTGCATCCTTTCCGCTGGGGGAAGTAGCAATACGGGACGCCCTTGTACCGAGGATCGGCCACTCCTTCTCCCCAGTGAGGATCATGAGAAGCCTCGTAGAATTGGAGCTTGAAATGGATCTCCCCGTCAACCGGGTCTTCACCGCGGTAGAGCTGGTACCAATTGTCCACGGGCTCTCCTGAAAGTAGGGTTTCGGCCGGAATCTTCGCCCGACCGACGACCACCGTACCGGGTACCGATGCGTCCTTAACGGAAACCGTGAGCTCGGAGACCGTGTGGCAGCAGTAAATGCGAAAGGATTCGTTCCAGATGGGTTCCCCTTTCTGTTCCTTGAGAATGCGAGTGCGACCCACGCGAGAGCTTTCTAAATCAACGGTGGCGTAGTACTGGCTTTCGCCAATGATAGCGTCTTGGGCGCTCTCCAACAACTGGAAACATCAGCAATGTCAGTTGGAAGGTTCTCAAAGACCTCGAGACATTTCCAGTTACCATAGAAGGAAAGCACCCTAGCAGTCATTGCAATGCTCACCGATTTGAAGAAATGTCCGATTCTCTTGTGTTTCTTTTCCGATGGGGTCGCTATGCCGCGACCCTCGAAGACCGTCACATGCAAAGTCCCGTGCAAGAGAACCTTCGCCATGGTGGTACCGTTCCTGCACACAACACTCACAGATCCGTAAATGCATCGCCCCACAAACCAGTAAACCCGTCAATCGACAAGTGTTCCATCACCATCAGATGCAAACAAAAATTTCATAAATTCCAAGCTCACCAAGCGAAAACGAAACACAACTTCCAAATGTAACGCTCTCTAACGACCCACCCAAGATCTACCCACCTGAGATCTACTCTCCACAAATCCTCCCCTCGAACCCAACTCACTTCCAACACCAGCTAGCCACCAAAATCAAACCCAAAACCACCGCAACCAAGTACCAATCTCTCCATACCTGCCTCCGATCGAAGCTAGCTCCCGCGAGTCTTCACCCCAAAAGCTCCAATTGATCCTCCAACGTCAGTAGTCACGCAATCGGGCCTGCAATGAGCAAAACGTGAGCCAATCTGTGGGACAAGGCAGGGGGACTTCGATCGAACTTAGCTGAGTTAGGAGCGACAGCTGCACGTTTGAAATGGCAGCAGGTGGCAAAGCAGTAGGAAACCTGTGAATGCGGAGCTTAGTCTATTTCTTTAGTATATTTCAACGCGGCCTTTCCGGTAGTAGGTCAGTACCTCCAAAAGCACTGTGGGAGGAGCTTATCTCATCCGAAAGTCGTGAGAAATCTCGGGATGTGCGTTCAGGAAGCGACTGAGGATTTAGGGTTGTGTTTATGGACCTAGTCGCCGGTTTGGTGTCTTGTCAGTGAGTTGGGGCCTGTTCGCTGGCTGCTGCGGAACTGGCATGGGCGACGGAATCTTTCAGGGCTAAAGTTGCAGGGCTAAGAGCATCTCCACTGCAACACCTCATGCCGGACTGTCATGAGTTCCTGCAGCAGGCAGGGAACTGGGAGCCGGAGTACCGGACACTGCAGACAGGAACCCCCATCCCGGCAAGAAAGAGAGATTGTTTGACTTTAAGTTAACCCCTAAATGCCCAAGGCCTATTTTGAGCTTCTTGGAATTTGCTCTAAATTGAACAAAAATTCAACATTTTGATAAATTGAATCAATTTTTTTTAATTGTAACCATACAAATTCAAAGTAGACATGTTAGAAAGGACATAGGAAAAGAAAACACAACATTATCACTTATAGATTGAAAGATTGTAATGTTTGATCATGAAGGTGTAAAAACTATGAAAATCTTTTAGCTCTCTTCTTGCATGTCAAATTTAAAATTTTGGTCACCAAAAAAATATGAGGTTGAAGGGCCTAACAAGCATAACCCCAATCAAGTTATGGCTTTTCAAAATCTACTCTACAATTTTCTTAAATGAATTTTAGTGTGATTTTCTCTTTAAGATCTAGTGTATTCGAGGCTCATTTCCAAGAGTCCTTAACACTATAGAATGTCAAGATTGCAATGGGTACCCTTGCACTAAATCTTAAATAGAAAAATCATATTCATTCATTTTCAAAATCGGATTATTGATGCTAAAACTAAACTTCAAAAAGAATCTTCCAAAAATATAAACTACTAGAAAAAAAAAATTGGTAAGGTTTTATTTAACTTCAAAGCTTCTTTGACACCACTTTTTGGTGCCTTGGGCATTTAGGGGTTAACCCATAAATGCCAAAATCTAGTGTTTGCAAAACTTTGAAGTTAAGTAAAACCTAACCTAGTTTCTTTGTTTGTAGTTTATATTTTTGGAAATTTCTTTTTGAAGTCTAGTTTAAGCATAAAAAAAAACTTGAAAATGAACAATTATGATTTTTCTATTCAAGAATTTGTGCAAGGATGCCCATTGCAATCTTGGAAATGAACCTTGGATACACTAGATCTTGGAGAAAAAAACACATTATTTAGAAATTCATCTAAAAAATTATAGATTAGATGTTGAGAAGTCATAAATTGATTGGAAATATGCATATTAGGCCCTTCCACCTCATATTTCTTTGATGCCCAACTTTTTAGATTTGACATGTGAAAAGAGGTCCAAAAGACTTTAGGTCACTTTTGTTGTTTTAATACCCTCGGGATCAAACTTTATAATCTTTCAATCCATAAGTGATATTGATGTTGTGGTTTTTTATTAATTGATCTCTAATATGTCTAATTTGAATTTGTATAGTTATGTTTTTCAAAAAAATTGATAAAACATATCAAAATGTTGGCTTTTTCTTCAATTTGAAGTAGATTTCTAAAAGCTCAAAAAAGGCCTTGGGTATTTAGGGGTTATCCTTTGAAGGAAGAACTTATAACCATGAAATTCATTCATTTTGATGCACGATGTTAAATTTTTTCCACAAACTATAAACAATAAAATAAAATTTGTGGTACCCAAAGGTAAAAGTAAAAAACAGATCCCCCCCCATTTTGTGTTGTGTTTTGGGTATGTTCTTGATTTTCCATAGCTAATTTGGAGTCATGGTTGCTAGTATGTGAGCTTCAAAAGTTTGAGCCTATGAACCTAGAATTCTACACACCTATAATATAGGTGTTTATTTTATAGACATTTCAATGTTTTTAGTGTATTTATGTTCTAAACACCTATATTATAGGTGTTTATGTTATAAACACCTTCAATGAGTGTAGGATACTTACTTATACTTAAGCTCAAGGCTCACAAGCTCACACTTCTATGCTCACATATTAGCATCGTTGAATTTGGAGTCTCTAATTGCAAATATGAATTCATAATTTGCAAAAAAATAATAGATATTTTTTTTTAAAAATTAAGCATTTCTCCTTGGTGTAAATCCAAGCAGCTAGTTCTACTTTAGGAGATGGATTTATTGGCCTCACATTTCAATACCATGGGAATTATCAATTTATAAAATCAAAAGGCATTCATCAAACGTCAAACTAGTATAGGAGCTCTTTCCTTTGGACAAATATTTTACGGATGAATAGTTGCACTTCTATCCAAGACAAAAAGATACTCTATCATCTATTGAATACTAAACATTTGTGAATATTTATAGGTTAATTATGTAAAGATGCAATCTTTTATGACAAAGGTAGTCATCAAAATTCTTTGATTATTAGGCCAATAGGTGCATTCTTTCCTCCTACAATTAATAGTTAAATCATCCATTGGACTACTCTTATCCTCAACATCCTAATGGGATTACAAGAAATAGATTGAAAATTTATAATGAACAATGTTAGATAGTTTGCAACAAGGCATGTAACTATTGTAAGTAGTGTCATTACATTGGCTTAAATTTGGAAAGAGCTACTTACACTAGTCTATACTTATTAGACATAATGATAAAGTAACTTCATCTATAACTATACAAAATAAGCTTCAAAGCATAACTAATATGTTTTAGAAAATAGACTTAGTCAATAAATGACCCTTAATTTGTAGAAGGGTGTCAAAGAAAGGTTTAAGTAAGAATACTACCAAAGGAACACAATACGAAAATTTCATCAGACTAAATTTGGGTGCTTCAAAGAGTTCCATCATGTATTTTTCTCAAATTTCAGCTCCTTGTCCCTCATTGCAAACACTTTACAATTATCTTTAATGAAAAACAATTTTCACACATTAATAAATGATTATAAATCAAAATGCAAGTGGCTCTATAATTTTTCAAAATAATCTGAATTATTTACAAATTTTCAAAGATGCAAGGGATAGAAGGCTAAAA
Organism: Thuidium tamariscinum; assembly: GCA_947034885.2. Classification (NCBI taxonomy): domain Eukaryota; kingdom Viridiplantae; phylum Streptophyta; class Bryopsida; order Hypnales; family Thuidiaceae; genus Thuidium; species Thuidium tamariscinum. Next base: position 12,980,546 of record OX344758.2, read on the forward strand.
ATGTAGTGTAGGTGATGCCAAAATCTATTTGATATGCATTCACAAAAATGACACTAGTAGTATCAAAACACTACATGTTTTTTGAGGCCACTAGAAAACTATGAGTTCCCAAACTATGAAAATATTATAGGAATGTTGGAATCATTGCTATGTAGACAAGCTAATGTAGTCAAGACATTGCCTTGTCAAACAATATTAATTGACATTTTTAAATTAATTATCAAATAATTTATTTTTAAAATTTAAAATTTTAATACTTTTCAAATTAAAATTAATAATAATAATAGTATTCCTAATTCAAATATTCAGACTAATAGTATCTAATCTAGAGCATATGGAACAATTTGAGAAAATAGCCTTGAATCAAAATACTAAAGGCATCAAATAAAACCTAATGGATGCCGTGTAGAAGACATTGAAGTTAAAGGAAATGTACTCAAATTGTCCACTTATAAGGGTGTCACCTCCACAATTTCATAAATAGAGTTCCTCAATAACTAAAATGGCCCCCAATTCTACCTTACAAAGTCATTCTTATACTCACTTGACTTTGGGTATCCTTCCTATTCAATTGCCCTTCAAAAATAGTGATTAGTTTTTAGGAGTACACAATTTTAGGTGGAGTTTCCTTATTCAGTTGAAAATATAAAATTTTGTTTGCAACAAGCTGGAGTGCCAAAGTATGCACAAACTGCCACATGTCAACTTTCCAATCCCTTGTTTGCATTGCAAAAAAGCCTATGACCCTAACAAACCATAGCTTTTGATCTATAAAACTTCCCAACTTTGCCCACAAAGTAAACTTGCAATTGTTGTGTTGGAGTCGGCTTTGCAATTTTGGCACCACTGCTCGCACCACTGCCATCTCTATATATACACCTACCAAGTTTCTAAGTGAAGTCAAGATGCTCTAAGAGACCTTGGATTTACTAGGTGGATTATGAATGTTTTAAGAAGCTTACTAGTTGAGCTAGAAGAAATGGATAAAGTACATTCAATATATTGAGAAAACAATTTTTAACCATTCTTCAATAATGTCACTAATGTGATCACTTGGTGATTCATGATTATTGTCCAACATTCTAAATGAGTTCATGTAGGGATGAGAAAGAAAAACATTGCAAGAATGAAGATCTACAATTTAGATTTTTCTTAGGCCATAATAATTTATTTTGTCAAAAAAGCTCAAATTCTACAAATGCTTTGATTTAGAAATCTTTTGGAATTTGAATTGCCTTTCCCAAGTTTCATGATTTTTTGTTTCTATCTAAGTAGGAAGAAACTATATTATAGGAGCTTAGCTAAAAAAATTGTCATTGTCAAATTTTTCAGAAAACTATGTGAATTAAAAGATGGTATTTATTTAATTCAAAGGGGGGAAATTTTGTATAATATTTAAGGCTATAATGATGGGATTCATGAAATGCTACATATTCTAGTGTATAAAAATCAAGCTATGTAAAAACATGTATTAGAAATTTTAATTGAGTACATCATACAGAGACTTCCTAGTGGCTAATTTTATTTAGATTGCAATGAAGGCACATGCAATGTTCTTCATTGACTATAGTGATATAAAATTCACGACCTTTATTAATTATATTTCTACAATGTCATCAATGGAATTCTCTCAAAAAATGCCAATATTAAGCAAGGTTTATCTTTTCTACATACGAGTAAAACTTTCAAAAACAATAGAAGAATGTAGACTGCATTAACAAAGGAGCCATCTCTATTTGTGTATATTGGGGCACAGCTAGTTCATTTACAAATTTTTGTATTCTCCAATTTTCACTCAGAAGTTTACGAACTAAATCATCATAATAAATACAAACTTGTGAAATTCAAAATCATACAACATTTTGGGTGTTATTTATACTATTTTCTATTAAGTGATACCACCTTTTGCCAAAATTATTGCTTGCATTCAATTGGGCATGATCAAAATGATTGTTGTAGAGACAATCATCATTATCAATTGCTTGATTTTTTGCTTGTTCTTCATCCCATTGCTAAAATCTTTGACTATCTTCCAAAGGTTCTCTACAAAATAGTAGATAGGGTGTGAAATAAATCCAAACTCTTGTAGGACTTTCAATTATTCATTTCTTAGGTGTTAAGGGAGGAGGCTCAGAAACCGCTCATTTAAGAGCTGATCTCCCTTTTTCATGTATTTCTTTTGATGCAAATATTTTGAACTTATTTTTCAATCAAAGTAAAATATTCTAGGAATCTAACACAAGTTGTTTCATATTTTTTGAAGCATTACTGAATTAGTTATGAATTTTCAAACACAGTTTGGCATAGGGCCCTATTTGTGATCAGTAGGCCTTGTAAACCCATACATGCACAGTTTGGAAATAAATCTGGCTTTGTTCAAGAACTAGCATTGCAACATGAAAAGGTAATCAAGGTGGTTTCTAAATGCATTCCTTCCTAAATGCTTGAATTAATCATTATTTCAAATTTTGTAACACTTGTAAAAAGGAAGATCAACAACCAAGTCTTATTTTATTCACTTAGTTGAGAATGAAGCCACTTTGACTCTGAAACCATCCATTGAAAAAGGAAAAAAAAACTCTTGTCATGCTTCAATGTAATTGGAAGTTCATTTACCCACAATCGAGTTCCATTTCAAAGCCTCCTACTGGATGGTTGCAAAAGCCTGGGCAATTTCAGAGCCCTCTCCTATATGAAGTTGAAGTCATAAGAGGTTTTTTCAGGGGTCTGAGAGACTGTTTCAGCCTTGTTCCCCAGTCTGTGAACCCGTCAAATTAAATAATAATTAAAAATAAATAAATAAATAAATATTATTTTAAAAAAATTGAAAAAATTGAAAAAAAAATTGAAATATTAATTAAATATTAATATCTGATGTGGCAATATCTTCGCCACATCAGATCGCCTATGTGGCAGCTTTCAGTGAGTTCCCACAGTCCGGGAACTCACGGTCTTCTACACAAGTTGAAAAAACTCTTATGGTTCTTCATTGCAATTCCAACTTACTTTGTGATTTTAGAATCTCTTCATTTCTAAACCTTTTAGGGCAGCCTAAGGGTTATTGAGCTTTTTAGTGAAGTAGATTAAAAAATTCATATATGAATTGTATTCCATTGTATAAAGTTCATAGTCAAGCACAAATAGCACTAATAAGAATTTGCTCCTATAATTAAGGTGGAACAACCAATGCTAGCAATTTCTTTATTCCAAAATCTAATTACAAACTCTTCCATTTGTGTTAGTCACCTACTGCCATTCCTACAATCTTCACAACCTATTCTTGAGCATTATGACAATGCACTTAGGGAGGGAACACAATAGTGTGAGGTTTAGTGTTGGTCTACCCAAGCTTTGCCAAATTTGTCCTCATGAAATTTGAAAAATCATAGGAAAACTCAATTCTTGTCAAAATGTCTTGATTCTATTTGCAAATGGCGTTTCTCAAGCTTCTCAATTATTCGCTAGAAACTATGCAAGTTGACAAATGGATTCTCTAAATCATCTAGAATAGAGAACAAGTTTGCTTGGTCTTGGGCATGTATATGTTAAATTATTGTAAAGGCACTTGTTACCAATCAAATAAGCAATTCTAGGCATGGTTGGAGGTAGTGCAAGACAAAGCAAATATTTTCAAAGGTGCATTCACAAAAATGATAGGGATTACAAAAACTTTGGTAGTTTTATCTATTGAGTTGAAATTACTATGAATTTTTGGAAGCAAAGACTAAGTCAAACTCATCTAGATTCTTCCAATTCCAATCACTCAAGAACTACTTTCCCATTAATTGCTTCCTACTTTCTTTCTCACTTATGTGTCATTAATTTATTGATCCAAACCTTGAAAAAGGACAAATAAAATGCATTCTAAAGAGAAAATGAAAACCTAATTTATTCTAGCCTTGGTTGGAAATACAACCACTCTATTGATTGTTGATGGGGTGTTGCTTAGTAATGGGTGCTTCTACCAAATAGTATGTGAATTGTGCAATCATTTTGAAGGACTATAAAGAACTATCATTAAGTTAATAACATATAAAGAAATAGACTTGTAAAATTTGGTAGCAATAGCAATAAGGTAGAAGTTGCACTACAAGAGAAAGGGGTGTTTTAAGTAGTGTCCTAGACATCACGTCTTTTAAGTAAGGTTTTAAGTAAAATTTTACTAAAAAGACAATCTTTTTAGTAAAATTTTACCTAAAACCTTACTTAAAAGACATTACTTAAAAGACGTGATGTCTAGGACACTACTTAAAACACCCCTTTCTCTTGTAGTGAAGCACTAGTAGTTGATCAATTAAGCAACTTTGCACTAATTTGTGAGGAATATGAAGTGGTGGAAAGTTTCTCCACGCAGGAAGATAGAAAATATGGTTATAAGACAATTTTCATAATTCTATTCTTGAAATTGAAATTACTATGAATTTTGTGAGTCAAAAAGTGCATTTCTCCCATATCCAAAGTCTATAGCCTTTTCAATTCTGATCATTCCATAATTGCTTTTTACTCACTTCTTTTATTCACTATTTTAAGACACATGTCACTACAAGTGATTTCAGAATGAGTTTAGAATTTCTAGCCAAATGTTCATTTTTGAAAGATTTTTTTTTGAATTTACACTAAAGACATGAAGAAATTAAGTAGCAACCAAGTAAAATTTAGCTAGTTTAGGATCATTGGTCATTATCTTCATAGCCCCAACCTTGAAAAGGAACAAAAAAAACACATTCTAAGCTTTGATTAGATATCACTCCATCCCTTGGTTGGAATTATTGCACTTCTAGAAGTTGGATGTGGAATGTGGTTGACAGTAGGTGCTTCTTCCTTAATCTAAACCAATCAATAAATTATTGGTGGGCTACTTGAGTTTCTACCAGGACTCTTTGTGGCTAGTGCTCATAATATTTAGTAGCATGCCATGCTTCTAAAGTGATTGATGGTATGGCATATATTTCACACTCAACTAAGGTAGAAGGCTATTAAATGGAGTGGGTTCTAAAATGGTGCCCTATCTTAAATGTACAGTATTTGTACATGTTGCTTTTTCATAGCCTTCAGCAGTGTACTGACAATGTACATTTTAGTTAGGGCACCATTTTAGAGCCCTATGCCCTTTCAACTTCAAATTTTGATAACTAATTCAAAAAAGCTCATAAAAATATGAAACGACTTGGGTAAGATGTCAATTCTACTTGTCTTTCAAGGAAAATTTACTGAAAAATATTTCTAAAAGTTTTACCTCCCTGAAATTCTGTTTCAGCCCTTAGATGGTCCATTATAGGACTTTTTACTTAATTAGTTACTGATAAATATTGTTGGATGTGGTATATTCCACACCATCATTGCAGAGCCAAGGCAATGCCAACCTTACGAAGATCCTGAATGTTATGGCTGTGCATTTTCATTCTTTGCACTGAAATTCCGCTTCATTTGTGTCTTAAAAAATGAAAAAAATGAAAACAGAAACAGTTAAATCAGTCGGTGTTATTAGTAACATAGATTGAGTTGATTGTAGTGCAGTATCCTTGAATCCCTCCCAATTGCAAGAATAACTTATGTCCTTCATCTTTTTGCAATTTCTTTTTACTTACAGTCCTCCACCTTTTTGCATTCCACAATTTGAGCCTTCATCTTTATGAATAAGGGAGAAACACCCATTCTTGTCCATGTACCTTGCACTGGACTGTAGAGTCACTCAAATATGTCCCTAGAGTGCAGTTAATGTATTTACTACATGTGTGATTGTAATTTGCTGACACAATTGAAGGGCACATAGGAAAATCTGGTTGGCTAAGTGCTGATTTTTGCAGGGTGCACCTATTGCACACTTTCAGTGATCTAAGGAGCCAACACTTCAAAAAAAACATAGAAATTACATACAATGTCCGAAAATTTTATTTCTTTTTTTGAGTATTCATGATTTTCACTTGCTAATACAGAAAAATATCAGTTTTAGGAAAATCTCCCTCCAAGTATGCTGAATTCCTTATTTGGACGGTTTTGGGTGCTTCCACCGTATCCAAACAGCGGCACAGTAATGTCACTTAGTAAAAAGTAAAAGATGAGAGCCACCGACCAGGCAGGCAAGTGCACGGACTTCTCTGACTCTCTGAGATAAGGTACAGGACGCTCAATCCTCAGTCCATTCAAAGTGGGCTCGGCAGGGTAAATTTTGGGTTCTCCAGGGTAAAAGTGAAAAAGAAGCCCTCTATTTTGGACTGTGTCTAGGGTATATTCATAATGTCTCCTAGATAATTTGGGGTCTTTGATTGCAAATGATGAATTCAGAATTTGCAAAATAAATTATTTGCAAAAAATAAAAAATTCCTACATTTTCTCCCAAGGTGAATCCACTCTTCTAGACCCATCGACTTTGAATGGAGGATATAGTGTCATGCCGGAAGAAGCATCCTTCACAATGCTATAGATGCTCAGGCGTACTTATTGTCCTACTGCTGAAACATTCCATTTTAGAGGGAGGACGTTAAGGTAGCAACATCCATAACCATCAAAATAAGAAATTTCAGCATAGTTAGAGGCAGTTTTTCCTAAAAGAAATATTTTTCCTATATTAGCAATTGAAAATTATGAATTTTAAATTTTTTTTTTTTTGGATAAAGTATCAAATTTCTATGAATTTTTGAAGTAGAACTTTGTAGGGCACCCTAAACCACACTTTAGTAAAGTTGCCTTGATTCTCACACCAAAATCTAAAAAAATCAGACCCCACCAACTACAATCAAGCATTGGCATGGTTTCAAGGCACACCTAACAACATTTTAAGATAACTCTACTATCAGTAATTGGGTGCACTAACGGTTATGGATGCTGCTACCTTAAGCCCTAAATGTTCACGACTTGTTTTGAGTTTCTTGGAATTTGCTCTAAATTGAACAAAATGCGAACATTTTGATAAGTTGTATCAATTTTTTTTGAATTATAATTGTACAAATTCAATCTATACATATTAAAGATCACATAGGAAAAGAAAAACACAACAATATCACTTATGGAGTGAAAGATTATGATGTTTGACCATGAGGTTGTTAAAATTGCAAAAAAATTTGTAGTCTTTCTATCTTTTTTTTGCTAGCCAAATTTGAAAAGTCAGTGATCCAAAAAAATGAGGTTAACAAGCCTAACATGCTTAATTCCAATCAATTTGTTGTTTTTCAAAATCTATTCTACAATTTTTGTAAATGAATTTTGAATGTGATTTCTTCTCCAAGATCAAGTGTATTTGAAGCACATTTTCAAGAGCTCTCAACACTATGAAGAGTCAAGATTGCAATGGGTTCCATTGTACAAAATCTTGAATAAAAAAATCATTATCAATCATCTTCAAAATTATATTTTTGATGCTAAAACTAGACATTGAAAAGAAGTTTCTAAAAATATCAACTTGGTTTAGTTAGGTTTTATTTAACTTCAAAGTTTTGCAAACACTAGATTTTGGTGCCTCAGCAATTAGGACATAAGAGGTCTTTCCAGGGGTCTGAGAGACTGTTTCAGCCCTATTTCCCAGTCTGTGAACCTGGTAGATTAAATAATAATAATAAAAAATTTAAAATTTTAAAAATTAATTTGAATCATTTAAAAAATAATTTTTTTTGAAAAAAATAATTAAAATATTAATAAAATATTAATATCTGATGTGGCAATCTCTTGGCCACATCAGATCTCCTCTGTGGCAGCTTTCAGGGAGTTTCAGCGAGTTCCCATAGTTCGGGAACTCATGGTCTTCTACACAAGGTAAAAAACCTCTTATGATTAAACCATACTTCCTCAATCTCACTAAAAGCTTTCTTGTTAAATCGATCTACAATTTTTGCAGGAAGAATTTGAAAAGCTTTTAGTAGGACAAAGGGAATACCATTGAAGGTGGGCCCAACATAGAGGATTTATCTTACGAAAAAATACAAGAGTTTTTTATTTTTTGCAAATTCTGAATTCATACTTGCAATTAGAGACCTCAAACTAGCTCAGTGAGGTCTAAATTTGAATCATGTGTGTACATTACAGTGACAATTTCCGTGTCCTTGTATAATTAGAATATAGTAGGCATTAAAAATACATCCAAAGTTTAAACCACAGTAAAATATTCAATATTATAAATTTTTACAAAATTCCTATTGGAGTCAGAACTAAAATAGAGGGCCTTCATTTCATTAAGGTAGGTACACCCAAAAGCGCCCTGTTTCTTAAACCGCCATCTACAGTGCACATACATTTTCAAAATCAGTCATGTTCGCAGGCTGTAGATGGCGGTTTCAGAAACAGACTTTGACTGTGAATAACTTTTGCATACGGTGTCCAAATCCTGCGTTCTTTGGTGCGTTGGAACATGCTTTCACTTGGCCACAAGACTGTATAAAAATCTGAACTAGCTAATAACAGGAACTAGGCACAGTATGAAAAACTGGCGCTTTTGGGTGTACCTACCTTAGTTGATCTCAAACTCAAACTAAATATCATTTTTGTGGAAGAATTTCAGATATACATAATTTCTCAACAAAATGGCATAATTATTCTATCATCTGGTTTTTTTACTTGTTTCTCAACTACATGAAAACAAACATTAGTTAGATTGAAAACTCAATTGTATATTTTGTTTAACTCAACATGAAAAGTCTTAAAAAACAAAGTTGATGAAAAAACTACTTCTAATGTCTTCTTATGACCCAAGATTGCATTCCAAATGTCATAAAATGGTGTTGGCAACAACTTGGGGTTAATTATTGTTGATTACGGGGTGTGGGTTTTTAAGCTTAGTTTTTATTTGTTTGTTTTTTCCTTTAGGGAAGAGGCTCTTAAATGGAGAAATCATTAAGAACGGCCCCTACAAAGGGCTCTCAAACAATGTACATACTTTGCAAAATGGATAAGTATTCTTGAATCTAGAAAATCTCTTTGGAAGTGAGTGGTTTCAAGATAGTCAATAGTTAATGTCGGCAACCATTTTGTCTAGTGTACAATTTAGTACTACATGATTGAATGTCTTGAATGGAAATCCAAATGACATTCAAAGAAACATTAAAATGTGATTATCTGTCAAGTTTGGGCCAAATGAGCAGCAAACATGTGTCTTCCTTGTTTTTTTGTTTTGATTTTTTTTAAATGTAATGGAATTTCAATTGCTCAAGAACTTGCTTGGTTTTTTGATACTTTGGTGGTGCATGAATAGACTTTGTTGAACATTCACATCAGCTTCTAAATCCATTACTCAAGTCTCTTGCTCTATTAAAACCACAACCAAGTGATTATTAGTACTCCCTATGTACACAAATAGCACCATATATACCTTTGCCTTCTAAAAATTGTATCTTATTCACTTGGGGTCAAAAATTTACCAAATTTTTTGCCATAATTGTGTTTTCCTTTCCTCCATCTATCAAAAAAGAATCTGAAATGTTTGGGCATATAGCCTAAACTTCATATCAATCTTTCTTCTGAGATGGTTGATTTCTAGACCACTTACCTTGATACAATTGAATTAAGCTTAGTTTGCAAAAGCCTTGCTGCATTTGTTAGAAGAAAAAAAAATGTGGGTGGGAGGCGAGGAAGAAGAATGTGTTGCAGGATGTTAATCCTTAAGCGTCTCAATCCTTTTTTGAATTTTTGCACATTTTCGCTTATAGCTTTGTACAAATATATCATTTTCCAGAATTTAATGAATTTGATCATTAAAGAAGATTGTCTTTTCTAGATTCAAGTATTACATTTGACAAATGAGAGGTTAATTGGATGAAATAGGGCCTTGAAGCCCTCTGTTCATTGTTGAGAATATGGACATCGACGCGCTTCAGGGTTAAACTTGTTCCATGAAGTGAGACTATCGGGCTGGATTTATCCCAGGGTAAACACTAATTTTTTTATTTTTTGCACAATTTTATTTTTTCAAATTTTGAATTCATATTTGCAATTAGAGACCCAAAATTAGTCAGGTGTGCTTAGAACATACCCAAAAACATGACACAAAAACAGGGGGCTTTTTTTATTTTATTTTACTTGGGTAACATGAATTTTACCCTAATGCACCCACTTCATGGGAGGCAGGGAGAACTGACCCCTTATTGCCCCAGTCAACAATAGGTTGACTAAATTGCCCCCTACTTTATGCCCTATATTTCGGATTTTCTTCATACCTCCTAGCTAATTGAGGGCCTCTAATTCCATATATGAATTCAGAATTTGCAAAAAAAAAAATTTGCAAGAAATAAAAAATCCCAGGGTTTGCCCCGGCGGGGCAATAAGGGGGTCAATTCACCCTGGCCCTTCGTGGGACGGATTTAATGGCCTACCAAACAGTACCGCTTACCTTTATTAGAAAGAGAAACGTGGAATTCATGTTATGCATTTTCTTTTACTCTTTTTTTTTTCCCCGTTTTTTTCCTTTTTTTTACAGGATGCACTCAGTTAAAATGAAATGCAAAAACCACCTAAACATATACTTCTTTCTGCAGTAAAGGTTTCCTTTATTTGTGTAAAAAAACAAACAAAAAAACCCACCTCAACACTAAAAGAACTGAGGGAGCGCCTTATTCATGTTATGCACATTAAACATTAATAAGCTTAACTTAGGTCACAACTCACAAGTTAAGTTAAATGATGCTTGCCTGCCGTTGATTCTGTGCATAACCCATCACTCACCTTACCTAACCCACCCATCATCTGACCCTAGCTGAGGTTAAGTTAACCCTAAAGCGCTCGGACATCCGTATTCTGGACAATGAATAGAGGGCTTCAAGGCACTGTTTCATCCAATTAATTTCTCATTTATCAAATGTAACACTTGAATCTAGAAAAGACAAACTTCCTTAATGATCAAATTCATTAAATTCTGATAAATGATACATTTGTACAAAGCAATAAGCGAAAATGCTCAAAAATTCAAAAAGGATTGAGACTATGAAAATGAATTTCATATGTTTTTGAGCTTGTATGAATATAATACAAATTTTTGAAAACAATTGTGTAGATGCATCTATGTGAAACACTAGACTAATATCAAAGTGGCTACAGAAACACCTTGAAGCGGACACACAGTCAAACCTTGGAACCCGTGTGAATGATTGGCCACTTTTTGGAAGAATGACAATTTCTTGGAACCTCACTTGTTTACTTTAGAATCTCACGTGTCTTCTTTGGGTCCACTTGAGCTTGGATTTTGGTTCTTTTCTATGTGTTCGAGAACAACTAGTGTTCCATTTGGGGTGCTTCTACCTTACAACACTCGTGGGCTGGGGGAATCATCTAAATCATCTTACTCATTTGTCAATGAGGGAAAAAGTTGAAATTTTTAATTTTTGACACATGGTAAAATTTTCAAATTTTGAATTCATATTTGCAATTGGAAGTCCCACATACTCAAATTCAAAATAGGGGCCTTTTTTTGAAATGCACTCTTGGAAGGACTTGGGGATGATTGGTCTCCTTGGGGTGAACTGGCCTCCTTGCTCAACCACACCAAGTCATTCCAAGGGTGCAAGTGAAAATAAAGGCCCTCTAGTTTGTGTCTACAAAATTTACCTAATACATCAATCCTAACTAATTTGGGGCCTCTACTTGCAAATATGAATTCAAAATATACAAATTTATCATGAATGAAAAATATATAATTTCACCATTTCCTTCAGTGACTAAGCGAGGGGGGTTAGTTCATCCTATCCACACGAGGGCTAGGGAGAATTGATCCCTTTATTTTCTTGTTTTTTACCCTTGAAAAAAACAATGAATTTTTAAAAATTTCCTACATATACTAGAATTTTCAAATTTACAATTCATATTTGCAATCAAAGGCTCCAATTTTGGTGAGGGATGTAAAGATATACAAAATTTACATAGCACAAAATAGGGGACAATTTTTATAGTCACCATTGAGAGGACAGTAATGGGGGTCAATCCTCCCTAGCTCATAAGCAAAGAGGGCCACATTACCTTGCGGATCAATATTGTCAAAATTCTCAGTTCACGAGTGACGAATCTATTGTATATAGTATCAACTTTATGGTTTGTATAATATATTATAAAAATGGTGGTATTTGATTAGAAAGACATTGACCAAATCATTTTTAATTCAAAGTGAATTTGGAATTCCCAATTGGGAAAGTATTAGTAATTTCAATTTTGGGAATAAAATTCTAAAAAATTTGGAATCCCCATATTTCTATCTACCTACTTGACAAAAAATTTGCTTACCTCATACTGCTCATGATTTGCTTGAAAATTGCTTAAAGTAATTGACTATGGGTATGTAGAGGTATCTATTATTGATACACACATACCATCAACAATAAATAGGGTACCCTATTCCAACCAAGATTGGAATGGATTTTTGTTTTCTCCTTGAAATGTGTGTCTTTGTACTTTTTCAAGGTTTGGCCCAATAAGTTAATGATACATAAGTGAGCATAAAAGTAGGAAGTAATTAGCGGGAAAGTATTCTTGAATGATTGAAATTAGATGACTTTGGATGTTGGTCATGGTTCAAGTCCAACTTTTGCCTTTGAAAATTCATAATAATTTCAATTCAAGAGATAAAATTACCAATTTTTTTACAATCCCCATTATTTCTATCAATGCACCTATGAATTTTTTTGCTTTGCCTTGCACTACCCTAGATCATGTCTAAATGTACTTATTTTCTCGGTTATAGGTACCTCTACTATACCTCTACCTTATTACATCAGAATTGAAGAATTACAAGGCTAGATATGGGTCGAATAGATGAACTTTAGAAACCTTCGAAATGATCAGGGTGAATTTGCCTCGTCACTCGACCACTCTAAGTAATTCTAGGGGTGCAAGTAAAACAAAGAGCCTCTATTTTATGCTTAAGGTAGGTACACCCAAAATGACACTTGACCTTAAAGCGCCATCTACAATGTGTATACATTTTCAAAATCAGTCATGTACCCAGATTGTAGATGGTACTTTCAGAAACTGACTTTGACCATTAATAACTTTTGCATACGGTATCCAAATCCTCTGTTCTTTGGTGCATTGGAACATGCTTTTACTTGCCAACAAGACCGCATGAAAATATGAACAGCCTGATAATAGGAACTAGGCACAGTAAGAATAAGTGGCGCTTTTAGGTGTACCCACCTTAACTAATTTAACAAGTTCACTCTTCCTAGCTAATTTGGGGCCTCTGTTTGCAAATAAGAATTCAGAATTTGCAAAAAAGATTATTTGTAAAAAATAAAAAATTCCAGCATTTTCCAAAGTGGCCGAGCCCGCTTGGACTTTGGACCCTGGCACACGTGGCAGACTGTGGCGATCCTGGCCACCTGGCATCATCGCTCGGGTTTGGTGAAAGCAGTAATCAAGTCTTCTGACAACTGTGACGCAGTTTGTCTTTTTGGTTTCCTTTTTAAGTTTAAATTTGTTTTTTGTTAATGGATTTTTGGGTGCAATGCAACAAGGGATCCGGCCTCACAAGGAACTAAGCTCTTTTACACAACTTGTTTGTTCATCCAAATGAGCATATATTCATCCAAAATGGAATGATACATTTGAAAGGTTGAAGTAATTTTGCAAATTCATCTACCGTACATGTAGGTCAGTTTTGCAAATAACTTGGGAAAATTTGGAAAATGTTGAAATTTTAAAAATTACCTACAACTATTTCTAAAAATCTGAAAAAATTGTTTGTGAGAAAAAATAGAAAAAGGAACACAATTACCCATGGATAGAAAGAATCAATTCAAAATTAGGAGTGTCCTCATTAAGTGCCAAAAATGAAAACTTGCCAAATTGTTGAATTGAGAAAAGTAAACTATTTCGGCCTAACTTGCTGAAACAAACTTATATGTATGGTATGACATATGATTTCTTCATGAAAATTATTGCTTTTAATCCTAAAAGGATGGACTGGTCTCTGTGGAAATCATCGGCCTTTTTGCAATTGCACTAAAATCATTTACTTTAAAAAAATTCAAAAGGGTGTTCATTGGAGATCTAACTATTGTTTATAACCCCTACTTTTTGCATAAAATTCACCAAGGATGAATAACTTCTTCAGTTTAATTTGAAATAATTATTTGTCATCCATCTAATACTTAGTATATGTAGCGGTGTTATGAGGTTAAACGAGAATAAAATCAATGTTCAAGAAAAATTTGTAGAGTAATAATCGCAACTACTTTGTTACAACCCTAAATTTGTCTTTGCTAATAGAGACATCTACGTTTAATCACACAAATTTATAATTGAAGGCTAGATTGGGAATCAATATTTTGTATTAAGAACTTGAAAATCATTAAAAAAGAATAAAATACTAGTGAATTATGTACAATATTGTGTTATTTGGATTCTAAAACAAAGAGCTTTTAGTTGCAATAATTCACATAACTTATTAATTTTCTTCAAAGTTTCAAAAAAGCCAAAATAGAATGATAACTTATTAGGCTTTTAGTTGCAACAACTCATTGAACATTTGGATTTTGTCAAAGTTAAAAAAATGAATAATAACTTACCAACCTTCATTTTTCTAAATTTGAGTCAAGATTGACTAACCTAGGCTTTCATGTATGTACATTTTGAACTATGAAATGCTTTAAATATTGTCTCCAAAATTAGTGAGTGTAAATTGACAAATACATATTTTTAGAGACACTACTTTGAAAATTCATGATTTATTCATGGTGTCCAAATGATGCATTGTAAAGTGCATTGAATTTTTATATCAATAACTAATAAGATTCAATAAAAATTAACTTACAATATATCTGTGCTCATTTGCTATTAATGATATTTATGGTTACTACACTTACCTAAATAGGTTGTATCACAACGTAGAACCTCCTCTCCTTTGACACATTGCCAATTAACCCCTAAATGCCCAAGGCTTGTTTTTAGCTTCTTAAAATTTGCTCTAAGTTGAACAAAATGCAACAGTTTGATAAGTTCTATCAATTTTGTTTTAATTGTAATTGTGCAAATTCAAATTAGATATGTTAGAGATTGCATAGGAAATGAAAACACAACAATATCACTTATGGAGTGAATGATTATAATGTTTGGCCATCAGGGTGTTAAAACTGCAAAAGTCATGTAAAATCTTTTTGTCCTCTTTTTGCAAGTCAAATATGAAAAGTTGATGACCAAAAAAATATGAGGTTTAAGGGCCTAACATGCATAACTCCAATCAATTTGTGGCTTCTCAAAATCTACTCTATAATTTTTGTAAATCAATTTGAATGTGATTTTTTCTCCAAAATCTAATGAATTTGAGGCTCATTTTCAAGAGCTCTCAACACTATGGAATTATGGAAAGTCAAGATTGCAATGGGTACCCTTGCATAAGATCTTGAATAAAAACATCACTATAATTCATTTTCCAAATTTGATTTTTGTCACTGAAACTAAACTTCTCGAAGAACTTTCCAAAAATATAATGACTAAAAATAACAATTTAATTAGGTTTTATTTAACTTCAAAGTTTTGCAAATACGAGATTCTGGTGCCTTGCACATTTAAGGGCTAAGATTTGTCTAGAAGATGAGTAGTACTTTGTTTAAGAACATTTTGGTGATGGTGGACAATCTTTTGATTCCAAGAAAACAAACTTCTAACCTAAACCAAAAAGATAATTTGAAGACAATTGAAACTTTACAAGACATTAGAATTCATAGTAAAGTATGTGCAATTAGGACAAAGAGTGGCAAAGTTTGAAATGAACACAAGATGGAATTCTTTGAAGCATCCAACATAAGAGGATTTTTGGGCCTCCGGAAGACTCTTTTAGGAGTGTTCTCTAGAATTATTCCCACTACTACAAACTAACTTGTACTAGTCTAATTTTTTGAGTTAAAAAAAAATTTAAAACATTTTTCTGAAAAATTGAGAATGTATTAAGAAGAAAAAATTGATTTTAAAAATAAAAATTTCACAAATATATATTTAAAATATTTAATAAATAAATATTATCTAATGTGGCAGTCACCCGACTACGTCAACATGCTATTGTGGCAACGTTCACAACATTCACAGCATTTGGGAACTCATAGTCTTCTAAAATGGCTAGAAATCTTCTTATGATTAGACTAGAAATTAGAATATGGCAGAAATTGGCAAGGTGTTTTTATTAACTATTCTTAGTTAAGCCTTTTTCTTTTGATACCTCTATTACAAATTGGGATTCACTTTACAATTGACTTTAATACTTTTCAACCTTATACTATGATTTTTCTATGCTATTTTTTCTTCTTGCATTCTAAAGTTTTTCAAATAGATTCTTCCTTGCACACTCACATATTGGAGTTTGCCAAACATTGTATAATCTCATATGAAATTGTTGCTCAATTTTTTTTAGAGAAGTAAAGGTCTAATTCTTGTATAACTTATTAAACTATGCATCATCCTGTTTTAAACTACCAATTGAGTTTGTTTAAAGTTTATGATATTTAGATTCCAATTTTTGGTTGTTGCATGTCATATCCAAATTACTACAATTTGGTGTTTGCAAAATTGTAGGCTAAAGTATGTGCACCTAAAAGTGACACTTTTTATAAGAGGATTTTCAACTGCTATACAAGACTGCAAGTTTCCAAACGTTGGGAACGCATTGGGAACGTTGGGAACACGATGCTGATGTGGTCGAGCGACTGCCATGTCAGAAAATAATATTTTTTTAATTAATTTTAATTAAATATTTTTAAAATATTTTTTAAAATCATTTTTCTTATCTTTAATACATTCTGAAGTTTTTTGAAAAAAGAAATTTTTAATTTTTTTTTCAAAATTCAAAAATTCAGACCAGCAGGAGGCTGGTCTGCAGTAGTGGGAACAATTTCGGGGAACACCCCTGAAATGGTCTTCTAGGGGCCCAGAAATCCTCTTATGCTAATTGTGACACCTATCTATAGTTATCCAAGATTTCAAAGACTTGATGGACACCAAATTCAAATCAAGAATTAAAGACTCCTACTTCCAAAATAGAAGCAACTTAGAACAACAATAAGAAATTTAGACCATGAAATGGGTTTTAAAGGCTAGTAAATTGAAGCAAGAATTTGAGGCTTGAAACTCCACAAGAGTAGATAGTAGGAAATGGATGATAAAATACAATGTAGTAAGAGAAGATAACTTTATTCTTAACATTCTAAACCCAATAATATTCCATAAATCCATATAAAGGTAGGTAGTGCACTTCAAAATTGCACCCTATCTAAAACTACCATCATCACTTTGTATACATCTTCAAAATCAATATTGAAATGTATGTTGAAGAAGTGATTTTAGAACATCCACCAATTTTTTTTTTACTTTTCATAACTTTTGCACATTGTATCCCAATGATGTGCTTTTTTGGTACTTTAGATAATGCGTTGGAATTGGTCCATATGACTTAAGATAGTAGAACTATTTTCAACAAACTCTTCATTTGACTTTGGCTTCTTCTTGCTTGCCTACATGTGAGAGCCTATAAAAGTGTAATAGAATTTGTTTACTCTTTGCTTTACCCTAATATACTCGTCCTTCCTTAAAGTGGCGTGTGCATAGTTTCAAATGCATAATGCAAGTTGAAATATTATAATTTTTCATGCAATGAATGGTGTTAAAAATCCCAAAGAAGATTCTTGTGCCATAGATCATTCAGTGGAGTAATTTGACAAGCTTTAGAATTATGGTCTTGATATGAATTTTAGTCATGAAAATAATTGGTTTTTAAATTTATTTCTAAGTGATGAAATGAAGTCATCACATGTAACTTTTATTTACTTGAAAGTTTCAAAAACCCCTCCAATAATTAAATATTTTTCTTGTAATATAGACCGTAGACCTATAATCATGGTGGCTATTAATATTTCAATCATGAAATGGCTCAAAATTTTAGTTCATATAGTAATATTATAGAAACCAACTTTTTTTTGGAACACAATCAACATCTAGAAGAAAGGTTTTAGAATTTTAAAGGCCCCTTGAATTCAACACAAATTTCCTTAAATTACAATAATTCCATATTTTTACCCAAAATTTTGGAAATTGAACAAAGACAAAGCGTATTGAACTTGATTCTACAATTGTTAAAGGAATAAAAGCATCAACAATTCTAGAATAAGATTCTTATCTTGGGAGTCTCATTTTCTAAGTGCACAATTGATCAAATTTTACTTTGATGTTTGCAATTTAAGATTTTGAAGAATTAGCAAACCCATGGTTTAATTAAATAATTTACAGAAAAAATTCCCAAAATTGTTCTTCTACCCATTTATGCACAATAGGTTTCCCTCAAAGTGTCTTTAAACTTCCATTGAAATGTCCTTGAAAAGTGTCACTAAACATTATCCTCTAATTGCAATTAGTTGAGTGTTGATTTTGTGAGATTTTGATTTTCCATCCAATTATTGTACATAACAATTTCAGTGGTCTAGGGAGCTTCCACTTTGAAAATCAGCAGAAATTGCATGCCAAATCCAAAAAATCTAAATTTTTTTGGAAAATTCATGATTTTCAATTGCTAATACTACAAAAGTAGTATTTTCAAGAAAGGGTGCCTCCAAGTATGCTGAATTGCTTATACCGACGGTTCCAGGTGTTTCCACCGTAAATGAAGGTCACTAAACTGGTGATTGCACCATCTCTGGGCCCAGATTCGACACAACATCAGCAGAATCTGTTAAAAATATTTACTCTCCTGAAAGCACAATCTGCCAAAAGTGTACATGAGTGCACGAGAATAGAGTGCAAAGAGGATAAAATTCTCTCCTGCTCATCAAAGAGAGACAAGACCTGACTTTTGTACACTAGTCGAAAGGAAGGGACCAAACCCTGCAGCCTTGATGGTTTCCTTGCAAAGCCAAAGCATCAACTCTCTGAACCTTTCAATTTACGTGCTCGCTTATGGTAGGGTGGCGAAGTCGGCGTTTCCTGAAACCTCGCTGGGGCCTGTAATTTCAAAAGAAACACATCAATAAATCTAGCATACCGGTAATAAATTGGAAATTCAAAACCAAAGTAAATGAACTAAGAAATTTACAACGTAGAGTCAAACTATACAAACCGAATACCTCGATTTAAACCAAGTTTTCTCAACACAAAGGTAAAAATCAACTGACCATAACTTGTCAAAATCATATGTTCAGAGCTTGCTATACAGTATTGATCAATAAGCATATCCATTGTACCAAGACCCCGGTTTATCGATTCAAAACCGAAAGTCTTGAGATGCACATATAACTAGACAGAATATTGTAACTATGAGATACCATATTCAAATCTTTGAAGGCTTCATAACCTCTGATGACAGTACAATAGGTAAATACAATAAGGTAACATAAGTCTAGATAGGGAATAGAGAATCATTCGGGAGCAGTAAAAGTCACGGACACACACCTTTCGCTTCTGCTCACGCTTGCCAACGCGTTCACCTGCGATGTGATAACCAAATCGGTTACACGACGAGAAAAAATACCAGTCACAAATAGCTTTGTAAAGCTATACGTCAGATTAATTCTGCCAAGCTTTACTCAGACTCCTTGGCATAAAAGCCATGTATTTGAAAATATATTGGCGAGAACTCACTTGACAACAACGAAGTATGAACCATGCTTGAAGTAATAATAGCATATAAAGACTCACCACTACTTGGAAAACCCTCAAATTCTGTACCAATGGCGGTTGCGCGTGTTGAAACCCGTTCGTTTTCAAGTCCACGATGAGGTCTCTGCATCCAGATTCATACCCAATGTGAATCACACGACATATAATGAAAATTTTAGCCCTTTCTATCCAATACGTAAATCCTTTCCACCTATAAAAAAGCATAATGCATAGTTTCATTATGTGAACAACCAACCAAAACGCTACAACCGTAGCAGCATGCTTTTGTCATCAGACGCTAAACGTGTGTAATTGCTTAGGACACTCTACAAAACTCCCAGTAAAGTAATATAGGCTATCGGCTATGTAAAAAGAGTTCTCAGTCGAAGCTGGTCCAAGGTGCGATGCGTAATGGCAGAAATGCAACCTTGGAAAAAGTTGACCCCCAAGACTCCATTCAAGATTTGACCAAGTGCTCTTGCTAGCCAAGGGACTCCAATTCCGAGGAGCAGGAAAACAGTCATAAATTAAATACGACGCATTGAAGAATAGGGTTTAATATCCAAACTGACCTTTGGGGTGTTTGGAGTAGCAGGAATTTCAGCATAAGGATTATCCCGCAATATAGCCAGCTCGTTTTCCTTGTTATGCACCTGTTTATATTCATATTCATATATCTAGTTATGTCCGGGAGTGCTAATCTGAGAGAAACGATAACAAAGAATAAAATCTCATAATAAACAATATTGGTAACAGACATTCCATCTTTTAGAAAGAAACTGCAAACGAGTACCTGCTTCTGTAGTTGAATCAGATTGAGAAGTTCCCTTCGAAGCTCCAGATGCTCAGCACACACTGTCGCCGTCGGAACTTTAGGTTTGGAACGTACCTAGAGGTTCCATTACCTCCTTGTTAGAAATAATTTGAACATGACTATTGTTTGGAATTGCGAAAGTAAATACATAAATCTAAGAGGTAAACACAAAATCGACAAGCCAGACCTCCATTTTCAGACGAACAAATAAGGGCAAAGTGTTGGGGAGACATTACCCCAAACTCCTCCAGCATCTGGTCCACGCGCTTTGAAGCCCTCACACCAGCTGGTGAAACTACGGAATGAATTTGTTGAGTTAACCATGCTCCTCTCAAGTACACTCGCGGCTGCTCACACAATCCAACAATCAGACTCTTCCAAATCACCTGATACTTAGGAATGCCCAAATCACTAATACAGGTCAGAAGTTTTTCACTGAAGGATCTGGAGTACAATGGAGAGGATAAATCCTGCTAGGTAATACGCCCAAGATTCATAACCCTCAAAACATGTGTTTCATTCGAAGCAATTAGAAATCGGACACAAAAAAAAATCAGTAACAGGCATCAAAGAGCTTACTGGTCGTGGTCCAACTGGAAGGGGAGCAGCCAGTGCAGACGAAGGAGTAGGAGCTGGTATAGATACGGGTGTGTGAATAGCAGTTGAAGCGGGAACAGATGCAGGCGTAGACCCAGGAGTCACTTGTACAGAGGTCGTGGCAGCAACAGAAACAGGAATAGACAAATAGGACATATCCCCAGTGGCTGCCGGAGAAGGAGAAGGATGCCTTGCAGGTGTTGTGTCCACATGAAGTGCAGCTCTTGTTGTAACTTGGGACTCGTCCAATCCCTACATAGTTGACAAGAATCCACACCATACTCATTCGACATTTCTTCTTTCAGCACTAAAAACAACTACAATAGCAGAGAAGGATTCATGATCGCGATAAAATTCTCACACGGCTCAGTATTTGCGTTCTGACAAAATTACGGAAGGTACAAGTCGAAAAACAATACGAACGGACAAAGGACAAATGTTTAGGCAGCTTTTCTTTTGCCATGCTGCTCTGGTCACTCAGTGGCGAACGGCTTGGTTCATTGTATGCCCTTTACAACATCGCTCGAAAAAGATGCAATAGGCAGTTTTTCTTACCTTTGCTTTTAGACGAGCTTCTTGTATACGCCTTGCTTCAGCAATAATCTGTCCAGGAAATGCACGGATGAGAAGATGGCTGGTTAACAAAAGAACCATCCCCTTACAAGATGGCACAGTAATTACTACAGAATGTACGGACTAATTTTTAACTTAAAACAAGATGATGCACATGAATACGGATAACAACTTGTTTGTTCTCAAGGAACTCCTTGTCATATTGACTTATTTGTTTAAAAGTACATCAGCAAGGGGAACCGTAAACAGATCAGCCACAAGAAAAGCTACGTAACAAGATCTCTCAAAGGAACTAACAGACAAGGAAGGCATGGACATTAATACTTATCACATATAATATTAACAAACTGTTTATTTCCTTTAAAGTGTTGGCTTCAAGAAAACATACAATACATGTTTCATAAGAAACAGCACACCATAACATTCTCTGTGCCCAGTAATCACATAAAAGAACGAGAATGACCTCTGCATCTTCACGATCTTGCTGTCGTGACTGAGACAGGATAATGTTCAATGCTTTCTTCCGCTCCACTTCATAATTAAAATTGTAAGAATCCTGTATAAATCATTTGCCCACCTCTCAGATAAATAGTAAAAATCAAGACACACAAGGTATTGGACTTTGCATTCCAGCGGGACAGACACATGAAGGTGGAAGGGAAACATTAACGAGTAAGAACTGTTGGGGTGATACAACTTGAGCACACTGATACGAAGAATAAACTAAGAAAAAATTTGGGAAGGGAAAAACATGCGCTGAGTACACAGTTCAAATTAAGGTCACAATACATCAATCATCGTACCTTAAAAAGTGGAAGGTCACTCAGATCGTCATTGGGACCTGCCCTGGCCTGAAGTATAGCTTTGGCAGCTGCATAATAACGACAAGTTAGAAACAGTGTCAGCGTTTAAAATCATCCCGAACACAAAATAACGAGATCCAAAATGGTCAATTCGTTACATACCTGGAAGATCTAGAATGAACTCACTACCTTACCTGAGTAATATCGGTGCTTCAGTTCCTCAACAGTACGTGGCGGAGAAATGCGGTCAGCAATGATGATAAATCTCATGTCAAAACGCTCACACATATCAAAAAGTTGATCCGTCTCTTCCCTGCTCCAATTCTAATATTTCAATAAAAAAATCACCTCAAAGTCAGAGATACAGATACGAACAAATTTTGATCCGCAGCAGGCTAACCACCGGAGAAACTCAACAACACGTACCACATAAGTAACTGTTACGCCCGAGTATAGCTACATTACAGGAAAGTCACTGAAGAGTAAATTGATGATTCAAGAAACCAAGATGTGGGCTACAGAATTGCTTCTCTAAGTGCCAATGTGGCCAATTTCCGAAGGATAGAATATCAAACGTGGCAATTCTAATACACCTGTATCTTGTCAAAGTACCAATGCTTAGGAAATAAAATACATCTTCACAGATACGATAGGAGAACTCGATGCCAAAAACAAGTTGCGGAAATACATACCGAATCAACAAGCAACTGACTATACTCCTCATCCGTATACCGCACACCATCTACACCCTGAAAAACAAACAAGAACCGTGCTTATAATAACCACCACTGGAAATCAGACTCGTCAACAGATTAAAGATCTCATAAATGCAGATGCGTCTAACCGGATAAAACATACCTTGTTGTATTTAGCGAATGCATAATCCCCAGAGGGCTGCGAACCATCAACTACTCGAACCTGCAGGTTACAATGAATCATGAGTAGAAATCACTTTTGTTAGGCACCTAAATCATATGCCCAAACCGTCGAGCCTATCAATGAACTATATCAATTTATGCAGCGAGGGGTTTGAACTTCTGAGAATCCACAGGAGCTGAGAGGGGGGTTGGGGTTGGGGTTGGAGGCAGGTGTACCCAATGACAAAGTTGCAGATTGTCCACGCGAGCTGATGTCGAGAAGGGGAGCCAATGCCATGATATCTGTAATTACAATTCTAATATCAGTATGAAGGGTTCGGCGATCACAATTCCAAATCACAACATTGTTTCGATTCCATCCAATGTTGGAAATTCGATCGAGTAAAATGCAAGGGCAGTGCTAGTTAACCTTTTTTGTATTAACCACTCGCTTCTTTATAGTCACGGGGTCCAAAGTTGGCATGATAGGCGGTAAACCCCCAGTGAGTGCATACACCTGCACAGGAAGCAGGTCTCAATTTAGATTCTTACAAGTGATTTGGAGAAACAACGCAATCCACCACGTACTCAAACCACCACGTCAGACGACCGCAGAGTTGGAGACCAATTGACAATTCCGAATTACTTCCAGCTAGAGAACACACTTAAACCCTAAAAGACAATGGACTCGGGGTTCTACAATGACTAATTCGATTGATCATATAGTGAATCGAATAATACAAATTCAGATAGTAGCCAAATTCTATATCACAAGACTCTGTTAAGACATTCCATATGCTGGTCCCGACAAAACAAAAACGAATTGAATCCCAAACAAAGTCTAGTCAAAACCGCGAAAACAACATGAGGCGCATTAATTGTACCTCTCTGTGAACGCCATCAGGCTTCTTGATTGCATCCTTGGGCGTCTTCCGCTTCTCAATGCTCCCCCTTTCTGCAAGTTTCGGCAACCCTAATATATCCTTGGCGTCCCCCATAGGCGCCTATGAAAGCATACTCTTCACACAGCCTTCGAGAACTGCTTGTTGCGTTACATGCAAGGAAAAAAAGAAGTCGAGCGATTTGCGTCAAATCTACACGAGTATAAAATCTAACGAAGATAGTCTGAAGAAATCGCACCTCGATTACTCAACCTCAATCTGAGAAGATTCGAGTTTTTCAGACCAACTTCTCGGTCACGGAACATAAGGACCCTCGACTACGAATCAAATTTAAGCTGGAAAGAAGTGATTGAAGCAGAATAAAGCTCCCGAAGGCAATCCAAGCGTACCTTGAAGCGATAACCTTGCGAACTCGGTACCGACAATCCGCCTATCCGGAACTGCTTCGTCGCACGGACTGTGTCGACAGGAAACCCTAACTGAGAACTCCATAGCCAAACCACCGTAGTGTATTATGCCGCAGGAAGAGAGCATCTCCAGCGGTGCCGGCAAAATTTCATCACATCAAAAAGTTGGGTGAATAGAGCCTAATTTGGCTTCCAAGAATTATTTGATGTCTTGTTTGTGTTTCAAAAGCAAGAAGAATTTTTATCATTTGTCACATCTATGTAAATCTAATGATGACCTTTCGGTGATATTTTTAAATTTTATTTATTTATTGAAGAATACAAGATATATTATGTTTGAATAGATACAATTGAAGTGACAAAATTTTAAGGTCATGTTATTAAGTTGTCAAATTTGAGGTTTTTGGATTAAAAAATCATAGTTTGTGTGTCGTCTTATCATATTTTACAAAACTTTGTTGAGTATGTTGTTGAATGTACATTACTTTTGCTTATATTATTTCATTAACAATACATTATCATACTACTAAAATCATAAGCCCCTATGTAATATCACAAATGCCATCATTAATACTAGGGGCTCATGCTTGCTATGCTACGCATTCATTGTATCACATATTGGTAAAATTTTGATATATTTGAATAGAATGCACAATAATGATTTCAATAAGTCTTTAAAATAATTATTTTAAATATTTTGTAAAAATATTTTCAATCATGCATTCATAGAAATTGTATTTTCACACAATGTGATATTACAGAAATAGAGTAGTAGTTTGCAATCACTTTTGTAATATCACTTTTTACAAAGGATGATATTATAGAAATAATGTAGTTGTTGCAATTAAGGTGATATTAAAGAGGATCCATAGGATGATATTATAGAGGTAGCAAATCCATTGCTTCTCTTAGCTTTACACTTCTTTGCATTTCTATGATTTTGTGCTTCTATGAGCTTTGAACTTTCACGATTTCAATTCTCTATTGCTACTACCAAATGATTTTGAGAAATTTATTCAATTGCAACGATTTTGGATTTCACAACAATTAAGTTGTTCACAAAAATTTTGAGGTTTGTAAGTTTTTCTTATCAATTCTTCAATTTCCATTTGCCATTTTTTTTATAACAATGGAGTCAAATTTCTAACGCATTATAATGTATGTGTATCCTTTATAATATTCACCATTGGGTTTAATATTTTATTTATCATTCAATAAATTTCTATTATACATTTTCATATATGCTTACTTATAAAATAATGATAGCAAGATTTTAGTATTTTTTATTTAAAAGTTTATTGAAATTTTTGTTCTACATTCTATCTAATACATCAAAAGTATAATAAAATTCTAATGATGAATGCGTAGCAGAACAAGCACCAACCACTACACTAAAATTGGAAAATAGTGTTGGGTGATAATTAGTGTTGATCCCTGGTTTTTACCCCCAACACTATTTTTCAACTTATGTGTAAATAGTGTTGGGGCATTTAGAGCATCACCTTGGCTGACATGCCAAATGCATGTATAATTTTAAAATATGAAAAAGATTAACTTCTAAATGACACGCAAGCCATATTCTGGTTGAGGAACAAGAGAGAATCTTTCTGTATAGGATAGAAATACAATTATTCATCTTTGGAATCAGGGGTGGAAAGGAAAGATCTTCTACAGGGCTTTGACTTCCAACAAGAGCTTTTGAATTTTTTTGGAACCAATGATTCCCATGGTATCAAAATTCAGGATTTTCACGGCCATCGGCTCATTGTTTAAGGGTTAAATAAAAGAAACAAGAATTGTACATTTGTATAAATTTTATGTAGATGAACTTTCACCAAAAATTCCACCAAAAATTCTATCAAAATAACTTTTTACATGTTTTGAAATACAAGCAAAAAAGAGGGTCAATTTGTAAACCTCTACAACATGTAAAATTAACTATTTCTAGAAATCCTTCATAGCATATCTACAAGTCTACTAGAAGACCATCTCTTCTAAATTTTAGCTTTAAATTCATTTATTATATTACTGAATAATACTAAAAAAACACTAAATTGGCAATTGTGATATAAAATTGGGGGCTATTTTTATTTAGTAGAATTCTTTTTAATTTTAAAAATTATGTAAGGTATATAATAGTCGCAAGTACCTTTTATGTAAATTTCAAGTCATTTGGAGGGATAATGCAAAAATTATGGCAAAAAACAGATCAATGTACAAGGTACGATAGTAAATAGTGCAATTCTTTCTTACAATCACCCTACCTCATGAACAATAGTTTGGTTACCAATGAATCTTCT
This sequence comes from Thuidium tamariscinum, assembly GCA_947034885.2. Taxonomy (NCBI): domain Eukaryota; kingdom Viridiplantae; phylum Streptophyta; class Bryopsida; order Hypnales; family Thuidiaceae; genus Thuidium; species Thuidium tamariscinum. Next base: position 13,007,344 of record OX344758.2, read on the forward strand.
TTGAATTTCTTAAAGTAGATGATTTGCATTGTTTTGAAAAAGATGATTTTCAACACAGACTTCTAAAGTTTGCATTACATTCAGTAGCAAACTGTCACACTGCCTCCTAGCCGATGAAATGGTGTGAAATATCCCACACCATTCCATTCAGTAACTAAAGTTGCAATTCCAAGAAATGTCAAGATGAAATTATGTGATGGGGACTTCACCAAGGGGAAGGCAGTCCTTCCATGGGCTACTGAATGTTATGTGAAAGCTTGTAAAGTTGTACGGAGTAATAAGTTGGTAAGAAATACATTTGACTTACTTCTTGTTCACCCTTCCACTCATGATGTGTAACTTAAGTTTGAATGCATAGCTTCCTTTTGCAGGCAGTCTAAAGAACGATACGTAGATTGAGTGTTCATTAAGGTAGAAGGCTCAGAAACCGCTCATCTAAGGGCTGGTTCGCATTTTTACAATATTTCTTTAGATGGGAACATTTTTAGCTCATTTTTCAGACCATGAAAAATTGATGGGAAATCTAGCCCAAGTGGTTTCATATTTTTTGAAACATTATTGAATTACTTATGAATTTTCAAAGGAGATGTGTCCTAGGTCCCTATTTATGTTCCTAGGTCCTTCATATACTGTTCAGTTGCAATTCTAAAGAAAAATGGGGAAAGCAAAGACAATGATTGGCTCTTGCGATAAAGAATGCTTTTTCCTTCACTTCATTCAATGACTCGTGAGGTCAATTTATAAACTGCATCATGTCCATTCTACAACTAGTTATAGGGGCGGTTCTTAACCCTTAAACGCCGGGCCTATAGCCACTGGTTTCAGGACTCACTGTCCGTCACCCAGTTTGTTGCCATTTTCTAACCAGATTTGCATGAAATTTTTTATTTTATTTTTCAGACATGAAAATACATGTCCTCTATACTTCACAAAAATTTCAGATTATTTTGAGGAAAATTGTATTTTTTGGAATTTTTTGAAGAAAAAATGAAGAAAAAATCATATAAAATAGAAAATAATCTCAAAAAATCTGAAAATTTCACCATGTATGAAAAATACAGTGGAAATCATCATAGTGTAAACTAATTTGCCGTGTACATCTATAATTAGATTGCAGTGGACATTAAAAATACAGCCAAAGTTCAAACTACAATAAAATATTCAATTTTACAATTTTTTTCAAAGTTTCAATTGGAAAAGAAACTAGAGTAGAGGACCTCCATTTCATTAGTTGGGCTCAAATTCAAAAAATGTCGTTTTCAAGGAGAAATTTCAGATTTACTCAATTTCTCAAAATACACTAAAATGACAAATTCTGCCATCCGTTTTCCTTCATTATTTCTCAATTACATGAAAAGAAACATCAATTACACTAAGAATTCACTTGGACACTCTTTGTAACTCAATATGAAAGGTCATTGGAAAAAAAATGGATGAAAAAAGTACTGTTCAGCCCTTGTAGTGGCTTGGAGAAGTCATTCGTAAGCCACAGAATGGTGCTGCCGGCGCTTAGGGGTTAATGCCCGAACTGTTTTCGAGCCCTCTACCTTATCTATAAAAAAATTGAATTCCACCATGGTTTCATGCTGGACCCGACCCAGAGTTGGTAGATTTGGAGACTCAGCAAGTCACATGTATCCGCGTGCAGTCACCAGGAAGAACACGTAGATCGGTTGTTAAAAGCGTAGATTTTGCATTTAATAGTTAAATCTGATCACATTCCGACGTTGATCTGATGACGATTTCGTAGATGCAGAGGGACTCGTGCTTAAAACCATTCCGATTGCAAAGGTTTCAGCCCCGTCCGCACGTGCAGACGGGAGGGTCAGCGTCTCGGCGACTCAGAGGGGCCTCATCGAGTCATCGCTGCCTGAGTTGGGAAGGAGCAACGATTCCTAAACTAGCTAAAATTAGCTGAATTTCTACTAAAACCAAAAAAATCCTTGCATTACTAGTATACTACTTGTGACAACCAATTAAAGGTTTGTGGGGGTCTTCTTTTAGAATTGAAAGACCTTAGAGATGGAAATTTTCACATGCATATAGGAGCCCCAAAAGTATTAGATTTTTATTGAAAATCATTGTTATTTTTGAGCTATTTATTTCTTATTCTACTTAAAACATAAATCTTTTCTAAAATATTTATCAAAATTTGAAAAAATGAATTTGCAACCATAGATTTTTTGATTTCCCATTTTCAAAATGATACAATAAAAAAAACTATGCATGATGATGTTTGACACTATAATATGTATTTTGCTAGAGAGATTTTTAAATTTTCAATATGAACCATCAATTGCATTCAATACAATTTTTTCACTTGTCATTTAAAAATTCATTGTCATTTAAAAAACTCAAGATAATGTGAAATTCTTACAACTAATAGAAGACACATAGTCACATCTTTGAGTAATATATAAATAAATTAAATTCATAGATATTTTTAAAATAGAATTTTTACAACTAATATGAAGTTAAAGACATTGGTAGTCTGAGATGTAGTCACATCCCTCAAAAACAAATACAAAATTTATATTCAAAGATACTTAAAAAAAAAGCTTTTACAATTAATAGAAGATACATTGTCACATCTTCCAAAAATAAAACCAAAATATTATATTCATAGGGACTTCCAAAATGAAGTTTGAAAATGAAATTGTAGTCTAGTTTTTTGAGGTAAAGTCTTTCACTAGACTAGTATGTTTGGATTCACTTGTAGAATTTGTAAACCAAGGTTGAAGGTCAAGATGAACCTAAACAACCAAATGATGGTAGAGATGTATTTGATCCTAATGGAGTAATTGGGGGTTCAATACCTAGTGGCAATAGGTTCATCCCTTTGCATGAAATCAAAGCCTTTGTATCTAACAAAAATCTATGCAATTTGTTTCTTCAACATGCTTGTTTCAAAAAATAAAAAATAAATCAACGTTGACAATGTCTACTACACTATAAAAGATTGGATTATTTTTTATTTTTTTAGTCATGATATTCATCATTGATGTTTTAGTGTAGTTTTGGTCAATTTTTCAAGTATATATTCATGATTTTTGGCTACATTTGATTAGACTCTAATAGTCTTCAATGGATACTTGGGTAGTGCTTTGGACTTAATTAATCAACATTTAGGGACATGAAGGCAAGTACATGATAAGTACATCAAATTTTTCAAATCAAACTATCAAATAATGGATTGCAGAAGACCTTAGTTTGTACATTTCTATTCTACATAATTAGATACAATAGTGATATTGCAATTGTGCATTCTATATAAGATTATTTATATGAATTCTTTCTTTACTATAGTAAGGTGAAAAGTATAATTTGTAAAAAATCTTGATTGAATATCAAATGTCTTATTAAAGACTTCAAGGAATATCACATAATTTGTATGTGAAAAATAAATATATTCAATCGATCTTGATCTACTCAATTTTGAATTTTAAAAATAAATTCTTTGAATTTTAATATTTGTCACGCTATACAACAGTCATCAATAATTATAAATAACACAATGCAAAGCCTTATGTTTGTTTGGGATTGCTTGTGTGTCTAATTTTTGTTTCTGTAGGGTATCAAGATGAATAAAAAAATATGTAAAAAAAATTCATTTTTAGTAACCAATTGGGATCCAAATGCTTTTATGTTAGACTTGTTAAAGATCAAATTAGAATATACTAGCTTAATGCAATAATTGGTCTTGGGAAAGCATATAGGTTTTTGTAGCCTAATATTTGAGCATTTGGATACAATACATTTTACTATTGACATACTTAACCCCTAAAGGACCAAAGTGTCCTTTTTGGCAACATAGCAATTTTGGGCAGGTACGTGTGATTAGAGGTTTTCATATTTTAGAACCAAAATTTAATAGAAGGTGTGGATGAGGAGTATCTTTAAAGCCCAACAATTTTCATAACTTTTGACTACATGGTTGAAAAGTTATTACATAATATGATGTTTGTTTCTCAACTTGGGTAGCTCGGGCAGTTCAGAAAAAATCACTTTTTTTGGAAAATACAAATTTGAAATTGGTTTTATAGATGTATATATACAAGAAAAACTTTGAATCATTCCATTTGGATTAATGAGTCAAAAGTTATGAAGAATTTTAGTTTGCAGGTAGTTATGGATTCTCTATTCTAAAATAAACTTTGAAGTCCTTTATTTTGTTCAATTTTCAATATTAAAAAAACAAAACAAAACATTGGATGTAGATTGTTTAATATAACATTTGAACCATTGGAATTGGCATTTTCCAGTTCAATGAATAAATTGTTAACAAATTAATATTTTGAATCATTCTTTACTTCTTTTGCTTATTATTTTTTTGGTACATATTGTACAATTCCAAATGATTTGAAAATTTTCAAATATGTATCCAACTTGAATTAAAGAATGAATTCAAAGAATAACAACCATTTAAAACAAAATTTCATACCAATGTGGCCTTTTGAAGTGCAACTGCTTGAATTTTCGCAGTGGTAAAAAAAGGAGTTTTGTAACTTCAAATACTAATATCTTACAATCTACATGGCAAAAATTTCTGAAATTTTGTCTACATCCTTTCAAATTAGTGCACTAACAGATCCTACAATTACAATATCCTAAAAATGTTTTTCTTTCTGAAATTTTGTAGTTGTCCTAGAAATGATAATTTTAGAGCAATTTTGGTGAAAACATGGTCAAACACCTTCGGGGGTTAAAAATTCAAGATTTCTACATTGCAAACCTATACATCTATATTCACAACGAATCACGCAATAATGATCTATTTTAAAATTTTGAGGATGGAATTTGTTGCTAGTTTTCAACGTATTCATTTTCATAATGTAGCATTGCGTGAGATTCTAATATATTTGGATTATTGCCTAAATATTCTGCATTTCATCAACTCCATTTTTATAAAACCCTTTACAAAACGACCTTCACTATTCGTGACTATTTGGCACAAAATTAAAACCCTAAAATTCCTTTGGTCTTTGTTTACAAATCTATTACAAATCTATTAAAATAAATTATGTGAAAATAATTCTTATTTTGCATAAAGTAGAATAATTATTATATAAAATGAAATAATTAATTCCATCCCATTCCACAAGACATTAGGGTCAATTTTACCTATAAGATTTATACACCTAAAAGTGCCACTTTTTGGTAGTGTGCCTAGTAACTATTACTGACTTGATCAAATTTTCATATAATCTTCTTGGCAAGTGAAAGCAAGTTCCAATGGACCAAAGAACGCAGCATTTGGATACAGTATGCAAAAGTTATTAAGGCTCAAAGTCTATTTCTAAAAGCGCCCCAGCCAAATAGGTACATAATGAAATTCAGAAATGTACAGCTACTATAGATGGCACTTTTAGGTGAGGTGCAATTTTAGGTGTACCCACCTTATAGGCTTGCGCAGGCCCCCAAGCCCTACTGTAGTTATTTTACAAATACTAAAACTTTGCTACACTATTATCACGCGCACTGACAAGACAAATCAGTGTACCGGTAGTGTAAAGCAACCGGATGGTCCGGATCACGTCTTTATCCGACGGCGTAATGCTTTTACCTGCCATTGCAGCGTGGTTTGGCTATGGAGTTCTAGGGTTTCAGTCACCCTCTGCGACGGAGCTATTCTGGAGAGGCGAATTAGCAAATCGAATTCACGAGGTTTTCGCTCTAAGGTGTGTTAGGGATCGCTTTCGTGAGCTTTTATTCAACTTGAATGACTTCATTGAAGCTTAATTAGTCGAAGTCCGAGTGTTGATGCGTCCCTTTGACCGAGGTTGAGTTGCGAATTTTGACGGACTATTCGATTCGAGCAAGATCGAGTTTCAATATCGACGTGCAGTTTCGTATTCAGACGATCCTTCTGGTCTTAGGGTGGATTTTTCTTTTTTGAGCAGCTTTTGACTTCAATTGCAGGATGGCTTTTCTTGCGTATGACGCAACAAGCAGGTCTCGAAGGTTATCAGGAGAGTTGTACGGATCGAGCGATCGAGGCTTATTGTTTTAGGATCAAGGATTTGCAAGAAGAAATTTGATTGCTAGCAGTTGGTGGTGGGAGGAGAATTGAGAGGTTTATTGCGGGATCAGCACGCTTTGGGAATGCGAATTGTGGAATTTGCTCATGATAGTGTGAAAAAGGAGGGAGAGGAGAGAAGTGTTATGATCGTGGAAGGGATCGTGGATGGAATTATGCTTGTGAAGTGGTAACATGTAGCAATTTGTAGGGTAACTGGCGAAGAGAACGATGTTTCCAATTTCCCGTCGCAGTAGGAACATCCTTCTTGCGTGCGGGGCGGTAGCAGCTGGTGGCTATGTGACCTACCGGATATACAATTCTCGGAAACGAGTGCGCGTTTTTCTTTTCTTTGAGTCTTTCTCGACTCTTCTTGAAGTTCTTGCGCAAGGGAGCAACACTTTGTCCGTGGTTTTGAACGACCTTCATGGTTTTCTTGTCTCGGAAGAAGATGAGGTACCGCAAACCGTCAAGCAGCTTTTGAAACTCGCGCGTTCATCTGAGGCTCAGGAGAGCGTCTCAGCTCTGGCGGCCGCTGTTAGTCGTGGGCTTCTGTCAACTTTTATCAGTAGCGGGTCTATAGCATCGAGCCTTAAATATGACGAAGAGCAGTCTCGGAGGTTGCAATCCAGAACATCGACTCCAATGAGAGTTTCTGGGGTTTCTGAGGAAATGAAAAACGTAATTAAGTGGGGTGATAAGGATACTAATGCTTTGCTAGGAGGGACTTCTACCACTCTCGATGACAGAGCTTTATCACCGGATGATGACGAAGACGTTGGGGAATGCGATGGAGTATTGGACGTTGAGGCTTGGACCGGTGCTGGAAATGTGCTGGGCGGTGTCAAAGGGCAGCTTGATTCGTCGATTGCGAGGGGCACGAAGGAAGCTTTGCAAGAAGGATTAGGAGTTGAGTGGAACTCCAGTGGGGATGGTGCTGGGATGCTGTCTGGGGAACGGAATGGCAAAGAAGACTTGGTGGACAGGCTGGCCGAGAAATTGTTTTCTGAACCTGGGAAGGGCTTTGCGGCGGCTATGGTGGCCTCTGCCTCTCGAAGTTTCGTGATTTCTGTTTTAGAGCACAGTAATTCTCCCCATAGAGAGGAAGGGGCAGAAAGCGGAGGTCAAGTCGTCGAAGGCTTATTTGCATTTGCACGCAGCACAGATGGCAGAGCAGTTCTGACGGATTGGATTCAAACTTTTGTCGGAACTGCTGTGTCGGTATATCTGGAGCGGACCAAGGATATCAATACTTTTGATGAACTTGCTGCTAGTCTAGGGAAGCCGGAACACCAAGGGCCCATTACTGACCTTTTGACCACTATCTGCGAAGCATCTACCAGTAGCTTTGTGCGCACCTCGCATGAGGTCTTAACGTCCGATCCTAGTGACTCTCAGGCCGTGCCGGAGGCAACTGTTTCATCATGGCCGAATTTGGGTGAATTGTTTCGGGACCACGAAGGCTCGGAAGTGTTCTATGATTTGGGAGAGCAGGAGCCTATATCCCCAAGCCATTCCCCAGTCAAATGGAAAGGAAAGACCATTGTCGAGAAGGGAGAACCAGTTCAGACGAACTATATTGAACATATTTCGAAAGTGATCGCCGTTCCTAGTAATCGGAAATTGATTCTGGATATTGCACGTGCTATGACTTCCTCAGCTGTTCAGTCAACGATTGATGTTTCTTTGGCCAAAGCTTCAGCTCTCTTCAGCGGAAAAGGACTAGAGCAGGTTTCGAAGGAGCAGGTTTCTGAAGCGCCGAAAAGGTCTGTTTTTGGAGAGAAGCTGCAGGCTATTGGAGATGCAACCAAGGCAGTCGTGGACAAATCAGTGGTGCTCATGACCATGTGTGTGGCAGTTTGTTTGCATTCTGTTGTGGGCGGAGTTAGAATGGTTCAACCCTATTAGTTCCAATTCGTTTCTTACGATAATTCTTTTGCGTTTATTGATGGCCGCACTGACTCAATTGTAAATATTGAGGCAGATTTCATTTGCGGTTCAGGTAGACTTCAAGCTTTTAGATTTTGTAGGTTGCCGTCGTATTGGGTATCTCTACTGATTCTTGCATTCAAACAGTCGCAATTCATTTTGTATCATAAACAATTATCTTCAAACATCAACTTGCAACTTGCAAAGACCTAGTCTGGTGACATACCATCTGTCTTGCTTTTTTCAATTCTGGTATGATCTCCACTAACATATGAGTGGAAAGGTTTAGCCTCATGTATGAGAGTCGAAAGATTTGATACTCTTTAGCTTTACAAAGGTAATGTTTTAGGTTCTACTTTTTGAGAAAAACATTCTTTTGATTCATTGGCATTGAAAAGAGTTCGGAACTCTCCAAGCTTGAGATACAAGTCAGAATTTTAGTACGGGATTGTGTGAGGGTATCAAGGGAGTATTATTTACTGGCATGAAGGTTGTGAAGATGAGGCACTTTGTAATGCACTACATACCTTCCAAATCATTTCATTGTACCATTTGAGAACTTTTTATGCAAGGCTATTCTTCTCCCAAAGAGGAATATTTTTGCCTATGATATATGTGAAGACTTGCCAACATGCATAGCACCATTAATAGTAGTACACATACAATGTTGGGTAAAAAACCCTCTTAAACCTTTAATTGTATAATATAATTTAAAATAATTTTGGTATCTAGTACAAATTATACTAACCCTTAATTGATCCCTAAATCCTATCATACAATTTAAAACAATTTTTGTGTCTAGCATAAATTAGATTAACCCTTAATTGATTCCTAAATCCTATAATACAATTTAAAATAATTTTTGTGTTTAGAACAAATTATATTAACCCTTAATTGATGGAATGGAGACCATGGAAATCATTCCTTTTGGCATTATATGAATAGGTGCAAGATTAAAAAATTATTTCAAAGAATCTAAAAATTTCACCATGTATATACATTATAGTGACTAACATCTTGGTGTAAACTCAATTTTCATGTCCTATAATTAGTATACAATGGGCATTGAAAATACATCCAAAGTTCAAATTGCAATAAAATATTTAATATTACAAAGTTTTACAAAGTTTCAACTAGAATAGAAACTAGAGTAGAGGACCTTCATTTTGTTAATTTGGCTCAAAACTAAAAAATTGTCATTTTCAAAAAAAAATCTTTGATTTAGAGCAAGGAGCAAAATATAGTGAAATAGTAGATTTTACCATCCAGGATTTTTTTTTTGCACTGTAGATGAATAGGAAACATCCTTGCGTGCCCTTCCAACAGAGGGCAATATTTGGAGAGGGCCATAGATAGTGGTGAATGCTGTCGAATCAAATTTTGAATCTATAAATCGCCAGAAGAAAACCCCCTGTTGCCATCCATTTCTTTTACTAACTTCTCATTCATGTGAAGACAAACACTAGCAAGACTACAAACTCAATTAGGTACTCTTCATGACCCATCGTAAAAAGTCGACAAGCCTAAAAAATGGAAAAAAAACACTTTCAGTGAGTTCTCTCCGGATCACTTTCTGCTCATCCAAACGCCAGGAATTGGCGCTAGCGGCGTTGCTCAACCAAAAACAGGCCGCTTATCCAAAGTCAACACCCTCCGCTGATACAATTGATATTTGTTCAGATCCTTCCACCCACACCGATCTCCTTCAAATTCCCAAACTTACCAAATCCACCAACTCAAATGCGACAAACGCAACCTCAAAGCATAAGTTCTTCTCGGAAAGCTACAATAAAACCCTGAACTTTGCAGTGCGACCTTTCAAATTTTCATCGCATTTAACTAGCAGTGCTTTTAGCAACTGCAGCTACTTGTGAAAATCACACTTGGGGTCCGTCATTGCCTCAAAGTAAGTTAAACCTCCAACTCTCCGAAGTCCAGAGTTACAGACCCTACTCCGATTCCACTTGAAAGACACCCAAACAGCTTCGCCGAGGAGGCGAGGACTCGCTCCTCTGGTTCTGTGTACTGTTTCCTCTATCAATGGAAACTGTCCATGTGTTTCAAAAAAGAAAAAGACACCCAAACAGTATTGAGCCATAAATTCCAAGAGCCAAAACCCAAGTATAAAAAGGAGAAACCCACCCCATTACATTCCAAGGCCGCCAAGCCTTCAAAACCTCCGTGCAACACGCCCCACAACGCGGCCCCCGCTGCCACTTCCTCCGCGTCCTCAGATCAAGACCTCACCACTGAATCCGAGATTGCATTTTCAGCAAGCTTGAAGCTTTCAGTCTCATTCCAATCAGAGTTTGAAGTGGTGATGGCGAACAGCACTGGATCCCGCATGGGGATTGCAGTGGTGACGGTGTTGTTGCTGTTCTCGAGATTTTCTTCCGTGGTAGCGGAGGCTGCGAACACGACGAGCTCTGGGTTTCCGGTGCCGTCCTATTACGTATTGGGCGACGCGTATATGGACGCTGGCAACAACAACTTCATCCGGAGCTACGTGCCCAAGGCGAACTTCAAGCCGTATGGAATGACTACCATCAAGACCCCCACGGGGCGGTTCAGTGACGGACGCATCTTCCCGGATTTGCTTGGTACGCTCGCTCGCTACTTCCGTCTCATCAAACTTCAAAGCTGAGATTGCACTCGTGTTTGCAACAGTTTAGGCATAGATGTTCATGGGTAAGTGGCCCAGACTTTTGCAACAATTTACAGCACCTTTAGAACGGTTTTACAATGACTGAAATCAGAAATCTAGTAACAATTTTACAATGGTTCAGAACCACATTGTGCAATGTATTTGCAGCTATTTCGGATTACAATTCTGCGTGCAACAGTGTAGGCATTGGTTCCGTGGCCAACACTATTGCAACACTATTGCAGTCTACTTTTGCCATGGTTTATATTTGCAATAGACCTTGAGTTTTGGGCAACGTTCGTGTGGAACCGCTGCCTAATCATTGCAAATCGTGTTGCAACCGCTACTTCCTGCTGCGGTGTTCTTAGCATTACGGGTGAATCATGTCCATCTCAATTCACACTGAGAAATGTGAGGTCGATTGTCTATAGAATTCGAATTACATGCCTCGTGATTGTGGTCTGACCGTCTGACTACTGTACGAGGAGAATTTGGGGTCGAAGTGCTGGAAAGAGCGTCATTTGTGGTGGACAATGTAGAGCGTGCACAGTGCGAGCGGTTTCAGCGAGAGTGCTTAGCATCATTCTTGAGTAAACTTGTTTGCTGAATTCTTCAAAAGGTTACCTCTATTTCGTTATTTTAATGAATATCAGTGTGATGTTCGAGTGGTGAGATAGGGTTTTAGTTGCCGAACTGAACTGAACTTTAGAGGTCTAGAATGTAGAACGTATATAGATGTGAGATTTGGGATTAGTGTCTCGACCTGCTGTAGTTGTCGACGCACATAACTCTGGTTGTTTCTTGAGAGCCATTTTACATAGCCTTGAAGCTTTGAGTTCTAGGACTCGTGAAGGTGATGAGTTCTAGAAGGGCGTCTCAAACCATCTTGGTCCCTAAGTTTTGTGCCCAAGTATTTTATGAAATTGTGCCAGTGTAACGATACTTAGAGCTGTCGCAATGGGGTTTAGGGTTTAGGCAGTTGTAGCGACTTCACGTTTGAAGTGCCTTACTGAACTTGCTAGCGGTACTCATCCACGTAAGAGTATTTCCTTGGTAACAGTATATCAGCATAGTCATAATATGTGTTTAAATGGTGTGATGAGGAGTCACAAATTTTTACCGTTCAATTACCTAGAGCTTGGCAAACTTGAAAATGCAGGAGCCCACTTAGCTGTAGGTATGAAGTTCGTTACATTGACTCATTTGGCGCAATTCAGATCACCTTACTTGTGACATTCAACTGGTGTGGATCCAGAGCTCTAAACACTTAGATGGGCATAGATTTCAGACGCCTATCTGAAAACGTGTCAATGTCGAGAATTCCCTTCAGATACTGTAGCATAACGTAAACTCCGTGCCAAACTGTGAAATTCCACGAACATAACGAAATTGACGCTTCCAAAAACTAGCACTAGTGCAGATTAGAGGGTCAATGAGGGCGATTGGAGGTTCTGGTCAAGAATGAAACTGTACCAATTTTGCAGCCAAAATGATCCTACAGAATTGTCGAAAATCTCACTGGATTAATGGAGCTTTTAACGTCAATCTCGTTAAATTGACGATTTCCTCTACTTTGGCGCGGTTCACGCTGTGCAGCTTGAAACCAAAATCTGCTATTTCTGAACCCTGTCGCAAATTAGACCTTTGTGAAGATATGTGTCGCAATTTTTGGACTTGGGAATATCGCCAATTTCACGAAATTGACGTTTTGTTTTTGCTGTGGGTCGTGGTCGTGTTGCAGCTGTGATTATGAAACTGCCGCGAGCGTCGCCGTCGAAGGCCAACCTCACCATCAACCAGAAGGCCCAGTGCGTCAACTACGCCTCCGGAGGCTCGGCAATCCTCCAGGCCTCCAGCGTCGCTCTGGTAAGCTGACTGCACACTCTCAGCACCTTGCTAATTCTGTGCAACACACTGCTGTGACATTCGTCTGCACAGAGCAGCCCGAAAACTAGGACATGGTAAAGATTTATGAACTTGTGAGTTCTGTGCTCTGAAAATTATCAAAAAAAAGGTATGAAATTCCGCCAATTTCATGGACGCTGAGATGGAATGAACAATGTCGCAACCACCCATTTGAGAGTTGCGCTGTGACTCCACTGACGCCTAGAAAAGAGCCCATTTGTGGAATTTCGCCAGAGCAGTCCAAAAACTAGGTTTCGGTAAAGATTTATGTCGTGCGTTGTGTGCTCTGAAAATTGTCAAAAAAAGGTTTGAAATTCCGCCAAGTTTCATGGACGTTGAGATGGAATGAACAATGTAGCAACCACCCATTGGAGAGTCGGCGCTGTGACGCCTGGAAAAGAGCCCATTTGTGGAATTTTAAAGCCGTTTCAACTTGCTTTGAAATTTGAAGAAACCACCCAGCAACAACCATACTTTGTGGGTTTGTGTTGTGATTCTAGGGTGTGAAGAATGCAATTACATTGGAGAGTCAAGTGACGGCGTTCGAGACGGATGCCGTGGACGTGATCTACGAGTTTGGAGTAGACCAAGCGCTGCTCGTCCTCAATGACGCGATTTACCACCTCTCCTTTGGAACTGTTGATATCTTGGCGTACTTCACCAAACCTGGATACGCCGCCTCCGTTGGCAACATCACCACCTTCGTGAACAGCCTTGCCAAAGAGTATCTTTATTATGTGAATGTGAGTCAAACCTTGACATTAACATTTGGGAGATTTTTTTCTTGTGTCGCCGTTTGTTCTATTTAGTGTTGTATGTGAGTAAATGAACCTTAAGGTAGGTACACCCAAAAGCGCCCTGTTCCTAAAAGCACCATCTACAGTGCACATACATTCCCGAAATCAGTCATGTTCACAGACTGTAGATGGCGCTTTCAGAAACAGACTTTGACTTTGACTGGTAATAACTTTTGCATACGGCATCCAAATCCTGCGTTCTTTGGTGCATTGGAACATGCTTTCACTTGCCAACAAGACTACATAAAAATTTGAACTAATTAATAGCAGGAAGTAGGCTCAGTATGAATAAGTGGCTTTTTTGGGTGTACCTACCTTAATTAAGAATTGAACTTTGAGTTTTCAAATGAAAAAGCAAGGAGTTCACATATGAAGCTAATTATCTCAAAGAACTTTTAATAAACAATAGTTTATGAAGTAATACATTTCTCTAAAGTATTATTGATTACTAGTCTTGACCTAGCTTGCATACAATTGTCATGAATGCAAATGATCCTTTTTTATGTTATAAATCTCTTTAATGTAACATGTCACTCCATTCCCGACCTAGCTCTTTATAGAAGTTCTATTGTGGTGATTTCTAAATTTTATTTTCAAGGTTGCAACATTAAAAGCAATAATATAAGTGTCTTAGTATCTTTCACATGGTTTCATAGTGATTTATTTCATGCAAGTAGATTAGTAAATTATAGTGAATGATATTGCAAGTAGAATCAAAATTTTCTACTATTTAGAGAATATTTTTAAAATTTTCAAGAACAACGTGCTAATGGCTTTTTTATAAACTCACTAGGAAACGAACAAACAATTTGGAATATTGAAGCAAGAGAAAATAATGGATGAACACATGTACCTATGAATAGCTACGTTGTTAATTACTCAAGTTTTTAAGTAGGGGACTTGGTGGTTTCACATGTAGATTTGGTTTGCTATGAGGTAAAATATAGGTGTTCATTTTAAGTAGTTATTGCTTTAAGGTGTTACTACCTTAAAGATTAAACAATTAGAATATAAATTCTTCCTTACATCCTCTTCTTTGAAATGTTCAAAAAGATTTATTACAATTGTTGTAAGTAATTAAATTATCACCAAGCCATTGGAGCACTTTGGAATCACATATTGTATACCAAGTATAAAATTATTCAATTTTTTTAATTTTGTTCTATCTAGCAACATGAAAACAAAGCCTTGTCATGGAAAGAACATTCCTTGCTATTCCCATGGCTTAACATCTTTGTTCTCATAAGAAGGTTCTACTTTCACATTGTATAATGGCTATTAAATCATTCCAAATTCAACTTTGTTGAATCTACAATGGAGGCATTATTCATGTACATGACTTTGAATGTATAAGAATGCACCAATTCCACAAAATAGTGTATTATAAACTAGTTAGAATTGAATTTCTTCATAATGTTGATGGATTGATTGGTGACACAGAGACTATATGGTGGAGGTGCACGGAAGATACTAGTTTTTGGAGTTGGCCCCATCCAAAATTCACCACTAGGAAAGCTATGGTCATCGAAAATGGCCATTGCAGATGGGCGTAAGTGGTGTGCAACGATTGATGCGGCTGTGCGGCAATTGAACCAACAATTACAAGGCATTGTGAAGCAAATCAATGCCGATAACGCCTTAGGCATGGAGCATGAGAGTTTGCAACTTGTCTTTGTTGATGTGTACGGTGCTATTATTGACATCTCCAAGTATCCTACTAATCACGGTAAGCTCAAACTTCATCCTTGATTATAAAAGAACATACACAAGGTATACACACCTCCAATCATTACTAATTACAACCAAGCACAATCACTTACATTTAAACGTGGATTAATGAATTATTGTAATTGGATCTTATTGGCACCTCAAAGAGGATGTTTAGATGCTCTATCAATGAATAAGTAATGAATTTTCAAAATCTTATCTCTAGGTGAATCAACAATCAAAACCAATCTCTCATACATTCTCATGTTTTGATTGTATACATCTTATAGTCTAGAATCAATATTTGGATTTGGGGTGGCTTTTTAGGGCTCAAATGTAAATTAGGTGTTGCATTTTGCGCCAGTGTTGATTATGGGTTTTTAGGGTTTACACACTTTAGTGAAAGAACGTATGCTCATGATCCGCAGCAATTTGCGCGAACAATTGCAGTCCATTGTGGCGTTGCATTGCAAGTCGGAGCTGACGAATTTAGGGTTTGTTTTGCGAGTGGGGCAGGGTTCACGGACGTGAGGAACGCGTGTTGCGGAGCAGGCAAATTCGGAGCCGAAATCCCGTGCGGGGCCAGGGGTTACAGGCTCTGCTCCCAACTGAAAACCTCCTTGTACTGGAACGACATGCAATTCACGGAAGCCGGATCCAAGCGCCTGTTCAAGCTCTTCTTCGATGGCTCCAGCTTCGTCCAACCCTTCAGTGTCAAGCATTTGGCCAAGTTGCTCATTCCCGGCGTTCCATATTAGGTCCACTGGTGTTTGTTTAGGGTTTGTAGGTTTGTAGGGTTGTAGGGTTTAGGGTTCTTCTCCCATTCATGAAATTACTCATTCTTTTATTCTTTTCTGATTCTTTTCAATAATATACCAAGGGCTCAGAGAATACCCCAGGTGCGAAAGTTGGGGGTTAGAGCTGGGAGATTTTTTTAACTGATTTGTAGTATACGTGAGAGCCCGAATTTTGAATAATTTATACAATTTAAGTTAATAGCCAATTCCACAGTAAATGTCATTTTTCTCAGTTCCGAACTTGCTTTTGGTGCGAATTTGGGCAGAAGTTAACAGCTCAAATTCAGAAATTGATTCGAAGCACAATGGTCACATTCGTTACCGTCATTGTGTGGACAGTTCACAGTTTAGGGTTTAGGGTGGTTTCTTCTCGTAAGTTAAGCTGATTGGCATTACTTAGAGGATCGAGTGTACTCTTCGTTATTCATTCATTTATGAAATTATTCTTTCTTTTTATACTATGCTCTGAATTTCTGTTTCATGTCAATAATTCCAAAGGCTTAGGGAATGCCACCCATGTTTCTACTACGATGGGCCCCAGAATTACACAATTTAGTCGGTTGGTTATTTGATGATTTGATCCAGATTTGGGATATCAAATCAACAAAATTAACGTCTGACGAGCCTTATTTATATGCAAAATTCCAGTAGCTTATGGCTGAAAATGTTTTCTACATGGCCAACAGCTTAAGACAAAACCAAATGTCTATAAATGCCACAAGTAGAACCTCTTGTAGTGCACCCCCTTAGTGCAAACTTGCAGTAATGGAGTTCACGGGTGGGGGCCAATTTGAAGAACATTCTTTGATAAATAGTGTTGGAAGTTCACATCTGTAAATGACCATTCATTGCATCCCTTCTGCCTGTAATTTATTCAGGGTTTATTATTCAGTGGTCTTGAGTTCACGTCACAGGACGTAAAAGCTGACCTCCAATACGTGGTTTCAAAATCACATTCCAAAACTTTGTATTGAGGCTAGTATTTTGAGGGAAGAGAAATCAGTGTGCCCAATCTAGTAACATAAACCTACAAACTGGGGAGCAGGAATCATAAGATCTCGTTTTACGCGATCCATTGATTTAAGCGAAGCATCTACCCCCGGAAAAACTCAACAACTTTCGGTATCTCGATGTCACACATAGCACTTGTATTGCTGCAAGTCAACTCTGCATATTACTTCACAATTCCTTGTGGATTTTGTGCTCGATTACACTTGTGAATAAATCTTGTCCTACATTCTAAATAATGTTATTCGTGATTGGTACATTAACTACTTATTGGGCACATATAGAACATTATTTATCGCTCTGACCTGTAGACAAGGTTTAGAGCAAGATCATAAATGAAACATTCAACCATCAACTGACTGGTGAGTGACAAATAGGTCTTCACTCCTAAGTACCTCATAGCAACAAGAAACATACAAATAAGACTAATGATCGCTCACACACTTTTATTAAGTCCATGACGATAATATACAATGTGGAGAGAACCAAATGCCAATCTTACTAGAGGTAACTACATCTTGGTAGTCACACAAGCTCACTATTGAATCTTCACTCCATATGTCTGTCTTTCAACCCCAGTTGAGAAAGCTACACGGGACATGTATCAAAAATAAAACGGAGATAACTCATAACAAATGGAAAATGGCCAGCAAAGCACCCCTTATCACCAGCCCCATTTGCAATTACTTGGAACTCATGTCAAACCTTCAACTTGGCAGACTTGACACCCGGACTGGATCACAACTGCAATTGCCGTCGCTGCTGCTTTGCCTTCAACGCTTTGGAATTAGGTTTACGTCCTCTATAAGGCTTGTCCTGCTCGTTGTCCCTGATAAACCCTAAGAGCATAAGAAGACCCCAAAACAAGAAGCCACCGCCGCCACCCCCACCGCCACCCCCACCACCTCCACCGTCATCACCACCTCCTGGTCCACCTCCAATGCCACCATCATCCAGCTTTGGAGTAAACGCTTTCTCCTTAGCTGCAAAACATGCAATATTATTAGGTTAGGCGACGTCAACAAATCTCCACTTGGATCAAAACAACACACACTGAAATCTTGATTACATCTGGGTGAACAATGACGCTGGGTGACAAATTACTTATTACTACTTTGCGCATGTGTCCTCGAGTGATGCATTCTTTTGAACAATAAAGTCCAATGTCCCTAACAGATATGGGCTCACAGGAATCAGTGAAAAATAAAATGGACCAGACCTCATAAGGACAGCACATTAGATATCAAGTGCGTTATCAAGATGTACCAAATCGTAAAAAAGCACTCACCAAAGGCAAATTCACTGTCCACCGTACACAAATAATAACATGTAACCGTGAAACAAATTCTCTGTCCAGCATAATAGGGCTAATAACTAATTGTATTTAATTGCTAAATTGCTCCCAAAGATGAGCCAACACAACTATGTTTCATGGAAACGATTCAAGGCTTCACTAAATAGTCAGATCACTCATTGTCCCCATATTTGGCATTCCTACCTTGACACCGTTCTGGACAAAAGTTCAAATGAGCGTTGGCTACTTACATCCTGATGGCGCTTTGCTGACAACTTTCTGTTTATTCTGCACAGCCTGATTCTCTGCTTGGCATGTCGTTACCTACATAATAGAAATTACCATCCGATCACTCCGCAACCTGTTACAGAACTCAATAGCATTCTAGAACCGTTGGGATCACTCAATCCTCTCCACCGCACTCACATTGGAAAAACATTTCAATCATTGTAGGGAAACATCACACGGAGGTAAGAAAATTCTAAACAACTGAGAACGTGCCTCTGCAAGGACTGTCGTGAGCTAAAGATTGTGTCCAAAAAAATCCAGATAAATTTTTAAAAACATCTCCAAGGGTGCCGAGGCAGCTCTTCAAGGATGTCATGTATCTTTCCTCAAATCCTTTTATCAGGGCCAAGACGCGATGCCTCAAGAATAATCAATCAACCATTGCAACCCTCCATTAATACAAAAGAGGATGTCGCGAGACTCACCATGGCAGCAGTAGCCAAGACAGAGGCAACAAACTTCGTTCTCCTTGACACGCTACCAACAGCGGTGGCGTTGGATTTCTTACGATTGGACAAAGAGATGGGTTGCCTAGAAAATGTTCACACCCAGAAACAGTTGAGAGCAGTGAACCCTAAAATTTAGTTTCTGGAATTTCAAGATTTAAATTCCAGGAAATGCAGGACAAAGGCGGCAAACGCAGAGGCGAGAGTCCTACCGTTGAGTTAGGGTTGCAGAAACGTTAGCTCCGGAATTGAACGAAGATTGCTGCGGAGCCCAACAGTTGCCCAGGCTTCCGGGAATCCTTACCGAAGTCACGGCAGCGGTGCTAGCAGACGCAGCGCTGCCCCGTGAGGACAAGCGCATCGCCGACATCGCTCGAAAAAAACTTCAACACTAACAATTCTCAAAACCCCAATTTCACTCAAAACAAAGCTCCGACCAAACCCTCAATACAGAGGAAGAACCTCCTCAACAAAATACTGCGAACGAGAGCTGTGTCTCACATCAAATTTCGAAGAAATAACAACACGAAGAGATAAAGGAAACAGCAGTTTGGACAACAACGGGTTTCAATCACGCTCGCCGCATCCAGGCAATGTCTGAAGAAGATGACTGACACCTGTCACTTCCGATCTTTCCGGGAACCTCTTTAATATCACCCTCTTCAACCAGGAAGACTTCCCTGTGGAGTTCGAATAGGAAAACAAATTTCAAGTTTTCTGGAATTGAAATTGCTTTGGCTGACTTCCATGATGTTTACAGTTCCATGTGAGTAGGAAAAAACTACATTTTAGGAGTAGTTTTGTCTTTATGTGAAACTACAGTGAAAGCAACCCAAAAGTAAAATTCTAATGTTAAAAGTAGTTTCTTCGAAGTTGGAAACTTCTTCCCTTCACTTTTCATGTACTCCATAAGGTAGGTACACCCAAAAGCGCTCTTTTCCTACAAGCGCCATCTACAGTGCACATATATTTCCAAAATCAGTCACGTTCGCAGACTGTACATGGCGCTTTCAAAAACAGACTTTGACCGTTAATAACCTTTGCATACGGTATCCAAATCCTGAGTTCTTTGGTGCATTGGAACATGCTTTCACTTTCCCACAAGACTGCATAAAAATTTGAACTAAATAATAACAGGAACTAGGCACAGTATGAAAAACTGACGCTTTTGGGTGTACCTACCTTACTTCTCTTTATTATCATGCATGCAAACATTCTGATTCCCCTTTTGCAAAAAATTCTCATGTCTATAAAGAGTTCCAATAAACTATTTTTCTCTTTTGCAAATCTTAGTCATTCGGAATTGTGGAAGTCCACACTAAAAGCATTAGATGAATGACTTTATTTAACCCATAGAAATGCAAGATGCACTTATATACTAAGGAATTTGATAAAGTTTAGTACACTATTTTTTTTGCCATAAGGTAAGTGATCCTATTTGTTTCACAATTTGCAATTTATTCATCTTAGGTGGTGGAAATATTTTTCCATAGATGGAAGAGTGTGAAGGAGGGACAAATAGTGATACTAGTTAAATTTTGTTTTTCTAAATTACTTTGAAATTGTTATGGATTTTTGAAGTGACTAGCCCTTGAAGTCCATAAATGCCACTAGTTCACTCTATAAACAATAGTTATAATTATAGTTATTAGATAAGATTTGGCTCTAAACAAGACTATATGTTGCTACATAAGAAGGAACTCAAAGAGTTGTCCTAAATCAACATTTGATGTCATAAAGAGACAATCAAGTCAAATATTTAGTATAGTAAAAAAATTGAATTTTTTATTTTATTTTAATTTCAGGAACAATTTCTTTATAGTATTTATTACATTTACCAAAATCAATTGCTCTCTCATTGCTTCGGGAACAATACAGGAAACTCAAGCTCAAAATGGCCCTCCATTTTTTCAAATGGATCATCATACTCATTCAATATTAACATTGCAAAGTTAACATTACATCTTCTAACCTAATATTAGAGATTATTGTTGGCTTCATCCTATGCCACATACACTCAAACTTAATAAGAATATTCTTACACATTTCTTATACAAAATTTGAATTGTATCATACTTTCATTTGTATAGTTTTCACTCATTGGCATTCTTACTTTTGTTTCATGATAGCTAAGCATGATGATGTCAATGAAACCTTGAAGCTTGATGAACCTTTTTTGTATTGTTGAATTGCAACAGGCTTTGTTCTATTAGTATATGAAATTTAGAATTAATTTTTTTTTAAAGTTTTTATGCAAAAGAAGAAGAGAAAAGAACAATAGTAAAAAATGTTTTTGTATGTGGCATAAAATAGAAGAAAAACAAAGAGGTAGTGAAAAATTAATGCAAGATTTTTTTTAAATGCATAGGTGAATCTTTAAATTAATATACGATAGATTAGTCTACAAAATTTTTAAATAATTTTTATTTATTCAAATTTTAAAAACCAAACTCCAATTGATTTGATTTTTAGATCTATACCGTCTTCTATGCAATCTTCTACTTCAAATAACAAGACAAACTAAAAAAAATTGTTGTGCCTTTTCAGGATTTGAAATTAAATGTCCATTTGAATTTGTAAGGTTGCAACTAATCTAATGAGATATATTTCACTTTGTACTTTGTAGATGTACATATCATTAGCTTAGACTACCTTTATATCTCTTATTCAATGCCTCTAATGTTTGAACTTATTAAATGATTGAAATATATACTTGGAAGTCATTAGTTTACTAATTAAGATGTTGTCTATTGATTATTAATTATATTTTGTTATCAAACAATGAGAAAAGAATATAATGAGTCTCTGAGGTGTCTTTACCTCTAAAAGCCCAAGGAATTAGGACAAAACACAAATGTATTATAAAATATAAGTTCTATAAATTTTTTGAAATTAGCATCAAAGAAGATAATGTAAAGTACAAATGTAGAACAGTATAAGTATGTTCAAAACTATAAAATTATTCTTAGATTATCTTCAAATGAATTTTGAAGATATAACTTCAAAAATTCACCTATAATATAATTTCTATATTTAGTATATGAATTTTTTATTATCAAAATTTTGGTTTCTATTGATTTGTAAAAAATTCAAAAAATCTAGTAATGAGAGTCGGGAGGTAAACTCCCAATGCAGTAGAAAGTGGTGTGAGATTAAAAAATAGGATCAATTTAATTTATAAGAGAAAAAATTTATATTTTCTACAAATGTACAATAGCAATGGTAATATGTCTTGGTTGGATTTATATATAAAATAGGGTGGGAAGAAATTCCTCATTTTTTTTAGTAGTAGAAAAAAAAATAGGATGCCAAATTTTTAACTCTCCTATAAATGCTTAGTAGGTTCAATTTGACATTTAATATCTTTGGTAACTAGGCTATAATTTAATTTAATATGTTGTCTAAATTTGAATTAGGTACCCTTAGGGTAGTGGGAAATGAGTTGGCATGATGGCTTGGTAGTCCTGCAAAGCTGTTAGGGTTTAGGATGTTCCCAATGGATTCCCTAGCACGCATTGTAGATTTCCAATTGTTGGCTTTTGAGTTTCTCAATGCACAACTATTTCTTGTAGGCCACGTTGGAGTCATGTGGATTTTTGTAATTTTTTTGTAATTTATGCTTAGGATTCAGGGATCAAATCAAATTTCTTGATGGATTGTTGATTCATCATGGCGATCATGCTAATTGAAGATTTTCTGATTGCACCTAGCTACCACCAATGTCCCCTATGACCTTTATGATTTAGGGTGCACGAAATTTGTTGCTTCTAGTAAGTTATATATCTACAATGTTTGTCTTTAATTTTCTTTTAGTTTAGGATTCAGGTTGCGTTCTTGTGCATGTTATGGATTTAAGGCATCTTTTAGGGTTTTAGTTTTGATTTCATATATGCAATGGTTAGGGTGTGAGAAGGTAGACAGGGATTAGAGGTTTTGGAATTGTTCTCCAATTTGTACTCAGGGGTTAGGGGTTAAGGTTCAAGTCAAATCTATTTCTAGATGTCTTGGTTAATCGTACTAATTCAAGATTGCTTGATTGCTTTCACCACTGGTTTAGGATTGAGCTTCTAGTTTTATAAAGTACTTCAATTCTATATTGAAATCGTGGAATTCGACAATCTTGCAACAATTTAGTACTACAACTTTTGGTAAGTTACATACTTTTCAATGCCAACTTTCAGTTGTTATGCATGTTGTACACCTTATGCATCATTCAAGATTTTGGTTTTGATTTGGTTTTAGGGTTCACTTACTCCACTTAGGATGTCAAAAGAGGGGCCTCGAGCCTTGGGTTTCAGAATTATTCTCCAATTTCTGTCTACGGTTTAGGATTTAGGTGAAATTTGAAGATGGGTTGCTAACTTTGTTGATTGATGATGCTATCTTAAACTAGATTTCTGAATTTGTGGTATTTTCGAGAAGAATTGGGACTTGCAACACCCTCTCCCTAATGATAGATGGTGAATTGTTCCTTTTGCTGAATTCTTAGCTGATGATCTTTGTAAACTAAGTGCAACTTTGGAAAAAAGATGGCCAAGAATGCCTACAATGGAAGCATCCTGGTGGCATTCGCTTGAGCCTTCAATGTTGGATTTCTCCTCAACAATCTAATTATGCTCCCTAAAGCACAATGGTAGTTTTTTTGGATCTTTTTAAAAAAATTTCAGTGGCTGCAAGTTACTTGAAATCTGTCACTCTTGCAACTTGTATTGTGGTATATATATATATTTTGAGGCTATTGCTTACCCTAAACTGCATGGTAGATTAGCACCTTACAAGGGATTGAATGCATGGTATTAGAATACACTTGAACCTGCAAGTTTTTAGTTTTGAAATGCACTTGACGAGAGGCAGTTGTATTTGTAAACACTTTCATATAACATTTCTATTTGTTTTTGTATATATATGTCACTACATTCATCTTCTCTCAAATTCTTAGTGCCTTGGATTGTATGCTATAGGGCACTTTATGCATTTTGTATTTGTTTGTTTCAAAATGGTGAGATGTATATTTAGTACTAGTTTTTCAAATGGTCCACTGCTACAACTTGTTCTTAGAGAGAATTAGACATTTTCAAGTGGTGACTTTTGCTTTCAGCATATTTTTTTTCACAATATATTACAAGTCTTTTCAATACTACTTACTTTTTGAATATAGAAAAAAAATAGGATATAAAAAAATATGTACTAGTAGCTTTTTATCTAATAATAGGATGGAAAAAAATTCAGAGGGGATAAATACCCCCCCATTAAATACCCATTATTGCATGTGGTTTTAAATTACAAAGGAGAGTTTACCCCCTGAGTAATGAAAGCATCAATACTTTTTCCAAATAGTAAGTTTTTCAACACTAGGCAATTATAAATACTTTGTCCTATTTCTCTTATAATTTTGGTTTGATCATATCAATTTTAGTTTTGAACATAAATGATGAACATAAGAGGTTTTTTCGGGATATTGAGAGACTGTTTCAGCCTTGTTCCCCATTCTATGAACCAACCACTATTGGTCAAAATTTAAAAAAAAGAAAAAAATTAAAATTAAATTAAAAAAATTAATTTAAAAAAATTAATTAAAAAATATTTTTTTACTTAATAAAATATTATTATCTGATGTGGCAGTCTTTGTGCCACATCAAATCAGCTACTAGGACAGTTTTCAGCGAGTTCCTACAGTCTGGGAACTCTCAGTCTCTCAACATGGTAAGAAAACCTCTTATGAGACAACCCAATTCTTTCAAAACTAAAAAAAATTATGAAAAGTTTCTTTTTTGCTTGAAAATAATGCCCGAAGACGAGTAGCAACCAAAAATGGTTGTGAGTACTTAGGGATTAAAAGGCATCTCTAATAGGATCAATCTTCTAGTAGAAAATGTACCCAGTTCTCTTGTTTTGGTCATGTTGATGATTAATAGAAATTTGTTGATCATCAACACGACCAAAACAACAGAACCAAGCAAAACCATGTAACTATCAATTGTTAGATAAGTAAGAGCATCCATTGGACACATTTAGTCTTACATATCCAAATGTAATTAATACACACAAATGAAGTGATCTTACAAGAAGTCTCAAACATGATATTGTTCCTAAAGTTTTGATTTTATAGGTAGAATTTGAATTCACCAAAGAGAGTGTTCTATTGATTTCAATTTGTGGTGTTGTCATTTACTAGAGAAGGCTTTGAAACAACAAAAGCTATATGTAAGAATATTTGAGTAGACCCTAGCTTCAAAAGCACACTAATGCTATAGTGACAAGGCCTCTCATACTATAGTTACTTATTATATTTGCAATAGAAGTAAAATCCCTATTTTGGTATTAATACCTTTAAGACTATGGAGTAGCTTAAATTTCCAAAATTGTGACAATGTATTATAAATTACAACATAGAATAACAATTTAATGAAGATTTTCAAACAAAAGTTGTGAGCCATGATGTATAGATCATAATCATATAGGTAGATCTAATCCTACACTAACCAATATTTATCAATAAAATTTTACATAAGAAATTCAAATTTTCATTCAAAATTCATTTCAGATTGAATGCTTTTCATTTTGACATAAATTTTCTTCTTTAAGTTTAAAATTTTAAGCTTCAACTATTGAGGTTTTTAAAAAGATTTTTATTTTCATCACTTATTGAAGTCATTTCAAAGAGTCTCATTTGGAACTTAGAAAGTTATTTCTTGAGGTGGGACACACCATTACCCATTGAGTTCTAGGATTTTTACAAAACAAAGTCTTCAAAATCTTCAAAAATACAACTATTGGGGAATTAATACAAGAGTCATCCTTTAGGAAAAAGAATGAATGAAAATATCAGAATTCTATATATGTGGGATGTATTTGCATTCATCCATTATTTTTAATTTGAATGTTTGGTCCTTAAAAGGATCAAAATACAATAGAAAAAGTAGTTATGTTCAAAGGTATATTTAAATGCATCTATAATACTTTCACTATCATCCCTTGTCAATACAAAGTGTATACACACCATTAATCCTAAAGCGTACCGACATTTCCTTTTCGGACAATGTATAGATTGAAATTGAGATTTCTATCTCATTACAACTTGGATGAAAGTCATCCTAATTTTTGAAGATACATTATGAAGTTGTTCTCCTATCCAAGAGTTGGATTTTTTTTTGAACAAAAGGGGCAAGCCCTCTGCATTAAGAACAAGTAAACATCAAAGCCAGGCGAGAAAAAGAACTACCAGCCACTAAACCGACCGAAGGAGCCGGAACCAAGAGCGAACCCTACAACCTAAATGAAATTCCATAAATTAGGACCATGGTTGTCATAACGGGCGAGTTAGGGTCACCAGACGTCCCAGACGGACGGGCGAACTGGACCGGACGACTTTGTTTTCCAAAGTAGTGGAATTTTTTAGAGTTGACACGTCACCTCAGAACGCGAAATCCAGAGCGGACATCTCCATCAAGCTCGGACATGTACAGGTAGGGCGCGTACTTCACCGTCAACGTCAAGGCGTGGACGCAAAACAAGGCGGGGATGCAAAAAATAACAAGGCGTGGACATCAACTTCTTTCGGCTTTTGAAATTGGAGTTTTGAGAATTTGGAGGCATGCAATATACCATTGGAAAGGTATTCAAAATACCTTTCCAATGGTATATAACACGCCTCTAAACTATCAAAACTCCAATCGCAAATTGGAAAACAAATCTACTGCCAAAATCCACTATGCAGAGAGTCCACGAGCAAGCGCGGACACAAGGCCGGGCGGGGACGCTAGGGTGCAGACGTCAACTTTTTTCTGCTTTTGCGATTGGAATTTTGGAAATCTGGGGGCGTGTAATATACCATTGGAAAGGTATTCAAAATACCTTTCCAATGGTATATTATACGCCCCCAGATTCTCAAAACTCCAATCAAAAATTGAAAAACAAATTTGCTGCCAACATCCACAACGCAATAAATCCGAGGCAGGGCACGAACGCGAGGCAGGGCGAGGACGTCAGGGCGCGGACGCGAGGGTGCTGGCGGGACAACAAACTGTGTGGGTGTTTTCAAATGGCCTTGGCCTTGGGATTCCTCCTCTTCACTAAACCCACCCCCCCCAAAGGCCACATTTAATTACTAGCAGCTCATTTGTGCACGGTTGACTAGATCTCCAAGTACATGGAGGTCAAATGGACACATTAAGAACTCCACCTACCAACTACAACTTGCACAAGGGTGGAGGCCTTTGAGAGCTAAGTGCATTTCTCTCTCTTGTGGCCTAACTCCTCAAATCTTCTTTCTTACAAGACCTTGGATTCTTCATTCTTGAATTGAATCTTTGGGAGCTTGGAGGATAAAATAGTTCTTTTGTTTGTATTTTTTTTCCTCAATTTGATTATTGAAGGCTTTGGATGGGGTTATTAGAGGGTGACGTAGCCCTTTCTATTTATTTACACCAAAGCTTGGATATATAGGTTATTTTTTTACTTTCTCTTATAGTAGTTTTACTTAATTATTTATTGTGTAAATTCTAAAGAAGGGATTGAGTGAAGGGCGCGTCTTTTTCCATTGCTTTTTTAAGTAATTTGGATGAATGATTCTTTTCCCTTACCATTTCTTTATTTTACTTTAGAAAGTGTGAAGAATGAATTAATAATAGTGGAGGCCCTCGTTCTTCATTTATTTTAGGGCAGTGTACAATTAAGTTCCCCTAGGGATTGTTCATTTAGTTATTGAATGCATGAAGGGGGGATTGGGAAGAGAGGAGGAGGTGACTTTGATGTATTTCTTAAAATCTTGAAGTAGAGTTTTTACTTCTTGAGGAATTTTTTTTTTGGATGAATGTCTTAAGAAATGATACAATGGGAACCAAGGGCACTCTCTCCCCATTTTTCTTTCCATGTAGCATTTATATTGTTGAAGGGAATTTAGAATTTAATTTTTTCATGATTGAATGAAGGATTAATCACACAATTTTATTATCTCAATCCTTGAAGGTCACAATGAATATAATTGGTAGGGACACTAGGGCAGGGGCCTTACGGCTAGAACAACAATGGAGTGGAAGCGTTGGTAGGCCTTTCAAATGGACTAAGAGTCATATGATTATTCTTCTCTCTAAAATTGAGGGATTACATCAATGTTGTCAATCCATTTTTGTACTACAAACTAAATCTACAAGTACATGATGGTGAAATGGTCACATTAATTACTTCACCTACCTCAAATTTGTTTGGAATTTCCTCTTTCTATAGTTCCCACAATTAAATGTTAGACCAAACTTAGGCAAAAAAAACCTTGATTTCTATTGTAGAAAAATAAAATAAAATAATTCAAGTGCCTCCCCTTTTGTTCCTTCTTTCCTATTCCAACAATAACTTGAACCAAACTAAGCAAGAAATAACTTCAACCTCCAATGGACAGATTTTTTTATTATTCAAAGTATTTCTTTCAAATTTTTGGTGTTTAATTGAAGATTGAAGTAGCAAGGTGCCTTGGAAGGAAACAAGACATAGAAAGGTAGGCCTCCAAAAATAAGAATGCATTCCTTCTTCAACTCCTTTGCAAATTGGGGTACGTGAAGTATTTAATGTAGCCATTTGACCATCATGTACTTGTGGATTTGGTTCATAGTACAAAAATGAGTTGACAACATTCAAGTGATCCCTCAATTTTAGGGAGAAGAAGAATCCTATGGCCCCAAGTTCATTTAAAAGGCCTGCCAAGGTTTCTTCTCCATTCTTGTCCAAGCTGTAATGTCCACCCATGCCCTGTCGCAGACGCTAGGGCTCAGACGTCAACTTTTTTCTGCTTTTGCGATTGGAGTTTTGGGAGCAAAATACCTTTCCAATGGTATATTATACGCTCCCAGATTCTCAAAACTCCAATCGAAAATTGAAAAATAAATTTGCTGCCAATATCCACAACGCAGTAAATCCAAGGCAGGGCGCGGATGTGAGGTAGGGCGAGGACGTCAGGGCGCGGACGCGAGGGTGCTGGCGGGACAACAAACTGTGTGGGTGTTTTCAAATGGCCTTGGCCTTGGGATTCCCCCTCTTCACTAACCCCCCCCCCAAAGGCCACATTTAATTACTGGCAACTCATTTGTGCACGGTTGGCTAGATCTCCAAGTACATGGAGGTCAAATGGACACATTAAGAACTCCACCTACCAACTACAACTTGCACAAGGGTGGAGGCCTTTGAGAGCTAAGTGCATTTCTCTCTCTTGTGGCCTAACTCCTCAAATCTTCTTTCTCACAAGACCTTGGATTCTTCATTCTTGAATTGAATCTTTGGGAGCTTGGAGGATAAAATAGTTCTTTTGTTTGTATTTTTTTTCCTCAATTTGATTATTGAAGGCTTTGGATGGGGTTATTAGAGGGTGACGTAGCCCTTTCTATTTATTTACACCAAAGCTTGGATATATAGGTTATTTTTTTACCTTCTCTTATAGTAGTTTTACTTAATTATTTATTGTGTAAATTCTAAAGAAGGGATTGAGTGAAGGGCGCGTCTTTTTCCATTGCTTTTAAAAATAATTTGGATGAATGGTTTTTTTCAAAGTGTCCCTTTTAAAATTTTGGTATTTAGTTGAAAATTGAAGTGGCAAGACATAGAAAGGTAGGCCCCAAAATTAGAGTGCATGCCTTCTTCAATTCTTTTAAAGATTGAGTTAGGTGAAGTATTTAATGTGGACAGTTCAGCATCATGCACTTCTAGATTTGGTCTCTAGTACAAATATGACCTTACAACATGAAAGTAATCCCTTGATTTTAAGGAGAAGAAGAATCTCATTGCCCCAAGTCCATTGAAAAGGCTCGTGAAGGTTTCTTCTATACCTTTATCCATTGGTGGTGAAGGTTATACCTAGCTTTGCTTGATTCAAGTTATTGTTGGATTAGGAAAGAAGGAACAAGTTGAGAGGCACTTAAATTATTTTATTTTATTTATCTACAATAGAAGTCAAGGTTGTTCTTGCCAAAGTTTGGTTTAACAATTAAGAGTAGGAATGGAAAAGAAGTGAATGGATTGAATTCATTAAGAAAAAATTTGAATGGAAAGAAAGATTATATGTTGCCTAAGCTTGGTTCAACATCTAATTGTGAGTATAAAAAAGATGGAACTAAAGTGGAGGCATTTTATTCATTTAAATTTATTTCCTTCTATAATAGAAATCAATGTTATTTCATGTTCTAGATAACTATACAATTAGTTGTGTGAATAGGTTAAATGGAAAATATTAGATTTACTTAAGTTTTGTCTTTTTTATTGCAATTGTGAGAAAGGTTGTGTTTTGTTCAAGCTAGATTCAACTTTTAATAGAATTTTATTGAGAAGAAAGAACTGAAGTATTGAATTTTGTTTTAGGGTATCTAAGACTTTCCTCTGAAAATTTGGAAAAAAAATAATATTCACTGTGACCTTCAAGGATTGAGATAATAAAATTGTGTGATTAATCCTTCATTCAATCATGAAAAAATTAAATTCTAAATTCCCTTCAACAATATAAATGCTACATGGAAAGAAAAATGGGGAGAGAGTGCCCTTGGTTCCCATTGTATCATTTCTTAAGACATTCATCCAAAAAAAAAATTCCTCAAGAAGTAAAAACTCTACTTCAAGATTTTAAGAAATACATCAAAGTCACCTCCTCCTCTCTTCCCAATCCCCCCTTCATGCATTCAATAACTAAATGAACAATCCCTAGGGGAACTTAATTGTACACTGCCCTAAAATAAATGAAGAACGAGGGCCTCCACTATTATTAATTCATTCTTCACACTTTCTAAAGTAAAATAAAGAAATGGTAAGGGAAAAGAATCATTCATCCAAATTACTTAAAAAAGCAATGGAAAAAGACGCGCCCTTCACTCAATCCCTTCTTTAGAATTTACACAATAAATAATTAAGTAAAACTACTATAAGAGAAAGTAAAAAAATAACCTATATATCCAAGCTTTGGTGTAAATAAATAGAAAGGGCTACGTCACCCTCTAATAACCCCATCCAAAGCCTTCAATAATCAAATTGAGGAAAAAAAATACAAACAAAAGAACTATTTTATCCTCCAAGCTCCCAAAGATTCAATTCAAGAATGAAGAATCCAAGGTCTTGTAAGAAAGAAGATTTGAGGAGTTAGGCCACAAGAGAGAGAAATGCACTTAGCTCTCAAAGGCCTCCACCCTTGTGCAAGTTGTAGTTGGTAGGTGGAGTTCTTAATGTGTCCATTTGACCTCCATGTACTTGGAGATCTAGTCAACCGTGCACAAATGAGCTGCTAGTAATTAAATGTGGCCTTTGGGGGGGGTGGGTTTAGTGAAGAGGAGGAATCCCAAGGCCAAGGCCATTTGAAAACACCCACACAGTTTGTTGTCCCGCCAGCACCCTCGCGTCCGCGCCCTGACGTCCTCGCCCTGCCTCGCGTTCGTGCCCTGCCTCGGATTTATTGCGTTGTGGATGTTGGCAGCAAATTTGTTTTTCAATTTTTGATTGGAGTTTTGAGAATCTGGGGGCGTATAATATACCATTGGAAAGGTATTTTGAATACCTTTCCAATGGTATATTACACGCCCCCAGATTTCCAAAATTCCAATCGCAAAAGCAGAAAAAAGTTGACGTCTGCACCCTAGCGTCCCCGCCCGGCCTTGTGTCCGCGCTTGCTCGTGGACTCTCTGCATAGTGGATTTTGGCAGTAGATTTGTTTTCCAATTTGCGATTGGAGTTTTGATAGTTTAGAGGCGTGTTATATACCATTGGAAAGGTATTTTGAATACCTTTCCAATGGTATATTGCATGCCTCCAAATTCTCAAAACTCCAATTTCAAAAGCCGAAAGAAGTTGATGTCCACGCCTTGTTATTTTTTGCATCCCCGCCCTGTCTCGCGTCCCCGCCTTGTTGAGTTGCGTCCATGCCCATGGTCTCTAGGTGGCATGAACTTAAATCCACGTGGATTTTTTTACCTTTTAAAAAAGTAAGCTATGTGTTGACCACATCGGACAGGCGAGAGCTCTACCAGACGGGCGAACCGGACGTCCACCCAGTATGATAACCATGGTGAGGACCTGGACTTTGCCACTGAATTTTGTTGTTGATTCTACACGCTATAGCTGGTGAACACAACTAGAGTGGGTCAAATTTGGCCCAAGATTTTTGGGCTTGCTGAGGTTTTTGGCGCGCTATGGTTTGCATTCGAAGAAGTGCCGCTCTACCCGAATCCAGAAGCACCTGCCAAAGAGCAGACTGTGCCAAGGGTTGGATTTGATGTTATATATTTTCTTAAAATTACAAATGTATAAGTTTGTCAAATGGTTGACTTGCATTGACTCTAATTCAAATTTAGAATTGCAAAAATGAGGTCATAGAATCAGAGAACACAAAAATTCTAAAAAATCACTATATCAAGAGAACCTCATTTCAAATGCATTCCAACAAAATTTACTAAAAAAAATTATAATATTTTACTTGTAATTGGATTTCAATTTTCCCTTTCCAATTTTATAGAAAAACATTGGTGATAGCATAGGTGAATCTAACCATATGGATAGAATCTAAAACACAAACTCTACAACTTTAATTTGCATCTCAATTCCAAAATGTTCTTCCAAATTATAGCTCTTTATGATCATTTTTTCAAAATCATCAATTTTCCAAATGAATCTCAACGCTTTGAGATTAACCTCAAAACACCTTAATTTGATTTTTTGCATATATATTTTTTATATCTTTGTACATAAATATCATTCCTACAATTTCATGCAATTGATTACGTCATTAACGAAGGTTCTCTTTTCAAGATTTGAATATCACATTGAATGAATGAGAAGTTAGTTGGACTAAGCAATCTGTTCATTGTTCAAAATATGGACGTCAAAGCACTTAAGGGTTAAGCCAATGCATACGTAAGGTAGGTATACCTAAAATTGCACCTCACCTAAAAGTGCCATCTATAGTTGTTGTACATTTCTAAATTCCATTATGTACCTATTTGGCTGGAGCGCTTTTAGAAACAAACTTTGAACCTTAATAACTTTTGCATACTATATCCAAATGCTGCGTTTTTTAGTACATTGGAACGTGCTTTCACTTGCCAAAAAGATTATAAGAAAATTTGATTAAACCAGTAATAGTTACTAGGCACAGTACCAAAAAGTGGCACTTTTAGATGTACCCACCTTACATCTGATCAATACTAAACTCTTTTAGGGCAAAGGATTCATTATTTTAAATTGGCTATTTTAATTGATCATACTGCAGGAAGTAAAAAATATACATGAAATCAATTATGCATTTTCAGTTTCATTATGCATTTCTGTTTTGAAACAAGGAAAGAGATGCGGCAACAGCATGAAGAGACCCAGTCACACAAACAACTGGTCGATCTTCCCCGTGCCTGTGCCTTCTCTTCAAGACTGCAGCTGCCTCCTTGATTGCAGCCTGCATTGGTTCTACTCTCGTAACTAGGAGTTTCTCTTCTTCAGCATGAATTCCTTTAAGCGTCTGGGCCACGTGACTCCAGCAATCAGCAAGCTCTTGTGCACTGAAAGATCGACCATAGCCTCCTGCCACAGCTACCCTAGTGGCCACAACGACGTCTGGTTTGGCCTCTGCACAGAAACGGTAATGCAATTCAGTTAAAGAGGTAGCCAGTGATCCCTAAAACTGGCTAAAACTGGCTAAAATTAGCTGATTTTCTACCCAAAAAAATCCTTGCACTCCTAGTACATTGTAAAAAGGGCCATTAATGGAGACATTTTGGCCAAAACTGCAACAAACAAAACAAGAATTTGATAGCCAATTTGCATGATATATAATTTCCTCCGCATTGGAATTAGCATCTATTTTAGTCAGTTTTGAGTTTATAGTAACTCCCAATAATCCTTCACAACTTGCAAAATCCTTACTTGGCTAATTTTTTTCCTTGATACTAATCACTGTCAAAGGTAGCCAAAGTTGATGCCTGCTTGTCTGTCTTGAAGGTAGCTTCTGCACTAAATTCCATAAACTAGTTCTGGGATCACTGGTCCAGGTAGCTGTACGAGCTTGGACTTGAAGAACAGTCAGACTTCGAGAATGTGATTCATTCAAAAGCGCATCTCGTCACATCTTCACAGCGTCAGTTACTTACCTCGTAGCAAAGCTCGAGCAAAAGCTTGCTTGTCCTTGTCAGAAGCCATGGCTACCACGATTGCCAACCTTGAAGAGGGGAAACAGTCTCGCAACGTCTTTCCCAATGCCGTACCAGACTCTTCCGTGTGTGCTGCCCAATCAGAGGAGGGGAGTGTTATTGAGCGAAGCTCGCATTTGCAAGCAAATTTAACACCTCCACGCCTGGGGACATATGTGTCGTGTCCATTCCCTCATGACATTGTTTTCATCAATTCTGAAGGATTTCCGATACCAAAATCAAACTACCTTTGCGTTTATACAACTAGGAGCTCCGCTAAATGCTTTCGCAAACACTGAGATATCAAAATACTCATGTATGACTGAAAAAATTCTTAGTTGAAAGAATTTACTAGGCATAAAAACTATTATGGCTTGGAACACACGAAATAAGAAATTTAGGGGACCCATAACACCGAGTTGATGATCTGATAAACTTATCAGAGTACAAAATTTTTAACAAGTAATGTTTTTTCAAATTCAACCTTACTTCTAATTATTATGCTTAACACCTTTTCAGCCATCATCTTCCAAAGAGTTGTAAAAGTCATATTAAAGCACAAGTAAGCATTGTCCAAAACTTTTAAGTCGTTAGGGTTGAGATCTAGTACATAAGATTTAAGGTTAATAATGTCAAAAATCAAAGAAGCCAATTTACAAACTGTACGTTCATTACCTCCATCAAGGATGAGTCTGGCAGAATGACAACCAAGTGCCTCGGAATTCTCCGAACCAACAACCTGAAACCTGCCAGGTATTTCCGTAGCTTCCAGCCCTACTCGTATCGCAGAATCAGGAACTTGCCATCCTGCAGTATTCAAAAAAACGTATGAATCATACTTCCTATTGACAAAACCACCATAAGGATTAGGGTGGCGTTTCAACTAAAAATAATTTGCATAGACGAAGGCCACATGCAAGTCAGCAAGGAAACATGAAGATCAAGCATGTTTCATGACACAGAGCTCGCTCACATCATACTACAAGATGAAAATACAAAACGTAACAGCAACGTGTACCTTGAGCTCTGAGGGCAAGGATACTGGAAATTGCAGTGAGAGCATTATCTTGCTGATGTGCTCCTAATGCACGTAATTTCAAATTTTCCATCCTCCATTCCTGACACAAAATGAAAAAAATTAATCAGTGTTTGCTTCTACAGGGCGGCCAATAGAGAAAATATAGAATCTACAGAAGCAGCATCTCAAGACTCTGTCTGCACCAATCAAGTGGGGTGTTAAGGTCCATTGGCTAGTGGGGATTCAACTAAACTATTGTATACCCGTACTCGCAAGGCCATTAATCAGGGGTTTAGGCATTTAAGTGTGCGAACTGCTGCTATTTAGTTAACACAGGCGGATTTAGCAATTCAAACCAGTGATATAGGACACAATCGGTTTATTTGACCCAAATTGGGGAATCAATTTAACCAGTGGAAAAAAATGTGATTCATAGCGAGTTAGTTAGCAGGAATCGGCACCACTTTGCTGGCACAACTTGGGCAACTCCCTAACTAATTCCAGTTAAGCTAAAATTGCTAGCTGGTTGATCCAAGCGGGAACTTACAACCAACTCACAATAACTCCAAGTGCAAGGGACTAAGGTCATAAATAACTCATACCTCGTGTGAAGCTTCAAAACCAGGACCTGGTGCATTCGGAATCAATACGTCACAAAACTGGACAGGGTGGTCAGATTCCGTTGATGAGATCCCAGCTCCATATCTCACCATCGACCTGAGGACAGTAATCAACGGTGACCCTTTCGCAGCAGCCACCCTCTGAATGATCTCATGAACTTCTGCATGCATCTGTGGGCCTAATACCACCTGGCAAAGAGCACATTACCAAGATCATGAATATTGCAAGTCTTTCGGTGTTTGTCAAGTAAACGAGTTATCTCCATGAAAAGCTCACGGCAATGTCAAAAGTAGAATAAAAAAGGGCCAGTGCACGCCAACCAAGTAGAACCAATAAGCTAGTTGGTGCGCTTAAGTTAAACCACCCTTCCATGCATCCACAAGATAATTGAAGGTGAAATTAAAGTTCAATAAGCTAACTGCCGCCATTTGGTTGGTGTAAGCAGGGCTCGCACTTCAACCCACTGGTAGATACAGTAAGTTTACTTGTGCAACATCAAAGAGTTAAATTAACTCATGGACATAAATGAAAAATCCAGCGTCAGCTAGTAGACAGGAATTAGCAACAAATTTTCTAACAAATTCTAATTTATTTGGCAGTGTCAGCACCCAGTAACTAGTTGCAGTTAGCCAAAGCTGCTACTTGCTTGGAGCATGCGGGGCTAAGAGGAAGAGAAAGAGAGTAATACCGGACGATTTTCCTTGATGATTCCAGCTTTGGCAAGCGCAATGGACTCCAATGAACCACCCAAAGCTGCTACGTGCTCACAGCCAATGCCAACAATGACTGCTGATGCAAGTCCTTTGGCGGCGATCACGTTTGTAGCATCCCGTGCTCCTCCTAAACCTGTCTGTAAACATCATCAATCTGAAATTAGGGCTGCAATCTTCAAAACAGCTGTATGTTCAATAGTTCACACTCGAAACAGCAATGCACCATACAGAGTGTCTGTTCACATGAACACACCACAATGGCCTTGACGTACCTCAATGACTGCCACATTCACTTTCTCTCCAGCGAAGTGCGTAAAAGCCAGAGCTGTCAACACCTGCAATGGCAATAAGAGTAAATTACACACAAACCTATATATCAACTAGGCCAGATGAGAAATAAAACACGATAGCGATTTCGATACCAATAGTTTCAATCGGACTAGTGACATCTAGACACTTATATCACCATAGTGATAGCATGCTCAGAAAAGGTCAATCAAATATCATTCAAGGTTGTTGCAATTTTGGCACTTCATTTACGATATGTTACTCTTCATCTCAAGGTCGATGAAGAGTTAGTCGAAGCAGGATAACAATAAACCCTACACGTCCAGTGGTGCAAAAATAAATTTAAATTTGTCTCGACTCGGTTCTGTTTTGTTCAAAGTCAGACTTCTTATAGCCCAAATAACAAGAATGAGCATGAAGAGGTGGCACCCACATGGCTCCTCCATGGTGTGCTAAAAGTCATTTGACATTACAAGGTTTCAAGTAACACTTTTTGAGGAAGATTGAACACTAGTGACCTAAAATAATTCGTCCTAAGGTGACATAAATTAAATGCATTATTTTAAGCGTGTTTTTTTTACTCCAAGTTGCACCCTAGTTGCAAATTATGTTGGTTCAGATTTTAAGCTTCTTGTTTCGACCTATGCAATCTAAAGTGGCCCTCAATGTATCCAGTAATGTGCAAGCGTGTCCATCAAACTTGTCCAAAAAACAAACAATAATCAAGATTGCACACACTTCAACATGCACAGTTCAATCAAGTGTGGCCTAGCAAACAATTACGTCTTCAAATACTACTTTATCTAGTTAACAAGAAACTTGCAACCCGGGATATTGTCACCTGGGTGACACCTCAAAGTGAGTGAGCAAGCCTGACTCCTCAGCAACAGCCTCATCGACGGTTGCTTGTAAATCCGTCACTAGCTTGCTCAAAGCGTTGGAAGAAATAGGGCTTCCGCTCCTGCCTGCAGTTATCCTTTCTCTTATACTCGTGACATGGGGACTGTCAAAACAAACGCGTGCGCTGTCAATCTAGTAGCTACATCTGCTACCCTGATAGAAAAACGCACCGATATTCAACACCACCAATACTTGATTTCCTACAACCCCATTCAGACCCAATTTCCATACAAAACTGTATTAAATCTATACATAATATCCCACAGCATCTTAATTATGCGAAACGATAGGAGTACCACATCACTGCAAAGAAGGCTTCGGGTTTACTACCTTGTGTAAGTTCCCACAGACAGCCCTGCAGCTCGTAAGATGCTACTAATGAAGTTCACCGTAGAGCCCTTGCCCTTTGTTCCAGCAACATGCACAACCTGGAGTCCACTCACAGTCAGTAATGCTCTCCGCCATAGCAAGAGTCTCAAATAATAAGATGTGGAAATACATTTATCAGTGAGGGTTCAGGTGCAGTAAAGACGAATGTGCACCATTTCGGTAGATTCGCCAATATCACTAAGCATTTTAAACCATACATCTACAATTTTACTTAATGCCATGGAAGTAGCAACCTTAAATCAATGAAAACTGCCACAAGATAAGATTTCACTTGTGGAAAGTGCCTTGGTTTAACCTTCTCATGGAAGGATAACCTAAACTGAAGAGTTAGATAGGTCAGAACTCCAATGCTTGATTTTCAAAAAACACCACAGTGGCTTAAAAAACCCATCACTAATTCAATTTAATTCCAAAAACCACGAAAATACTTGCGTTGTGTTCCAATTGCTCTTAGGAATAACTAAACCAATTCAAACTAATTCTCATCATATCCACATAGGTCAGATCCTTGTTTAAAGGGAATAGTCTCAGACAGCATAGCAACGGTCTCAAAATACAATAAAGAATGTGGACCAGGAGGCTTCTAACGTAGGTACACCCAAAATTGCTGCTGACCCAAAATCGACACCCTAATACCTTAAAATCTAAGACCATGATACATATAGATTGGATATGAAGAGCATGTAAACATCCGTTCAGATGACATAATGCCAATAAAACTTTGAACCATCATAACTTTTGCAAGACGAATCCAAACAACGCATTCTCTGGTGCATTGGAACATTCTTACATTACTCCCGTCACAAGAAACATATACATTAGGTCAAATTGGTCCAGAGTAACTTAACTGGATAGCTCGAGAGGGGATTCCCAAGACGCACAAGAAGCCGCTCCATACGCTGGAGGTCGAAACCGGCAGCGGAATCGGTCCCTGCGCCTGTCGGCACACCTTCTTTCTCGTAATTTTTCAGCCTCTCCAGGAAGCGCAACAACAGCACCTCTCCATCTATTTGAGCAACGACTTCACTACAATTTGAACTGAAAAACGGGAACGCCCTAAAACTATCGCTGGCTCCCAAATGCAATATCGACCGAACTCTAGCCCCAAATGTGAACGAGGGGAATGTTGTAGAGTTCACCACTGACGAGATCGCTGCCTTGAACACATGCCGGGACTGTGATAGCATCATCTTCACCATTTCAGACTTTGCGGCTTCTTGGTTGACTCTCAGAATTTCTATTGCATCTTCGACATTCAGGCCCCGATTGCGAATTTCAAACAGCGATGATCCTGCCAGCCCCAGACGATAAACCCTGAAAAAACCCTC
The DNA here is from genome assembly GCA_947034885.2 of Thuidium tamariscinum. NCBI lineage: Eukaryota > Viridiplantae > Streptophyta > Bryopsida > Hypnales > Thuidiaceae > Thuidium > Thuidium tamariscinum. Next base: position 13,046,570 of record OX344758.2, read on the forward strand.
ACTGCAGATTTGTCCCATAACAAGCTAAGGTAGACCAACCTATTACCACCCCGATTTGCAATCTGCATATCTTGGGGGCAATTCCAAGAGGGACACATATTTTTCAGAGGTGTGCACATGTTTCACGAATCAAACCCAATTGGAATTATAATTTTTTGATCAAAATTGTAATTTCTGTGAATTTTTGAAGTGTGCAGCCCTAAATTACAAAACACTCTATAACAATCCATAACCACCTTCTTGTGTCCCTATAAGCAACTAGGTATTCACCAATTAGCTATTGCCATGTTACCCTGAATGACATAAACGCACTCATTTTGTCAGATTTCTAGACAAAATTGGCTTATTTCTGGATAGATTTAGATGGTGGTAAGGGGGGAAATGGGGCCAAACATAAGGTGATGGAAATGGGATGCAAACAGAATTAGGCTGGTCTACCTTACTTCCTCTCTCTCAAAATAAGACTAGTATTTCCTTTGTAAAATACAAAAAGAAATCCAATATTATTTTGAGACAACAGAATAAACTTTTTGTGCCACAATTCAAAATTCATGCTACTTGCATTACTATATAAGATTATCATGACTATAGGTTTTCAACTTCCAAGTGAGCCTCAAAGTGGCATCAATAGGTCATTATTGAATATTTGAAACTTTAAAGAAATCTTGAAGATATAAAGGTTTGTAGTTGAATAGAAGAAAAGAATTTCATCCTCTTGAATTGGGCATTACCTCTTAGAGAAAATTGTAAGGAAGTACAATACAATCTATAATTTAGTAAGTTCTAACTCAAAACTTAGTTTTATAAAGATGAATATTTAGAGGGCAAATTTCAGGCTTAAAATTCCATTTATCCAAATTTAAAAAGAAAAGGTGAAATTTTACAAGAAAAAATAAAAGTTATAAGACCTTTAGTGTATTCAACCTTCTATAGTATACCACTCAAATTTCATATCTCTTTTGTATCTTAGAAATTTGCCACATTGGATGTTCACCTAATAAGACAACTTTTAAATGTCTAATTACAAACACATTTCAATGTAGTTAAAAGTCCTTTATGGTCTTGAAGCAATATCATCAAAGAATGTTGTATATACTAATATTCAATGCATCATTATTGTGCTTCATAGCATGTTTTACTAGTCCAATATCCTACTTGTACCTTAGTAAAATGTCATGGTATTTTTGATGACTCTAGAATAAAGGGGAAGAAGCATTTCATTAAAAATTCACAACAATAGACAATGAATTTGGTACCTATACTACTGAGAAAGCAAGCTACTACTATTGGACCAAAATCACTATGAGAATCTAACATTTGAGAAAATAGAGTGGTTACACTTTCTTTGTTGTTTACAATAAGAAATTTATTTATTGAAGTGCAATAGTTGGCACCCTCTTTGATGACTAGTAAAATTGACAATGCAAAGCCTACTAAGAACCTATTGAGTTTATATCCAAACCTACTTAGCAATAGCTTTCTTTGGTAGAACCACCCATAGTCAACTACTGGCACGACTTGATGCACATTTTCGAGTAGTACAAGGCAATGTAAATTTTTTGTGATGTAGGAAGATAGAAATCATAGGGATTGCCAAGTTTTTGTTATTTTCCCCCTTTGATTCAAATTACTATAAACTATTGGAAGCAAAAATTTGTCCTAAAACCATACCCAATGTATATATAGAGTCATCTAATTTCAATCATTCAAGAACTATTTCCCCACTCACTACTTCAGAACTTGTATTAAAAACTTATCAATCCTAATCTTGATAAGGAGTAAATAACACTTTCCAAGCTTTATCTTGAAAAGGAGTAAATACCATACCCTACTAGTAGGTTCAATACATCAATGACAAATATTTACTTAAAGTCCAAAAGCAAAGTTAAACAAGATTAAATTAAATTTACAATATTTAGGCAACCATTCAAAATTGAACAAGATATAAACATTTGGATTGGTATAAATACTTCTCATTTAAATAGCCAACACATGTCCCTAGAAAAAGGTATTGTGATTTTTCTTCAATTACTTACAATTTCTAAATATTAGGCAAAACAAGGGGATAATTTCTTAATAAATTAGGCAAGAATTATCATAATTATTTATACTACTAGTACTAGGTAGCTTAGAATGTACAAGTAGCTATCTAGTACTAAAATGTGTTACCATACTACTACTAGATAGCTTTGTTGATAAACATTGTGGCTTCAACTAGGTACATGAACACATTCTAAGCTTCAATTGAAAATTCGTTCCAACCTTGGTTGCAAATGGTTGCACTAGTAGGTGAAGTACAAGACATCATTTCAGGGCTATTTGGTGCCAAATTGCACTAGAAAAAAATAATTTGGCTTAAAAAATGGTAGAAAGTTGTAAAATTTACCACCAAAAAACTTCAAACTATAAAAAAAAATCTTGGAGGAAATTGCCAAATTGTGGATGGAAACATATTTATAGACACGTGATATGTCCAAATGAGGTACGGATCCTTGGTTGGAAATGGGTGAATCCTACCAAGGTTTGTTTTTTAGGCCTTGTAATGCCTAATTGCCTCAAAAAAATCATCAACTGCAAGCCTACAAAAATAAAAGAGGAAAAATGTGTTAAAAAATGCCAAACAACAATAATGCCCTTGCACATTGTTGCCACAATGTTTCAAAAATCTCATTTCATCTATTGTACAAAGCCAAGACATACAAAAATTGCATATAAAAATTATATTCAAAATTGCATACTCAAATCATAACATTCAATAGCATGCCATGCCTCTACAATGATGGTGTGGCATATTCCACACCATCATTGTAGAGCAAAGGCAATGCCAACCTTGCTATTGAATGTTATGATATGATCTCCTTCAATTCAAGTCCCCAAAATGAAGGAGCCAACTTAGCCAAGAAACTCAGAATCTCAGAATCTTCTTGAAAGAAAGGCCACAAAACCATTGGTCCAAAAACCTAAAAAAACCCACTAGTTCCTACCATATAAGGTAGGTACACCCAAAATGGCACCTGACCTGAAAGCGCCCTGTACAACATGCATACATTTTCAAAATCAGTCATGTACCCAGACTGTAGATGGCGCTTTCAGAAACACACTTTGACTATTAATAACTTTTGCATACGGTATCCAAATTCACTGTTCTCTGGTGCGTTGGAACATGCATTCACTCACCAACAAGACTGTAAAAAAATCTGAACAACATATTAACAGGAACTAGGCACAGTATGAAAAACTGGCGCTTTTGGGTGTACCTACCTTAAATAGAGTGCAATGGACTGCAGTAACTGTACTGTACGTGCAAGCTGCAAAGGGTCACTAAATCAAGCCTCAAGGCTCAAGAATGCTAAAATCGAACCATCACAGTTCGTTTTAAAAAAATATCAAATTTACAAATATCCCAAAGATTCTAATTTCACCATACCAAAAACAGTAAAAAAATCATTTTCAATAGTTTAAAATTTTATTAAGAAATTAAGAAATATTTTCTGCTGAGCCACCGACCCTTTCGCAAGTACAATCAAAGAGAGCCAGCTCTTTCACGTGCTAACCCTTGACTATTTTCCACTACGGGAGAAGACAGTGTCCTCAGCTGACGATCATGATCACATGCCAGTGCTGCAGGAGATCACTTCGCCAATTTTCCCACATGTAAGTAAGGTAAAGAATTCACATTGAAAACACCGACATTCCACAGAAGCGTACTTCCCCACAGCCAGGCTCAAAACCTCAAATTGCTCTGTTTCAAAAAAACAAAAAGGAAAAAAATCTCAAATTGCTCAACACCTGCTCCCTAAAGCGAATTCAAAGTTCATGATTGACACAAGTCATTGCACAAAAAGCTGTTAAAAAAACTACTCCCACGAGTATAATTGTACTACAGTAGAGAGTTGGCAAGAAAAAAAAGCAACAGGAATTCTTGTACGATATTCAAGACGTTGAAAAAACTCAGGCAAAGTTCAGTCATTAGACCCAGAAAAAAACTAAGTTACATAGTATAACTAGAAGAGAAACTCTGCTACATCCTTTTGATGGATAGACTTTCTCTACCAAATCCAATTCACACCCCTCAAATCTAAAGCCAATCTTCTACTCTTATCTTCATCATCATCCCAAGTAAAGCACACAAAAATTGTCCTGAAGCTGCAACGGGATTTGTTTCCTGTTTGCATCTTCCTAAAATATTACAAGCAAGCTGACTTCTAGTATTTCACAATTGAGACTCCTCTTTGAGTCTCGCGGGAGAAGGCAATGTTTGATCTTCCAATGGAATATTGGAATCTTCCAAAGAATATTGAAGCTACACTAGCAGGAGCAAGTAATTACATTCCACCCGTAGCACCATTGGGCATGTGGCACTGCTTGTAAGCCAAGTTGACGTTCACAAACGGCGGCCTTTCAGAAGAAGTGGAGGCTTCCTGCGGAGGTAAGGGAACAATTAAAACCCATCTTCTAAAACGATTTTCTTCGACAAGAATATGCAAGAGGATGAATTCTCGTCATCAAATCCTAACCTCAAACTTTGAAACACAAAATTAAACATATCGTCTTTAAAGAGATTAAGTGACACCTTGGAATTGTCCCAGATACATTAAACCTTGGGTATCCATAATGCCTCGTGTCTAGCAAACCAACGCACTTACGAAGGCTCACATTACTTTCTCATTTTATGCGAACTACGGTACCAAAGCTTGACGCAAGGAATCCAACAAAGGTTGGAAGAATCACCTTCATAGTAACATCTCTATCGCCATTCTGTGTACCACTCCCATGCATTTTGTTTCCAGCGCCATTCTCTTGTCCATTATGCATGCTCCTGGCCTTCGCTTCCACAAGCTCCCGCATGATTGCGCCTTCTTCCAAGTCCGGGTTGTGGTGCCAGTAGTTCCCCAGAAACGTCTTGGCGCCATCAAGGCTGGGAAAATAAGGAGGCTCGAAGTACAGCTGCGAGAGGGCTTCGGCCGCGGAGATTTCCGTTTGCACGGCACCCTTGTACTCGCCGCTGCCCATCACGGCGATCACCAGCTGCTGGTAGGAGAAGTAGAACTGGCGCACGGAGACTTCCACGGCTTGGAACGACTGCAGGAGATGGATCACACTGGAATGGGATGGACCGGAAGACGTCTCCATATTGCCGTGGGTGTGGAAGAGCTCCATGATGGCCTCCTGCAGTCGTGGTCCCCCTTTGGGATCTGCCTCCACGCCCACTGCTTTCGGCACCAGATGCCGAAGCTCCTTGCACGCCCGGGTCACCTCTCGCAACATTGTGGAGCGCAAACAATATGCACCTACAAATGGGCAACAGTACGGCGAGCCACAGCAAATTTCAGGGCACTTGTTGAATTCTACATTGTAGCGCAAGATTCTTGCACTTCATCAAGATGGACGACAGTAGAGCCTCAATATGAGAAATAACGAGCCTCAGAAGCAGTGGTGAAGTTGAGAGATGCAGTTTGCATGTTCAGGCTCTACTTTCATATTAATGAATACCATAATATGGTACTCAAATGCTTTGATCTTACTCGACGAAGCTCAATTGATGGTCTAACGAGGACACCGTAACGCTAAAGAAGTACATGAGATATGATCAAGCTCTCCATATCCAATTTTGGTTTCTATCACTAAGAAAATGGATCAACTGAGGTGACACGCTCAAGTGCATTCTCTATGGACACGTACGCAACTCTGCGTCTCCAATACTTGATGAATTGGATTTCAGCAGATTTGTTGATAACACGAGGGACTCTAAAGAGATCACGTCACCCATTCATGGAGATAAGGGAATGAGTGAGCTCACAACCATGACTCAACCTAATATTTACTTGCGTAAACCTGAACAGCGTCTACTTTGAATATCCTCGGTTCGGTAACCTTATTACATTACTAACAAATAAACTTAGTAAGCAACGGAGAAGGTCAAACCAAATAGACGAAGACACAACAGTTGCGAAACCGACCTCCTCCAACATGCTCAGATCCGTAATCCACTCCTCCTTCAGATTTGGTGTTGATGGCAAGCTCGTGTTTCAGCCGCATGAAGTCATTAGGATCCATGACTTGAAGAAGATCCATGGTGGCCAATAGAAGCTTCCAAACCCTTTCCACAAGCCAGCACTTCTTCGCAGCTCCGACTGGATCGCCGGCTTTCACTCGCTCCTCGACGACTTGCAGCAAGCCCTGGGCGACCATCAGCCATGCCTCCAAGATTTGATGGACAGTGGACAATGTGTGATCTTCAGGATGACCTGGTGCCCCCTGTCGACATGCATACACCTGAACCACCGCCACAAGTAGAGGTGAAACACATATCTAGGTTTTCATGATCAAATAGTTACAGCATTGTGCAATGAACACGGCTTTCGATCAAACTAAACCCATTCAGGAACTTTCAAGTAACATCGTAACAAGAATCCTCATCATGGATAGATCTCCCGGTAACAATTGCGATCATAAAGTCCCCTCCCTATCATTGGAGTGATCATACAAATGCCTCTTTTAAGTATCACGACGATGTCTGTATCAGAATTCATGGAGGAATCTCATACAAATGTACCCCTGTAAAGAGGCTTCATGTGATCGCAGAAAACTACCCTTCGGGAAGATCGCTTCCATCTATGATACTGTGTATCAGGTTCTAAACCATTTTAAAAGTACTAAAACCATTGCTCAAAATCCAAGATGATACTAGAAACGAGCTATAAACTCAAAAACTATCAGTGTGTCGCGACATTGAAGAGAACGGAGCGAACCTTCATCCTTATCATCGAAGTGATCATACAAATACATCCTTATGGAGAGGCTTCCATATGATTGCAGAAACCTACCCCTAGGGAAGAATGCTTCCATTTATAATCAATGTTGTGTAGAACATTCAAAACCATTCTACTTTTACTAAAACCTTCGTTCAAAAAGCAGGATGGTACAAGAAAATGAGCTGCGTTGCAACATTGCACAGGTTGGGGACCAACCTTTTGTAATGTTTTGTAGAATATACTAAATCATTCCACATTAACTAAAACCTTTGTTCCAACAGGAAAACGATTCTGAGAAACAAGCGAAAAAACTCAGAAAACTGTCAACAAGTTGCACCATTGAAGGTGTTGAGCCGCACCTCGAAAGGCATGCATATCCGGTCATACTCCAGTAACGGTTTCCCCGTCAAGTTCGGCTCCCCCAGCCCCAACGTGAACGGCGCCCTCAACATATGCCCCTCAATTGCATACAACACCCTCGCTCTCACATTTTGCGCCCCTTTCCAATTCGGCAAAATCGCCAACAAGCTCATCTGACTCGCCCTACTCACAAACGGCCGTGCGCCACCTCTCTGCCACGACGCTAGCGGCGCCGACCCGGCCGCAGTCGCCGGCGCGCGCTTATCCCCCTCTGCTAGCCAACTCAACATCTCCACCTCCAGATTCACCAGCGACTCCAGCTTCCGGAGCCACTCGTCTCGTGCGATGTAAGGCCGCGGGTCTTGGAGGATGTCTGTCATCATGCGGAACGTCATCTCCAAGGCGTGCAAGGAGGGTTTCACGAGGGGCTCATTCGCCCAGTTAGGAAAGACGCGGGTGTGCCAGAGAGATTGAAGCTCAGGGAGGTGGAGGTAAAGCTCGTAAGCGGCAACTTGGGAGGGTGAGGGCTGGACTAAAGCCTCGATGTCGCAGTTGGCGAGGGAGACTTCGATAGGGGTGTTGGGGAACAAAGCGCAGTGGACGCCGCCGCAGTTGCGGGTGGTGAGGGTGTGGGGGTCGACGTTACGGATCGAGTCGCGATAGTCGCGCAAGGGTTCCATTTGCTCCGGCGGATCGGGAGTTCGAGGACCTCGGGAGCTTGCCATTGGGACGATGCGGAGGGGATTGATTGAGAACGGAGGTGATGGCAAGTGGGTGGTTAGGAAGCGGGAAAGAACGGCATTACACACAGGGATTGTGCAAGAAACTCTACTTGAAAATCTTCTTCCAGGAGGGGTAGTAGACGAAGGATACTCTGTGCAATGGCGGAGGCGCGACGGAGCAAAGGGTGGGATGAGCGACGCGATGGGGAAACATAGCTCTGGAATAAGCGAATTCGGCTCTAAACCGAGCGCCTCCCGATCACTGTTGGGGTCAAGAAGTGAGCTAGAATCCGGCTATGGACGCCGCTGACACGAGAGTTTTGACTTCGAGTTGGGAGCAGATCCGCTAGTACTGTACAGCCACCCTAAATCCCGGGGACGCTATCCGAATCTGCGACTCCAGACGATGCCGCCGCACTTTCTTTACGCCAACTCCGATGTAGTCGAACTCACACACAACTCTCACACACCCGAGCACACTTTTCCCTACCGCTCATTCTCACTCATCTTGATCGCTCGGAACTCCACTCCACCGCTATCATCCAACACACAACCAAACCAACACAAAATCCTCACCAAAACCGTCTTCGATCATTCAATCCCAACACCACCAACCCTCTAATCTCACACCCCTCTCAACAACCGAAAACTCCCTTCTTGCTCACGACTTCCCAAGCTCCCAATCCTCGCAACAGATTCGCCGAACACCCACCTTCCAACTCAATCTCCCAGAATCAAGCTCAACCTGGCCAACTAATCACCAGCATTTCCAACCTCCTCAAAGAAAGAGACGTCCACCACCAAGAATCCGTCCGTTGGCAAACATGCAACCCCTCCAGAGAACGGAGGTCCACGCCAAGCTTTCAGGCAGCACACGCCCCTCGAATCCACAGATTCCAACACAACGTCCGATGCTCCTGCTGGCTCCTCCCACCTGCACCCAGACAGAGGGACGCGGCGATTCCGAACTCAACGCAAGCTTGCTCGGAATCCTGAAACAGAAAGAACGCGTGAAGAAGGCGGCAGGGTACTACGGTACTTGGGTCTCTGAGAAAATTTGCAAGCTGGGAGGGGAAGGGGGCGCGCAAGGGGTGCACAAGTAGGCAAAGGGGGCGTACTGCGGGCTTTGCAAGCTATGGTGGCGGTGATAGGGGTTCAGATATTGAATATCCACGTCAGATTCTCAGGGGTCTATGTCACCTCACATCATTCATAAGATGACATGTAATATTCTTTGACACAAATGACTTAATTTTAATTTATGTCAAATGTAGTTGGGGTGCCAAAATTTAATTTCTAAGGCAAATTCTGAGGGGTTCATGTCAACTCACACCAATCACAAAATGACATGTAGTTGTTGTTTTTTAACAAAAATGACTTAACTTATGGTGAATCTACCTTCATGTAGAATACTTTTGATTTTGAGAAACTCATGATTGAAGCAACTCTGTGGTTTTTATAGATTCCATTTTATTAGTGAGGTTGTGTAGCATGACCACTATATGGTCTCCCGTGTAACAACGATGCTAGTGTGTGAGCATGAACATGCAAGCATGTGAGCTTCTAATATGCATATAAGTAGATATACTACCACCTTTAAAGGTGTTTATAGTAAAAGCACCTATAATATAGGTACTTATAATATAAATATATTCTTATTGTAGAAGGTTTCTATAGTATAAGCACTTTTTACTATAGGTGTATGATCTTTGAAGCTCATAAGCTCACACTTCTATGCTCACAAATTAGTACCACTCTCCCATATAATAGAATATTATTTATAAAGGCATTTTTTGAATTCCTAAAAGACACTGTAATAGGCTTATTATGGTAATTTTGCATCTGAGTTACCCAAATTTATTACTTTCAATTTAGCCTTCCTTACCAAAGGAATTTGAATCTAAAATTTTAAATCAAGTTGACGTTATTTAAAATTCATTCATTTGTGAAAGTTTATATAAACACAATGTGAGGCAATAAAGGGGCAAGCAATGGGACAATGGAAGAATAGGGCTTTTAAAGAATAAGAAAAACCGATATTTTTCTAGAAACACATAGCCTCAATGACTAAGGTAATCACCTATATATTCCAATTATTAAATCAGTAGGTGCATTCTTTATTTCAATAATTAACAATCATCCATCAAACATTTTAGGTCTACAATGTCCTTATAATGTTAAAAGAGACTTGAACAACAAAGACACACAATCAATAGATACATAATCTTCTCAATTGTTATATTGTAGGATTGCAAATGAAGTCACATAGTATTATCAAAAAGCTATAAGGGTAGACCAACCCAATTCCATTCAAAGTCAAATTCCATCATCCTACTCTAGCCCCAATTATGTCTAAAAAACATCCCAATTTGTTAAGAAAAACATGCAAATCTATTCATTTTCTAATAAAATGGGTGTTGATTAATGCCAAAGTGGAGTAACATGTCAATCATTTATTGGTTGGTACTTAAATGCTATTATATACATGGAAAGGTAATTAAGGATTATTTGTGGGACGTTCAAGATTTCATTTTTTTAGGCAATTTTATGATTTTAAGGTAGACCACTACAAAAATTCACAAAAATTGCAATTAAATTTTCTTTTTAAATATAATTGCACTCTAGCTTGATTCATAAAACAAGAACTCACCTCTGAAAAATCAATACACCTCCCTCTTAAAGTAGGCCCAAGATATTCTATTAAAAAAAGGCAATCCATTTCCAACCAAATTTGCATATTTTAAGTGCAAGTATGTTAAAGGCAGAAAAACATCCTATATATAGAAATAGAATTGAATACAATTCCATATTTTTTAAATTTTTATTTGTCAAAACAAAATTACCATAAACTTTTTAGTTGAGGATTTGATTCATTAGAGTCTAGTCTTAAGGTCTTCTTATTTCCAGCTAACGATCGGTTTTAATATTGAGACACTTGTAGCAAATTATAATGGATGACAACTATACTAGGAACTATGCAATAATTGATCACTACTCATCTTTACAAAGGTTGAAGCATAGGTAATCGATCACTTAAGCAATATTGAAATAGATTGTGCACAATATGAGGTGGTGAGAAATTTTCGTATGTAAAAAACAATAAATATGGAGATTCCAAAATTTTCAAAATATAATTTCTGAAATTGAAATTACTATGAATTTTGAGAGCCAAAGAGTGCAACTCATGCATTGCCAATGTTTAGAGTCTTTCAATTCTAATCATTCAAGAATTACCTCCTTGTTCACTACTTCCTACTTTCTCGCTTATTAATTTGGGACATGTGTTATAAACCTTATTAGTCCCAACCTAAAGAAAAAAACCAAAATCACGCATTCCAAACCTTAATCGGAAATACTACACCCCTATAAGTTGGTTACTGGGCATGGTCTATTGTTGATGCCTCTACTATACATAGAAAGAGAATATTCTACTTTGGCAGAATAGGGTGGTGATCAAGAATGGACAACTTGCCTCCCATACAAATCAAGGTGGTAATAGAGTCAATTGTAATCCTAAATCCCAATTTGAAATAGAAGTGTCAAAGGGAGGTATAACTAATAATAGTAGAAAAGATATACAACACAAAAACTCCTCTAAACCTCAATTTTGGTGCTCCAAGGAGTTTTGTCCTATATTTTTTCAAACTCCGACTCATAGTCTTCCATTTCACAGACTTTACGATTAATGCTAATAAGGGAGAAACACCCATTCCCGAAATGTGTCTTTTGCAGTGGACTGTAAAATCACCCAATTGCGTCAATAGAGTTCCCTTAATATGTTCACCACATGCTTGATTCTAATTGGCTAACACATTTCAAAGACACATGTAAATATCTGATTGGCTCACTATTGATTTTAGCAAGGTTTAGTTTTGGGTGCACCTATTGCACACTTTCAATGGTCTAGGGAGCCAACACTTTGAAAAATCAGAGAAATTACATACAACATTTGAATTTTTTTTTAATATTCATGATTTTCACTCATTAATACTAGGAAAATATCATTATTAGAAAAAATTGCCTCCAACTATGCTGAATTCCTTAGTTGGACATTTTTTGGTGCTTCCACCATAACTTTTGCTTGTATCATTAGAAGAGATTTGAGGGATGTAAGAGACTGCACGTTTCCACAGTTTGGGAACGCAGTAAAGTACAGAATTGCAAGAATTTGATGTAGCAGGGATAATGCCACATTGTTTTGTTTTGTTTTTGAAAAAAAAAATTGGACTTCTTTTTACATTTCAAAATCAAAAAAAGTTTTGTTTTGTTTTGTTTTGTTTCATTTCATTTTTTGAAAATGTCAACTTGACAACAGCCGACTGATTCAGGAACTATTTCGGGAACAGTCCCGAAACGGCCCTTCCCATGCCTCAGATTTCATCTAATGACCTCACCACTTTACTTCTTCCTTACAAGGACCGTGCTCATTCAAATGGTTAACCCTAGAACGTCTGGATCCATCTCCAAAATTGGTTACTTTGGAAAAATCATTATAAAGTATTATGTGTTGGAATATTTTGGACTTGATGTACAAATAAAAGTTGTAGATTATGAATTTCAGATTCAATCTGTACAGTTAGATTCACCAATGCTATCATCAATTTTCTTTTATAAATTTTGAAAAAGAAAATTCAGAATATCTTTTGAATTCAATTACTAGCAAAATATTATCATTTTCAGAGTGAAACTTATTGGAATGGATTTGAAATGAGGTTCTCTTCATATGCTGATTTTTTGAATTTTTTTTGTTCTTTCAATCTATTACCTCATTTTTGCAAACCCAATTCTGAACTAAAATCATTGCAATTTCTGGCTTGGCAAACTTCCACATTTATAATTTTAGAAAAATATAAACTCTAGTAACACCAAATCCAACCGACAGATAGGACAAAAACTTGATGAAGTATCACCACAAATTAGATGAATTTCATCCAAGCTGTAATGAGAAAGAAAACTCAGTTTCATTCTGTACATCGTCCAGAAATTGGACGTCGGCGCGTTTAGGGGTTATTCTTCAAACGGTTTTAGGTGCACTGTTCCCCTTTCCGGACATTCACCTGTGCTGAGAGCCCCGTAACTTAAAATTGGCCCAGGGAGAAATTTTTACTGTTGTCCCAGATTCCCAGGATTTGGAGGCCCAATTGAAATGGACTGAAACACATGGCCATTTGCTGGTCCTTGGGGCTTGGGCCACTTGGCCCAGGCCAGACCCCCTCCACAATTATTTTTTCTTATTTTTAAATTTTATTTTTTTATGTTTTTTTTTCTGGTTTTAATAAGTTAAGTGTAAGAAGGAAGGTTCTGGAATGAATTCTCTCAGGATGGTGTGCTGGCTGGAGTGAGTCTCACTCCCCGCCACCGTCCAGTGTCCCCCATCCCTGTCTCTGCCAATGAATGCAGAGGAAGTGATACGAGGTGACTCAGCAATTACTGGATTTGGGGGGAGGCCACGTGGTGTGCCTCCATATTTACTGGTTTCACCCCGAAATGGCTGACATAAAATTTTACTGGAGCGTAGCTGGAGCCAGGCTCAGGGGAGTCGTCAGCCATGCAATTATCCATTGACTGGTTCAAATTTTAAAATGTTAACCCTTAAGGTAAGAGGTCCTATAATGGACCATCTAAGGGCTGAAACAGAATTTCAGGGAGGTAACACTTCTAGAAATATTTTTCAGTAAATTTTCCTTGAAAGACAAGTAGAAGTGACATTTAAACCAAGTCGTTTCATATTTTTCTGAGTTTTTTTGAATTAGTTATCAAATTTTGAAGTTGAAAGGACATAGGGCTCTAAAATGGTACCCTAGCTAAAATGTACACTGTTAGTACACTGCTGAAGGCTATGGAAAAGCAACATGTACAAGTATAGTACATTTAAGATAGGGCACCATTTTAGAACCCACTCCATTTAAGAGCCTTCTACCTTAAAAGAGATTGGTTTTTTTCCTATCAATGTATTCTAAGATGTATTTAAGAGGTGCGACAATGAACAATGCATTTCCTTCAGGACGGAAGTGGCTTTTGGAGTCATGGTTTCTATGAGAGGGAGCTAGTTGATTGTGCAACACATATGGTATTGGAAGAACTTTGTTCTACATTGCCATTCATTTTTGAAGATTCTCAATTACAAAAAGCTTCACATGTATAAGAAGTTTGCATACAAGACAATGATGAGGATGGAAGGACATCTTTGGAGGACAATCTGATAATACTGTGCAAGTCACACAGGTCATATAGCAACCAATTTAGTCCGCAGATAACCTACTGTAGTGAACCAGAAGGGTCCTCATATAGTCTGAAGTCCAATTCAAAGTGCTATAACTTTTGCATTTGATATCTGAATTCAATGAAACTTGTTGGAAAAGTTGTGTGTACTAGTCTCGTTTGAGTAATAAAATTTTTAGATCAATCCAACTTGTGCAAGTGTTTTGGGAACCAATCGAAGTTCAGAGGTTTAATTTGAGTCCACCAAACTGCAGTTAATGGCTGCAATTGGGGGGCTTCCATCTCCTTCATCTAATTTTAGTTTCATAAGATGTTTTTGGGGGGCTCTAAGAGACTGTTTCAGTCCCGTTCCCCAATCTGTAAACCAGTCACTGCTAGTTAGATTAAAAAATAATTTAAATTTTTGAAAAATAATTTAAATTTTTGAAAAAATATATTAAAATATTAATTATATATTATTATCTGATGTGCCAATCTCTCCGACACATCAAATCCCATCAGTGACAAATTTCAACACGTTGTGGCAAATTTCAACGATTTCCCAAAGTCTGGGAACTCGTGGTCTTCCATTGTAGCTAAAAAATCTCTTATGCTATTAAAATTTGTTGAATTATGTTCCTTCGTAGGTCTAGTTATTGTAGTCAAATTTTCATGGCAATCCCAGTTGTTTTGAATGTTTGGGAGCACTTAAAAAGTTTTAAATCCTAACATTTTTGGATTATAGTGATTTTGGCAGCTTGTTTCTTCTTCACACACTATTCGTTTGCAATAATTTTTTTTGGAAAACTTACACACACTAGTCTAGTTTGAGTGGATAAAATTTCATATCAATCCAAGAAGTTAAGAGTGACTAAGAAGCATTTTAGTAGAAGGAGGTTTAGCCTTACATGTATTTTTTACAACTTTTCCTAGAAAACCCAAAATTTATCTTTCAAGTTTGAAACTAGAGCACAAATGAAGCATTCAAGTGATGCAAATCAAACATACATAATCCAAATGTTATCTCCAAAGTATGAAGTGAAGTACATTCAAAGCATTCAAGTGATGCATGCAAGTATTGTGAAAAATCAAAATTCATCTTGAAAGTCTCAATCTACAAGACAAAAGAAGCATTTAAGTGATGCAAATTTGAAATTTCACCTTCAACTCACCTAGTGCTTCAACTCCTTGCACCAACCTAGCTAATCACCATAACTATACTGGAACTTCACAAAATACTAGTATCTTATTGTCTTTGTTTGATGTACACATAGAAATACATAGAAACAATCCTAAGTGTAGGCATAGACTTTTCATATTGAGTGAGATTAGTTCTTGAAAAATTTCTAAATTTTATTCATTGTTGTGCCTAGAAGACCATTGTTCCTAATTTCCCAAATATAGTCTTATTTTTGCAAAAATCTCTTGAATCCAAAGTCATAGGCTACTAGGGTCTACAACCTTTTTTAAAGATTAATGTGCATTCTTTATAGTGGAAGCATCCAAAACTGTCCAAATAAAAAATTCAACATAGTTGGAGGCAGTTTTTTCTAAAAAATAATATTCTTCGAGTATTAGTGAATGAAAATCATGAATATACAAAAAAAATTAGATTTTTTGGATGTTGTACGTAATTTCTTTGATTTTTCAAAGTATTGGCTCCCTAGATCACTAAAACTGTGTACAACTAAACTGTGCTTAAATCAGCAATGAGCCAATGAGATATTTATTTGTATCCTTGAAATGCGTCAACCAATTAGAATCAAGCATGTAGCAACCACATTAAGGGAACTCTATTGACGCAATTGGGTGAGTCTACAGTCCACTTCAAGGGACATGTTCAAGAATGGGTGTTTCTCCCTAAACTTAATTATCCAAAAGAATTTTGAACATTATGTGTTCTCTATAATTTTAAGGCCACTTTACAATAACTTTGCCTTCTTCACTTTGCAAATTTTCTTTGACAAATGGGGACGTGGTGGTTTAGGGTTGGCTTTTGGAAAGCCCGTTGTTGTCAAAAGAATGTTCTTATTCTATGAAGTCATTTTTGCACTTGTTTTTTCTATTGTGGAGGTGAATAAGAAGCATAAAGAACAATTTGCAAGTGAAAGTTTTTATTTTGTCAACTATATGGTTTCCCTCATCCTCTACTAATTTTACTATTGTTGACTTCATTGTTGTTTTTGATTGAGCTTCCTTTCAATTGGATCCTTGAAACCAACAAAATTAGCGCATCTACCTAGAAGATGAAATTAATTTTCTACATATTGAATCTCCATACTAGTCACACAATAAAATGAGGTCATACCTTTTCTATCCAACACTAGACCCTATTGGCTTCTATTTCCTAAGATTAGCTTTCCATTCTTTAGACAAATTTGGGGCAATGAAATAGATGTGGCTATTCCTAATGGAGAAGTGCACCAATCAATTAAAGAAGTTTTGGCTAATGCATGGTTATTTGAGGTAATTAGTGGGATGTTGAATAAGATGGAAAGCCAGTAAGAAAATGCCTTGAAGAAGTTTTGACAGGTTGTAGTAAGTTAGAGGTCGTCATACCTTCTTCACCAAATAAACTTCATTAATGAGAAGTTGGTGAGAGAAAAAAAAAGACAATTGGTAAGTAGTTCTAGATGAAGAAAGTGTAACCTCCCTTTTTGGTGCATCAAGTACAAAGAATCAAAACTAGAGAATTAATTTACTTGCATGACTGGATGGGGATAATTTTGTAGGGTTTTAGGATCCAATCAAACATGCAATGTATGCCATTGCAAGGTCCAATAACAATGGTGAAATTGGCAACAAAGGGATGAAACTATGAAGTACCAGATGAAATTTTTTGCATGCAAAGTCTTCTTCACACCCATTATTCACTTCTAGAGGTGAAAAACGGATGTGGAGAAGATTTCATAATACAATAATATTTTGCCTCAAGGAGCCAATATGAATGTACCAGACTACCTATGGGAAGTTGCCACATTTGTAAAGAATAGGCATGTCGTGAAGAAGGTGCAACTACCCCTTGCATAAACGCCATTTAAACAAGTCTTTAAGCCAACTTTACAAAGTTGGAACTATAACCTCTCATGATCCCCGTAGACATATTTTGTATTTTTTGGGGGTTGTAGTAAACTTTTGAGAAGTAGTAACTTTTGCATCATGTGTCCAAATTTAATAAAATTGTTGGATAAATTTCATCTATTTGTCTAGTTTGTGTAGTGGAATTTCAAGATCAATAAAATATCTAATGAATTTGCAAGAATCATTTAAGTATACATGATTCAATTTTAGTTTACTGAGGACATTTTGATGGTTACAACACTAGGGCTTGTTCATAATTCATTCAATGTTTTTGCAATAAAATTTGTAGGGTTAGATTCTTCTTTAAGTTTACTTGTTGTATTAAACTGTTTGCTTTAATTAATCCAAGTTCACATATAGCATAAATTTAGCATATTGTGAGAAAAGTAATTGATTCTATATGTTGAAGCATGTAAAAAATGCTCAAAAACAATGTATAAATCTTTGTAAATTATTTTGAAAAATTGCAAGAAGCAAATTGTATGTATACTCAGTGGAGATTATAATAGTAAGTAATGAAAATTGAATACATATTTGTTTGAAAATTCTTTTTGCAACTTAATTATAGTTGAACCACATTCTTCTAATAAGGCATTTGTAATGTTATGGAGTTGTAGTTACAAAATAGACATTGGTGAATCAAACAAAATTGCATGTAACAAAGTGACTTCCAAAAATTCAATACACTTTAGAGTCCTTTGAAAAACTTATTATAAAAACTAGAATTCACAATGGAAATTATCCAATAAGTTTCTTTGAATTCAAACACTCAATTGATGAAAAATTTATAAGAGTCTTCAAAGTTGATAGTAGTCCAAAATAACATGTCCAACATTTTGAAATTGTTTACAACAAAAAAATATTGGGCTAATAAATGTTTTAATGAAATTGGAATTTTCTAGAAGCAAAGTTTTTATCAAGGAGATTGATGCCATCCAAAAAACTTGCCTTCTAAAGCCCCTATATACAAAAAGTGTTTCTACAAAGGTAGTCATGTCATTTTTATTGCTATGCTTGAAGCTCTCCACTAGACAAATCTTAGCCCTAGTATAAAACTAAAGTCTTAACCAATTATACATTGAAGTTGTCATAATGCCAAACCCTAGTTTTTTTAATTAACATTAGGATGCAATCAGTCATAGTTGCATCCAAAAGTAGCAGTTGGAATTGGGTAGTGGGCAATTTTGGGTATAAATTCACTACCTAATGTGGTTCTCTTGCAATATTTGAACAACTATTTGTTATAAATTTATGGCTCGTGTCATTTTTATTTATTTGGATGCAAGTTCATGTACTAATATTAATTGAAACAAGGATTGAGTAAACTAAAAAAATGACTATGAAAAAATACATTAGTAGTCAAATTCAACATGTAGATTTTTGAAGGGTCATCTATATATTTAAGCAACTCATATCTCTTCCCGTGTAGTTATTTTAGAGTTTATAAGTAGTGTTCAATTTTTTCCCACTAAATCTTGCTATTTTTTATCTTAAATTTAGATCCACATTTCATATTTACAACCATGTTTCATTAGAAACAATGATCAATTGCTTATTTGGATATAATTAGATATACTTCCTAGTCATTAGAGGAGATTTGGGCTTTTAGGAGACTGCAAATTCTACAGCCCGAAATTGCGTAATCTGCCGCAGGAATATAGTTTTGCAGGAATCCTAGGTGGTTGAGAGAGTGCCATGTTGTTAAAAAAATTTGGTCTTTTTTTCATATTTTCAGGATCCATTTTCTTTTGGAGGAGGAATGTTGGCCTAACAGCGGCCAACAGTTCCCGGATGAGTTTCAAGAACAGTCCCAAAACAGCTCTTTCAACCCTTCAAATCCCCTCTAATGACTTATCTTAAGGTAGAACCAACGATGTTCAACCAAAGAGCCATGGCTAACTTGTAGGGGATACTATTTCAAGCCATGTTGGGCCTTCAAGCTTGGAATCTTTTTTTTCTTTTTGGAAAGTGTGTAATTCTCCTTTGAATAAGGTAATGACACAATGCTAAAGTGTGTAGAAAATAGTGAGCAATATAGTAGGAAATTATGAGTACAAAAGTAATTCAACTATGATAAGAATTGGAAAACTCTAGACATTGGTTGTGGATTTGGAACACTTATGGCTTAGAAAAATCATAGTAAATTCAATTTTGGTAATAAAATTTCAAAAAAAATTTAGTCCAAATATTTTTTATGTCCTTATATAAGAAAAATTTCCATTGCTTCACATTGCTCTTCATTTGTCTAGAAAGTGCTTAAGTGTTTAACCCTTTAGTGATTGTGGTTGATTTAGAGGGCAGGTGTAGTTCTTCAAGAAAGTGAATTTTGTAGCCATTCTAAGGATGTAATCTTTGATCAAACTATATAAAGTATTTTCATACGGGAGATTCTTCAACCTAACAAAAAATCAAACTCATCCAATGGTACAAATTGCTATAAATAAGGTAGAAGATTCATAAATCAATCTTTTAAGAGCTAAAATTGAATTTTAGGGAGGTAGAACATCTTTAAATATTTTTCAGTAAATTTTTCTCGAGAAGCAAGTAGAATAGGCATCTAATCCAAGTTGTTTCATATTCTTTGAAACTTTTTGAAATTAGTTACAAATTTTTGAAGTTCACAAAAAATGGTCATTTATAGTCATCAAAAGCAATACCCTTCTAGAATGTGCAGATTTGGTACATTGAAGAAAGTAAAATGTACCTCTAAATCATGTTTGCTTTTAGAGACTTGTTGGAATTTGAGTTGTTTCCCTTAATCCTCAAAAATCTATGACTTAAATGACCCTTTAGAATTTGCACTACATAAATTTCAATGCATAAGTTTACTTTGGGCATTCATGAGATTACAAAACAACATTTATGCCTTGTCAAGACATCAAGATACCAAAGAAAACTCACAAATTGGTTGATATTTTTTCGTATTTTTGTTGAATACTTCCCATTTGAGGGTCCAGGCCATTTGAGTTTGCGACCTCGTAGCCAAAGCATTGATGCTCCAATTCTCTTGAAATTGGTTTTGTTTGAAGCGCATGAAGACACTCTAATTGCATTACTTTTTGAGATTTTTGTGATCAAATGTATTTTGAATAGTATTAGACCGAGAGTGCAAAAATCAACCAAGAAGTGGTCAACCAATCACTAAAGGGTTAAGTGGTTCTATGTTAGCTTGGTTCAATGTAGTGTCTTTATCATTGTTTTTAGTGGAAAGTTAGAACATCCCTTTGATAGTAGAGATGACAAAATCACACATTAAGTGAAGGAGTGATGTATGCATTAAGAGCTTCAGGCCTCTATCTACTACATGTGCCCCATGGCAACACTAGGCGGAAAGACAATATGTAAAAGGCCCAAGATTGTTTAATCTTCCTCCACAAACACTTTTGTACCATCCAATGTACACTCTTCCACGCCTCCCAGTGGAAAAACATTCAAACTATATTTGTAATCACTACATTGAAAGGACTAAAGTAGCCTATATTGAGCCCACTTTAAAGACTCTTCATATGGACACTTTTTTCACCTACCTATGCTTATCATAAGACAATTCACTCATCCTAGCTAGGCAGTTCATTGAATTTGCCCTATTTATTGAATTCAAGTAGGGATGCTCATTAGAAGAAATTTGAGGGCATTAGGAGACTGCGGGAACGCAGTTTCTGCCATGTGAACCCGAATCCTACGTGGTCGGGACACTGCCACCTAATATATATATATATATTTTTTTCAAATTTTTTTTGACTTATTTTCATATTTCAGGACCCCCCCAAATTTTTTTTTTTAAAATTTTTTTTTTGGTAAAAGTCGGCCTGACAGGGGGCTACGGCATTGGGAGCCGTTTCAGGAACAGACCCGAAACGGTCCTGTAATGCCCTCAAATTTCATCTAATGTATTCCAACCTATTTGAGATGAAAAAAATTATATGGCAATGTTTTACATACACATTTCCTTACATGTGTATCAACCCTTTTTTTTAGTTTTGGAGAAAGTGCCAAGATAGAGATTACTTAATCCCTAAAGCACTAAATTGTAATTCTTTTGGCAACATAGCAATTTTAGGGGGCTCACTATGAATGGAGTTTTTATTTTTTTATTTTAAATTTTTACACAAATTTTTTCTAATGAATATCTTCAAGGCCCAACAATTTTCAAAAGTTTTGACTTCATAGTCATAATTAAAAAGTTATTGTATGATATGTAGTTTTCATTGTTGAACAAGTAGCGTGGACAACAAGAAAATCTTCTTTAAAATTTAAAATTTATGTATATATAGAGAGAGATATAATCAAATTGATTTTTAAAATTTATATCTAAGTAGAAAGCTTTGAATCATTCAATTTTGATCTATGAATCAAAAGTTACAAGAAGTTTTAGTTTATGGTAGTTTGTAGGTAGTTGTAGAATCTCTAGGTTGAAATCATTTATTTAATTCAATTTTTAATATTTCCAAAAAAAATAAAATCATTGTTAAAAATAAATAAAACCATTACTTGCAAGTTGTTTATTACAACATTACAACCACTAGGATTGACATTTTTCAATTGCATAAATAAATTGTTAATAATTTAGTATTTTACATCATACTCTACTTCTTTCTTCTCGTTATTTTTTTCCTATATAATATGCAATTCCAAATGATTTGAAAATTTTCAAGCATGTAGACAACTTGATTTGAAGAAGAATTTCTAAAGGTATTCACCATTTTGGACATTTTCATACCAATGTGACTATTTGAAGTGCAGCTACTTGTTATTTTTGCAAAATTAATAAAATATCTATCAATTTGAAGACTCATATCTTGCAATTTAAATGGTACATGAAATTTCTCAAATTTTTTTCTACTTCTTTTCAAATGAGTTTACTACAAGGTTTTATGGTTACATGTGTTTAAAAATCTTTTTTATCCAAAAGTTGGTACTTATAGTAGAAATGGTAATTTTAAAGTGTTTTGGGTGAAAACATAGTTAAAAACCTTTGGGGGTTAAAATTTGGTGAATCACTATATTTCTACACATTTAAATCTTTTGAACCAAAAAACACTTTTCAATCATATTCATGCAGTTTTTCATCCAAATTTGTCAATTTCTTTCATATTTTGAATAGAAATGAATAAAAATTGATGACAAAAGATTTACTTATACTTAGGAAAAAGTAAAGATTTATTTTGAAATGGTACAATCTTGCACCATAGTGCGGCAAAAATAGGGTTGATGAGTAGAATATTTCACCCATTCTTTATCACTCTCCATTTCCAATCAATAGGTTGTTTTCTTTTCATGAAGTTGTGGTGTAGTTCCCGAAGCAATTGTGGCACCTTATGATTGGTTGCAAGGCTCTCATAAATGCAACTTATTGTTGTTTGATTTTGCAATCAACCTATATCACCATTATAAATCGAAGAGAATCTTCTACTAAAAATTCATAGCAATTACAATTTGTGTAATATAATTTTGAAAAAATATGGTATCCTTCCAAATTCTATTTCTATAAGTGAAAAAAAAAATCATTCAAAAAAGCTACCTTCTACATATGTCTAATTGCTTAAGTGGTTGGAAACAACCCCTTTTTTTAGGCACCATAGGGCCAGATTGCCACCATTTCAAAATAAATGTCTTTTTTTTGCCATATAAAAACAAACTTTTTTTGCCAAAAAATTTATAGTTTTCTTTAAAATATGGATGAAGTTACCAAATTTGAATGAAAAAATGTAAGAATATGATGGAAAAGGTTTTATAAGTCCCAAAGAAGGA
Source organism: Thuidium tamariscinum (assembly GCA_947034885.2). Taxonomy (NCBI): domain Eukaryota; kingdom Viridiplantae; phylum Streptophyta; class Bryopsida; order Hypnales; family Thuidiaceae; genus Thuidium; species Thuidium tamariscinum. The sequence goes on from OX344758.2 coordinate 13,069,440, forward strand.
TGAATGTAGAAATACAATGCTTCACCAAATTTGAAGTGATTGCCATCTTGGCACTTTTTTCAAAAAGTTAAAAAAAAAGGGTTGGTTGGAAATGGGTGAAATACTCTATCTTCCTCAAGGAGTTCACTCTCTTACATATTTTGCATACACCTACGATAATGACCTATTTAATAGGGGGCTATTTATAAAATGACCTATTTATAACATAAAGGTGTTTTAGGGCACCCTATTATACATATAATCTTATTTCTCACTTATTGCATAACCCTATTTTATATATAATTTTATTTCTCACTTTTTAAGTACTCTATAGTAGATGTTATTTTTTGCAAATTTTATCTGGAATGAATATATTGAACCCTATTTTTTATTGCATGTGGTTTCTAAAACTTTCGGCACTGTCCTCCCTAAGCTATCATCCTCCATGATTTTGAAATATCATGTAAGGTAGGTACACCCAAAATGGCACCTGACCTTAAAGCGCCATCTACAATGAGCATACATTTTCAAAAATCAGTCATGTACCCAGACTTTAGATGACACTTTCAGAAACTGACTTTGACCATTATGGGAGGAGGTCCAGAAACCGACCATCTAAGGGCTGGAACAGAATTTTGAGCAGGTCAAATATCTTGAAATATTTTTCAGAGAATTTTCCTTGAAAGACAGCTTGAATAGGCATCTAACCCAAGTCGTTTCATATTTTTTGGAGCTCTTTAGAATTAGTTATCAAATTCTGAAGTTGAAAGGGCATAGGGCTCTAAAATGGTGCCCTAGCTAAAATGTACACTGTCAGTACACTGCTGAAGGCTATGAAAATACAACATGTACAAGTACTGTACATTTAAGATAGGGCACCATTTTAGAACCCGCTCCATTCAAGAGCCTCCTCCTATAATAACTTTATCATACAGTATCCAAATCCTCTGTTCTTTGGTGCGTTGGAACATGCTTTCACTCACCGACAAGACTGCATGAAAATCTGAACAGCATGATAACAGGAACTAGGCACAGTAAGAATAAGTGGCACCTTTAGGTGTACCCACCTTACTCAATACCCAGCTAACTTAATTTAATGGCAACCAAGCCCAGGACCTTGAAGGGATCCCTGCCAGGGCTTGAGGGCAGTGATCCCAAAACTGGCTAAATTTCGCTCATTTTCTCCTTAATTTTTTCATGCCCTTTGTATAAATTTTAAAAATCTTCCAAAAATGAAAATTTGACTAAAAACCTTGCATCTGTTCTGAGATCACTGCTTCAGGGTCATGTTGATGGCAGTCATGGCACACTCTTCAGTTTTAATTGCATCTGGATTCAGAAACAAAGGATGAAGGGTTTTTTTTGGTTTTTGGTTTTGGTTTCTTACACATAAAGGATGAAGGTTTCAGTTAGGTTAGGGAAGTGATGGAGTGCAGTAATAAGCTTACCCCCTATGCTTTAAAAAAATAATAATAGTAATTTGAAAAGAAAACGAAAACATACCCCAACTACATAACATTCAGTAGCCCATAGAGGGACTGCTTTTCCCTTTGTGAAGTCCCCATCATCTAATTTCATCTGACATTTCTTGAAGTTTGCAACTTTAGTTACTAAATGGTGTAGAATATTTCACACCATTTTATCTGCTAGATGGAATGGTGTGGGATATTCCACACCATTTCATCCGTTGAGAGGCAGTGTGACAGGCTGCTACTGAATGTTATGTAGGAAACCAAATTTTTTCCCAATATTTTCTGATGATAGGGGAGGGGGGGGGGATTGGATCAGTGGGCAAACTAAGAGCACCTCCAATGCTTATCCTGAAAACAACACGGGAAATTGTAAGGCCTGGCTCTGTTGCCGTAGCAGGGACCGGGCCAAGTTCATTTTCAGCTTCCGACGTCCCAATGGGACAATAAGGGAGGAGGCTCGAAAACCGCTCAGGCTCGAAAACCACTCACCTTCTAAAATGTATATTTCTGGTACATGATGCTTTTTGATCTTTACAGTAATGTACAAATAGTGAACATTTGAGGGGGTGGGCGGTTTTGGAGCCCTATGCCATATTGACTTCAGAAATTCATAATTAATTCTACATAGCTCCAAAAAATATGAAACAACTTGGGTTAGATGCCTATTCAAGTTGTCTTTCATGAAAAATTCACTGAAAAATACTTCAAGATGTTTGACTTGCCCAAAATTTTGTTCTAGCCCTTAGATGGTTGGTTTATGGACCTCCTCCCTTAGATCGGAGACATCAAACTCTCCTTTTTTTATCTTCCCGAAGAATCTTTGCATCTTCGAACCACTAAACCACCATCACATGTCATCATTGTGAGAGAATTTGCTCATGGAGTTGTATTCTGTGCTTGGCAAATCGCTCAAATATGCAGAGTAGGGGCTCTTATATGCAGAGCCCTAGGAAATGTGGTTGGCAGTAGCGGTTGCATTGGAAAGCAGTTTTTGACAAAGCGACATCAAAACGTCTGTTTGCACCGTTCCTGTGTTGTTTGCAGAGACACATTGGAAGTGCTCTAACCAGTGTGATTGTTTTGGCAGGCTGCAGGTGGCAAGCTCTTGCCAAGCAGCAGAGAGTGTGGATCTGGATTGGCAGCCAATGTATGGGTAAGTGAAATTGTGTTTGTGGAAATGACTGATAAATTATCACACATTCAGTTGTTTGTAAGATTTTTTTGGTACATTTTTGGTACAATTCCAAGAGGGGCACATATTTTTCAAAAGTGTGTGCATGTTTCACAAATCAAACCCAAGTGGAGTTATAGTTTTTCGATCAGAACTATAATTTCTGTGAATTTTTGAAGTGGTTAGCCCTAAATTACAAAACTGCTTCTAGATTGAGGTTATAAACAACTCATAAACATCCTACAACCACCTAATCAATAACTAAATATTCACTACTTAAGGAGTGACATGTTACCCCAACTTGTCATAAAATCTTTGATTTTGTCATTAAAAAAATTGATTTTATCATAGAAACCATGATTTTGTCATAGAATGAAGGAAATTGGGGTGGGGGTGGGAATGGGCCAAAACTAGAGTGATGGAAATGAGTTGGTCTAGTTGGTGGAATTAGGTTGCAAAAGGAAATGGGTTGGTTTATCTTATTTTGTATATGGTAGGTGTTCAACAAACCACCATTTTTTTACTACTATGTTTAGTTATTTTTATTAGATTGGTCAAATTTTCAATTATAGTTTTGTTGTTGGCAATTGAAAGGAGATTAAAGAATGTGGCATTTGGATACCATACGCAAAAGTTATAAAGGATAAAAAAAATTGATAGATGTTTGGCATAGGTAAATAATGATCTTGGAGATGTACACAAAGTGATAGTGGTGGTTTTAGTTAGGGTACAATTTAGGGTACTTACCTTATACAAGGAATAGAAATTGGCAATTTGAAGGAAGACATTTAAATTCAAAATTCAGTTTGTTTGAGTACGAGAATGTGAATTTTGTTGACCCACTATCATCATAATTTGCTTACAAATCACTTCGTTAACCCCCTAATGAGCCTACACCCCATTTTTTGATTGCTCTTATTTTTTTTGGAGCCACCCATTTTTCCAATGGCAACATTTTTGAGTTACACTCTACCCTATGGATTTTTTAAAAGTTGAATGGTTTATTTTAGTTCGTGGCTAATTTGGAGGAAGTTAGTTTGGGCATAGGTTGAAAAGTTAGCCAACCAATGCAGGTGTTGCCTACCTCAAGAAAGATAAGTTTAAAGAGAAGACCGTAAGGATAAAGACAAGTGTGTCCATTCTTGTTTTTTCTTACAAAAATTATAGTCATTTCATTGATGATATGCATTGCAAGCTCCACCAAAATTGCAAAATCACCAAAATGTTGCAAATTTTAGATGAACATTTGCAAGTCTTTGTCTTTCACTCAATATAAAAGGCATCATTTCAAAGCATCTTCACTAAGATATGCTCCTTCAACATGCAATTCCATATTTTTCCATTAACAAAAATAAAACTTCAAATTTCAATACCTACTAATTTGTGTAGTCAAATAGTTTGAATTTTTTTGAAGTGCTCACTCTGAGTATGAACTTGAGAAAAATCTTGCAAGCCTTCTAGGGGGGTATAAATTTTTTTCCACCTAATCTTGGAGTAAAATGTATTACAATCCTACCCCTATTTTGGACAATCCATTTTATTTTATTGATCCTATAAATGACTTCATTTAGATTCAAAAAGTTCAAATATGAATTCAAATTTTTCAGTTTTTAGCATCCACTCCAAGTTATTTAGCTCAAAGCTCTAAACTTTTGCCCCACCCCCTAGCCAAAGCCCCTTATACTATAGTAGGAGAAGGCACAAGTTCCTAAATAAAATAATCCCAACTTGTGGCAATGTCACGGGCAATGTCTTTTTTTATGCACATTTTTTTCACTATTTGACTATGACCAAAAGATGTTTATTATTTGTATAGGATTTTGTTTTAATTTTAATTTTGTTTTGTTAGAATAGTGAAAATGCCATTGCATTCTAAGACCAATAGCCAAATTTGACCCACATATCACCTTCTTTTCATATAGATATCACCAAGTATCACCGAAGTATTACATGAGTATTGAATAAACAACTACCAACTTCTCTAAAATGATTAAGAAAACACCAATTGGTGTACTTGTGTACTTGTGTTGTCATTGAGTCATCATTTTTTGATGTTGAAATTAATCCCAATACAACCTTGGAGATTTTTTTGACTTTTATCAACTATAATTTTATTTGGTTTCCATATTGAATTATTTTCTTTACATACTAAATTTGTTTTTTTCTTCTACTTTTTTACCCTAAACAGAAACTTGATATTTTTTTCACAAGATGTTTTCCAATGTTTTCAAGTTGCGACTTTCAAATTGTTTTAGGTCTGAGATAATTCTAAATTAGTAGTTGATGATGGAAAGGTACCCAAATTAAATGATGTGTTTGTAGTGGTTTGATACCTAGTAATGATAAGTAGTTTATCTAGTGTAAAAGCACACTCTCTTCTTGACGGAACCCCTTGTAGTGTATCATAAGAGGTTTTTTCGGGGTATTGAGAGACTATTTTAGCCTCGTTCACCATTCTGTGAACCAGCCATTGCTGGTCAGAATAAAAAAATATTTAAAAAATATTCAAAAAATGAAAATAATAATAATAATAAATATGTAATAAATTTTATTTTTTTAATTTAATAAAATATTATTATTTGATGTGGCAGTCTCTGTGCCACATCAGATTTGCTGTTGGGACTGTTTTCAGTGAATTCCCTCAGTTCGGGAACTCGCAGTCTCCCAACATGGTGAGAAAACTTCTTATGTGTTTAACAAATTTGTGTCAACAAAAAATTTCAATTAAAGTAGAACCACGTATTAGCAACCGAGGACCTTCATCCAACATTCCAACTTGTCCAATATAGCTATTTCCAACTAACGTTGGAATAGATTTCCAACCAAAGTTTGGAAGGTTTTTTTTTCTCCTTTTCAAGCTTGGGACTAATAAAGTCATGACACATGTTCCAAAGTGTCATAAAGTATGTGGAAAGCATTAAGTAGGAAAGCAATCTTGGCTATGATCTCAATTAACCCCTAAAGGTTTTTGACTATGTTTTCACCAAAACTACTTCAAAACTGTCATTTTTTAAACAACTACTAAATTTCAAGAAAAAAACATTTTTGGACAAAACTAACCGTAGGATCTTTTAGAGCACAAGTAAAAAAATACGTGGAAAAAATTTCAGCAATTTCTACCATGAAGATTGCAAGATATTAGTGTTTGAAGTGTCAAAAATCCTTTTTTTACCACTGTGGAAATCCAAGCAGCTGCACTTCACAAAGTTACATTTGTATGAAAAAAAGTTCAAATTGGTGGTTACTCTTTGGATTCTTTCTTAAAGGCAAGTTGTCTACATGCCAAAAAAATTTCAAATCATTTGGAGTTGTAAAACATAGAGGAAAAAAATAACAAGTACAAAGAAGTAGAAAATGAGCCAAAATACTAAATTGTAAACAATTTATTTATGGAATTGAAATTTTTTGATCCCAATGGTTAAAATTTTGTAATAAAAAATATTCACCTATTGCAATTATTTTTATCCAAAAATATTAAAAATTGAATTAAATAAATGATTTCAAACTTTTTTTGTAGTATAGGAATTCTGTAACTAGCCAAAAACTACCTCAAACTAAACCTCCTCATAACTTTTGACTCACTAATCCAAATGGAATGATTCAAAGATTCCTGCATACACAAAATTCTAAATAAAATATTTCGATTTTTCATTTAAAAAAAAAATTCTTTTTAAAGAAGTTTTTTAATCTGCCCAGGCTGCCCAGAGATCAAAAGAAATCACATATCATGCAATAACTTTTTTACTATGTAGTCAAATGTTATGAAACTTGTTGGACCTTAAAGCTACTCCTTGGGCGCATGTTGTGTGAAAATTTCAAAGAAAAAGAATAAAAACTCCATTCTTAGTGAGTTGCCCGAAATTGCTATATTGCCAAAAAATGCAGTTTGGTTTAGGGGTTAAAAGACTTTAGAAATGGACTCTAGGTTCTAAATACTTTTTGGCTTCTAAAATTCATAGTAATTTCAATTTTAGGAATAAAATTCCAAAAAATTTACAATCACAATATTTCTTATCTTTCTACAAGAGAAAAATAGCATTATGTTATAAGATAGAACCACCTATAACCAATGAGCCCCTATAGCCAACTTGTTGATGGATGTATTTCCAACCAAGGTTAGAATGTTGTTTTTCCTCATTTTTAAAGTTGGGACTAAAAGTGCATGGGATATGTCCCAAAGTAGGGTGCAAGAAAGTAGGAAAGAGTGAGTAAAAAAGTAGCTTTTGTGTAATCAAAGTTAGAAGATTCCTTAGATTGAAATTGGATCTAGTACACTTTTTGCCTCTGAAAATTCATACTAATTTCAATTCATGTGATAAAATTACCAAAGTTTTTGCAATCCCATCAATTTTACCTTTGCACCTTTCAAAATATTTGTTTGCCTTGCACTGCAACAAGCAAATCATGTTTAGAATACCTTAAATGATCAGTTGTAGGTGGTTCTACCTTATTGCTCGTGATCTGACCTAAAAATTCTTAATCCTTAAACGATGAGCCGGTGGCCGTAGAAATCATAAATTTTGACACTATGGGAATCATTGGTTTCAAAAAAATCAAAAGCTCTTGTAGGAAGTGAAAGCATTGTGGAAGATCTTCCATTTCCACCCCTAATTCCAACAATGAATAAGTGCATTTCTATCATACACATAAAGATTTTGTCTTATTTATCAATTAGAATATGACTTGTGCGTCGTTTAGGGGTTAAACGATAGGGTATAGGTGGTGTCTATGGTGGAAGCACCCCAAAACGTCCAAATAAGAAATTCAACATAGTTGGAGGGAGATTTTCCTAAAACTGATATTTTTCTAGTATTAGCAAGTGAAAATCATGAATATTCAAAAAAAAAGAAATAGAATTTTCGGACATTGTATGTAATTTCTATTTTTTTTTTGAAGAGATGGCTCCCTAGACCACTGAAAGTATGCAATAGGTGCACCCAAAACTGAACCCTGCGAAAATCAACACTCAGCCAACTAGATTTTCTTATGTGTCCTTCAATTGTGTCAGCAAATTACAATCACACATGTGGCAAATACATTATCTGCACTCTGGGGACATATTTGAGTGACTTTAGAGTCCACTACAAGGTACATGGATGGGAATGGTTGTTTCTCCCTTAAGGGAGAAACACTCATTTCCGTCCTTGTACCTATTCCTGGTTCTTAGAGTGTCACTAAATTTGTTCATAAACGTTCATTAAAGTGTTTGACAAATGTTTAACTCTAATATGATGATGCAGTTGTAAGACACATGTATAGTTTTCATTCACTGACAACTGATTTCAGTATAGTTCAGTTGAGGGTACACCTACAGGACGGTTCCAGTGGTCTAGGAGCCAACTCTTTGAAAATTTGTAGAAATTACATACTGATTCCAAAAAATTTAATTTTTTTTTGAATATTCATTATTTTCTCTCGCTAATACTAGAAAAATATTAGTTTTAGAAAAAGATGCCTCCAACCATGCTGAATTTCTTATTTGGACGGTTTTGGGTGTTCCCACCTTACCTTTTTTTTTTCCTAATTCCACCGGCTAAGAATAAATTCCGTCATTGGCAATTCTCCCCCAGGAAAAGAAGAAAAAATAAGGAAAACAAACAAAGAAAGAAACAAGCCCTGCCCCGCCTGCAGTGGAGTGTCCTTCAGGTGCCGGTCTCTGTGTGGGTGCCTGAAGTCCGCCCGTCAGTCATTGCAGAGATCCCGTCCAGATGAGCTGGCCCTGGCCAGCTTGTGGATAGTCCTTTTGGATTTCTGTACAGGGCGGGGGTCACTTACTCATTGCGTCCGGTATTCAGTTACTGGATAAGCATCACTCAATGATGGCCGCCATTTCTTCCATTTTAAAAAAAATGATTTTTTGTTGATGGGCACAAAAAACAATCCAACTAAGGATGATGACAGCAGGACACTAGATCCTCCATTCAATGTGGGCCCAACAAGATAATTTGCGGGATAAAAGTGAAAAAAAGCTCCCTATTTTGTGTTGTATCTAGGGTATGTTCTAGGCCTCTCCTAACTAATTTGGAATCTCTGATTACAAATATGAATTAAAATGTTTTATAGAAAGAATAATATGCTAAAAGAAAGATTCGGGTGGATTGACCCCCTTGCTTGGTCTTACCATGTAAGGGAGAAGGCTCAGTAATTGCCCATTTGAGGGCTGAAATTGAATTTTGGGGAGGTGAAACATCTTGAAATATTTTGCAGTATATTTTACTTGAAAGACAAGTGGAATTGACATCCAATCCAAGTCGTTTCATATTTTTTGGAGCTTTGTGAAATTAGTTATCAAATTTTGAAGTTGAATTGGCATAGGGCTCTAAAATGGTGCCCTAGCTAAAATGTACACTGTTAGTACATTGCTGAAGGCTATAAAAAAGAAACATATACAAATACTGTACATTAAAGGTAGGGCACTATTTTAGAACCTACTCCATTTAAGATCCTTCTCCCTTATTACCAGAGGTGCAATCAAAACAAAAAGCCCCCTAGTTTGGGCCGTGATCACCCCTACTTTCTTCACCCCAAGCTCATTTTGGGGTCTCTGATCGAAAATATGAATTCAAAACTTGCAAAAAAATATTTGAGGGAAAAATAAAAAATTACTGCATTTTATCCAAGTGGCCGAGCAAGGGGGTTAGTTCTCCCTGCCCCCAAAAAAGGTCTTGTATTTCCCCTAAGATAAATTCACCTTGTCGGGCCATTTCGAATGAAGGATCTAGTGTCCTTTGATGATGACATAGTAGTTTCCACTTCTTCGTATGCGAGAAGTGGCCATTGAGTCCCTCGAGATGAGGTGGGTGCCATGATCTAACTCTAAGCTGCCATCATTACTTTAGGTACATCTTCCAAATCAATATGTATTTTTCAAGAAGACACAATTTGCAATAAAATTATAATAAGGGTAGCAAAATTTTGCTTCATCTAATAGATTTTGGCCTTTGTCACCCTCCTTCTACATTTTAGTCTACACAACAAAGCCAACAAATTGACACATGGTAAAAAAATGTTGCCTAGAACATTTAGTCTTTTGGGAAAAAAAAATTTGACCATTTACTTTGGATTATAGTATAAAGTGGCCCTCAGAGTTGGTTTCCATTCAGGGCCAAAATGTCTAGGCTTTTGCCATTGACCGGCAAGGTCTAGGGACATCCAAGCGCGCCTCTAGGTCAAGGTCCAGTCTTTAGACTATGTTACGAGGAAATATAGATCAGGAGGGGCTATAGGGTGGACTAAACCCCTATTTCAAGGTAGAGTCCAACAAATGTGAGTTGTAGGACTTCACAAATATTGAAAAATCTTCATGTAAATTAACAAAAAGTATATTCAACAAATATTGTCTCATTAATTTACTACTCTTTTAATTCTAGAGGTTTGAAGCCTAATAGAAATTTGAGCTACATTCTAGATTGTTTTATCCCTGTCGGATCCCTCCAACTATTGGAAGTCTAGGCCTTCAATAGAAATTGACCGTTAGGACCAGTTTCTATTGAATTTGTGAAAATTTAAAAGCTAAGAAGAGCATTCAGGAGCTTCTAGGTCTTAGGCCCTACAACGACGTTATCAAGATGTAAGTGTCATTGAAAGTGTAATTTTTGCTCTGAGTTTGATATACTAAAATTTGTTTTTTCTTCTTCGAGTAATCTCGTTTAAGCTAAGATCCAGGCATTCTAGGTCTGCAAAGCTAGTTTACAAGGGTTGGAAGAGTTGGAGGGGAGCCCGGAGTTCAATGGAAAGTGCTTGGATGTTTAAGTTCAAACCCATTTAGTCGCTTGTCAATGGGGTTTGGATGTCCAATCAGCTCTCTAGCCTCTAGTCTGTGAAGAAGGGACTTATAGACTTGTAGGACTTGGACGGGCGACTAAAGGGCCTATTCTTCAAAAAAAAAACACTCTAAACTACTAGTCTCAAGTTTTCACTTTTATTCAAAAAAACAAGCGTGTTCATAAGACCCATAGGAAAAGTTTCTCACTGGAGGTTTTCGAGCTCCTATCTATCCAATCTCGTTTTAATATTTTGTGTCAGTTTTTTTTCTCTAGCTCATGGACTTCCAATTCGTCAATGGAAACCAACCCTCATGGCTTCCTTATATATATTGGTAGGCAAGAAAACTTCACAAGAAGTGCTACTAGGAAAAATAGTCTTAGCATTTTTATGTGGACTTGATAGGTGGAAAGGATACAACTAGAAAAGTACATGTATTAGATATTCTCAAGTTTGCCAAGTCTTCATGAATGAGATTGTCCATCAGAATTGGTGAAACTTTTCTTCTTCCTTTTATGTTTGCTGATACCAACAAGACAATCGATAAAACCTCTTTTATCTTATTACTTATAAACACACTATAGTTGCCTACCAAGTCAACATGGAAGTGCGCCCTCAGGGGTGTTTTTCATTAGGTGCTTGGATGTGCAAGCGCTTTCCATCGCACAAATGGGGGACTTGGACATCTAGCCAGACTTCTAGGTCCTGCAAAAGCAAAATACAGAGCTGGAGGGGCCGGATTCCCCGCATGGACCCCCAAAATCAACACAATGCGACAAATCTGCTTTAGTTCCGAGCTGTATTACTGCTCACTTATTTTGCTGACTTATTGGAACTTCTATTTACAATTGGAAAAACAGTTTTTCAGTTGGAAGGGGATGGACTTTTGCTTCGCACTCCTTCCAAGCCTTGGAGGTCCAAAGGGAGTAGGAAAGCCAGATCCCTCTAGTCGCCCTCCAGTTCCCCCTCCAGCTCTTGGACCTCCAGGGGCCTAATGGAAAATGGCTCTTAAGGACAAAACACCCATTCCCACACCTATTCCTTGCAGTGGACTATAGATTCACCCAAATGCATCAATAGACTTCCTTTAATGTATTTGCCACATGTATGATTGTAATTTTCTGACACAACTGAAGGACACATAAGAAAATTTGAGTTGCTCAGTGGTGATTTTCACAGGGTTCAATTTTGAGGGCACCTATAGGACGGTTCCACAGGTCTAGGAAGCCAACACTTTGAAAATTTGTAGAAATTATACTGTCTCCGAAAAATCTATAATATTCATGATTTTCACTCGCTAGTACTACTAGAAACATATCATTTTTAGAAAACGTTCCCTCCAACTAAGGTATGCTGAATTCCTTATTTGGACGGTTTTGGGTGTTTCCACTGTAGTGTCCCCCATAGTGAGGGCCGGGGTGAACTTGGCATGAACCCCGACCACAGTCAGTAACTACCATGACCCAGAAGTGTCGGTTCAGGAGGGACCCACCTTACCCTCCAGTTTATTCAATACCTTCGATTTTATTAATCTGATCTATTTTCGCCGTCAGGTCCCTCCAGCGAGGAGAGAAGAAAAAAACCCACATCTTCTGTCTTCCATGTCAGATTCTTCACTCCTTCTAACCAGTAGACGCAAGCCACGTGGCATACTCAGTTGGGCCCATTCCCGTTCGTCGGTCCGTTCGTCGGTCCGACGACTTTTTTAATTGGAGGAAAATCACCAGCTGCCATGCCTGAATCTCTTGACGTCACGGCCAATGCGGGAGTGACAGGTGGAATTCTGCAGTTCCCGCTCCCACGGGGCAATGAAATCGTTAAAAAATAAGGGTTGGGGGTATGACACGTGGCTTAAGCTAGAGGGCTCGATTGACAATGGGGGAGGATTATTAACTTACTGTAGAATTGGAGATTGGTGGGCACGTGGGGTGGGGGAGCTGATTGGTGAGTTTGGGGTTCTCCAGCATGGAGGTGATGGGCTGCAGGCTCAATATAAAGTTTTTAAATGGTAAAAACGCAAAGACGCTCAATCCTTCATTCGAAGTGGGCCCAGCAGGGTAAATTTGGGGTTCTGCGGGGTAAAAAAGAAAAGAAAAAAGTCCCCTACAGTAAAAACACCCAAAACCGTCCAAATAAGGAATTCAGCATAGTTGGAGGCAACGTTTTCTAAAAATGATATTTTTCGAGTAGTAGCGAGTGAAAATCATGAATATTAAATAAGATTAGATTTTTTGGATACAATATGTAATTTTTACAAATTTTCAAAGTGTTGGCTTTCTAGACCTGTGGAACCGTCCTGTAGGTGCCCCCCAAACTGAACCCTACGAAAATCAGCACTCAACCATCCAAATTTCCCTATGTGTCCTTCAATTGTGTCAACAAATTACAATCATACATGTGGTGAATACATTAAGGGAAGTCTATTGATGCATTTGGGTGAATCTATAGTCTATTCACTAGACGAGAAGCCTGATATTTTGCGTTTGTTTCAACACAACGCGTCAAGTGAATTGTGTTGAAACAAACACAAAATTTCAGGCTTTTCTTCTAGTGATTGCAAGGAACAAGTGTGGGAATGGGTGTTTTGCCCTTAAGGTAGAAGACTCTTAACTCCTAAATGCCTCAATCCTTTTTTGAATTTTTGCACATTTTTGCTTATATCATTTTACGTATATGTCATTTACCAGAATTTAATGAATTTGGTCATAAGGAAAGGTTGTCTTTTCTAGATTCAAGTGTTAAATTTGATAAATGAGAAGTTAGTTGAATGAAACAGGGCCTTGAAACCCTTTGTTCATCGTCCAGAATATGGATGTTGGAGCGCTTTAGGGTTAAATGGAGCAAGTTTTAAAATAGTGCCCTACTTTAAATGCATAGTATTTGTACATGTTGCTTTTTCATAGCCTTTAGCAATGTACATTTTAGCTAGGGCACCATTTTAGAGCCCTATGCCCTTTCAACTTTAAATTTTGATAACTCATTCCATAAAGTTCTAAAAAAAATATGAAACAACTTGGGTTTGATGTCAATTCGACTTGTCTTTTAAGGAAAATAGATTGAAAAATGTTTCAAGATGTTTCACTTCTCCAAAATTCAATTTTATCACTTAGATGGGCAACTATTGAGCCTTCTACCTTACTTTGGACGGCTAGGGTGAATTGACCCTTCACTCGGGAGCTTGGAAAAATGCTACAATTTTTAAATTTTTGCAAATAATTTCTTTTGTGATTTGTGAATTCACATTTGCAATTTAAAGCCCCAAATTAGCTAGGAGGATTGTACAAGGTAAGTTAGACTGGCATAAAATAGGAGGCTTTCTGTTTTACTTGTACCCTTGGAATTACTTGGAGTGGTTGAGCAAGGGGGCTAATTCACCCCCAACTATTTTGGACTGTGTCTAAGGTACTAGAATCATTACTATTTTGGCTACAATGGGTATGCTCCCATTTTGTCTATAATGGGGTAGTTTACCTTAGTTTAACCCTCAAATGTTGACAAAGGTGTTTTGTGGCCGATGAATGGCAACGATTCTTTCTTTATAAAACAAAAGTGCAAATATTCATCTTCAATATTAGAGGTGGAAAGAAGAGATCTTCTACAATATTTTGATTTTCAATGAGTATATTTGGTTATTCAAAGTAGATGATGTCACACACTCACACGGTATCAATGAATGCATAATTTCTACAGCTACGAGTTTGTCCTTCAAGAGTTAACTAGATTTAAGAATTATCAATGAATGAAAGAAATTAGGTAGATGCTTCAAGGTTAGCAGGTAGAAGTGGGAAAAAAACAAGTTGCATTCTATAAATAAAAGAAGCAAAACTAGAAGGAAATTGGTAGGGTTAGAAATCAACTAGTGCATCCCTCATCTAAAATTGGAGGATAATTAATGTGCCTACTTTCCAAATTTTTAATGGATTTTAGTTGCTATAAGATAATATTCATTCACTAATGCATGGGCAAGGCTACATTCATACTCAAGTAGTAGCTTGTTTGTAAGAAGGAGATTGAACTAGCTAGGTAATGTAGTTCTTTGGTTGGACCTACACATACAAAGTTCTTTATTGATTCTAGTGATTTGAATATGGCTTCAATTAAATAATAATTTTCAAATTATCATGAGTTAATCTCTAAATGTTTTGAGTCTCTTCTAGAATTGATGATTTGGAAAAATCATCATAAAATACTATTTGGAAGAATGTTTTGGAATTGAAATACAAATAAAAGTTGTAGACTTTGAATTTTAGATTCTATCCATGCAATTATATTCACCTATGCTATCACCAATATTTTTCTATAAATTTTCAAAGAAAAATCCCAAAATTCCTTTTGAATTTAATTACAAACAAAATTTTGTCATTTTTTAAGAAAATTTTATTGGAATAAGTTTGAAATGAAATTCTCTTGATACGGTGATTTTTTGAATTCTTTTGTGTTCTTTAAATCTATGACCTCATTTTTGCAAATTTAGTTTTGACTTAGAGTCAATTCAATTTTGACTTGGTCAACCACTTGACATACTTTCATATTTGTTTTTTTAGAAAAATATGTACTTTGATAACATCAAATCCAACCAATACATAAGATGACAATTTCATGATGTACTTCCACAAGTAAGGATGCTACATAGTAATGAGAAAGAAAATTGATTTACAATTTTTCCATTGTTGAAAAGTTGGACGTCAAAGTGCTTAAATCTTAAAGGATAGACCTATAACCACTAATTCAAAGCATCATTGCCATTCATTTAGGTTGTTGCCATTTTTGAATTAGATATGTATGAATTTTTTATATTTATTTTTCAAAGATGAAAATACTTGTCTTTTGTATGTCACCAAAATTTTAGACTTTTTTTTTTGGTGGAGAATTGAGTTTTTTGAGAATTTTGAAGAAAAAATGAAGAAAAATCACATCAAATGGAAAACTCTTTCAAAAAAATCTAAAAATTTCACCATGTGTGTATATTTCATTGACCAATATCATATTGTAAAGTGGTCAATAACCTATAATTTTTGTCTCATTCTATGAGTAGAAATTGATAAACATTGAAAATACATCTAAAGTTTAAATGTCAATAAAAAATTGAATTTTAGGAATTTCTTCAAAAAATTCAAATTGGAGTAGAAACTATAGTAGATGAACTTCATTTTGTTAGTTGGTACAAACTCAAAAACTATCATTTTTAATGAAGAAACTTTTAGATTTAAAGCAAGAAGTAGCAACTTCCCAAAATACACTAAAGTAGTATATTTTGTGATCTGTTCTTTTTACTAACTTCTCATTCAAATGAATACAAACACTAACAAGATTACATACTCAATTAGGTACTCTTCACAAATCTCCATGAAAGGTCAACAAGAATAAAATAGATGAAAAAGTGCTTTTAGGCTCTCTCTCTAGATTACTTTTTAGTCATTCGAGACACATGAATTGGTGCTACTGACAATAAAGGGGTAAAGGTTAACTGACATTGGGGGGCCCCAATATTGCAACTTTGTGGTCCATTAACACTCTCCAACCTTCACCTTCATTCAATTTATCTCTCTCTTTCAATTGAGCATCCCCACGGGCTACATATGAGAGAGGTGTGGCCAAAGGATGCTTGTGGAATCATTGAAGAAGCTTCGGCCCGACCAAATAAATTTCCCCCACCCCAACATCCGGGAACAAGCAATTTTGAATTTTGAGGTGCTTTGTCGTGAATTTCAAGAAAACAAACTCCCTTAGTCAATGCTAAAGTGTCTCAAAAGTAGGAATTAAATCTTAAAAAAGGCACACACTTCTCTCCATTTGGCTGAACCATTGTTAAATTTGGTTGAACTTGGCCTTTCTTTTTGCTTGGCCATGCCTCCCGTGAGGCAAGCAGTGTAGCATAAGGAAGGCCAATCCCCGAGTCTGCATCATTGGCAGAGTCTCGCGGAGATATTCTTAGCCAATGACTTTGTACAAATTAAACTAAGGTAGGTACACCCAAAAGCGCCAGTTTTTCATACTGTGCCTAGTTCCTGTTATTAGCTAGTTCAAATTTTTATGCAGTCTTGTGGGAAAGTGAAAGCATGTTCCAACGCACCAAAGAACGAAGGATTTGGATACCGTATGCAAAAGTTATTAACGGTCAAAATTTGATCCAAAAGTGCCATCTACAGTCTGCGAACATGACTGATTTTGGAAATGTATGTGCACTGTAGATGGCGCTTTTAGGAACAGGGCACTTTTGGGTGTACGTACCTTAAGTTCC
Source organism: Thuidium tamariscinum (assembly GCA_947034885.2). Lineage (NCBI taxonomy): Eukaryota > Viridiplantae > Streptophyta > Bryopsida > Hypnales > Thuidiaceae > Thuidium > Thuidium tamariscinum. Next base: position 13,086,067 of record OX344758.2, read on the forward strand.
CTCCTAAGGATCTCTAGAGAAGTTATCTCCATCTCTGTCTTGATATTTGAGGTGATATTTGCATGGTGAATCTGGTCCAGAAGTAGGTTTGGATTCATTCCTAAGACCCTCAGTAACAACACCCTAAACTTAATTCTTAAACACGAAATGAGAACCAACTTTTAGTCTGATTACCAATAGCTTAACTTATTATGAGCCCACAATGCAAATATTGCAGTACTCTCAAGAGTTGGGATTAAATTTAAAAGGTACTAACAATGAATGATGGGGCCCGGTATGGTCCATGTAACTGCCTGCTTGTCCAATACCCCATTGTCACATGCCCTTGCCTTTTCATGCAACTCAAAGTGTAAGATAAAAAAACACCAATTCCATAGAACTTTCAATGTCCATTTCTTTTACCTTTTAAGGATTCCTCTTCAGTTCCCAGCCGCTTAAATGAAAGAATGAATCTGGACCAAGTTTGTGGCTAATAGTTGAGGATATCTGTATTGGGATTCCCTTTGTTGGGGGTTCTTTTCCCTTATGTGGCCATACTTGGTTGGACCCATGTATGGATATTTTACAATAAATAGAATGTGGGCAACTGTGACCCACAAGCCAGTGGAAAAAAAATCAGGATGCCAAATCTCTTGTACTTCTCCATTTGTTTAAAAAAAAAAAAAAATCTCTTGCACTTCCGTGCATTCGCGGCCTTGGAATAACAACCAACAAATTGGCAGCCATAGGAATAAAAATCAGCGAATTGGCAGCAGTAGGAGAGCCTTGATGACTTTTGCGGTCCAAGTCAATGGAGTCCTTCAAAGTATTCATTTTGAAGTAGAGCATCTCACACAATTGTAAGAAAATGTTCATCATTGTCATCAAAGATTCGAGGTGTTGGATATTTATGTTGATGAGCCACTAAGGTCATCTAACCCATCCTTGCAACTCACCATTAAGGTAAGGTTATTGAATTGCGACCCCACCTTGTTATGATCACCCATCTTTGTTTGTATAACAATGCACGACTCTTCTTTGTTTCAAAGACCCAAAGATTGTTATGTCATTATTCATGAAACACAAATGTCATAGTATTTGTATGACTATTCAAAGACTTTGGCTTGGAAGCGAAGTAAGGTGGGTACACTCAAAAATGCAGCTGACCTTAAAGCACCACTCTACAATTTGCATACATTTCTGAAATCAGTTCTGTACACAAACTGTAGATGGTGCTTTCAAAAACAAACTTTGATTGTTAATAGCTTTTGCATATTGTATCTAAATGTTGTGTTCTTTGGTGCATTGGAATGTGCTTTCACTTGCCAACAAGACTATATGAAAATCTGAACAGCCTAATAATAGTAACTAGGTACAATACCAATTTGTGGCGCTTTTGGGTGTACCCTACTTTAAGGTGGCCTACATAGTGAGGCAATCAAGCAGGGTCACAATTATATATACTGTATACATGTGTGCCTACCTTACATTAACTTTTAACTAATTGCAAGTATCTTACTGTAGGAAAGCAAAAAGTGAAGCTATCATTTGCTATGAAGAAGTACTAGTTGTGAAAGGATGTTTCCTATTTGGAAGAAAACAAAGCCTGTCAAAAATTTCTTATTTGAAATGGTGGAAAAAAGTATTTGGTTGTGCACTTTTTTCTTTCGAAGACCCTAAAGACAAGTTTCAAATTACGTCATGCTTTTGTCCACTGATCAGAACAATCCACCTGATGTTCGTTCTCAAAAAATAGACATGCACTTTGTATTGCAAAAGTTATGAATTGGATCTTTAGTTATGGGTCACTAGTTTTCCCTTGCAACTCCGCACAGTAGATTAAATGTCACTGCAGATCCTACAAGTTAGGTAGTCCCATCACTTTATCTATGACTCATTTAGAGACAGACACCAATGTACTTGAAATCCATGCCCTGAATGGGTGGAATTGTGACCAAGTACCTGTTGGTTAAAGTGGTTATAATGTCCCTGTTCGTTACCTACATCACGCGAAACGTATTCCTAACACTTTTAACTCATTACAGACAGTCAACTGAGCAGCATAACTTTGAAAAGCAGATAAATTCTGTATTCAAAACTGCAGGCAGTGGCTACCGATGCATTCAGAAGAATATTTAGTCTGAACCTAATCAATTCCATTCATGATTTTAAAGGTTATTCTCGATAATCTTAGATGACAACGCAGTTCCTGCTCTGATTTCAGAGTGGAGTCTCTGCAAACTACAGTACTGGTGATGAGTGACAGTTAAGCACCTCCTCAGTACAACGATAACGAGTTACACCTAGATTTTGAAAGCGTAGACCATTGGAAAAATGGAGACAATCTCTCAAATTCAAGGGAAAACAACCTAGAAAAAATGACATAATTAGACGAGAAGAATGTATGAATTAGGCAGGAAGTTTAGAATTATATACAGTTGGCTTTAGTCTTAGATGAGATTCACAAAAAGCATCTAGGGTATTTTCTGCAATGTTTCCCACCTCATCTATCTCGATGCCCATGTTGCGCATGATGTGAATGTCACGGCTGGTTGGAGACTGCCAAGGAGCGTCCCACCAAGCGAAAGGGAGCAGAGGCGTTCTTGCGCACTGCGAGGGTTGATTCTTACAACCCAGCCTCCCACCGAAAGTACGCCAAGCGTGACCCCAACCAGACTGTTTCACCAACCCTTGAGCTACCAAGTCACGCTGGAAACTGCTGTACAGTGCACAAGGGCGTTGTGCATCATCTGTTTCTGAAAGAGTAGAAGCTGCAGCTAGAGAACCAACCAGCTGTGCATACGTCGTACAGATTCTCTCACTGGCCGCAGAAATGACCGCCACTCTTGCACGAGAAGCTAGGAAAAAATCTACCAGGGAAACCCAGCGCGGCATCTCTCCCCAATCCCGCATTTTACTGCGGGGAGGCTCACCGTAATGTAAGCTCATCACCACGCTCAAGTTCTTGAACGTGTTTAAGTAATCCTTATAATCAAAACGAATCAATTCTGCATCCTCCTCCAACTGTTGATTGAGGTCGCTAAATACTTCGGGGGTGTCCGAAATGATCACGACCCGTTGCTTCTTCCTGCCAGGACCATGTAGAGGATTGATGAGATGAGAGGGATGAGATGAGAGGGATGGTGCTTGACGACTAAAACCACCGATTAAAAATCGGTTGGAAAAGACCAGCGGCAAGATCAAAACTTGGCAGCACAAGTTTAGGCAGGTTCGATATGATCTTTAATTACATGTAGAGAATTTCTACTAGCGCTTCACGGACATCTTCATTTCATATCGAAGACACATGAACAGACGTGAACAGACAATAATGACCATCAACTTCGAAATGCAAAAGAGTGAAGAGTATATGTACCTGGATATTTGTTGCATCCCCTGCATGATGTGATTCAGGCAAGCTGACGCAGCAGTCGGTGCCTCTAAACTACGATTATGGCGCAGACGAAGATGGATGGCGAAGTGTGGCTCTGATCCTCCCTTCAATGCCCACTCTACAGCTGCTTGGATATCCGGACTGGGAGACACAAATGCTCGAAGGAGTTCACCAAAAATATTTGGGCGGGAACTCGGTAAAGCGGGGTTGCCCAAGACTGCAGCAGCCGCTGAACGCATTGCTGTGTTCTTATTTTTTAGTAAAAACTGCAGGCCAACAGTGTCCATCGTGCCCTTGAACCACAACACGGAGTCCGGAATGGACGTCCAATCATCGCACAAAGATTTCGACCGCCCAGGTCCATGTTCTATGTCATCAACACGCATCGTCATGGGGCGTTTATGCTCTCCAGCACAATCATGCAAAGTCCACAGACGCTTCACTTCATACATACTGAAAGATTGGTTGGAGTATATTAAATAGTCTCCAAAGGGAAGGACAAGGTCGCTAGGATCACCGATATAGGATGGAGTATTCGCTCCACGCTCACCTACGGCAATAGCACAACTCAAAACATTGCCGAGACCGGAAATTCACCCTATCATTATGGAATTGAGGCAGAACAACACCATAAATATTAAACGTGGTTGACTATTCGTTTTTTAACGAAACCATGTACTACTTTCACAATGCAAGGAATGGAAGGACTAATATTGATGAGACTGAAGGGTCCTATTTGCTGTTTGGTTCATAAAATAAAGAGAAAACACTACCTTCAGAGTCCTCATTAAAGTTAGCATCAGAACCTTGTTGTTTGATAAGCATGAAGTGGCAGAGCAGGAATCGGTTCGGGAACGTACCTATTATGAATGAACGATTGAGCATGAGCGAAAGGCCCGCAGCACCAAGCAATTTGTACATGTTATTGCCAAATCCATCTTCAGCAGCAAGTCCCATTACAAACTTGCGCTCACAAAATTCCTTCCCAGCTAGTTTTCGCACCACTTCCGCTCCATGATCAAGCATCCACGTTTTGATCATTTCACGTATTCGAAGACTTGCAACCCTTGTGTTACCAGCTGATACAATACCCATCTCTTCAGCAGTAGCACATTGCTTTGGAGGCTTCCAGCACTTTGAAAACACTCTAGGAATTTCGAAGCCTGCGGAAGAAGAGGCTTCATCAATCTCACAACCAATATCCGCCTCATTAGTGTCAGTTTGAACTAACGTTTGCTGAGGCTTAATCTCAGAGGAATAAATCCATGGTGCCAAGAATCTCAGTAACCTTTGACCAAAAGAGGGGGATTTTGAAGTGCGCGACAACCCATTCTGGCCCAAACTTTCAGTTTTCTCAGAAAAAAAGACGGGTCTAACACTGGGCTCTGTTTCTGATCGAGATCCTTCTGTCACTCCTCGCTGGTTCAACTCCTCAGAACCTTGCCCTCGAATATAATTTCGATGCAAGCTAGACAGCTGCATACCCCTTGCAAGTCCAAGGTCAACCATCTGAAAGGATCCATCTGCCACACCCAAAATTCCGTCGCTCGACAGTTCAAAAATTGTTAGCAGCACACTGATACATATAACAGAGAGACCGAGTAGCTGGAGTCCCAAGGTGTACTTGTTGTAGATTCGGCGATGCTCCCTAGTCCGCAGTGAGTTGCTTTTTCTTATACCAGTTGGCGGCATGTTGGAAATAAGCTAATGACTTGCTGAAGATGTGCACGGTCCAATTAATTCTCCCGTCATAGTGCATTTGAGACTTGCAACATCAACGTTAACATGCCCGCTCAGGAGTCAGGGAATTCTTCGTGGATCTGGCATCAAGATATAGTTCCGGATAGCAATAGTCCAGCTTCGACTGGGCTATAGCTTGTGCCTGCGCACACATCGAGGTTAGAAGCATCCCAAAACAAAGCGAACATGTTCGAAAAGAATCAGATAAGAATCAAAATGTGACAAAGAATCTAACGTCCTGAGTCCTTCGCTTACGTTCAATACTCTTCTATCTGTTTAATGAAAGAGAGGGAATTGGTGGAAGAATTCAAGCAAGATAAAATTAGTCTCAAACAAATGAAGAGAAAGATGCACCGGACGAGTTCAAAGCGACAGGCAATGGAAGTGACTACAAAAGATCTTGAACATGCCGATCGGCACAGGCGAGGACCCAGAAGAAACAGTAGCGAATTTGATTAAATAATTAGAATTGCTAAAACATTCTCCAAAAATGCTCAAACTTAAAAAAACTCGACCTAAGGAAGTGCGCCACAAGTAGAGAGCGAAATCTCAAAAGCAGGATAAGATCTCAAACAGAACCGCCACTCCGAACCAATTGAAACCAGAAACATAGTGACGCACTCCTCCGATGTCAGATAAAAATCAAACAAGACAAAATTGGCCACAAACAGCTGTGCGCCGAGTTGCACAGGGGAATTCTCCGTGACAGAGCAAAGGACGTGTTCATAGTAGATCTTGAACCTGCTAATCAATACGTACAAGAAACCAGAAGAAACAGAAGCGAGTTTCAAGTAATCGATCGTATGCTCAAACTCTTTTCCACAAAGGCCCAAATTTCAAATACGACAGAGTGCGGTCCGAAACTCAAACAATTCCGTCAAGATCTCACCAAATGCGACACTCCGAACCAATTGAACAGAAACACTATCACACACAGCTCTCCAATACTAGATAAAATCAAACTAGACAAAAGTTCCCCCAAACTGACAAACCGAGCCACACTGGAGAGTTCTCTGTGATAAGCAATGGAAATTCAAAAGAAAATCAATCAGAAAGTGAAAGAAACCAGAAGAAACAGCAGCGAATTTGATCGAAATCATCGTGTTCCTAAACTAATTTTCCGTAAACGCTCAAATTTCAAGAAACGCGATTTTAGGGTTCAGTGCGGTACGAAGCTTCAAAACGAGCTCAAAATCACAATAGAACCAGCACCCGCCCGCACCAATGAAAACAGCAACGCAAGCACACAGAATTCTCCAATGCGAAAACAAGTACACTCAAAGCACACAAAACGGAGAGTCATGAAACTGACCTCCGCGATCAAGTTCGCCAGCTCCAACGGCGAATTCCACAAATCCCGTAAGCTCGATCGGTAACCTAAAATGTTATTAGTTCATCTAAACCAGGCCAGATTGGAGAAGTGCAAGACCCTGCCGCCGTTCCTCCAAGGTGCGGTCTTCCGAATTGCCAAATTGGTCGGTGCGTGCCATCGCTCTAGCTCGTCCATTCAATGAAGAATTATTTTGTGATATTTTTTGAGCAAATGAGAAGAAAAATCGTATTCAAGGACTTCTGGTTATGAAGATCGGGAACTGGAGCAACGGCGCAACGGCGAGCTCATCTATCGTAACAGGGATTTGCTAATCTGGTAGTGTCTGCAATAATGCCACGATCAATGAAGGCTTGTTGAGGTCAGCTCCGCGCTTTGTGGAGAATTGGCGTTAAATCCTGCCATCGAAGGTGGGCCCAGCAGGGTAAATTTTGGGTTCTTCGGGGTAAAAGTGAAAAAAGAGTATGTATTGGACCTTGCAATTCCTAATTGGGGGTCTGTGATTGCAAATATGAATTCAGAATTTGCAAAAAATTGATTGTAAAATTATTTGGAAAAAATAATAATTCCTACAGTTTTCCCTAAGGTAAACCCTGTTGAGTCAACCTTGAGTGGATGGTAGGATTTAACATCCTAGCATTATAATTGGAGGTGGTAAGGTAAGAGGTCCTGTAATGGACCATCTAAGGGCTGAAACTGCATTTCAGTGAGGTAAAACTTCTAGAAATATTTTTTAGTAATTTTTTTTGAAAGACAAGTAGAATTGACATTTAACTCAAGTTCTTTCATATTGTTTTGAGCTTTGTGGGATTAGTTATAAGATTTTGAAGTTGAAGTGACATACATTAGAAGAAATCTGAGGGCATTACAGGGCCGTTTCGGGTCTGTTCCTGAAACAGCTCCCAATGCCACTAGCCGCTGTCAGGCTGACTTTAATCCAAAAATAAATAAATAAATAAATAATTTTTGGTCCTGAAATATGAATATAAGTCCAAATTTTTTTTTATTACATGGCAAGGTCGCAACCACGTAGGATTCGAGTTCACATGGCAGAAACTGCGTTCCCACAGTCTTCTAATGCCTTCAAATTTCATCTAATGGGACTTTAAAATGGAGCACCTTCTACAATGTACACAATTTGTACATTAATGAAGGCTATAGAAAAGCAACATGTACAAAATGTGTACATTGTAGGAGGTGCTCCATTTCAATGCCTCCTCCATTTAAAGACCTCCTATCCTAAGCCTTCTTCACAAATTGTCCATTTGTTTAAAAAAAAAAAAAAAAACTTCTTCATACATTCACATGGTGCTCAATGGCACATATTTAAACCTTCAAAATCTTCATAAAGACAGCCAAAATTGTAAAGACATGTTATAAAATACAACTTAGAATGATAATTCTCACAATTTTTTTGCAAAATTATGATTCATAGATCATTCATTTGATTGGATCAATTAATACACAAACCAATAATTACCAATAAAATTTGGAGCCTTAAATTGAAAATTCCTTCTAAAATTGATTGTAGATTGAATATCTTGTGATTTTTACAAGACTTTTCTCCTTCTAAGTTTAAAATTTTAAGTTCCAATTATAGTGATTTTTGAAGATTTTTATTATACTTTTTTATACATGTTGTTTTTGAACAACCATTCTTTGAATTGAAAATGTTATATTTTGAGGTGAAGACCTACTAGTACCTATTAACTATTATTCTATTATTCTATTGAGTAATAGAATATTTTTGCAAATCAGAGTCTTCAAATTTTCTACCACAAAGGTGTTAAAAAACTATCATAAGAATCTTTAAGAAAAATTGATGTATGAAGAAAACATTTTTCAATGCTTTAATTGCCCTATGTGTTCATTTTTTGTTCAAAATTTGAATGCTTGGTCATTTTGGAGTTTAATTCATAAATTGAATGTTTGCTTAATAGTACTTCAATCATATAAGTACTATTTTTAATGACATTATTTCTATGTTTTGCTCTTCCTTCTCAAGTTCATTGTCAATCTCCCTTGTATTGAAGAAGAAGAGACTTTCAAGGGACATATTATATGTGAAGAAGTTTGAATAGGACACAACTCAAAAAGTAAGCTAATGCTTCAACTTCATAACCTCTATGGCTACTACCATATATAGTTTCTCTTTAGTTGTGTCAACTTGTCAATGCATGTTTCTCCTATAAGTTGGACTTCTTGGTTTAATTTTCACCTACTAACAAAACAATTGCACTCAAGAGAACCTCCAAAGCTACTGAAAAAAGTTGTATATATATTATTGCTTTCCTTGTTAGATCCTTTCCTTTAAAATAGGTTGTTTATTTTGTTTGTTACATTGAATTCTCTTAGACCATATATCCCTTGGTCACACCCTTGGTACCATCAAAAAACCCTTGATAAAGAGGGGTGCATAGACTTGATTTCATAGCATTCCAATGCATGGTATGAAAGTTATGGATATTAAAGTTATTTTTGCATTAAAAACAAAAAACAAAACTTCTACATTTATTTTGGCTGTGGCAACGGCACAGGCACCCTAGTTTTATGATTATGTTATGAAAATGGTGAGAGATACATGGAGAGAGACAAAATGAAGTCATTACAAGAGACAATATTTAGAGTAGAGAAGGCATGAAATCAGTGCTTGAGATACTCCGTACTAGTTTCTTCCTTGTGCAGTTGGGCTTCCAAATTGCATAAGTTTGAGTAATATGAGCAAAGAACAAAATTGTGTAGGAGAATGGTGGGAAGCCCCTTCTGCCATCCTTCAAGTTTAGTAAAGGTAGCTACAGTAGAAATTTCGATAATCACGGGTCCCCTACCGAATAGCTCAAATTTTTCAATAGAAAAATAGCACTTGCCATCATATATCAATATTCTGTACAATAAAATTAGTACCGTACTGTTTCCATGTAAAAATAGACCCATGTAATTGAGTCATTGAGTGAATTCTGCGACAGAAAATAAAATAATGAATAGATCTGACCTTCGATATACGGTACTCTTTTGATTGAAAGTGAAACTACTAATAAGTCACTGCTATAGTCATCTGCAGATCACTAGACTTGGCAAAAGTCCTAAGCTCAAGCCACTCAACTAAGACTGACACAAAAATGTTCTGGTGTAGGAAATTTTACCTCATCGTCTTCGATCAAAGCAGGGCCAGTAGGAGCCACTTCTGATGATCTAAAAGCACTATTTACAGAGAGTATCACTCACTACCCATCTCATATCAGCTCTCTTTAAGAGTCTTTCGGCAGCTGTTGGGTACAAGAGTTGCGAACAAGGGCACCACAAGAAACTAACTTGGAGAATATAGCCAGGTCTTCTCAGGGATATGAACCATTGATATGTTCCGCAACAGCCCTCAGAAAAATTTGAGGTTCGTAAAGTGTGCTTGAACATCCCGTGTAGTAATTCTGTTGCCAAGTTAGAGTGCCACAAGAAACTGGAGTATGTAATCAGGTAGCAATAGGGTCTTCTCATGGATACGAACGATTGAAATATTCCACAACTGCCTCGCATAAACTAATATGATCTTCAAGGTATTTGGGCATCAGATTGAAGTGTGCTTGGACATCCTCGTGTAGTAAAGATTCTGACGTTTTGAGGTTTCATAAGCCAAATAATAGATATTTCAAAGCAGATACTCACAAGTCCAGAGCAGAGATCTCAGAGTGGTTGCTTTAGAACCGAGAGATGTCACGACCGAAAAGAAACGTGGTCGCCCAATTAAAGGCCACATAGAGACGAGCACGCCAACTGATCACCCGTGTCAAATAAGCCGATCGCCAAATGAGCCAGCTCTTGAACCCTGTCATGGAGAGACCAGATTTATTCGGACCCTCTCTCAAGTCCACCAAAGCTTTGTACCTCCCCACAGTGGCCATGCTACCCAAATGCTTGTAAACGAAGGGACTCATCACGGGTGCTGCAGTGCCACTTCCAGCGTGTCCATGACCGGACTCCCCAAGCTTATTCAATGCCTTGGCCAGGTACTTCCCTTGTCTCTCTGCAACTTGAGCCAAAGCCGGCAGCGGAGTTTTTCCCGTCCCCTCAAGATACCCCGCGCAGTCCCCGATGGCGTAGATATCTTCGAAAGCAGGCACTCGAAGATTATCATCCACCCCAATTCTTCCACCATGCGACTTCTCAAATTGCAGCTCTTTCACAAAAGCAGAAGGCCCCACACCTGTTGACCAGACTAAAAGCCCGTACGGCACTTCACTTCCGTCCGTCAGAATCAACTTATTAGGAAACACTTCCTTCACCATTCCACGCCTCAGTTTCACTCCACTTTTGGTCAAGTGATTGGTAGCATACTGACGCAGTTTCACATCAAAGGAGGAGAGAATCTCATTAGCTTCAATCAGCGTGACAGCAATGATGTCTTTCACATGAGAGAATTTGCGTTGCACGTCACGTTGAATGAAGTCACTGAGCTCACCACTAAACTCCACACCTGTAGGACCGCCTCCCACCACCACACAATGCAGCAGCTGCTTCCTCTCTTCCAAAGCTGTCCCTGGAATCTCACACCGACAGAGGTTGAGCATCAGCTTCGACCGAATATCCATCGCATTTTTCACGTCACGAAGAAAGATAGCATGGTCGTGGACGCCTTCAATGCCGAATGTGGTTGCCTCCGCACCCGTTGCAATGACCAGCTTGTCATAAGCAATCTTGAACTTCTCCCCTCCAACAGTGTCAGTGGCTTCATCGTTTACAGACTCGCAGTGCACTTCGCGGTTCCCGGTGTCGATATCCGTACAACGTGCGAGGAAGAAAAAAGAATCAGGATCCTTCGCAAGGGCTGGTTGGATTATCCTCACTGGCTCGGCTACAGAGCGAAATTCCAAAGTTCCAACGCATGTTGAGGCCAACAAGGGTGTGAACACCATGTGGTTGCGTGGAGAGACGCACACTATGTCGTAGTAACGAGGGTCGATCTCCTTGAGGAGCCGGCACGCCCCCCATCCTGTTCCCAGAACAACAACACGTGGCTTCTGGAATTGCTGCGTAGCGGACATGCCGGCAAGCTCAGTTGCAGCAGGAGCTGGAGAGTCTTCCTTGTCCAAGATCCGTTCAGCTGCCGTGCTAAATCCAGCGTACCGATGGTAGATGTGCTCATTGTGAAGAAAGGGAGAACTGGACCTTGCAAGGATGCCGTTGGACCTCGTAAGTGTGTGCGAGATATTGGATTGATTGGGTAGTCGGAGAGGACTCTGAGCACTCAACGCTCGAGATGCTGCAGCATGTAGAGCCGTGAAGAGCCCTTTCCCTTTCATTTTGGATCCTGCTATGAAAAGAACGTACACGCCGCTGCTTCAAGAGAAATTCAAAAGCCGTTTCCTCTGTACAATCTTCAAAATAATACAAAGAAAACATGTTTGCTAGAAATTTAATTATTCTTTAAAGCTCATGCTGCATCACAGTGATGACAATTTCAATGCGCTAAATCCTACATTGTAAGAAGAGAATCGAACAAAGAAAATCTACTGACAAACGAAGAAAACAGTGAAAATGGAATAGCTAAACCATTCTCCAAAAATGCTCAAACTTCAAAAACCTCGACAACAGAAAGTGCGTCACAAGTCGAGTGCTAAATTTCAAAATCTAAACCGCCACTCCGAACCAATTGAAACCAGAAACACAGCATTTGACGCACTCCTCCGATGCGACAGTAGATAAAAATCTAACTAGACAAAATCGACCACAAACAACTGCTAACCGAGCTGCACAGAGGAGTTCTCCGTGACAGGGCAATGGACTTGTGTACAGCAGATCTTGAACCTGCTGATCAACACTTACAAGAAACCAGGGGGAACAATTGCGAATTTGAAGAAATCAACCGAGATCCTAAATTCTTTTCCACAAATGCTCAAATTTCAAGAAAACTCAGCTACGGCGAAGTGTGGTGCGAAACTGAAAACAATCCCGCCAAGTGCCCACTAAATCCGGCACTCCGATCCAAATGAACAGCAACACAGATCTCCAATACGATAAAAACACCCAAACTAGACAAAAGTGCCTCCATGTAACTGACAAAAGAGAGGAGCAGCCATTTGAACAAAAGGAGCGATTGTGCACCCTCCTTCAAGAAAATTTCCACCACCCCACCCCCACCCAAACGCCACAAATAAACCCTAAACTGATCACCTCTCAGACACTCCCAGTACCATGACCACAATCATTCCACCCCACTCCGACACCACCCATACAAAATCAACAATTCCTTGACCGCCAAAATCAACCTGAATTACAGTTGCACCAACCAGAAGCATCACTGGTTCAATTCCATACCTGAAAATCAAATTAACTGACAATCCAACCACCCCAGAATATCATGATTGCTGTGAAAAGTACGTTGCTGATCTACGAAAACCGGTAGCGCCCCATCTGTCTGCTGCAGGTGAACGGTGGAATGAAGGTGACGAGAAGAATGGGCGAAACGTATGATCTTAAGCGATGGAGAAACAGCGTTGAAACGAAAGTCAAAAAAAGAGCAATGGGGGTGTTGTGGAGCACGTGTGCAATTGTGCGGCAACTATTTCGTGGGAGTGTGGGATTTGGAAGCACCAGTATCGCTGCACCATCCGAGAAGGGGGTCACTCTGTTTCCGAGTGCGTTTGGAGTACCAGAATGTTCGGCGCTTTTTCTTTTCTTCCTGGCGGAGTGGCGCACCTTCCTGAGATTTGCACCTGGCATGTGGTGCCTCTTTAATATCGCCTTCTTTAATGTCACATCCCTGGTTTCTCCAAGGTTGGTGGGCATACAGTGGAAACACCCAAAACCGTCCAAATAAGGAATTCAGCATGGTTGGAGGCATATTTTCTTAAAACTGATATTTTTCTAGTATTAGCGAAAGAAAATAATGAATATTCGGGAAAAAAATTAAATTTTTCGGAATAAGTATGTAATTTCTACAAATTTTCAAAGAGTTGGCTCCCTAGACCACTGGAACCATCCTATAAGTGTACCCTAAATTGAACTCTGCTGAAATCAGTTGTCAGTGAATGAAAATTATACATGTGTCTTACAACTACGTCAGCAAATTAGAGTTAAACATTTATCAGACACTTTAATGAATGCTTATGGATAGATTTAGTGACACTCTAGGAACCAGGAATAGGTACAGGGACGGAAATGGGTGTTTCTCCTTTAAGATAACATCGGTCTTGACGCCTTCTCCAATGAAATGATGTGGAATATTTCATACCATATTAGTAGCTAAATTGACACTTGTTTAAATGTATAAGAAAAAACATAATATGAAGGAACTATATAATGAAAAATAATAAATAAACATTTAAAGGATATATCAGGAGAACTCCAAATATTATATACTAATTGATTTCGTCATTTGTGGGTTAGATTTAGTGATCATTAACTAACTAGTTACTTAAAAGATTTAATTTTGCAGATATTGCTTCATTAAAAAAATTAATTACCATCCTACATCTGCTTGCACACCCATTAATAATATGGATAGATATTGTGGATGGGAGTTGCATACATCAAAAGCCAACCTCCAATTAAGCTACTGAATGTTATCAATGGAGTCGAAGCAAGGTGTTTTTTGAGCAATATTTCACTTGAAAATGATATAATTTTGCTAAATATACTCTATGTCCATTGTTCTTTTTTGAAATTGAATAATGTATGTAAAGAAGATTTTTGCAGAGAAGTATATTCTCTTGGGCCAATGGAAAGCCTATGGAGAGCCCTAACCTTTGTAGGAAAATCCATTGTTCTTTCTCATTCTTCAAACAAAACAAAAGGGATGTCACACCTTCATCTAAAATTGCTCCCCATTGGCTCATATTTCTCTCAACAACTTCTTACATTTTGTAAAAGTTTTCTTGGTGAAGAATGTGAGACTACCCCTTTTGTAGAGACTTGAGTGTGCATAATATTGCATGACTCTATACTATCACTTCCATATTAGGTGCCTTGCATGTGACATTAAAGAGGTATGCGCGAGCATATCAGGTTGAATATACCGGTACCCAGAGCGTGCCTGCCAAGAGTTTGACCTACTCCACGTCAGGTTTTCTGTGGACCCCATCTCAAGTTCCTCGGGCAAATTTTCCGACAGCTTCGGGCGCACGCACAAAGACTTTGAAATTGCCATGAAATTTTGTATGGATTGTTTTGTACCAGCACAAATTCCGAAGTTTCAGTTTATTCAGTTTCAAATTCAGATATTGAAGGCCGGCTCTTTCGGAATCTTTTCCGTCTCGTATTTGAGACATCTGGTAGAGTAGTTTCTTCGTGAGATGGTGTGCCTCTGTATGTGCTTCCACAATTTATAAATCACGAGTTGTAAGATTACAGACTGTTGGATTTCAACGTATCATGCAAGACACGGTCAAAAGGGTAAAGGACTTTGTGAAATGTTTACTGTTTATACTTGGGTTTAAAAAACTTCAGATGTTTTAGGGCTGTTAGGGTTGCAGCTCATAGATGCTACGAGGATGCAATTGTACGAGGTTGATGATAGCTTACTCGATTTCCGGGAATAGGAGCTACTGTGCAAAATTGACAGCATGGAGCAAGAAATGGAGCAGCACTGCGCGGACGAAAGCAAACTACGAGTTGATTTGCGTTGGTTATGAGCTTTAAATCAGAAATATATATGCCAAGGATTATCGCATTAGTTAGAGGTACCCAATTGGGGTAACCTAAAGTTGGCGACGGGGGTGATTCTTTGTGCTCCACATCTACTCATGGACATTCATGGCAAAACCAAATGCAGACTCAAGATCTTCCAAAATCAAGCGTGTTACTTTCGCAAATGTGAAGGCCAAGCGTGTTGTATTTCAGAATGGCAGTAGCAATGCAACAGAGTCTGAACAGCGTGGTTACTCCTCTGCAAGAGAGAGGATCGATCCAAGCATTGCAGTTGCGAATGGCAGGAGGGATTTAAGTACAGCAGCTTCGGAGCAGCTCATGTACCCGACGCCAATTTTATCCGTAAATGGCGATGGTCTTGTGGTCAGCCCTAACCCAGCTTTTGTTGCAAATGAGGAGCCTCTTGTGGTCAACTCTAATCCAGATTCTGGAGTGGTTGATCATAATTCAGCTTCTGTTCCAAATGATGAGGCTCACGTCAAGCATGATCGAGATTCGGTGAATTTTCAATTAGCCATCTACATAGCCATGGCGCATTCGGGTCTGGTGCTGGCCATCGCCATCTGCTACGGCGTGGGGCTGTTGCTGAAAGACTACTGGACTCCCATCCAGTGGGCAATCTTGATTTCCATGCCATTGCATCGAGTCCAAGGCGCTCTCGTAGAATTTTGGATGCGTCATTTAGAACGAGGATTAGTGGAAACCATTTTCGCAATACCTGCTGCATTACTCTCGGCGTTACTCGAAACGGCACGTGATGTCCACGCAAGGGTTAGGTCACTCTCTGATGTGAGAGCTTTAACAGATGCCGGGGACGACGTCACATTCTCGAAGCTTTGTGACTGGCTTTTCTCTTTTGGGATATGCACGTTGCTGTACGAGAATTTAGGTCTGGTGTACACCATGGTTGTTGCCTGCGGTGCCTGTGCAATGTATTGGTCATTGAATTGTTTGCATTCCGTCGTGACTGCGAGACTTGGAGACTTCGTTCATCAGGATCAAGGCCGTCGGGAGAGTGCTGCAAGAGTGCTATACTATACCCGGTATGAAAGCAACTGAATAATTGTCCTTTGATGAAGTGTATTCCCTAATTGTTCTAGCAAAGCAATCGTAAGGTAGAGGATCCTCTTTCCGTCACTTTATGCATTATAACCAGTAAGAAGCTGTGTGTCTTAGAGCTATGGAGAGATCCTTTCAGTACAAGAGTCAATCTCTGTTGAGGTCAAATTTCTATCATTAAAGATGTATTGCAATATTTCGAAGTGGGAGGTTGTTGACCGCTGTTGAAGAAATTTTGCCAACAACCTCAAATTCATTCAAAGATGAGATTCCATAGACATTTAGGCTAATCATGCTTACTCTCAACATGCTAATTGAAAGCCAACTTAGTGTTTGAGTAGATGAGCTGCTGTTGGGTACAGGGGGTTTGTACAAGAGATGGGATCAGGTCCCTGACGGCTTAGTATCCCTTACCGGATCCTAATTGCTTTTGCAAAACAATCATAATACTGAAGCTGGAAAGACTACATATATGCAGGTGGAGTAACCGAGGATTAGCACAAACATTGACAAGGAACCTGCCATCGTCGGTAGCACTTGGACTCATCGTCTCAATGACATTGGTCGTCGTAGGAGGCACAATTCTGTTTTCATTCAAAGTAGGTGTTGAAGCCAAGGATGCCGTCGTCGCCCTCAAGCTCAAAATGGAGAACAGCAAGTCTGAGGCGGGGATAGGGTTCTCGAATTGGCTAGAACCCAAATCGGTTGAGTCTCACATGATGGCAGTCTATGCCACTGTGGTGCAGAAGGTAACTTAGTTTCAGCTCCTGAAGGACCATATTTTTATGGTTTTAAAATGACCAATTTGATTGGTCATTTTGTGAACAACGTAGTCCATACAGGGTCAAATTCTTCACTGCAATGGATCAGTGAAGAACTCCGCGTGTGGTGGTGAAAAAATAAATAAAATTGAGCAAAGAAGGTCCCCATATGACCCAGTCAAGTAAAGAAATGAGACCCCATCTGGGCCTTTCTGGGCTTATTGGGGTTAATTTAGGTATCCTGATTCTCTTGACATTGTTTCTGGATCGCATTGGAGCCCGTTTACTTGCCTTGATAATCCTAAATGGATCTTGACTGTAGGTGGACGAATATGCAGCGAGGAACAACATGACAGCCGTTGCAAACACTGCGAAGGAGTTCCTCAATGCAGTTGCCAACAATGACACAACCGTTACTGCTGGAGCTTCAACAATCACCGAAAACTCCAGCTTTGGGGAGAGATTTATGACAATTTGTCATATATTGAAAGTAAATCGCTGCTTTCTTTCAGTTATGCAATTAGTGTTCATCCTTGCTTCTAATTATTAGTCAAGGTCAGATTACCAATACGATTCGACAATTTTTGCTTGTTAATTCACATTTTCTCCGTGATTATATCATCGATTCTCTTTAGGTGTGCAATCGAAATTTCTTCAAGACCTGTTTCTGTGCTGGCTATATCTCTTTTCCAATTATGACTTTCCGGACGTCAGTTTACGAACTTCCAAACCAGCTCATTGAACGTTTCTATTTGGGTGGGGTGTATACAGGAAGAGTTTGAGAAGCGTGAGCTACGTCAAGCCATGAAGAACCTGGTCAAGAGCGGAGAAGGTTTCATGACAGGAAGCTTTTATGTTTTAGTGGTACTTGGAACGATTGTCGGGAACTTCGTCAAGCAATTGATGGTGTTTGTATTTGTGCTTTTTTTCCTTATCACATCCGAGACTGGCGGGGTGATGGAGCAAGCTTTAGACGTGGTTCCTCTTTCAGAAGTGACTCGTCAGAAGTGTGCGACTGTATTGGACCGGACCATAAGCGCTGTGCTCTTGACCACTGGGAAGTTAATGCTCTTCCAGGTATTTCTGTTTCTTATCTCCACTAAGCTTATCCCTTGCATCTTAGATTGGTTAATTATTGTAGTTTGATAAGCCTGATCTCACATTGGATGCTGCAATTCAAGTTTTTTTCTGCTCTGTAAATAGAGGTCTTGTTTGTCCAGGCCTTGTTTACGTATCTCTTCTTCAGGTTCTTAAAAATCCACTTTCTCTACATGTCAACATGCGTTGCTTTGGTGCAAGGGATGATGCCCATTTTCCCGAACTGGATAGCGTCCTTGCCAGCGCTGCTGCAGTTTCTGGCAGAGAGGAAATATGTGCGTGGACTGTCCACAACATTTATCTATAAGTCCGTGATGGACTATGGGTTTCGTAAGATCCAAGGAGTGGTTTCAAACTACAGCCAGTATCTTACTGGCCTCAGCATCGCTGGAGGAATGGCTCTTTTCCAACCTGCCATCTGCGTAGGTTAAACTATCTTCTTTGCATCGTCACTTATCTTCCTGTGTTTATTTATTAAGGTAACTACACCTAATTTCAACTGCTCCCTAAAACCAAACACTACAGAATCTTGCCTAAAATGTACTCCCATTGTGCATGAGAGTCTATGATTGGTTTTAGGGAACACCTATTTCAGCACTTTGAAAATTTGTAGTTTATTCATACGGTATCCAAAAAATGCATTCTAAGAGAATGTAGAGTCCCCTTTTGATTCCCCACAACATAACACACAGAAAAAAAATTGAATATAATATCAGGAACCATGCTGAATTGCTTATTTGTGTGATTTTAGGAGTAGTTACCTTACGCATTAATTATTGGAATGGAATGGATTTGTTCATGCATCTTCATCGTTTGTTATTTCTGCTGAGCTGAATTTGCTTGGAGTGCTGCAGGGCGTGATCATGGGTCCTTTAATACTGACCGTATTGATTGCCATTAGAGATTTGTATTCTGAATTTGTATTGATGGTTTTCACAAATTACCAACGCATTTGAAGAAGCTGACGTGAGGATGCATCAAATTTGGAGTTGTAGAAAGGGAAGATTAACTCAGTGAAAATTATTTGCGAAGTTCGATGCTAGCTCTGTGGCGTAGTAGCTCTTAGTCTTTTAGAACCCACGACCTGTTTTCTGTAGAAGGTGTATTTCGGACGAACATACATTATAAAAATATCATATATTTAACAGTACAGATTGTTATTTTATCCAGCCCAAATGGCACAAATTTTTGCCATACATCAAACGGTCATATTGTTAGTAGGCGAAAGATGGCTTAACCAGCTTTCGCTAATACCAACATTGACCATCTCCAGTGTAGACTCATAGCCAAGCATAAAACATCAATTTCATAATATTTACGAAAATTCACAACATTGGCACTCTTCCAGACACGGGTTTAGAAACTTAAAAGTATACCAGTCCTAGATTTCAGTGCTTCGTGCAGTTTAATGTCTCAATCTTGGCACTCTGAGTCTCTGACACACGCCAATAAGACGAAAGTGACATTACAACTTAGATCACGATATAAATTACCTCTTTAACATTTATATTCTGAAAGTTGAATGATATCACAAAATGTTGTACGACTTTGCGTACCTTGTAATACGTTTTGAACTCTCTTACCAAACCCTGTCTCGACATTTGCCTCAACAAAGTCAGCAGTGGCAATCAACACCACCTACTTCACTGAACTTTACATGCTTGAGATTCATATAAACAACGTGCAAGTGATACATGAGGCCAAATTACAAGCAAACCATTGGAACGCTGCAATGGAGAGCTGTTTCTGACCTAAAAAAACACGATCATCCCAATCAACCTGTAATTTGATCATGAATCAGAAGAATTCTCAGTACCAGCAACGCCACTAGATGGAATCTCAGAATGGGGCACTCGTTTCAGGGCTCCCCGGATGGGTCTCATGCTCTCCAACAAATATGATAACCCTTTCAACACATGTACTCGGCTGTGTGGAACTCCAGTCTTGGCTAGTGCTGTTCCTTGTGAGTCCAAAAGCACAAAGCATGGGACATAATTTATCTCGTACAGAGAAGCCTGTCCACACCGTACCATTGAAACGATTTCAGTTTCTCGAGAAAAATTAGTCTCTGAAAATGACATATTAGTTCCCATGGCGTAAACAATATGCCGGTCTGCAACCTCTACTTGCCGTGTACGAAACCAAGCAACTCTAGGCTTGTATCGAACAGAAGATACTTTGCCATTTGTTAGTCAGGTATTCCTAAATTTTTATGTACAACACTCCACATCAATTTTGTCAACATCGACAAGTTCTTACCATCGATGTAACAGCTAGCCACAGCTGATTAAGAACATAAGATTAGCAACAACAAGTCGGTGAAAATGTGTAAGGGCGTGTTGAAATAATTTCTTGCCACAAAATAGTTCTAATGCTGAGGTAGCAACACCCAAAAGAGACCCAGACCCCAAAACAAACTCTACTAATTCTCAGGTATAATGTAAAGATTGATTATGAGGATGTACACTAGAGCCTGGGGTTGTTTTTGGCACACCTGTAGGTCAGAGATTGAAAATTCGTAGCTTATTGACATAGTACCCAAATTATACATGTTAAAATTTGCTGGAATCGTTTTTCAAATGCTGAAAAGACTATAATTGTTGCTTATACGGTCACATGCTAAAATGTGTTGGAATCGTCTTTCAATTTCTAACAAGACCATAACAAATGGTCAGTTATTTACAGTAACTTCGAGGTTGGTTACCTTATTCAATTCAAGGCCCCTAACACACTTTCAAGCATTGAGAAAAGGGAAGCCAACATACCTCAGGAAGCCACTTCTTATTTTCCACGTCCGCCATCACAATTCGCAGCCAATCCTCCTCCCGCCGCTCCACATCTTCGATCACTTTCAACAAGGACTGGCACAGCGTACACCGGGGAGAATAAAACTCGAGCAATGTAGCTTTCTGCCTTCCAGCCAGCGCAATCGCCAAGGCGCGCTCCTCGGCGTCGCCCTGTTCTTCAGCGGACAATCTACGCGATTCTTTCTTTTGCATCATCCACTGTCCAAACCTGGCTGTCAAATTCGCCTCAAACAGCCGGGGTTCACTCTTCGAAACCCTAATTCTCGTTGTGTCCGAGAATTGTTGGAAAACTTGTTGACCTAATGAGTGCAGGGGCTTGAACGGCCATGGCAATTGGAGCTTGACGTCATCACAAGCGCCTTGACACCATTGTAGACCTGGCCACGATGGCCGGTTCTTCAATCCGTTGTCCAACATCTTCGACAAAAAGAGAGAGATCCTCTTCTTCGCTGCAATCGAGCTCAAAATCGAGCTCAGAGCAGATTACCTCTTGGCACCGAAAAAGAGTGAATTGCACACAGCAATCATCCCCATGAACTGTTAAACTTGGGTATTTCCGTCGCGGGGATGGTGACAACACTAGGCCAGTGGGTAAACCTCACTCGTTCTACAAGCTCCGTGGAACGAGAACATCGAAACCCTAAACCTTAAACCCTGATTTCGAAACCAGCAATTGGGATAAGAGAAACATTCTTGAAGCCAAAGGATCAAAATGTTCGACGAAGAATGACTAACGGAGAGGGAGCCAACCCATTTCCAACCACTTCCACTTAACCCTGAAACGCCGGACCTGTGACCACTGGTTTCAGGCTACACTCTCTGTCACTCAGTTTGTTACCATTTTGTAACCAGATGCGTATGGAAATTTTTTTTTTAATTTTCAGAGATGAAACTACATGTCCTCTGTGCTTCACAGAAATTTCAGATTTTTTGGAGGAAAATTGTATTTTCTGAATTTTTTTGAAGAGAAACTGAAGAAAAAATCATAGAAAATAGAAAAAATTCTCAAAAAATCTGGAAATTTCACCATGTGTGAAAAATACAGTGGAAATCATCATGGTGTAAACTAATTTGCCGTGTACATCTATAATTAGAATCGAGTGGACATTAAAAATACAGCCAAAGTTCAAACTGCAATAAAATATTCAGTTTTACGAATTTTTCCAAAATTTCAATTGGAGAAGAAACTAGAGTACAAGACCTCCATTTCATTAGTTGGGCTCAAAATTTTTAAATGTCGTTTTCAAGGAGAAATTTCAGATTTACTCAATTTCTCAAAATACACTAAAATGACAAATTTTGCCATCCGTTTTTCTTAATTACTTCTCAACTATATGAAAAGAAACATCAATTACAGTAAAAATTCACTTGGACACTCTTTGTAACTCAACATGAAAGGTCATTGAAAAAAAAATGGATGAAAAAACTACTGTTCAGGCTTCTGGTGGCATGGAAAAGTCATTCATAAGCCACAGGATGGCGCCGCCGGCGCTTAGGGGTTAAGCAATCTAAGGTAGAAGGAACCATCTAAGGGCTGAAACTGAATTTTGGGGAGGTGAAATATCTTGAGATAATTTTCAATATATTTTCTTAGAAAGACAAGTGGAATTGACATCTAACCCAAGTCGTTTTATATATTTTGGAGCTCTTTTGAATTAGTTATCAAATTTTGAAGTTGAAAGGGCATAGGGCTCTAAAATGGTGCCCTAGCTAAAATGTACACTGTCAGTACACTGTTGAAGGCTATGCAAATGCAACATGTACAATCTTTGAATATTTAAGATAGGGCACCATTTTAATGCCCGCTCCATTTTAGGACCTCTTACCTTAGCATATCCACATTGAATTTTTAAAGGGACCCATTCTAATTAATCAACATTTCACACATAAATATGTATCTTTGTTGTACATCAATAGTTACCGATGTGTTCAAGGGTTGTACATCATGATTCAAACATCTCCATTTTGAACATCTCCAAATTTTTAATTTTTTGGTCCCATTAATATCCCTATTCAACGTAGTGCATATTGAGTGGAATTTTTTTTATTGTGTACATTGTACAACAATAGAGATCAGAAAGAAACCATAATTTTTCACAATTTTATTTTTCAAAGCAGAATTACTAAGAATTTTCTAGGTGAAGATTCTATTCATCTTATATTGGTTACGTAAGTGGTCCTATTTCCAACCAAAAATTGGTTGAAAAATCAAGAGCCTAATGAGTATAGCCAATCATAACATGGCATATGTGCATCATAACTAATCATTAAGTCATTTCTTCCTACATGGGAAGAAAACAACCTATACTATGCAAATGGGTGTGTATGTGATGAAGAATGGGTTGGCTCTTATTGGTAGGGACACCCAAATGGACCACTTGTCTAAATTTGCCACTTGAATAGATGATCACTTTTGTGTATTGTGGAGTATAGTATTCTTACAAACTACCTCTTTCTACTTTTCAGGTTTCTTTACATAGGTAAAGAAAAGAATTGGAATTTTTAATCTTGCATAATTAACACTCAATTCTCACACAATTCTAATCAAGTAAATTGAATTTCAATTTCTAAGAAGTATAACTTTATTTTTGGTGAACTTCTAAAGTAAACTTTTATAGTTAATGAAAAAAAATAAGTAATGAATTTTTTTAATTCAATTGCATAGATATGTAGGGAATATCCATGTATACATCTTCTATTTCATTAGCATCTCTAAAAAAGTTTTAAAATTTTTTCTAAAGAAATTTCTATATGAGGTATTGCATAACCAAATTTTATAAGATATGTATCTCTATTATAATTAGTTGACTAGATTTTGGCAAAGTAATTGTACCATCATGCTCAAAGGTACAAAACTAAAGTAGAAGCATCAACTCTCAATCATTTAAGCAATTCTAGAATTGATCATAAAGAGTACAAGGTAAGGTAAAAAAATTCCATATACAAAGATAGGAAATATGGGGATTGAAATTTTTTTATAATTTTATTCCCCAAACTGAAATTACTATGATTTTTGGAAGCCAAAAAGTGATCTAAACCTACAGCCAATGTCTAGACTCTTCTAATTCCAATCATTTAATGTGAGTCTAATTTCTTAATTAGTACTTCTTACACGCTTTATACCAATTTGGAACATTTGTCATGATCTTATTAGTCCCAACTTTGAAACTGAGGAAAAAGTACATTCGAAGCTTTGATTGGAAATCTCCTCTAACCTTGGTTGGAAATAGCCACATCCTACAAGTTGGGTATGATATAGAGAAATCTATTTTACAAAATTTGGGCATTGTTCTTCCAACATTGAAATCTCTATAGAAGGTATTGTAAAACTTTTTTTTTGAGATGCTTGTTAAAGGGAAGATGTATATATGGATGTTTCCTATGAATATCTACAATTGAATTAAAAAAAATCATCGCCAATGTTTTTCAATGCAATATTTTTTAACTCCATGAAAATTGACTTAAAAACTTTTCCTAAAATGAAGTTTTGGTTTTCTAAAATATAAATTCAATGTACTTGATTGAAATTGCATGAGATTTGAGTGTTGATTATGCAAGATGAAAAATTCCAATTCTTTTTTTTACCACAAAAAAATCTTTGAATGGCAAAAAGAGGTAGTTTGTAGGATTACAGTGCCTAATTGTACATCTCCTAAATCAATATACACCTAAAATTGAAGAAACAAGTTTAGAACCCCGGGGAGGACACTTCCTGTATATTTGGGGGACCTATGTGCGGCGGTGGGGTATTTTTAGGGGGGCTATCAATTACTTGTAATCATTACTTGGCAACATTAAAAGAGCCCCTATTTTACCATAAAGCGGAAAAATCAGCCATATTATCATCCCTATTTTATTTTAAAAACACTTTGCCTTTTTAATGTCCCCTATTTTATATGTAAATTTCTTATAAATTTTACCTAAGATTATTTAAATGTACCCTATATTCCGCCGCACGTAGGTTATTAAAAAACGGGAAGTGTCCTCCCGTAGTTAGAACATCTACCAAAATGACTTTGATTCTTCATAACTTCTGCATCAAATATCTTCATGTGTCATTGAAATCTCCAATCACTTACCAATGCGGAAATATAGAAATATCTATAGTGGAGGTTTAACCTACCTTACACTATTTAACCTAAAATCAAATTTGGTTGACATCTCTTACCAAATATTAGATTTTTTAAACTAAAATATGTTTCAATAGATGTTAAAAGTATAAACATTCAATACAATTTTTTAAAACCTTATTCAACAAATTTGGAATAATGATATCCCATAAAAATTAACCATCATTCTATTGTAGAGACAATTTTTATTAACCCTAAGCAACTAGGTTTGATTGTAAGGTGCAAAAACATTTTTATTAATTTCACTTTACTTTGGTGAAATTTGGTTGAATACAATAGTATCTTAGTCTCTATTAGATAGATATGTAGTGAATAGTATCATTGTAGCAAATTAGTGTTGCACACTCTAATAAAATAAAGGTGTTTGCATATACAAATTTTTTCTTAATCATAATGCACTCAATTGCACATCTAGAATTCATAACTTTAAAATTTCACCTTGCCTATAGAAATTACTTCATGTCCAATTGTGAATCTTAGTTTTGAATCCAATTTCATCCTATTGCTTTTTAATGTAGTGAAAAGCATACAATACAAGGGTTTGTATTATGACAACTCAACATAGAATTCAACTTCTAAAGAATGATTGGGATATTTTACAAATTCAATGAAAATCACCATACAACTTCTATTCATGACATAAAATTCATTTGTAATCTAGGAGGCTGCTTTGGAATATTAACATTACATCCAAGAGAGCCTTATTAGCATCCACATGAACAAGAAAACATCATCCTTATAAAAACAATAGAAAGCTAAACACTATTGCTTTTCACCACCAACAATGTGACCCTTTTTCTTCAATCAAAATGACAACTTTGATACATGTAAAAAATTCCTCTAGTTGGCCGTTCTGTTGCAACAAAAAATTGTTGACTTGACAAGTATGAATATATACGAATATGTGCACCAATTGAACAGAGGACAATGGATCATCTGCAAACAAAAAACTAAAACAAGTAGACAAAGTTACACCACGTGTGTCCCAGGATGTAGTGGCAAAAATAAGAAGACTACCTCTTCGGATGCAATATTGTGGATAGTAGTGTTTTTTTTTTCACTTTTCTAAGAGTTCTAAGATTCCTGTCCATTCCATTTCATTCCAACCGGTCCTTGCATAAGAGACCTGATACATAGGCCATCAATAAATGCTCAAATGTGTAATGACTCACAAACTGCAATATCCAGTTGTGTCAGTGAACAAACTCAAAATATAATACAGTTCCATCTAGACTTTAGAGGCAAAAAAAGTTGGCTTCTGTCCGAAAACATGAAGGGCGTTGCTTCGTTGTTTCCCTCGTGATCAGAAAAAGAGATTGAGAACGTCCAAGTAAACACACAATGTTGAATATGAGCATCTCCTTCGGTCTTGAATAATAAGAATAAGAGAAAATGGAATACCTGGCAGTTCGGTGGGTTTTTAGGGTTTAGGGTTTAGGGTTTGCACACTATTTGGTTCGGCTTTTAGCCAAGAGCTTCTGATTTTCATTTTCTAACGATTCCCATTCTCGTTCCAGGTCCGCTTTCCTTTTCTCAATGGCTTCCTTCCTTTTGAACACATCCATGGCCTTTCCAGCATCCGGACCGGCCTCGAGCATTTCCTTGTCCAGCATCTCCAGCACAATCTCGGCTTTCTCGATCATCTGCATGTTCTTCTTAATTTGGGATTGAATCTGCAAAAGGAAACACCAATTGGATGTCATGTCAAAAAGGAATCTCAGAGCATGTTTGCAACTTAGCCTCAAAGCAACCAAGGATTCATGGTTTTAAACGACCAAATTTGAGAAAATTTTACTAGATATGGGGCCAAATTATTAAGGTCAAAAACTCGGTGATGACCATTGCATGTGTTGATCAAAAGATTGAATGAAATTGGAAAGTATAAGGTTTAGGGTGAGCTATTCAAAACTGCTTAAAAAGAAGATAAGATCTGATTTGAGATTCTTGGTTCGTTACAGGTTAAGTGCAGATCTGCTGCACACTGTCAATACAAGGCAACATAATGGGAAAAGGTGAGCAACAACATCGCTTACCATGTGTATTCTCTTGGGGTCAGGAGCTGCAGTGGGCTTTGCATGCGCACTTCCACCATAGCTCTTGACTGGTTTGATAGAAGTTGAGGCTGTCTGTTTCTTCCCCTTCGTTGATGCGGGAGTTGCAGCTTTTGCCTTAGACTTCTGTGAGGTTCCCAAATCCCCATTTATACATAGGCTGACTTCTACTATTCCATTAGGATCGACTCTAGCGATGTGTGTTGGATTGATGGCTTCGCAGAATTCAATATCGTGGGATATAGCAACCATTGCACCTGTACAATGGGACAACGGAAACGACATCAGCATCAGACAAACTGAAAACCAGACAAACATGTGGAAAAAGTCTCGTAGACACGATAAGATACATCTCAAATGATAACCCCCATTAGATCGATAAAATTGTTAATGGTAATATAAGTCTAATCTAGAAGAACACTACATCGGTATTCAGATAGTGTTAGTCTAATATCAAATTAAGGATAACGTAATAGTTGCCAACGTAATATCAAGTTCATGCCTACGACACCAACATCAATAATGATGCCATTCGCGTTACACTAACGTTAACTTGACATTAACTCAACATGAGGATTACATGAATCTAATGCTTGATTAACTTCGCATCAGGGTGGGTGGGGGTGTCTAGGGTGACGTAGTGAAAAACGTACCGGTAAATTGACTCAAACACTTTGCCAAGGCCATGGCTGAAGGACGATCAAGGTGATTACTGGCTTCATCAAGCATGAGGACGTTGTATGGCCGAAGCATGAACACCCCCAAAGCTGCTCTCGCCTTCTCACCACCTGAGTCATTGAGTCAAATATCAGAAAAGGCCAATAACAACAGAGACTTATTGGTCCGCCCCTAGTTTTCAGTTCTACAAATAAGCATGTTGATAAGTTCATGAAGTACAGGCTACCTTTCTAAGACAACTTTCAAACTTTCAAACTCAAACTTTTAATCAATTCAAAACATGATGGATAGACAATAAGAAATTAGAAGCTTATAACGGGTTCATACAGCTATTGAGGTTGCTTAGGAAACGAAATAAATCAAATCCCACTCCACTAATGGCAACCTCACAGATCCAAAATGCACATTCCAGTTTGGACTCCCCAATCCGTCTTGAGCCCCCCAAGAGGAAGATTGAATCGAATCGAATAGGAATTCGTACCAGAGAGGGCCTTGATGGGTCGCAGGGCAGCTTCTCCAGTGAGCCCCAGGGCACCAAGTGCAGCCCGAGCCATTTCGTCTGTGATGCTGATATCTTTTTCTCTTGCTTCCTGAACATGAAAACAAATCGGTAACAATCACAAAAAACATCAATCATCCCTTTCACAGCACAAGATGCACTGTAGAACATCTTGAATGCAAGCTTCCCCATGTATTGTGGGCCACTGTAACACGAATATATTCTTGTTTACAATGCACCTGTAGAAGGACACCCATCCCTTCATCATTCAAGAATGTTATGAGAAGAAACCATGAACCTAAGACACTATTGGATTGAACTTAGGTGGCTAAAGACGTACTCGCAGGACAAACTGGAGAGCTGAAAGGTGTCCAGGAAGATCTTGAGCTAAATCTTGTGTAAAGACTCCAATCTCCACGCCATCACCGACATCTCGAGAACCAGAAAGTATCCCGCCTCTGCCTGCCATGGCTCGCATGAGCGTACTCTTTCCAGCTCCGTTTGGCCCAAGAATGACCAACCGCATGCCAATCTCAAGTTTAACGTCCACATTGTGGAGCATTGGTGCACTTTCATCCCAACCAATTTCAACCTTCTTCAAGCGCACGGTCTCTCTCTGACAGGGCGGAGCTTTCGGAAAATACATCTTCACTGTACGTCTATTTTCTGTGCCTGGGCCCGAATCTATATGCTCAAAGGTGTAAGTACTAGTCAACAGCAAGAAAACGAAAATGGCTCCCCTAAAATAAATTCGTTTGTGCATTATCCATACAGTACATTTGATTCGCCATTCATCATACAGGTGTACTTTGATTTTTGTTTATCATGTGTTAACACTTAATCTTTCGACATTTAGATTTTTGCGATTGATTTTTAGCTTAACACAGAGTATATTCTAGAAGAAACAAGTTTTTACATTGTTGTAGGGAAACGCCTAAAGTTCACTTGCATGGTTAACGGAACCTCTCCCTTTCTGTATGGTGAATGGAGACTTTACGTTTTACTATTGATAAGAAGCAAATCTAGAAACAAAATTGAGCCTGATGAAGAACCAAAAAACTGGCCTGTAAACGAGCGTAGTATTCAGGTTTTAATTGCCGGATTGAACTAAATGATAATCTGCAGCGCTAACCCCTAGAAAACCAAGAGGCTTATGTTTTTTTTAGCACTTTTGAGCAAGTCAAATGAGGATTTTCTCTTGTTTCTGTGTCTTTTGGCCAGCTCATGAGATATTTTTCATTGGTTCTGGAGATAAAAAATTCAATCCCGTTTCAATATATTATTCCCTCTGTCCGGATTTAAGTGTTAGCAGTTCTGTTAAGAACTATTTATGCCAATTTCATTGATCATATTGTGAATAACATAGTTTAGAAAGGTTCCAAATTTTATATCACCAAAATCAATGAAGAACATTGCATGTGTTCATTGCAGCCTAAATAAAATTGGAAACAAGAAAGCCTTCATATGACCTACTCAAAACAGCCTCAAATAAAATGAGGTCCATATGACCTACTCAAAACAACCTTCAACAAATGAGGTCCAAAGCGGACACTTAATTCGGAACGAGGGAGTATTCATTTGAAAACCACGAAATCAATTTGAAAATCAAATTGATTATTTTGGAACATATGAGATCTCAGTCCGGTGGGGGCCAACTGACCTTCTGGAGGAGCAACGTCAGGCATTTGCTGCTTTATTTTCTCGATCATCTTCTTCCTCGAATTCGCTGCAGATGCCTTGGTTGCCTTTGCACCAAATCGGTCAACAAAGACTTGGAGCCTCTCAATCTCAGCTTGCTTCGCTTTGTAAGCTTGGGAGGCTTGCAGCTGTCGGGCAGCCCGTGCTCGCAAAAAACTAGAATAGTTCCCAGGATAGTGGTTCAATTGACCTCCAGTAATCTGCGAAGATGAGGACAATTATTATTCTCAGACGAAACTGTACCTCTACTTCAGAAAATTCAGAAAATTCCGGTATCAGCATATGGCCGCTAAATGACTACCCAAAAGAGCAAGAAATTACCTCAGCAATATGATTGCAAGACTTCTCAATAAACTCCTGTTCATGGCTGACTAAAATAACAGCTGCTGTAACTCCAGTAAGGTATCTGCCCAGCCATTCCTGCAGAAAAACATCCAAACAACTTACTTCTTCACTACCATGTAATTTTTCATGAGCCACACAGGAGTGCAAGAAGCATGCTTAAATTAAAAATGGTATCCTCAAATGAAAAATGGGACTCCTCCATAATTCTTGAGTGTGTGATAGCCACTTGCTTTCAAAGCTCAATAACATGCTTCATTGCCTTTCCTCTAGTTTTCCTCTATTATTATAAGTCTCTTATTCAAGCATGGACGATAACGAAATCCTGTAAAATCATTGATGAATAAATAAATTTAAAAAAGCACAAAATCAATGCAACCAACCTTGGCCTTTGTGTCGAGATGATTGGTAGGCTCGTCCAGCAAAAGTAAGGACTTGCCCATGTGAGACCTCTGCTCCAACAGCAGCCTGGCTAACGCAATTCGCATCTGCCAACCTCCTGAGAAGTCGGAACACAACCTTGTCCAATCTTCCTGCTGAAATCCGAGGCCGTTCAGCACTCTGAAAGGAGCAGGATAACAGCTTCAGTGTCAGCACACATCCAGTCCTTATCACCAAAAGAAAAAGCCTTCAAATCCACACTAGGGTAGAGGATACATAAGCCATTAGGGACCTCATCCCGTCTCCTATGGACCGACTACAATTACCAACAGCAACTCATCTATACAAACACACTTGGTTTGCATTTATTTAGCAAGTTGGGCGTAAGCATGAAATTGCTCGATGTGTATGGCCACTGATCTTTGAATAGAAACAAGGTTGTCAACTTTCCCTTCAATATTGATCTACAACCTCACACTTTTAATGATTGCATAACAATTCATCACACATTGGGTGATTAATTTTCAACCTCGAGATATGGCTCTTATAGTACCCCACATTGCTCTCTCCAGTAAACTCTATAGAATGATCTCCCAATAGAAAGCACACTCCTGCATATTGGTTTACGGACTTAAAAAATGAGAACCTTACGGTAGATGAGCAGCAAGATTGTTTCATGATGGTAAATGGGCTGGCAATCATTTCAAGGTGCAATTCATACCCGGCAATCATTTCATCAACACGATAGCCGTCAGTGGCCTCCACTTGCTCCTGCGCACTGTCAAGGCGGGCAATGGCGCCTTCCTCACCTCGCTCCAAGGCTTTCTCTGCGGCATCCATCTCCGTGAGCGCTGCATTGATTGCCACCATGCGAGACCGAGCTTCGTCCCAGACTGTTCGTGTGGATCCCGACACGGCCCTGCACACACCGAAAGCATAACACCATAAGCAGAAGAAAAGAGAAATGCTAGGCATTTCACACCGACATTACGAGGAAACAAATCAATTACAAAGAGACCACATCAACAGCATATTCCATAAGCAGAAGCCAAGGAAAATGCCAAGCACTTCACACCGACATTATGAAGAATCGAATACATTGCAAGAGACAACATCAACAGCAAATTCCACAAGTAGAGTCAATAGAAGTGCCGAGAACTTCACACCCGCACTGTGAAGAAACGAACCAATTGAAATTGACAGTCAAATTCACTCAAACCTCTTTTATTTTGACCTTCTCTAAAACGACATTCTAGAATATCCTGCAAACCTGTCACAGCACACTTGTTATAAATTCACAACGTATCGCAGTCATTGTTTGGAACCCAACACAGTCAGATTCAAGAGGTAAGGGTGTTGGTTTCCAGAGAATGTAAAAGGGCGAAGTACGCACGTTTGTTCCAAGTAGGCAACCTCGGAATCTAAAGACAAGGCCACGTATCCGGAGTGCATTTCGCCCTTGCCAACCAGAGCACGCAGCAGCGTGGACTTGCCGCAACCATTGACGCCCACCAAACCTGTCCGCTGCGCCGGCAGCAGACGCCATGACGCGTCTGACAGCAAATCTCGACCACCCGCACTTAGTGTCACATTATCCAACACTAAAACCTGCAAAAGGGGCACCGTCTCATCACTAACTCCATCAAAACCCAAGAAAGGTACTACAACAAACTCTCAAATTTGCATCAATCCCTACAAATTCACACCTGCAATACCAAGGATTCATGGATTTTTTATTTCCCAATTCCCAATTCGATTGACTATTGATTCGGCAAAATCAATAGGAATAATGCTCAATCGCTTATTTGGACGCTACTAGGTGTAGTTAACTTCAATATTTAGATGGAGTCGAATCCCCAAAAGGACTAGAAATTCATGAACTTCAAAAGATCAATTAATCATGGTAGGAAAAATCTAATTCAAAACGGGGTCAAATTAAATTGATCACCAGACTGAATGACGAACATTGCATGCGTTGAACAAAAATTCAATAAATAAAATTCATCAAGTAGAAATCCTCCCATACCCTAATCGAAACTGCTATCAAAAAAAGGTTCCAAACATGAGGAAGATTCGGGATTCTTGGTTGCAAGCTACTCTTTCAATCGCAGGGAGAAGCAAAAAGATAAACATCTTGTAAGCAAGGTAATGCGCAATTTCCCAAACTGAAAAATGCATAAACAAATAGTGACAAAACTGGTTCATAGGAAAGGCAAAGACATACAGCGCCAGCGGTGTCAGCCGACCGAACAATGGTAGTCTTGGGCGGGGTAGCAGGAGCCTCAACCGAAGCCCTAGCCGAAATTGAACGCTGGCTTGCCTTACACTCATCCCACGAAGACGAAGCGCATGCTATAGAAGAACCCCAAAGTGTTGAACCAAGCTTGGTTACCTTCGCTTGCGACGAGGCGAAGCTCTGGAGCTTCGAAGCATTCTTGCAATGGTTCCTTACTGTCCCCTTCACACAACCTAACTTCGGGAGTTTAGGTGATGCAGGAACACAACTACCTAATCCTGTGCTCAAATCCTGTGCCACAATGACCATTTCCATAGCCACCCGCAGCTCAAAAATTCGCCAAAACTACAAAGTGCACAAACTAGGCAAAACTATGGAGTGCGAGTGCCATCCATCACCGAGACTGCAAACGAACACCAATCTCCGCAATTGGAGACTCTTAGAGATGATGAACTACAAGAACCCACCAAAACCATAAGAATTCGGAAATGTCAAACTGAAACCCATGAAGCCAATAAGCGAATGGAACCAATGGAACAGATTGCAACCCAGTGACTGGCTGGAGTGCACACGCCACAGAAAGTGCAGAAATGCCTTTGGCGGCACCAAACAGGCCACGTGGTAGAGTGTCTCATCTTGCCATCTGAACCGTAAAGTTTGGGTACTACTTTTTGCCTCCAAGCTTAGTTAAGCTTAACGTAAACCTAATCCGAATGTTAAATTCCGAAACTCTGTCGGCATTTGTTCTAAAGAATTGGATTTCGTACAAACTTTGGGTAACGATTCACGAAGCATATTGAGTTAAGTTCACTACAAGAGAGGAGAAAGCAGAAATCCGATAGTTTCTCTGGGAGATATCCGCCTAGGGAGGGGTATGTGAGGGTATTGAACACTTGCGTTTTGGTGTTGGTTTGCCTCTGCTTCCGGTTCACAGAGGGCCACGTGAATGCAGATGTACTGCTTGAATTTAAACCGGATTGGTGTCCATTTGCGGTGACTTTTCTGTTTCTAGGCGGGTATTTATGGCAGATTTCTGAGAATATTTGTTGACGGGTAAATCAAACAGTTGCTTGCATACTTGTCGTTGTTGCGGTTTCTGAGTTTCAAGTGCAATTGAACTTGTTTCTTGAGCTTTTTGAATGTTTAATAGAGGAGAATTTGGCCGTGACTGGTGCTGTTGTGGGTTTCGCATTTGCGTTTTCTGAGATATCAAGGCTTGCGGAAGAGTTGTGGTGCTTCTTGAGGCAATTTGGGTGGGTGCAAATGCTAGAGTATTATGTGAATTATTGGAAAGATCTCTAGTATGCGATTTTTAGGTCATTCTGCTCTCTGTCGATTACTGATAGCACCAAGATAGAATTGCCTCTTGTTTGACATTGTGCGTATTTTTGTGGTTCCTGGTCTTGATTACATCGGGGTTTTAATTGGACTTTCGAATTGTGAGTCTGATTCAAGTTTACCAAGTTTTTCTCACATTATGTGAATGATTGCGGCAGTCGATGATAGTGTTGCAACTGGGTCGGGTAGTATTATAGAATTTCATTTTAGAAAAGGTCATAATAAAGAAGAGGATTGAGTGTTCTTGGATTGAAATTGGTGCAGAGATTCGGGGCTTAAGGCATTGAAGAACAGAGTAGTTAGCTGAGAAGGATGGCGGCCAGTAGCGCCACAGTGATGACACTGCGCCTGCCATCTTCAATACTGCGGCAGGTCTTGCTCGGAGCCCAGTGCCGTTATGGCAGGAATTTTAGGTCATTTGCTCAAATTCTTGCATTGAGTTTGTTGGAGTTTAGATTCTAAATTGTTTGATGATGTGGCGACGGTGTGTACTGGATGGAACAGGAAAAGCTTGGGTATAAAACTAATTGGAGTCAGGCGCCTCCTTTGAAACTCGTAGTGCGAGCTCGTTCTGCTTCCACTATACCCTCCCAAGCAGATGATGGTGTTAGATCAGGTTTGTGCTCACAAATTATTTATTTATTTTGGTGGATAAAGGATGCACACCTACATTCGCACTAATCACAACTGAGCATAGTTACTATTATTAAGCATTAATTATTTTTATTGGGTCATATCGACATCTGAAAAAGGATTCCAATGCACTTCAGCATGCATTATCTGGACATAGACTCTCGTGCTTTCATTGTCTACATCTTGAGTCATCAACATCTAGTTGTTTGTGACACTTAGGGATCCAAAGTGGGTCACATTTTGGACATTGTTAATTATGAGTGTTCTTACCTTAGTAGCCAAATTGGGTTAATGTGTCCCATTAGCATCTTGCTTGTGTCTGTAACTTTGTATACATGTCTCCATGATGTTGCAAATTCTGAATTGGTTTACACACACAAACACACAAGTTGAGTAAGACTAATGGTTAATCTTTACAAACTCAAAGTGGGCCTCATGTTTTCTTTTTTGCAGTTTTTAAGTAATTCAGTATATTGCTTATTAAATTTTATTTACTTTTTGACCGAAGTGTACAATGTTCTTCTCGTATTCTGGTGGTATTATATTTGTCCACAAATCTGATAATCTGAACTATATCTTTCACATATGATCACTAAAATTTGGTCATTTTCAAACAGTGAGCCCTTGATCTCGTAGGGTTTAAAGAGGGTTTTGGTCTTTTGACGGTGCGTATATATTGCGGGATTCAGAGCTTCAAATTTCTTTCTCTAGGGTATCAGATTGATGACTTCCTTGCGCTCATGTGAAATTCATGGTAAATCTGGAGTAGAGAAGGATTCTCGCAGGAAGAGCTCATCTAGTGGTCTCTTGTACTTCGTGCAGCCGAAAGATTAAAGGAGCTCAATAAATTGTTGGAAGATGTAGCGAAGATTGCAGTAAGCACGGGGCCTCGAGGTGCAATTCGCTTCGCCCAGGGCATTGAAGCTTTTGTCACCGTGGGCGGTGAATACTTGTTCCAGCTTCTGACAGTAAGTCATTTCTGCAAATAATGGCTCCATTCGTGCAGCTGATGCACCACCCACAAACTAGATTTGAGTGTGTGGTTACTACACAGGCTTTTTGTTTTTGTTTGCTTTAAAACATGCCTCAAATGAAGGCACAAAAATGGAGGCATAACATGTAAAGGCAATTTCAATCCCTTAAAATGCCTCAAATGAAGGCACAAAAGTTTGAATTCGTCTGAAGAACCGGGATTTTTTGCAAGTTGATATCTCACAACATGTAAATCTTGGAGGGGCATGTCAAAAATACCAATTGAGGTACTTTCCAGAGGAGTCACCTCCTTGTAAACTTCAGAAACACGTGCTTATACGGGGAATTAAGAGGAGGATATTCCCTTTTTTTGGACCAATTTCAGACCCCTAGTGATAGCAACATGCCCTATTTTGTGAGACTCTACGAGTAGTTTAAGTAAATTTGGAACCTTTTATTTCAAGGCTTATATTGGCCATAAACTTTTTTCGTGGCAACATTTACACTTCAGAAAATGCAGCCCGTAGAATATGTAAAAATTTCAAAGTATGTGAGTACAAAATTGTGAGCGTCTACTGATGTGGATATGGATACTGCAGAATCCAGGAGCAGCTGCAACTTCTCCTAGTGTAGTGCCGGGGCTACCTTTGAGTCCGCCTGGACCAGCGCAGCTTCGTCGATTATTCGAGAAGCTTGGAGCAACCTACATCAAGTTGGGCCAGGTCCAATACTACCCATATCTACCAGAATGCTTATGTCATATGAAATTTCAATGGCGTATCATTGGAATTTTCTGCTGACCTGGTAGCCACGTTAACACCAATGGGCTTGCCAATTTCTACTGGATGAAGAGCATCTCTAATTATCTGGTAGTCA
This sequence comes from Thuidium tamariscinum, assembly GCA_947034885.2. NCBI lineage: Eukaryota > Viridiplantae > Streptophyta > Bryopsida > Hypnales > Thuidiaceae > Thuidium > Thuidium tamariscinum. Next base: position 13,122,709 of record OX344758.2, read on the forward strand.
AACTTGGTAGTGTTTTTTCCAAATTCAAATTTTCCTTGGACTAATTGATCATGTCAAAAGATAGGTTCAAGGATAATTGGGTCGATGTTCGTGGTTTTTGTTTTTGGTTGTTTACACTTGTTGTTGATGCAGTTGATTGCATCAGCGCCAACATTGTTTCCAGCGGAATATGTGAAGGAGTTTCAAAGTTGCCTGGACAAGACGCCACCTGTGCCATTTGAAGATATTAAAGCGATAATTCGGAAGGAGTTGGGCCGTCCTTTAGAGGAAGTGTATGACTTCGTTGATCCACAGCCTCTTGCTTCTGCCTCCGTAGCCCAGGTACGAACCTCGCTCTTCCATTTGTGATAACATATCCTCAGTTTTGAATGAATCCTTGACGTGCTTTTGCAAATGCCAAACTTCAAATGAAGATGACCTGAAAACGTTAAGAAATAAGTCCAGGAATACTGTATTCGGCTCATGTATTGGATGGGCATTGACTCTTTTAGAAAGGATCCCTCTACTGTTTTTGACTGGATGCATCGATATCTTATGTACTATTGTAAGCCAGGTGCATGCAGCTAGGTTGCGAGGAAGCCAGAAGGAGGTGGTGATCAAAGTGTTGAAACCTGGAGTCGAAGATGTACTCACTGCCGATTTGAACTTCCTGTATGTCACTGCTCGAGTGTTGGAATTTTTGAATCCACAGCTTTCACGGACATCCCTGGTGCGTTTCCATGTAGTTTGTGCAATTGGTGATAAATTTTGCGAATGAACTTGTATTCTGTTGCTTCTACCCGATTCTTAGGACGCATTGCTGGCCTTTGAGCATCGTTCTTAGATTTATCTATTGTGAGTAAATTAACCGTGCAGAGGCTGCTTAGGATGAAGAAACTCTATTTCACATGCTTTCTTTTGATTCTTACCTTATCAATGGAGTTATACTCTTAATTAATGTATTTCACTCCTCTCCTGATCCCAATTTTGAACTAATGCAACCAACGATAAGTGTTTGATATCGAATAAAGTGCAACCCATAGAAATCAAGTTGTCGGATGTCTCTTTAGTAAGGCTCAAACCTCTTGGTCTTAGGTTTCAGCTTAGAGTTGCAATGGTAGATCCACATCCTTAATTTGGGAAATTGTTTGAAAGTTAACTTCAATCTATGCTGCTACAAGCTTAGTTTTTGTTAAAGGCATGAACAGAGGTCCAAGTCAGTGCCGAAGCTTGTGAGAGCTATCAGAATTCAGCCTGGTGTTGTATGAGCGTAGGATCGTGTGATATATGCCGTGGAATTGTGATTGTTTTGCAGTATTTGCAAGATGGAAAATATTTAGGCCTTTTTTTGTTTCCTTACTCAATGATGACTTTCTGTGATAAGAGCAATTTCCTCATGTTTTATTATACATTCAGGTGGCAATTCTGGGGGATATAAGGGCATCTATGCTTGAAGAGGTGGACTTCAGGAAGGAAGCTCTGAACATTGAGGCATTCAGAAACTATGTGGATTCCCTTGGACTTTCGAACCAGGCCACTGCCCCATTTGTGTACCGCCATTGCAGCACCGAGCGCGTGCTCACCATGGAGCGTCTTTTCGGTGTCCCTCTTACAGACCTTGACTCCATTCGCTCTATTGTTCCAAACCCCGAAACGACGTTGATAACTGCTCTTAACGTCTGGTCAGTAATAAATTCTCTTCCTTCAATTCAACCGAATTGCAGAGCGCATGATAATCCAAATAGTATACGACCAAGAGTTTAGAATACAGTTTAGCTTTGCCTCCGTCTTAAAATGAGTGTCCACAGTTTTGTAGGTACTTTTTGAGTCAATGTCATTGATCATACTGTGAAAAACATAATGAAGAAAGGTTCCAAACTTCAATATACTAGAATCAATAAAAAAACATTGCATGTGCTCATTGCAACCTAAATAAAATTAGCCACAAGGAAGTATCTTTTTGACCTACTCAAAACAACCTCGGAAAAACCTGACATTCAACGCAGCGTAACTGCTCTTCGTGCTTCCTTCATTCTATGAAGGAAGTTTTGCCACAGTCCTGTTATAATCATTGCATGACTAAAGTTTTCTGTTCATATTAATATTCTAATGATGAGCACTTCTCCCTTAATTTCAAACTGTGCCGCTTCAGGCTGTCAAAGTTTACCTCAGTAGCTGATGTTGCTTTGATTTTGTAGGTTTGGGAGCTTGCTGGCATGCGAGACGTTCCATGCTGATGTTCATGCTGGAAACTTGCTGGTTCTCAGAGATGGGCGTGTTGGCTTCATTGACTTTGGTTAGTTTGCACTCCCTCCGTCCCAAAATGATTGTCCACTCTGAATGTCATTTTTTTAAGGTTGTTTTGAGTAGGTCATATGGACACTTCCTTGTGGCTAATTTTATTTAGGTTGCAATGAACACATGCACTGCTATTAATTGATTCTAGTGATATAAAATTTATGACCTTTCTTAATTATGTTTTTCACAATATGATCAATGAAATTGGCTTAAGAAAATACTGACAATATTGTGGACAATCATTTCAAGATGAAAGGAGTGCATTTCAATGTTCTTCAAGTTAGTGTTTAAATCTACGTGACACCAGGAATTGACTACCGTATATTATGCTAAGACTGCGGTGAAGCTCGAGATATATTCCATTTAAAAAAAACAATTGCGAGTTGGTTGGTCAGGCATTGTCGGGAGGATCTCACCAACTACGTGGGTAGCAGTGGAGACATTTTTAACGTCAATTGGGAGTGGGCAGTACAATGCAATGGCGGCTGCTTTGGTACAGATGGGTGCAGCTGACTCCACTGTAGATACTGCCAGCTTCGCAAGGGACTTGGAGAAGGTTTTCACAGCTGTTCAGGTATTTCTACTTTGAAGTTTATTATACGTCCTTTTAATATATAGTCGGCCGTGCCTAAGAAACCTTATCAGATTCTTCTTTATGGTGGGCTGTAGATGTTCAATCGTTTTCTGACCTCGTTGTCCAGCGTTTCTGCACTGCCTTAAAATCAACGTAATGAGAGCTTGCTTTGCCTCAGGACCTTGATACAAATTTGATAATCTCAACTGCTGGAGGACCGCAGAGCGCCACTATAGCTGCATCTCTAGCAGTTGATGAGGAGCAAGTGAATAATCTTCTTCTAGATGTGGTATGATTTCACACCCGTTGTTTTTTGAAATTTTCTCTAATCTGGTGACTGTATCCCCTTAATCTCCACTGTCAAGCACAAGCTTCAACACAAAATCATAAATAGCCTTGATCTCTGCTGACTTCATTTCTGCTCCTAGAATGATGAGAACCCACTATACAGTACGTTTGAAAATCCTTAAATTTAACACTCCTTCAGATTTGTGATTGAAGCACCGAAGAAAGGCTTGCCAACACCTATTCATAGGATTATTATTCATTAGATTCACCTGTACCTTTTCATTGAAACATGAACAGCTTATCAGATTTCTCCTTTTTTAAGGATAACTCTATTGTTGGAAAATAATGCTGCTCTCATATCATCTCTCTTGGCTCTCTTCGTTTTCTTGGCTGCAGGTTCGTGTTAGTGAGAATTACGGGCTGAAGTTTCCAAGAGAATTTGGGCTGCTCCTGAAGCAGCTCTTGTACTTTGACCGCTACACAAAGTTGCTGGCACCCACCTTGAATGTTTTGGAAGATGATCGTATCAGGCTTGGAAATCGAACTGGATCCTCTGGAGATAATACGAGACCTTTCAACTCTCGGATGTCTGGCTTTTGAGGTCTGCTTTAGAAATGTAAAAAATGCAAATTTTAGAGGAAGTTGTGTGACTGACTTATTAATTTTGTATTGATCTCTTATCTTTGTTCCTGTTTCGGAGCATATTTTCACTTAGTTTAGTGACTTTCACCAATTGTAACTAATTGTAGTTGTAGAATGGTGTTGGTCAATATTAGATTAGGGTGATGTTTATGTGAGGTAAGCCACAAGCCAAATTACTGTATTGTACATGTTGACTGTGTTGAGCAGCCAAGTAATGAAACATCCAAGGTCAATATTTTATGGATCAAGTAGCATGATGTCTTTACTTATGGATTTTCAAATGTACTGTACTGTACAGCAGTTTGGCTCAAAATTTAAGTTAGTGAAATTGTAGAGTATTGGAGCTTGAGCACCATGACTCCACCGAAAGTTCCATGTACTTTCTTTTTCAAATCTTGTTGACATCTCTTTGAGCGGGTTTTTTCATGAGCTGAGTGTTGCTGAAACAATCAAAGGTTGAAAAAAGGATATTTTTCTGATTTTACTTGTTGATTTAGAATCATCTTTATGCCAATCTTTCATCTTGCATGTGTCACATACGTTACTTATATTACTTTGTCAAGGTCTACCAACTTCTTGAGAACAGTGACTGTGAATTAGTCAAAGACAAATTGGAATTGCTTTGCATCTAAGCTTAGTTGTGCTTGAATTTTTATTCCTGAAAATGCTTGAGCCCTTAGACCATGTGGTCAAACTTCAAGCCCTACTATTTTGGATGCTTCATTTTGCTATTGAATATGCACAACTTTTTATTTCTATTCTTTGTATAGATGAACTCACATGTCTTCTACAAGTTATAAAAATTTCAGATTATTTTGCAGAAATTTGAAGTTTTCATGAATTTTTGAAGAAAAGTGAGGAAAACTCATATCAAATAAGCTTTAAAATCTGAAAATTTCAGCATAGATGTATATCATGGTTTAGAATATCATGGTGTGAGCTAAATTTTCATATTCTTTTGTAATTAGAATTTCAGCACACTATGGTAATAGGTCCAAAGTTCACATGACAATATATTGTAACATTCAATTTGGGGAATGTTTGAAATTTCTAAATTGGAAAAAAAAATCAAACTTAATAAGCTTCAATTCATAGGTTGCCTCAAATTCAAAAAAGATCATTTTCATGGCTCAAGAGCAAAAAGGTAGGAATTGTCAAATTCACTAGGAAAGCATCTCTTGTGATATGTGGATTTAGCATTTACTAATAAAGAAGATTCTATATTTGCTCTACAAGGGACTTTCCACCTTCAAGTGTTCAATTGCATTCAAGGAACTCTAAAAAAGTGACGCAAATCATTTGTTTTTCAGTATGAACAAGTTGTGTTTGACCATTTATAGGCCATTTTGTAGGTGGTACCGTAAGGCATTTTAAGGTTGTGAAGTAACATATATAGAAGTAAAGACTAGTGTGTCTTGTGTGCATACAATTAATTGTAGAAAATATTAGTAGTTGGACTAATAGATTATATAGTAGAACTTATAATAAAACTCCCTTCCTCAAGTATTAAAACTTTGTGATATAATATCAATTGCTAGTCCAAGACAGAGCCATATATATAAAATATTGATAGTCATGTAGCTACAATAAGTGAAAACCACTTAGATTTTCTTAAAGTGAAAATGAAATTATATTGTACTATACTAGTGCCAGCTAAAATAAGCTAAAATTGACTTTGTCTTCATTGTGTCCTTCATTTGCTAAATATGAGGACCATGTAGATCTTGGGCCATGTTTGCTATATGTAGATTAATCTTTGTTTGTATAGTACAATATTAAAAAGTATTGTCAATTCATTAATTACATTGATTGCTTACTTCATTCATGTGACAACCGTCCCTATTTGTAACAACCTCTCTCATGCAATATCTCAAATTGGTCCAAGCCCCCTTGTTTTCTTAGAAGTTTTAATATAACAAGTTTAGTGATCTTTTTATGATTAAATTACAACAAAAAGATTCATTTGTTTTTTTCAAAAAGTTCTTTTTAAGCGGATATTTTTTGTAGAAAAAGAAATTGGATTAGGATTTAGAGCAAATTTATTCTTCTTAGGTTAATAATATGAGTCTAAGAACTTCTCTCATATAACTAATCATCATCAAATATGACAATGAAACTTTGCCAATATCCCCCAAAGAATTCAAAATATTTGCATGTCTTATATTTAAACAACTTATGATAGATGCTATTTGTCATAATTCTAAGATATCATTACAAATGATTAAAATTATGATATTATAAAATTATCAATATATAACTTGAATCAACTAGATTGACTACTTGAATTAAAGAATTGTAGTGAAGAAGATATTGCACTAAGAAGCAACACCTACCACCATATTCTATAATAGATTTGTAGTTTGAAAATCAAGGTTAATTTTAACCCCTAAAGGACTGAGGCATTTTCTGGCTTGAAAACCACTCAAAACTGCCATGTTTGCTACTTCCTCCCAAAAAAACAAAAAAAACAATTTTATTAGAATCTAACCGTAGGATCTTGTAAATTACTTGTCTGAGATCATATGGTAAAAATTTAATGAAGTTTGACCGTACCGATTGGAAGATATTAGCATTCAAAGTTGGAAAAAAAAGTTTTTTTGAACTCTGACTTGCAATTTCAGATGACTTTGATTGCCATTTGTTGAATTTTTTTGCACTATAGACCATGAAGTTAAAATTTATTATGTTGAACATTTGAGTTGGGAATTAGGGAAAAAAATTTCCAAAAAAAAACTACTTGATTTTCATTCATTAAAAAATTGTTAAGTAGCAGTAGGTCCAAGATTGAACAAAACACTAAGTTGTTAATAACTTTAAGATGGAATTGAAAAACCATGATCCCAACGGTGAGCTTGTTCTTGCAAACATCCTAAACCCTACCAAAAAAGAAAATTTGAAAAATTTGAAAAATTGCATTCAAAAATGAATTCTGTAAGTTATTTTCTGAAGAAGGTGCTTAGATTGCCCGAAATTCAAGATTGTCCGTAACTTCCTCATTATTAGTCCAAATAAAATGAACCAAAGCTTCAGATGTAGAACAAAAAAAAATCTTCAAGAAAAAAAAAGAAAAAAGAAAAAAATAATTTTTTTTGTGTTTTTTTTTTCCTGCCCGGCGAACTGCTTTTTGGACATAGAATGGCATAACTTTTGCTTCCAAGCACCAATTGAAATAAAAATTATATTTTTGGAAAGCTAATCTGATTTCCTATCTTAAAAAAAAGTTTCAAAAAATAATATAAAAAATTCAAGTCACACAAGCCTGCCCGAAATTCCAAGTGTCCCCCGAGGGGACTTCAGTCCTTTAGGGGTTAATATATCATCGATTTGTTTCTCTTTCCACCTAGTCAAGAGTTTACTACAATTGTATAGATCTAAGCCTATAAATAGACTTTTGTTCACCTATTCCATTTCCATTACAAGAAAAGTGAAACTAGAATCTTCAAAAATTAAGTCTTCCTTGCATGTGAATTGGTTTGTGAATGTAATCATATTTCCTCAAAGTATATGCAAATTTTGAAATCAAATACAATTAGAATTGTATAGATGCTCTAACTCATAAAAAATCCAATTTTAAAAGTGATTTGATTTGTTTCTAAAATAATTTTTTCTAAAATTGCAATTGAAAATTTGGAGACATGTTCAATTCTAGTAGTAGGCCTCTTGAAAATTCATACTAAGGTAGGTACACCCAAAAGCGCCAGTTTTTCATACTGTGCCTAGTTCCTGTTATTATGTTGTTCAAATTTTTTACAATCTTGTTGGTGAGTGAAAGGGTAAATGCAAGAAACACTCGTACTATTTTCCGTCACAACCTAAGTGCTGATCTGTTTTTTGGCTATAACTTTTGCATTTTTGCTCAAAATGACTTAAGATTTCCAGAAAAGGTACTCATGACTATCATACACCTTACATAATTTTTTCATAATTTTCAAAAATATTTGATACTAAAATAGTACTAGTGATTAAATGTCACAAATGACAATTTGGAGGTTTTTAGTACTAAGGAGTACCTTTTCTTAATGATTTTGAGATAAAATTTGGATAAGATGGTCTTCTAGTAGACTTACATCTCTCCATGTGAGGGATTTTGAAAAAAGTTATTTTTATGTGGTGTGGAAGTCTACAAAGTGAGCTTCTTTTTGCTTGAATTTTGAAACATGTAAAATATTATTTTGGTGTTTTTGGGGGGGAATGACCATCTTCATAGAGTTGTTTCCAATGGCCACTTTTTATTTTTTGTATTTACTTATTTTTACTATTTTTCCCGAATTAAAACATGAAGGTATGTATTTTCTTGAGGTTTGGCGTTTTTAAAACTCTTCTACTTAGAGAATTTTTCTATCAATTTCCTTCGGTGAAAACCTTCATCTTAGAAGTGTATACATTATTCATATTTTTCAAAATTTTTTCAAATTAATTTTCTAATTTTAAAGTATTCCAAAAAAAGTTATGAGTACTGTAGTAAAACGCAACAAATAGTACAGGTGTTTCTTGCATTCACCCGAAAGCATGTTCCAACACACCAAAGAACACTGGATTTTGATACCGTATGCAAAAGTTATTAACAGTCAAAGTGTATTTCTAAAAGTGCCATCTACAGTCTAGGTACATGACTGATTTTGAAAATGTATGCACGTTGTATAGGGCGCTTTAAGGTTAGGTGCCATTTGGGGTGTACCTACCTTATTAGAAGCTTTTATATAAATTCTAATCATAAGAAGTGGAGGTGCATCTCATAGTATAATGTATTGTTAAATTTGGTGAATGTATAATATACAATTAAGTTTGCAATAGCTTTTGTGTATTACAAAGCATACCATTGAATTTTTGCACATCGATAAAAAAAAATTGTTAATTTTGCTCACAACCATACAAAAAGAAAACTAGATTTTTTGGTTCAATGAGGCATATCTAGAAATTCTCATTTTTATAATTACCCACTACAAATTTATATTCATTTTCTTCTTAATTTTTAATTAAATTCCTAAGTTAGAAAAAACAATCTACATTCTATATAGTATAAGGTCTCAAGACATAGGCTTATACAAGCCTCTTTCATTGGCTCACATACTTTTTGCATGATTGGATGGTCAAATCTAATAGGTAAACATCAAGTTGACTTCATGACTTCCAAAAACTACAACATATACATTTCATTGCATACATTGTGAACAATCAACAATATAATATCATATAACAACAAACATTGTGGTGTATTAGCACATTACTATGGGTATTATAAGATTATATTGTAAAATCTGTACTTCTAGAAACCTTTCAAAAATTGAATCACACAATTTCTAGAACCATTTACTCCATGGAAATAAACATTTTTATTTTATCTTTGCTTTGGATACAAGTATTTTGGAGTGGTCATTGTAAGAAACACTTACTAGTTTTGTCTCAAAATGATCTATTTCCATGAGTCTTGTGACCTTAAGAATTTTTTTTTAAAACTAAAATAAAATATGAAATATTTGAAGAGCAATAAGAATATTATGTCTCTTAAATATTCAGACCTAAGAAAATTTACCTCTAAAAGTTATGCACAAAAAAGGAACAATGGAAAATACAATGGAAATAAACACATTTTTCTTTGACTTTTAAAAATAGTAAAAGAATTCAATAAAATAAAATAAAATAGTTGATTTTTCCTAACTTAAAAATTCTCCTTTCCAAAAAATTTCATCTTTGGGAAAAATAAATCGTATTCTCCACACTTGTGCAAAGGCAATGCACTTTGAATACATTTGGAAGTTGGACATTATAATATTTTCAAAAAATATCTTTTGGACTTATATAACTTTAGTAGAGGTCTTTGCATGCCAATTTTCAAATCAAATTTTCATTTTTGGGTCAAAAATAGGACTACCCCCCCCCCCCCCTAAAATGGCCAAGGTAGATACCCAATTGGGGGAAGTTTTAAAATAGTAAAATAATTTTTAAAATTTTTTTAAAATTATAGAATATGTATAACTTTTGTGTGCACCTTCATTCTGAATTTCAAGTCAAACTAACAAAAGATGAAAAAGTTATGAGCAAAAAACTACCTGGGTAAAGGTCAAGGGGACAAAAAAAAGGACAAGTGTTTCTTGCAATCACCCTTATTGACTGTTGATTTTGGCAAAGTTTAGATTTGGGTACACCTATAGGACGGTTCCAGTGGTCTAAGGAGCCAACACTTTGAAAAATCATAAAAATTACTCATACAATTGAGTTATTTGTAAAGTCCCCCTCACATTGGATATGACTTTTTTTGAAGTTGAGAAGGCAACTATAGTTGAAGCGTCAAACTTTTTTGCAAGATACTTATGTCATATGACTTCAAAAGCAGGGACCAAACTTTCATACCCACTTTTATTTTGATTTTTTAAACTCAACTGGCTTTTTCACAAAACTCATGGATTTAAACCCCAATTTAGTGTACTTTACAAATAACTCAAATATCCAAAAATTCTAATTTTTTTAATTAATATACATGATTTTCACTCTCTAATAATTTTTAAAACAAACTTAAGGAAAAGCTGCCTCCAACTATACTGAATTGCTTAAATTGACCATTTTGGGTGCTTCCACCTCACCAACCTCAAAAGCAACCACTTTTGTCTCCTCCGATTGAAAGGGGAATTGTGAAGCTCTATGGAACTGTAGATTAGTGTTGTGGGCATGGAAGATCTTGGTTGCAGATGACACTATTTAGATGGCCTTCTTGACCCAAACAAATCTTTCCCAAAATAAGACTTTGAAAGTACACTTGAACCATTCCCAACAACTGAAGCTTCGTCCAATTCTACTGTTCAACAAAGTGCTTCTTTTTTATGGCAAACTAGTCAAACCCTCACCGGCATGTAGTTACATGTTTGCAACTATGTTAAGTATTTTAGCATGTGTACAATCGAGCAATGGTGGAGGGATGGGAATTTTCCACGATTGGGGAATATAAATATTGAAGATTGCACTATTTTTGCTCATTTTTCATCAAGTTTGGAATGATGTAGAAATAAAAGAAGTGTAGATTACAGTCTGACTTGTTGTTGTTGTTTTTTTTGTTGGAAACAAATGAAGAGAATTCATTGTCAAGAAAATAAATTACAAACCACTCAGTCACAAGTGGGCTGGGGGATAAACAAGACACAAACCAATTTGACTTGTTCTTTATGTACTTGTTCTCAATGTACAGACAAACCTATTTCCAAGAAGTGTAAAACTAAAAATTGATTGTGGTGGCATATGAAATACAAAAATACAAAAAATTAGAAATTAAGCAATATGTGGGAGGTTTATAAATTAGTGATAGTAAAAGTCTTTGTAGCCAATGATTTTTTTTCAAGATTTTGTGACTTAAATTTGCAAAGCCAAGCACCCATTACCATTAGTGCAAATTTATTTACTTTTAATATGTCAACAAACAAATTTCCAATCAAAATAGTCACTATTTTGTCCATAAAAGAACTACCACCTTGCTGATACATCATCTATTTAATTATGGTTATCTCAACCTCTAAAGATGGACCAAATGGCATTTTTTTCGCTATGTAACAATTTTGGAAAGCTCACTATGAATAAAATTTATTTATTTTTTCTTTGAAATATCACACATTCAACATGTGCCCAAGGAATAGTTTTATTGTCCAATAGATTTTACAACTTTTGACTACATGGTTCAAAAGTTATTTTATAATATCAAATGTTCATTGGTTTGTAGGTAGCCTATGCAGCTCAAAAAATTTATCAAAAAATCACTTTCATAAGGGAAAAAAAATTGAAATCGGTTTTCTAGATTTTCATATAGAGAGAGAACTTCTAATCATTCCATCTTGATTAATGAGATGTTTAACTCAATTTTCAATATTTTTTGAAATAAATAAAATCATAGGATGTAGATTGTTTATTACAACATTACAATCATTGGAATTGGCATTTTTTGACTTCATAACAAAATTCTTAAAGATTAAGTTTTTTCAATCATTCTCTACTTCTTTCTATTCACTATTTTTTCCTATATGTTGTACGATTCCAAATTATCTAAATTTCTTCAAGCACGTAGCCAACTTGCCTTAAAGACAAAATCCAAAGAAGCACCAACAATATGGACATTTTTTCATGCAAACATGACCTTATGAAGTGCAAGTGCCTTGTTTTTTGCTCAACCAAAAAAAGGAATGTTATCACTTTAAACACTGATAAATGGCATTCCACATAGTGGGATTTTTTGAAATATTTTTCGCATCTTTATAAACCAATATACTATGAGATTCTTACATGTATCCAAAGCAAATTTATTTTTAAAATATAATATTCATATTAGAAATAGTAATTGTGGAATGCTTTTGGTGAAATCATAGTTAAGGGATTTAAGGAGTTGAAGTACATGCACCTAAAAGTTACACTCTCCAAATTGCAACACCTATCTATAGTTGTCATGGCAAGATTTCCTACTTGAAATCTTAAACATTTGTAGATAGGTGTCACAATTTGGAGAGTGTCACTTTTAAATGCATGCACATTACAATTAAAGCACCCAAAACTGTTCAAATAAGGAATTCAGCATAGTTGGAGGCAACTTTTTCTTGTAATGATATTTTTCTAGTATTAGCAAGTGAAAATCATGAATATTAAAAAAAATCAGATTTTTTGGATGTTGTGTGTAATTTCTCTTATTTTTCAAAGTGTTGATTCCCTAAACCATTGAAACTATATAATAGGTGCACACAAAATTGAACCTTGCTAAAATCAGTAGTGAGCCAATCAGATATTTATATGTGTCCTTGAAATGCGTCAACCAATTAGAATCAAACATGAGGCAAACACATTAACCCCTGAAGGCCCAAGGCCATTTTTCTGTCAAAAACCACTCAAAACTGTCATTTTTGCTACGTTCATCCAAAAGAACAAAAAAAAATGTTTTTATAGAATCTAACCGTAGGATCTTCTACTTTGTTTGTCTAAAATCATGTGGTAAAAAATTTCATGAAGTTTGACCGTATAGATTGGATGATATGAGCATTCAAAGTTGGAAAACATAGTTTTCTTAAACATTGTCCTGCAATTTTAGATGACTTTGATTGTTAGTTATTGAATTTTTTTAGATTATGGACTTTGAATTAAAAAAAATTTGTGTTTAAAAATTGAGTTGAAAGTCTAGGAATTTTTTCCTTAAATGCTTGATTTTCATTCCTTAAAAAATTATTAAGTAGAGGTAGGTCAAAGATTGAAAGAAAAATTAAATCGTTAATAGCTCTAAGATGGAATTGAAACACAATAATTCCAATGGTGAGATTGTTCTAACAAGAAAATTTAACCTTGTCAAGCAATTTTTTTAAAATGTGAAAATTGCATTCAAAAATGAATCCTATAAGTTATTTTTTCAAAAACTGCATGAAAACAAGATTGCTCATAACTTTCACATAACTAATCCAAATGGAATGAATCAAAGTTTCACACATAGACAAAAATATAATCTATAAGATTTTTTTAAAATTAATTTTAATTTCAAATTTTTGTGGATTTATTTTTCTGCCCGCCGAGTTAAAATCTGCGCTTTTCGTGGTATAACTTTTACTCCCGTGCACCAATTGAAATAAAAATTATATTCCCACAAAGCTCATCAGTTTTCCTATCTTATGAGAAAGTTTCAAGAAGATTCATTAAAAATTGAGGTCTATGGAACCTGCCCGAACTCCAAATTGTGCCCCAAGGGGACAATGGACTTTTAGGGGTTAAGGAACTCTATTGATGCAATTGAGTAAGTCTACAGTCCACTACAAGAGACACGTTCAGAAATGGGTGTTTCTCCCTTATTAGTGATCCAAGATCACTTTTGGGGGGTACTGTAGCATAGCACAGCGACATGCATTTGATGTTGTTATATTGCATGTGGTGGTCAGAAAGAACTCAAAGAATGACATGTGCACCACTAGAATATTATTGCTTGTGATGAATTGGATGACATTTTGCCTTGCCATACAGTACGTAACAGGGTTTTTTTTTGCACTGTAGATGAACAGGAAACAGTCTTGCGTGCCCTCCCAACAGAGGGCAATATTTGGAGGGGGCCACAGACAATGGCGAATGCTGTCGAATCAAATTTCGAATCTGGCAATACATTGCCAGAAAAAAAAACCTGGTGGGTAAAGTTACCTCAATAGTGATTGTTCACCAATGATGGAGGCAGTAGTTGCAGGTTGGTACCTTTTTGCATTCTTGAAAAGGAGACCCCAACAGTGAACAAAATTGTCTTATATGGCCCTCCCCATTGTCTTATATGGCTCCTCAGCCAGCAATGCTCCAGAGGTTGCAAGTCATCAATTCTGCCCCCCCAAAAAAGCTGAGGAGTTGGTGGAATCCTACAAAGATTTCCATTCTGGTTTTCCTGGTTCACTGGTTGGCTGAGAACCCCAGCCCAGTGTCCAGCACCTTTGGCATCTCCTGGTTGGTTGGTCGGTCGGTCAGTCAGTTCCTAAGAATTCAGCCAGTCCAAGGACAAAAGGTATGGGACAAGACATAACGGAGTTGAAGAACGTAATATTATTAATAGTGAAATTGGGTTGCCTTTACAATTGGGTTGCCTTTATAATTAAGGTGGGTACACGTAAAATGGCCACTTATTCTTCCTGTCATCATATTGTTCACATTTTTATATAGTCTTGTTGGCGAGTGAAAACATGTTCCAACGCATCAAAGAACATAGGATTTGGATATCGTATGCAAAAGTTATTAACGGTCAAAGTCTGTTTCTAAAATGGCCATCTACAGGCTAGGTACATGACTAATTTCAGAAATATATGCACGTTGTAGATGGCACTTTAAGGTTAGGTGCCATTTTAGGTGTACCTACCTTAAGTTGCCTTAGAACATGACCACAGGTGTACTGTGAAATAATAGAGCAAATGATTTGCACCATTGATCTCCATGTGACAAGGGAGATTAATGGTAAAAAAAATGTTTATAGTGTAGTTTCACATTGTAGCTGTGGGTGTGCTCATAGAACATCCCCACTGCAATGCAAGATATGAGGCAAATTGGGTAAGTAGTTGGATTCGTCCATTTTAATTGCCCTATGGCACACATGGCAAAGTAAAAAAAGTGACTGGACTTGGTCAAATTTGATGAAGGCTTGGCCAAATGGAGAGTCTTTACACAAGTTTGGTATTTTTTTTTGTCTTCATTTACAAGTTTCAAGGCACTTTTGGATTGAAAAATCTCTTACCTTATCAGCACTAATGAGGTGGTACCTTGAAATCCAAGAAAATATATTTCTCTTCCTTTATAGCCCATATTGGGGTGGGACAAAACGATGATGCGAGGCCCACACTCATTTAATTTCACACCAAGTGGTCTCTGGTAGGGCCTTTTCCTTGCACAAGGCGTGGGGATGCTCTTATCCCAAGAAAATTATTTTCTTAGTCCCACTAAAAGCTTTCCAAATTTCTTTTGCAAAGACTATAAGTCAACTTCATTAGGAAGCTTTTAGTGAGATTGAAGGAATACTTTATAAGCCATCAAAGTCAATAAAACTTTATAGAGATTTTTCCATTTAAGCACATGGAGGTTCACGATTTCCAATTAGAATATTACCTAATTCAAAAGTAGTGCATTCTTAGAAAATAACAATAAATATTTATATAATGTAGAATGTTGAGAAATTAGTGATGGTCAACCTATTTTCACTTATACAAGATATGGATTCCAAACGACTTTTGGAAGCCATTGCATGCTAAAAATGTGAGGTGCCACAAATGAGTAAGGCATGATAAATGATTGTCTATGTCAATGTTGGGGGAGAACTGCCTTAGTTAGTTCATTGTCAGCTGGACAAAAAATAGTTGCAATTTGTAAATATTGGAGAAAAAATAGTGAAAAAATCTATAGAATTTCTATTAGGGATTTTAAAAATAGTGGAAAATTCAGATTGGGTGCTTGAAAAAAATGGTTTAATGTGGGAAATAGAAGAAAGGAGGTGGTGGGTGATTGCAAGAAAGGTCTCCCATTTTATTTTTTTCATTTGTGATTTTCTTTTGAGAGTATTTTTTAATTAGAAAAATAATTTTTAAAATATGTGAAAAATATTTTTAGTATATACATCTTTAAGAAGAAGATACCCTAAGAAGGAAAAGTGTAGAAAAATTCTCTAACTAGGAGAACTAAAAAAGGGAAAAATATCATGAAAATTAGTACTTTAATATTTTAATTTGTAGGAATAAGAAAATAAATTTTAAGAAAAAATAAAATGTGGAAATTCAAGAAGGATTAATGGTGATGATATCTTACAAATACAATGATTTTGAAACTATTTTCAATGTTTAGAACTGTGCATGCAAGTAGCCCCTATTTGCATGAATGTGGAGGCTATAATATAATATTTTTAAATTTTTATTTATTGTGGATACATGAATCTCTAGTGAAGAAATAGACCACACAAATTTCAAGTCTACATCATTAATTTTGGGCACTCTATAGCACTAAAAACCTCTAACTCATAAAATGTGACAAATTAGCTAAATTAACTAGAAAATGTTTTTTGGAAAATTTCAAAAAATAAAGAATCTCATTACTATCAAGTTCTTCATCTTCAATAAAAATTTCAAGTAAATTGGCTTCATACCCCAAAAGTTGTAATTGATGATACAAAAGTCACTTCCATTGTAATGCCCAAAATGATGGCCCTTTCTTGTAATCATCCTCCTAAAATTCAAAAAATATCCTGAATGTTGGTCCATACTATCATTTAGAGAAAAAACTATAGATATTTGTCAATTGAATCTGGAAATGGATTTTGCATTTCAATCTAAATTATCAAGTTTGGTATTAGGACTTAAAAATTGTTGTGGTTGGTGAATTTATATATTACATACTTTAGTTAGTCCTTGAAATTCTTTTACGTTTCAAGGCCTCGAGCTCATTCAAAATACTTGTCCACAAAGAAAGGCTAAAATCTTTATCGATGCTTATTTTTGTAACAAATCCAAGTAGAGGGTCCTTTAGTAATTTATTCAAGTACATCCTCCTAAATTTTTTAAGTTAACGCTTCCATTGAATTCAATATGGCAAAATTTCAAAATTTAGGTTTTTCACCCGTTCTAAATGGTGAACATTTGTCTTTCAACATTTTTAGAAAAAAATGTGTATCACACAATTTGTGCATTTTAGTCAATAGTTTATAAAAATGGGTTGAGAATATATGTAAAACATTCATCTTAAAAAAATTTAGAAGGGGATACTTTACAAAACAAAAGATAACTAAAACACAAATTATTATTTTTTTAATTGAGAATTTTTTATCTCAATGGTATGAATATTTTTGTAAATAATTAATTTATTTGAAAATTTTGAAAATTGAGTTCTAATAACAACTTTGTATGGATTTTTTTATCATTTCATGATTTGGAATTGAATGGTTCAATAGTTATTGAATAGGTATCAATCTATGCAATCCAATAAAACTAACTAACCTTTTGTTGGAAGATATTCTTAGGTGCCTAGTTCAACATTGAAATTGAGAATCTCCTTTTAAGTTTAGCAATTTTTTATAGAAAGGCTTGAAAGTTTCACATGTAGATTATGATGATTAGAATCCATCCTAAAATCTCATGCACAACTTCTAAATTATTATGGAGTCTATAGAACCTACCCCAAGTTCTTGGAAAAAAGCAAAGTGAGTTCCCTAGTCCTTTGGAATTTATAGAAATAGGTGATAAAACATAAGACTTTTTCTTTGATGTGTATTTTCCATCATTCTCTTTTTCTCATATATAGAATCAAATTTGATGATTGTATACTAGAATATAACAATATAGTTATAACAAATATTAACACCTAAAGCTTTATGATTGCTTTTCATCAATAATACTTTACAACTAATAGTACAAAATATGAAAAATGCTATTTTTCATTTCACATTTAATCATAGATATGCATTTGACTTGCAATGAATTATTTCTTTGACACTTTCACCATATAAATTGAAAGATATTAGTGTAGAAAGCATCAAGATAATAGAATTTACACCTTTCTTTGTTAGTTTTTGAAATTTTGAATCCCCTTAACTTATATTTTATATTATAGAGTTTGAGGTATAAATCCTTATAGTGAAAAGTTTAGTTGAGAATCTAAGGGGAAGAATTAAATTATTTTTTTGAATATCTTTCATTTTTAAGAAATTATTAAGTAGAAGTAGGTACAATATAGAAGGTTAATCCTTAAAGTTCTTTCATATTTAAAGGCCCAAAATTGCTTCAAAATACTAGTCTACAAAGCAAAGCTAAAATATTATCTATAATTATTTTCTAGCTTCTCTACCTATATGATCTTTTTAGTTAACTTCTTAGAAAACACCCTCCTAAAATTTCGAAATAAAAAGCCTTACCAAACTTTTGCAAGATTATAATGCTTGCTTCTTAAAAAGAATTCTATTCAACTCTTCCCAAATGGTTAGATTTCATCTTTCAAATATACATTCAAAAATTTTCAAACAAAAATATTTCATATTCATACTTGAAATGACTAGTAAATAGAAAATGATTTAATAAACTAAATTGTTAGAAACTTAGTTATGAAAGTGGAAAATGCCAATTCCAATGGTTGTAATGTTGTAATAAACAATCTACATCTTATGGTTCTATATTTTTCCAAAATATTGAGAATTGAGTTAAATAAAGGACATCAAAGTTTATTTTAGAATGAAGATTTCTATACTTGCTTGGAAATTAGAACTCATGAAAACTTTCATCTCATTAATCAAAATGGAATGGCTTATAGCTTTCCATATATATATAAATCTAGAAAAAAAATTCAGTTTTTTGTTTCTATATAAATATGATTTTTTTGAGCTACAAAGTAGTCTAGATTGAAAATGAAACTGCACATCGTACAATAACTTTTTAACCATGGAATCAAAAGTTACAAGAATTGTTGCACCTTAAAGCTATTCCTCAACCACATATTGCATGAAAATTTTGAAGAAGAAAATAGAAATTCCATTCTTAGTGAGCTATCCAAATTTTCTATATTGGCAAAAAAAATGTTGTTTGGCCCTTTAGACTTTAAATTAAGTCATTAATAGTTATAAACACAATTGAAACATGTTAGTATTGATAGTGAGATTCTTCTAACAAATAATCTCCTCTTTGTGGATGTTTTTGTATTAAAAAATTGTTAAATTGAAATCAAGAAACAATTCTATATGTTATTTTTTCAAAAAGAATGAAAAATGTCTATATTGCTAGAGAATAAAGACTCCTTCTAACTTTTTTATCACTACACTACTAAAAAATATGACCAAAAAAAAAAAATATCAAGAATTTTCAATTCTACTGTTCTAAGTAGTGGCACTATAGAGATCAATATAAGATAGTACTATATTTTCATTTTTTCTATAAAGGTACTTACAAGTTTTTATTTTTCGGAGCACTTCAAATCTTTTTTTTGGCCAAATCAACAAATTATCCTATAGATTTTGTAAATAACAATTTGTTATTTGTATATCCAAATGTGAATTCAAATATGATGTATTGGATGAAGAATGTGGTTCAGGAGAGCAATGTCTTAAGACTAAACTCCCATGCTAATACACACATTGATGTGGCAGTTTGACCCCATTGATGTGGTGTTTTGACCTTGGCGACATGGCAACTTTTAATTCTCAAGAGAATTCATTGTCCAATTCAACAGTCTTGGAACAACAAATTTTAGTGTAATTTGGACTAATATAATGTGACCAAAATGAACAATAAATTTTGGTTAGATTTCTATTGTTTCGATCACAAGATTGTTTTTTAGTGCTAATCCAAAAAGAATGAATTAGACTTATCTATCTAAAAATAAATTGATTCTATAAGCAATCCAACTTAGAAAATTGAAATTTGAGTTCTACACTTTCCCTTGCTTTAGAGGCTCAAGCATTTATGCTTAGGTAGGAATCACTTTTTATCTTGGGCACCAAAGAAATAAAAATTATATTTCTAGAAAATTCCATTTATTTTCTAAATAAGTTTTAGACAATCAAATTGAAATTTGACATTATGGGATGTATGAAAGGAACAAAAATTAGTATGGGGATCAAAATTGTGTCATTCAAATCTTTTTAAATGGATTGTTTGTGATATTTAGATGTTTGATGAGGGGGATGATTTTAGATCCTACTTTTCGGGCGGATTGTTATTTAGGATTTTAGGATGATTTAGGCCACTTTAGTATTTAGAGTTACAATTGTCTTTAGAATTTAGAGTTATGTGGATATTCTATAGAATGTAGGAACGTACTTTTCCATGGTTTCAGAAAATGTCATATTCCTCAACAACAAAAAGATTCTATAGGTGCTCAAAATTTACCTAATTATGTATGTAGATCATTTGGTAAGCTTTGAGTATAAATGACCTTGACTTAATGGACATTTCTAGAATAAATTTTTTCAAACCTTTTTGCATTTTAACCCCTAAAGCCCTAAATTGCATTTTTTTTGGCAACATAGCAATTTCAAGCAACTCATTATGAATAAAATTTGTTTATTTTTCTTTGAAAACTTTCACACAACATTTGCCCAAGGAGTAGCTTTAAGGCCCAACAATTTTCATAACTTTTGGCTACATGGTTTAAAAGTTATGGCATGATATGCTGTTTTTCTTATTTGGCAGGAAGCCCATGTAGCTTAAAAAACGTTTTTTTTAATTATTTAAAAAAATAATAAAAATTTGAAATTGATTAATTAGATTTTTATCTAAGTGGAAATCTTTGAATCATTCCATTTTGATTAATGACTCAAAAGTTATGAGTAGTTTTAGTTTGGGGTAGTTTGTAGCTAGTTAAAGAATCTCTACGCTACAAAAAAAAAGTTTGAAATCTTTAATTTAATTCAATTTTTAATGTTTTTGAAAAAAAACAAAAAATTAGTATGTGTAGATTGTTTATTACAACATTTTAACCCCTAAAGCCTTGAACATCGTTTTCACCAAAAAAAATGCTCCAAAACTGCCATTTCTAATACAAGAGCACAATTGGTGTTTTTTTTAACATTTTTGACTCATGTAACCGTAGGACCTTGTAGTAAGGTGGTTTGTAAACATATGGAAAAAATTTCAGAAATTTCCACCATGTAGATTGCAAGATATAAGCATTTGAATTGACGAAAATTGTTTTTTTATCCCTGCAAAAATCCGGGCAGCTGCACTTCACAAGGTCACATTTATGTGAAAAAAAATTCAAAATGGTGGTTACTCTTTGAATTCATACTTCAATGCAAGTTGGCTACATTCTCAAAAAATTTCAAACCATTTGGAATTGTACAACATATAGGAAAAAGTAAGTAAGTAGAAAGAAGTAAAAAATGAACCAAAATACTAAATTGTGAACTAGTTAAAGGTATTTCTGTAAAAATAATATATTTTTTAGTATTAGCAATTGAAAATCATGAATTTTAAAAAAAAATAGATTTTTTTGGATATAGTATGGATTTTCTATGGATTTTCAAAGCAACAATTCACTAGACTAGTGAAGCTCACATATAGGTGGATCCTAAAGAAGTTTAGGGTACATGAATGGGTGTAGGGATGATTATAGGTGTTTCTACTTTAGATATGAATGAAAATTTTTTAATTTGTTTTTTTTATTGATGAAAGCACATATTTGCTACAAGTTGAAAACTTTTCAATCTTTCTTTTTGAAATTTTTTGAATTATTTTGAATTTCTTAAGAAAAACATGAGCAATATTCATTGAATACAAATTATACTCAAACATCTCAAATTTTCATTGCAGATGTATAATATGGTATATAAACATTATAGTACAAACCAAAATTACCATATCATTCTATTTTAAAAAATGAGGGTTGCTAATATGTAAGCCTAAGAGTGTGAGTCTATGAGCCTAAAAGACTAGATACTTATGGTATAGGTGTCTATACTATAGAAACTTTCTATAATTCACTAGGAGAAAAAAAATACAAGGAGAAAAAAGAAAAAAGTGCTCGGGCCCCTTCAATGGTTGTAGAGTATCTACTTATACATTTGGTCAAGGCTCATAGGTGACATTATTATACATACATGCTAGTGTCATTTATTGATTCTTTAACAATTTTAGTGTTTGTTTGAAGTCAAAAGTACTCAATATTTTATAGAAAATGATCACAAATTCATTGTTTTCTACAAAATATATTCCCAAATTTTAAAAAAAATTGGCAATCCATAAAATTAATTTATAAACATAATCATTCTAAAATATATACAACAGAAGTTGACAAGAATTTCAGAAACTACTATCTAATTTTAAAAAAATTTACTCATTAGTTTTCAAAAAACGAATTGATGTTTGAAGATACAATGATTTAAGGTAAAAAGGTAGAAGACCAAAATTGTTGCAAAAGTGTCATTTTTCACAAAAAGTGTTGTTGTTGCAAAAGTGCCATTTTGTGAATACAAAAAATGAGGACAGAATAATTGCATTAATTTAAAAGAAGGACATAACATTTTTTAGCAAGGTTGGCATTGCCTTTGCTCTATAGTAATGGTGTGGAATATGCCACTCTCAACAGTATTCATCAATAACTAATTGGTTGGGTGTGGATTATTCTACACCATCATTGTAGAGGCATGGCATGCTATTGAATGTTAAGAATACAAATTTATGTAAATTAATTGTAGAAGAAAAAAAAAATGTCAAAAAAACAAAAAAACAAAAAAACAAATATAAATTATTTTCTTTTTCTTTTTCTTTTTCTTTTGGACACAGATAAAGGAAAATTCTTAGCTTTTAGATTTTACTTTTTCCAATGCAAAAGTCACTAATACAGAAGTCACCGCCATCGGGAACGCGGTGGTGAAGATGCGGAGCTCGTTTTAGGGTTCTGGATTGCAGGGTTTCTCGATTGGAGGGTTTGACAGAACAGGGTTGCAGCAGCAGTTGCGAGGTGTGGTGAATGTGCGGCATTAAGGCCTGATATTGGAGGAAGAAGCGCTGCCTAGCGATGGCATTGAGCAATTTTCTCTTGACGGTCGCCGCGGTAGGTGCGGGATTCGTCTTGCTCAAGGGCGACGTACGACGGTCAGCTGTGAATCTTCGGCGCAATCTGAAGCAAGTGCGCACCTGGCTAGAGCAGGAACAAGCGTCTACGTCCAAGTAAAAATTCTGCTCCTTTAATTCTAGCATACATGTTTCTGACGTTTCGGGATTTAGGCTTTCTTCACCGCTAGCATATATATATTCTCAATTTCGTGATTCCCGTGCGGATTCGGGTTTTTCTAGACGCATACTGAAATCTCAGCTCTTCTTGTATTTCAGAGGCGAACATGTGAAGCCAAGGGAGGTCGAAGCAGGAAAATCGGAGAAGGTGGCCATGAAAGAGGAGAAGCAATAGTTTGGTGAAGGAGGAAGTATCCGTTTGCCAGCTTTCTTCCTCTGTTTGGAGTTGGATGTTAGGTCAGTATATATCTTTTGATTGATGGTTCTGAGGTTTATGAAATTTCAGATCCTTGTACATGCGGTCTTCGTTTATTTCATTTTAGTGTATATCATGAACAAACCCTAGTTATGTGGGGTTGGGGATTTTGAAACGTTGCGGTCTGGAAGCTTGATACCAGACCTACTCTGTGCACCGACTAGGGTGCAATTTTATGGGAAGGACAATTTTCGGTGCAAGCTGAAGGAATTAATGCTGAGAACAACGTGTTTTCATTTGAACGCTGTTTGTTCATGAATTCAATGGAGACCATTCCTCATGTATTTGAATTGGTTTGGTTTTGAGCTCTCCTGTCAGGAATGTTATGTATTGATCCTTGCATTGTAGAGTCTTTTGCATCTCATTTTTTCCAGTTGTGAGTGCAGTGCCGTGTTGAGCAGGCATCTATTTGTTCAGGGCTCTGTGATGTTGGTTTTGGTGTAGAAATCCAGTCTTACAGCATTACTCTAGAGTATTTGTGGTGGTTAGGTAGAGGGTTTTTTCCATTGAGCTAAAACATTTGAAGTTCGTGACTGATGATTGAGTAGCAGGCGTTCCAGACGTGGTAGGAGATGCAGGTCCTTGAGTCCTTCACCCAAAGGCAGCCACTCCAACAAGCGTGTAATTTTGAATAACATGAAATTGAATCAGATCTAAACTTTGTGCAAATTGAATGGTTGTTAGAATTTATGCACTGCACTAACTTGATCCCAAAGGTTTTTGACTATGTTTTCACCAAAACAGCTCCAAAACTGTCATTTCGAGGACAATTAAGGTAGGTAGGAGGCTCGAACTCCGACAGGGCATTTAGAACCAAACATGGGTCAGAGGTACATTTCGCTTTCTGCAATATTTTAAGATGTACAAAGTGTGTACATTCTAGGAGGTGGTTGCTTTTAGAAACCCTATGGCTTTCAACTTCAAATTTTCATAACTAATTGCACAAAGCTCCAAAAAATATGAAACAACTTGGGTTGGATGTCATTTCTTCTTATCTTTCAAAGAAAATTTATTGAAAAGATATTTTACCACCCCAAAATTCAGCTTCAGCACTTAGATGGTTGCTTTATGAACCTCCTACCTTATTATACCAAATTTTAGGAATTGTTTTCTTGACAAATGAAACTTTAGGATCTTTTAGTAAATTGGATTGAGAAGATGTTGGAAAAATTTCAGAAATTTTTGTTGTGTAGATTGCAAAATATCAGCATTTGAATTGATAAAAATCTTTTTTTTTATCCCTACAAAAATCTAGGTAGCTGTACATTAGAAGGCCACATTTGTATGAAAAAATGTCCAAAATGGTTGTACCTCTTTAGATTTACTCTTCAAGTCAAGTTGGCCACATGTTATGAAATTTTCAAATCAATTGGAATTGTACAACATGTAGGAAAAAAATAGTAAGTAGAAAGAAGTAAAAAATGATTCAAAATACTAAATTGTTAACAATTTATTTATAGAATTGAGAAATGTTAATTCCAATGGTTGGATTGTTGCAATAAATAATCTACACCCAATATTTTTGTTTTTTTTCAAAAATACTAAAAATTGAATTAAATAAAGGACTTCTAAGTTTATTTTAGAGTAGTCATTTCATAACTTCCTACAAACTAAAACTCCCATAATTTTCATCTCATTACTTAACTCCTAAAGGTTTTTGGCTATGTTTCTACCCAAATCACTCCAAAATTGTAATTTCTAATTTAAGTGCAATTTTTTTGAAAAAAAACATTTTTAGATATATTTAAAAGTAAGATCTCGTAGTTAGGTGGTTTGAAAAGATGTGGAAAAACTTTCCGAAATTTCTACCATGTAGATTGCAAGATATACCATTTGAACTACAAAAAATCCTTTTTTTATTCCTGTGAAAACTCAGATAGTTGCTCTTCACAAAAGTCATATTTGTATGAAAAAAATACTCAAAATGATGGTTACTCTTTGAATTCATTTTACAATGCAAGCCAGCCATATACTCAAAAGATTTCAAATCATTTGGAATTGTGCATCTTGTGGGAATGTTACAATACTGGTTAATTGATTAGTCCCCTTTCTCTCCATAAAATTAAAGGCTGTTGATTTTTTAAAAATTACTTCCTTTCCAAAACGCTATTGATTTCATGAAAAATCACAAGCCATTGATCTTCATGAGATTTAATCTAAGTTGTTCAAATATGAATACAGATACAAATATCGTAAGAATACTAAAAATAGATATTGTATCACATACAAATATGTGTATATGGATACAAATACAAATATGGGATATGAGATATGAATACGGGACATGGAGTATTGGATCAATTGTCCCATATTGATTATCAAAGAAATTGGCTTCTAAAAATTACAAGAGGGGGGGAGGAGGGGGGGGGGAGGAGGGGGAGGGAGGAGGGGGAATGTAAAATTTATAATTTAAAAACTAAATTTTTTTTAATATGCATTGCACCATGTGTCACACAATGCACCATGCACCATGAAGTGGCTGTAATAGTCAATCTAAATCAAATATAAGTTGTAGGAATGTTACTATATTTAGTTTTACATCTTGATTTGTTTATTGGAGGGGGAGGGGGAGGAATAATCTCTACATGATTGTTACATGAAGAAGCTTTGGGGTATTGTCTAGGGGAGGACACTTCCCGTTTTTTAATAACCTACGTGCGGCGGAATATAGGGTACATTTAAATAATCTTAGGTAAAATTTATAAAAAATTTACATATAAAATAGGGGACATTAAAAAGGCAAAGTGTTTTAAAAATAAAATAGGGATGATAATATGGCTGATTTTTCCGCTTTATGGTAAAATAGGGGCTCTTTTAATGTTGCCAAGTAATGATTACAAGTAATTGATAGCCCCCTAAAAATACCCCACCGCCACACCTGGATCCCCCAAATATACAAGAAGTGTCCTCCCCAAGGGTATTGTACAAACACTTAAACCACAAGCCTTGCAATATAAAAACATGTAATAAATTACATATTTGATGATACCAAAATGAATATAATATAACATGACTAAGTACATCTTGACTTTATCCTCTTATGAAGATAAGCTGTTTGTTTGTTTGTTTGTTTGTTTGGATGTTTGTTTGTTACGTTGAGATCTCCCGGACCGTGAGTCTCCCAGGTGCGTGTTTGGTACCGTCGGAAAGCCCTCGGCAAGGAGGGGTGCACGGGCTTTGATTCATGGTGTTCCAACCTACGGCATGAAAGTTATTGAATTTTGAAGTTTCTATATGTTACGTTGAGATCTCCCAGACCATGAGTTCCCCAGGTGCGTGTTTGGTACCGTCGGAAAGCCCTCGGAGAGGAGGGGTGCACGGGCTTTGATTCATGGTGTTCCAACCTACGGCATGAAAGTTATTGAATTTTGAAGTTTCTATACATTTATAAAAATATTTTTTTCTTTTCTTTTAGACCGTGGCAACGGCACAGGCCACCCTAGTATGGTTGAAATTTGAAAAAGGGCTTAAACATTTTCATAACAATAGTGTTTTATGAAAAAATATCTAAAATTGTTTTTGGTCTATATTTTATTTGAGATCTTGATTCCATAGTGCTCCAGTCCTTTAAATTTTTCCTATTTGACTATTATAATATTTTCAATATTACAATAAAATTATTTGCCAATTTTCCTGGAGCCTCTACTATTGTTAAATACAATTAGTTTTTGTGAATGTGGTTTTAGATGACAATTTGATTGCAATGAATTCAAAAGGGTTTGGATTTTAATAAATAGGTGTTGAGCGCTCAAGGAACATGGATTAATCCTTGGGGCTTACACTCACTTGAAGGTATACATAATGTATATACCTATAATGAAGGTCGACTATAACATAAAAAGAGTTTATACCAAAGGTATTTTTATGGTTAAATAACTCTAACTATAAAATGGATCTATAATATAGACTCTTAGATTCATAGACATATAGATTTTATGCCCAAATGCTAGTACTCTCCAACAATTGTTGTTGTTATGATTGACATTTTTCAATTTCAAATGATAATTACTAGCAATGATTATATTCTTTCTTCATGGACCACCTTCAATTAAGTTTTTAAAGATGAATACCAAATGATTTTTTCATAAAATTACTTCCATATATATTAAACAAGGTATTCAATTTATTTTCAAAATAAAATAAAAAAACATATACACAAGTTGAAGCATATAAGTGGAGGCACACAAGTTGAAAATAGAAGTTGAAGTCCATTTTCTATTGCAATATTTGAGAAAAAAAATTCACCTTTAGAAAGGGCTAGAAAATAATTGCTTATAAACTACAATCTTACAACTAGTTGACAATTCCATTTAAGTTTTGCAAAAGGTTATATTTGATTGAGCTATACCAAAGATCCTACAATTACATATATATCAAAAATATGAAGATAGATTGTAATTTTATCCTTTCTTTGTTTGAAAGTATTTTGAAGCTATTAACTTGGACCCTAAGGCATCACATTATTTAAGGGTTTACTCAATAGTTTTAGAAGTCTAGAAAACATTAGAAGGTTGTATGACTTTAGGCCCAAGAGACAATTTTAAATAGAATTTAACTAGTGAAAAATATGAACTAAATTCATTCTTTGAAAATGATATTTTAATGTGATGATTATATATTTAAACATACTAGAAAATAATGGAGAGCATGGCTTGATTTAGATAATTGGGTCCTCAAGGCTCAGTTTTGGTGTTTGTATTAATCCCTAAAGCACTAAACTATGTTTTTTGGCAATATAGCAATTTTTGGCAATTCACTACAAATGGAGTTGTTGTTTTTCTTTGAAATTTCACTCAACATTTTTCCAAAGAGTACTATGAAGGCCCAACAATTTTTATAATTTTTGATTCCATAGTCAAAAAGTTGTTTTATGATAAATAGTCTTCATTGCTTGACGGGTAGCCTATGCAACAAATAAAATTTCTTAAAAATTTGCTTTTTTGAGAAATAAATATTCGAACCTTTTTTTAGATTTATATCTAAGTAGAAAGATTTGAATCATTCTATTTTGATCAATTAGTCAAAAGTTATGAGTTTTAGTGACTCTACTAAAAAGTTTGAAACCCTTTATTTAATTCTATTTTTGATTTTTCTGGAAAAAAAATAAAAACATAAGGTGTAGGTTGTTTACTATAACACTGCAACCATTGAGATTGGTATTTTCAACTCCATAAATAATTTTTTAATAATTTAGCATTTTGGATCATATTCTACTTCTCTCTACTTATTATTTTATATGTTGCACAACTCCAATGATATGAAAATTTTTGAAGCATGTAGCTAACTTTCTTTATAGAAAAAATCCAAAGAGTAACCACCATTTTGGACATTTTTTCATACAAATGTGACAATCTAAAGTGCAATTGCCTAGTTTTTATAAGGTTAAAAAAAGAATATTTGTCAATTCAAATGCTCATATCTTGCAATCTATACAGTAGAAATTTTTGAAATTTTTTCTACATCTTTTCAAACCAATTTACTACAAGATCATATAGTTACATGTGACCAAAAATGTTTTTTTTCCTAAAATTTGGTACTTGTACTAGAAATGACAAATTTGGAGTGATTTTGGAAATAACATAGTCAAAAATCCTTTAGGGGTTAAGGCCTTCATTTCTTTAGCATTGAAACCATATGCATATCAATATTTCTACCTTCTAATTTTTGTCAACACTTGAATTTAGGAGTTAAATTAGCATGCAAATGGTTGCATAGTTAAGTTCCATTAATGATTCACCAATTCATGATAGATTTGAAATTCTCTATGAATTAATGATGAGTTATTATCTAGCTTGACTAAAGAATCATGACTAACGACATTGCCAAAATTTGGCTAAGATTCTCTAGGATTAATAGTCAAAGACATACTTCAATAAAAACAAATATTAAAATACTTTAAAACAAAAGAAAGGTTACAAGTTTTGGAGGGACCCCCATTTCTTTCAAATGATTCCGCAAAATAGGACAAGATTGCTAAAAAGTGATGTAATAACAAAATCTTGGCCAAATTAGTTAAGAACCGTAAATAGAACAAGTCACAAAGTATGCATTCAAGAAGTGAGTGATTTAAGGAAAGCAAGGGTGGCCTTTCAATCTTTGCCTAAAGGCCTCTTCTTTCATCATATTCCAAGATCTTTCTAGAACTTAATTGCTAATAACTACAAAACATCAATTTATTGCTAGACAAACTCTAAATTTTAGAAAAAAACTCCAAATGCCAAATGAATTGAGCCATTAGCTTCAAAAGACCCAAATTAGCAATGCAAGTCCCCTTCTTTCTACTCAAAGGTCATTGGACTTGTAAACGTCAACAAATTACAAAATAAATAATTGTACATTCCAAGATGAAGAAATTGGACTTCCTAGGAGTATTCAAAAGTATTATTGAAGTAAGAAAAAGACTCTTTTTAGGCTTCATTCACATGTGTGATTTGATAGCTCTAGTCAATACTTTAAATTCATCAAAAATTTGCCAAAAATGATTGGGGTTGTCCGTTCAAGTGCTTGTCAAAAGTTCAAATGCTTTGAAACTTGTTGAAGCACTTTGTTATTGCAAAAAAAATTCATTTTTATCTAATTTTATAACAAATCTAAGTATTTTTCAAGAATATAACAACATTGGTTCAAGAAGTTAACTTTTTAGAAAAATTACTTCTACAATTTGGAACATAAAAAAATTTAATATACACATAACCTTTAGAAGGTCCTGTACACCCAATGCATACTCATATTATCTTTATTTTTCACTTTTCACAAGGAGGCTTAGATATAGTTACTTTTTACTTGTATCAGGTGGATTGGGAATATTTTGATTGGTATAGAATCTTTCTGAACCAATTTTACCATTGGCCTTCCAACAAATCTTTATTTTGAAAACACCTCTTTGGATCTTAAGTCATGTTTTTCTTCATATTGCTTGAGATTGCATTTGCAAGTCAAAGATAATACTCTACTTTATTCTCACAATGATTGGTAGTTATAGCTTCATCTATTATGACTATATCTAAACTTAAAAGAAATTCACAAGTATGATACGCTAACTCCTATTTTAGCAAGGATTTGTCACACACTTGTAGGCTTAGACTTTGGTTGTGGTTTAGAAAGGGTTTTTGTCACAAGCTAGATTTGAGGGTTTTTTGACACATTGAATTGATTTAAAAGTGAAAGACTTGAGCATTGTAGGTAATCTAGGCTTCTAAAAGAGAAAATACTACATTGATAAATATCTTATCAATTATTGAACAACATTCTTTTGTAGAGGAGTTTGTCTATAAAACCTACTAATGAGATGAAAATTGAGTTCAAAACAACACTTCAAAATTTATTTTGGGCAAAGATTCCATAACTACTTGCAAATTAAAAATCCTCAAAACATTCATTTCCTTAATTGACATGGAGTTGTTTTTTAATGTTTTTCAAATATATATAAATGTAAAAATCAAGTTCAAATTTTTAATTTTGAAAGAAGTACATTTTTTTTTGGACTACCTAGGCTTTAAAAGAAACTACACATTATACAATTTTTCTAACCATATATTCAAATATTATGAAAATTGTTGCATCTTGCCATTATTGAATCTACTCTTTGACCATTTGTTTTGCAAAATTTTCAAAGAAAGAATTGAAAACTCCATTTGTAAATGGATGACTAAAAACCTTCAGTTGCCAAATAAATATACTTTAGGGCTATAGGAGCTAAAGTCAAATATCCGCTATTAAGCTAAATTAAGATTTTATATAATGGATAAAATTTTAGAATTTCATATTAGGAAAAATGATTTTTCTACAAATGATAAGTTTCTTCTAAAGAAATTGTTAAAAAGAATTCCAAATTATTATATTTTTCATAGGTGTAAGGTCAATATACCATTAACCACACATTGCCTTGAACCGGACAATGCTTTAAATACTTTTCTTATCACACCGCATATGCACTGTACAGGCACCGCACTCCGCATAGGCACCGCAGAAGCACCGCTCACTGCCTGTGCGGTGAAGGGTTGCAAGAACTTTTGTTCAATTTTAGATTTTCTAACTTGAAGTTGAAATAAAAAATTGCAAAAAGAAATCTTTTTGTGCACTTTTTTTAGAATTGAATCTTAATGTGGCATTTACTAATCGAGTCAAGTTTGAGAGCATACAAGTTTCTACAAGGTTTGTGGAGAAGTGTTTGAATTTAACTTGTGCGATGATTGGCATGTCTACCTTAACCCCTCATCGCCGGAAGTCCAATTGTACTTAAAAACTGCTTACTTTTCAAGCTGCATAAGTCTATATGCGACTAAGCTATGAAGATCTTAATTGTACAATCTTGTAGTGTGCATGTTGTAGATGACGTGGTTAAAATTTGAAATCATTTGACCGCATAGATTGAAAGATTATAATGTTTTAGTGTTGAACAAAGATGCTGAAAATGTTCTGAAAACATGTTTGGAGGTCAAATTTGATTTCTAAACCTACTCAAATGTAAATACTTTGAACTAGAAAGTGCTTCAAAATGAACATGTAAACACTTTGGTGAAAAAAAATTTCATTGAATTGACTCATTGTGTTTGCAAAATGACTTTGAAATGTCAAAAGAAATAACAAAAAAGTGTGCAAAAAACACGTCTACAACTAAACCTCCTTCTACTAAAATGCCTCTCAGCTACTTATAACTTCTTGGATTGCTATGAAATTTCAGCTACACAAACTAGATTGGAATGCGCAACTTTTCCAAGAAAAATTATTTGAAACTAACACTGTATGAGGAAGAAAGAAGCTGCCGAAGTTCACTGTAATCCAAAAATGTTAGGTTTTTGAACTTTGAATTGCTTCCAAGCATTCGAAACTAGACTTGCCTTGAAAATTTGACCACAATAACTAGACTTGTAGAAGAATGTAACCCAACAAATTTTATTGAAAACAAACATTGTATGAAGGAGATACAAGCGTTCAAAGTTGCAGCCACAACTACAGTAGTGAACTCAAATTGAACCTGTGAACTTGGATTGGCTCCCAAATCATCTGTATATATTGGATTGATTTGAAAATTTTACCACACAAACTAGACTACTATGCGCAACTTTTCCAACAATTTTCATTGAATTTGGACTTCAGATGCAAAAGTTATAACAATTTGAATCAGACTGCCAAGTTGTGAGGACACTTTTCATCCCCTGCGGCAATGAGGGGTTAAGTTCAACAAAGATTGTATCAAACTACACGACACCAACGGGAGGAACCATTTGAAGCGCAGAGCCAATCTCTACAACTTTCTTGTAGACTCTAAACCCAAAATCGGCCTCCTCACATCCTGAATACGGGAAAGAAGGTTGCATACGGCCAGACTGGGCCTCCAGGACGTTTAAGGGTTAACTTGGGGACTGATGGCCTCACTCTTGGAATGCGAGCACTGAGCGAAGGCAGGACGTGAACTTAAATCCTACCAACGAAGGCGAACCCAGCCAGCAGGGTAAATTTACCTCGGGGTAAAACGCATGAATTTTTTACTATTTTTAGTAAATATTTTTTATTGGCTATAGGCAAATTCAGAATTCGTACATGCAATCAGAGACCTCAAATAACATCAAGCGAGGAGGGTGCTAACTTAGAACTTACTCTAGACACGGAACCCAATAGGGTTTTTTTTTAGGGTTTTAAAAAAATAAAATAAAATCACTATCACCCCCGGATAACCCCAAATCCACCCTGCTAGGCCCACCTTTGTTGGTAGGATTTAAGGCCCCCTGCTGAGTGGACTGGGGGAGGTCCTGACAATAACGAAGTTGCAACAACAAATGACGTTTGGCATTCCCCTTAAGACTAAACAACTCCTTGGTCTCACGTTCCCCCTTCCATTGGCCACTAGGATCAGCCCTTCCGCCTGGGCCCTGGTCCGACGGTCCAACTTCCACCTGAAGAACCGATCTGGGGACTAATCATGATTAGGATCGTCTCCGTCCCGCGAGTCCCAACTGGAGTACAGCGAACTCCATGTGGGGGACTGGGGGGAGAATTTACACCAGGCATCGGGCTCACAAGGGAAGGCACTGCATGCCTGGCTCCGTGCCTGGGGAGGGGAAGAGAAATATCAGTAGGAAGCCTCACGGCCAGCGATCTCAGAGTGGGTTCAGGGGGTTTAGTCAAATGTCCATTTTGGGAAGATTGTTTTTGAATAGCATCCCCACCAGTGAGTTTCCTATCTGTAAAAGTTTAGGGAGAGGATTTCACATGCAGATAGAGATACAGATATCTCACCGCACCAACCTTTACGTACAATCTGTGTCTCTAAATTATATAGATTTCTGTAAAACTTTGCTCCAGTTCTATATCCAAAGGCTCATTTAGGGAACTCGCAAGGAGCGGCGAGGTCTCATCCGCATGTGACGTCCCAAGCTCAAAAATTCCACACCTACCTGCAAACTAAAATTGCTCATAACTTTCGACTTCTTAATCCAAATGGGATGAAACAAAGCTTTGCATGTCTGTAAAAACCTAAAGAATCAATTTGAAATTTCAATTTTGAAAAAAAAAATTTAAAGAAGTTATTTCAGCTACTCAGTCTGCCCTCCAAGTAAAGAAAATGACATATCATGCCATAACTTTTTATATACAAAGTCAAAAGTTATGAAAATTGTTGGGCCTTAAAGCTACTCCTCGGGCACATCTTGTGTAAAAATTTCAGCAAAAAAAAATAAAAACTTCATTCGTAGTGAGCTCCCCAAAAAATTTATAATGCCAAAAAACGCACCTCAGGGCTTTAGGGGTTAATGTCTTTGTATCTTTACTCCCCACAATGGAATTCATTTCATTTGTTTAAAAAAAGAAGGAGAGGAAAAAAAATTCCATTTAACCCTAGAAGGATGGGCTAGTCTCTATAAAAATCATGCTTTTTGAAACTATGCGAATCATCTACTTCAAAACACTCAAAAGTATTCATTATAGACCAATCTATTGTTCATGACCTCACCCTTTTTGCACAAAATTTCAAAGATGAATAATTGCAGTTTTGTCTTGTATATAAGAATTCTCCATCATCCATCAAACACTTGGTGTCTACAACAACATTAGAGGATTGATGTAATGGAATCTACTTATTAAACTTG
The DNA here is from genome assembly GCA_947034885.2 of Thuidium tamariscinum. Taxonomy (NCBI): domain Eukaryota; kingdom Viridiplantae; phylum Streptophyta; class Bryopsida; order Hypnales; family Thuidiaceae; genus Thuidium; species Thuidium tamariscinum. The sequence continues at coordinate 13,157,005 of OX344758.2, forward strand.
TTGTAGAGAGGAACACCGGATGTAGGCATACAAAAGCCATGAGTGTCAACTAAACAAGGGCACACGTTTAACCTTGCAAAGATTGGCTAGTCTTCATGGAAATCATCCTTTTTGTAGCAAACCGATCATCTACTTTTAAAAATTCAAAAGTATTTGTTGGAGATCAAACTACTATTCATGACGTCCCCCTCTATGCAGAAAATTCCAAAGATGAACAATTGCACTTCTATCTCACATGCCCAAAATTCCCATCATCCACTGGACCATTATGGTCTACAACATCTTTACAAGGTTAACCCTTGTAAAATAGAAAAGCAATTTTTTAGTGCTTATTGAAGTTTTTGAAGTTTCTTTGAAATTAAAAAAATTCAGAATTTTTTGGTAACAATGGCTAGTTTCTAGTTCTTTGACAACAAAGGAAACAACTAGGGGATGATGGGAACAACTGTCCCTTCGCCTCAAATTTCTTCTGATATGCCCATATATTTCATAAATGTTCCGAAAAGAACCTATAATTGCCATTTTGTATACCTATTAGCACTTGAATATCGACCAATCAATGATTGATATGTTACTGAAGTTGGAGTCAATGCGCTAAAATCATCAAAAAAGTAAATGGATTTGAATGAGTTTTATGGTGGAGATGGGGCCAAAAATAGAATGGTAGAAATAAAAAGCTAGTGGAAACAAACTAGTCTCTTTAATAAGGACTCTAATGTGCATATTTTGGATGATGAATAGAGGGCTTTGCAGGTTTGAATTTGTTCAACTAACGTCTCAATCATCCAATGTAAGACCTGAATGTTGAAAACACAACCTTTTTCTACAACCAATTTCATGAAATTGCAGTGAATGATATTTGTGTGCAAAGATATAATCAAAATTGTACAAAAATTCAAAAAAGGATGAAGGCATTTAAGAATTGAAGTTGGTAGATACATCACAAATCACACCCTAATCTAAAATTGTCATCAATCATCGCTCAATATACATTTCCAAAATCAATACGTACATGGATGGAAGAAACAATTTTGACACTTAATGATTGAAAAATATTAGATCCTTTGTAGTTTTGGCATATGGTGTCAAAATATTGTGTTTTTTGGTGACAAGGAACTTTTGTTCACTCACCTATAAAAAAATATGAACATTTGACTACTTTGACACTAGTAACTAGACACTAGATAGTAAAAAGTGGCAAAAATTGCCAAAAATTATACTTATCTTCATCAAATTTTTAGTCTTTTGATAATTTTGACAATAATAGTTTATTAATTGGATTTTTTTATCAATTGTGTGCATCATAAACTTTGGTCTTCATACAAAAAAATGAACCTAAAAAATAATTATGTTGCTAAAAAATATAAATTAAATGCATTGCTGTAAATTTCTAAAAATTTTGCTTAGTTTTGTTAGTTAGTGTATTTGATTTCAAGAAAAAATGAACAAATAAATTTTTCAAGTTAGTCTTATCCTTTTGGAATATATATATATATATATATACAAAAGAGGATTTTCAGCTGTTGTACAAGATTGCGAGTTCCCAAACATTGGGAACGCTAGGAATGGAGTGCTGATGTGGTCGAGTGACTGCCACATCAGAAAATACTAATTAATTAATTATTTTAATTAAATATTTAATATTTTAATAATATTTTCTTGAAAAAAAATTTCTTAAAATCATTTTCTTTCTTCTTAAAACATTCTAAAAAAATTTTAATTTAAAAAAAATTCAAAATTCGAAAATTCAGACCAGCAGGGGACTGGACTGCTGCAGTGGGAACAGTTTCTGGGAACACCCCTGAAACAGTCTTGTTGGGGGCCAGAAATCCTCTTATGTATATATCAAATGAATAAAATATCTACCTACCTAATAGTCTAAGTTTCTAAAGTTTGATAGTGCCTTTAGCCACAGAGTTGAGTCAAACTATATTGACCTTGTTGGATATGGTTCACAATTTATTTTTGTTTAACTTCAAGTGTTAAATCTCACAATCGACACAATTCAATGGACTAAATTTTTTCTACAAATTTCTAAAATAGTCTATTAAAAATTGGTATAATTGAAAGTTTTAAAAATATTTTATATTTCAACAATGCCCAATGCACAAGAAAATGTTTGTTTTTAATACTTTTTGTGAAGAAAGTCAAAGAACGTTAGGGAGATTAACACTATCTCTTCCAAAACTACACCAATGATAAATATAACTCATAATGTGCAATTTTAAATTGTTTAATAATGTAAGAATATTCACTTGGATTTCTTCAATGGACAAAAAAGACATAACCTTATTGATATACAAAATTAAGAAAATAAGATTGGAGATCCATTCTATAAGAGGTTTTATAATTGAATTTGATTTTCAAAAAACCTTTTTTCCATTTAAAAAAAATTAATGCACAAAAATATATATTGTTGTTGTTAACATCTCAAATCACACCTTGTTCTAAAATTGTCATCAATCATCATTTGATATACATCTCCAAAATCTATATATCCATATATGGAAGAAATAATTGTGGAACTCAATGATTGGAAAAATATTGGATCCTTTGTAATTTTGGCATGTGGTGTCAAAATGTTGTGTTTTTTGGTAACATGGAACCTTGTTCACTTATTAACAAGAAAACATGAAAACTCTGATAGGAGTAACTAGACTCAATAGCTAAAAGTGGCAAAAAATTGCCAAAAATTACAATTACCTTCATTCAATTTTTAGTTTTTTGATGATTTTTTATTCATTTAATTTTTTTTAAATTGATGGTTTTTACAACAATAGTTTAGTTTTGGGATTTTTTTAATCAATTATGTGCATCATGAACTCTAGTCTTAATAAAAAGAAATGAACCTAAAAAAGCATTACATGGCTATAAAATATAAATTAAATGCATTGCCCTATTCAACAAATTATTTCAAATTATGCAAGGGCATTAAGATGGAATAATGGCCTATACTGCAACTCATAGACTTTATATAGTGCTTGACCTTTCACAAAGGATTACTAAAGAGTACGTAATTCACTTTGTAGTCTTGTGAGTGTTTCTCTTCATGTGAATAAGAAATTAGAAAAAAAAAAATGGATCACTATTTTCAATGTATTTAGGAAAGTTATTACTCCTTGCTCTAAATCTAAAAAATTTCCACATAAACAATCTTTTTTGAGTTTGAATCCAACTCACAAAATGAAGGTCATCTATTACAATTTCTCCAATTGGAATTTTGTAAAAAAATGTCAATGAATGTTAGGGAGATTAACACTATCTCTCCCAAAACTACATTTAGTAATAAAAAATAATTCATAATTATGTGCAATTTCAAATTGTACAATAATGGATGAGAATTCACCTTTCATTTCTTGAATGGTCAAAAAGTGATAACCTTATTGATAAACAAAATCAAGAAAATAAGATTGGAGATCCATCCTATAAGAGGTTCTATAATTAAAATTGATTTTTAGAAAACCATTTTTTAATTTAGAGAAAAAATTTAATGCACAAAAATATATATTGTCGTTGCATAGGGTCTTATTTACAAGTCTAGACCACAGTGCTGATAGCCCCAAAATGAAATCATTTAATTATTAGAAAGCTTTGGGAATATACTTCCTTTTTTGAAATGAATATCAATAATCTTTCATCTGCTTGTGGGTGATTGCAAGAAACACTTGTCCTATTTTGTGTCACACGACGTGTGCTGATCTGTTTTTTGGCCATAACTTTTGTGTTTTGGCTTCGATTGACTCAAGATTTGTAGGGAAGGTACTCATAACTATCATAAACCTTCCGTAATTTTTTCATAATTTTCAAAAATAATTTACTATCCAAAAATAGACCCCAATTGGATGTCACACTTGGCAGTTTAGGGGTTTTTAGTACTATGGAGTACCTTTTTTTAATGATTTTAAGATGAAATTTGGATGAAATGGTCTTCTAATAGACTTCTAGCTCTCCAGGGAAGTATTTTTAAAAATAGTTAATTTTATGTGGTGTGGAGGTCTACAAAGTGAGCTCCCTTCTGCTTGTATTTTGAAACATATAAAATATTATTTTGGTGGGTTTTTCTGTGAATGACCATCTCCATAAAGTTGTTGCAAATGGACAATTTTTATTTTTTGAAAATATCTATTTTTACTATTTTTCCCTAATTAAAACATGAAGGTATGTATTTTCTCGAGGTTTGGCACTTTTCAAGTTCTCCTACTTAGAGAATTTTTCTATCCATTTCCTTCGGTGAAAACCTTCGTCTTAGAGGTATATACACTATTCATATTTTCCAAATTTTTTTCAAATTAATTTTCTAATTTTAAAGTACTCCCGAAAAAATCAGCCAAACGCAACAAAATTGGCAGGTGTTTCTTGCAATCACCCTTGTATCTATATTCTGCTTGTATCTATATGTGCATATTGCTTCCTACATAACATTGTAACATTGTATAATTAGGCAATGGTCATGCATCCCCATGTTGAGAAGGTATTATACTTTGTTTGAATATCTTGTAGGAGGGACTTATCAAAGATTTTTAGGTTCTAAAGGAGATTGTCATTTCTAGTCAGTCTTTCATTCTCGTAGCTTATGTTGCTTAATTTCTAATTAGTTGCAATGTAGGTGACAACTCCTAGACAACAAGACTAGCATGAACAACAAAAATGTCTTGGAAGTGTACATTAAAGCATACAATGAACACGATGTACATTGAAAGTGACAATGTTCACTTACATCAATTTTGTAACCATCCCATGGACCATATGAAATAGGTTTGCCTATTCATATTGAGAATAGGACAAATAGAATCTTCATGAAAAATTCAAGGTGATTTTATTTTTGTGGGAAAAAATATAAAAGAATCATAAAAGCCTTCTAAAACCTATTTAAATATCTACATTGGAAATTTTTTCCTACATTTTCCCCATGCTCCAAAAAAGATGGGTTGCCTAACCCTTCATTGCTCAAGGTCCAAACATGCCTAAAAGCATCATTTATTTTCAAGCCTTATAAGTCTAAATGTTACCAAGGTATGAAAATCTCAACCATACAATCTTGTAGTGTGCATGTTGTAGATGATGTGAATCAAATTTGGAGTCATTTGTGTTGTGATGGATAGCCAAAAGCAAGACACACAACCCTAGAACTCAAGGAAGTAAAACCAATAACTGTATTGTGAGGCTTTGGAGATACATTTATATAGGAAGATATGAACCCTCGGTAGGGGGGTGTGAACCCTCGATAGGAGGGTACTATGAATATCATCCATGTAACTAGGATCATTTATCATCCTATCTCAACAATTTGGTTGCATAGATTGCAAAATCATAATGTTTTAGTGTTAAAAAAAGATGCTGAAATTTTCCTAAGAATACATTTGGAAGTGAAATTTGATTTTTGAACCTACTCAAATGAAAAACTTAAAACTAGAAAGTGCTTTGAAATCAACCTACAAACACATTGATGAAAAAAATTCATTCAAATGTTTTGAACTGTTTGCAAAATGACTTTGATATGTCAAAAAAATATCAAAAAACACATCTATGACTAAGGTAGAACCACCCATAACCGATCATTTAAGGTATTATAGATCGACATGATTTGGTGTAGTGCAAGGCAAAGCAAATATTTTCACACGTGTGATGATAGAAATGATGTGGATTGCAAAAACTTTGGTAATTTCATCGCATGAATTGAAATTACTATGAATTTTGAAAGACAAAAGTTAGGCTTGACCCACAACCAACATCTAAAGTCATCCAATTATGATCATTCAATAATTACTTTCCCACTCATTGTTTAATACTTTCTTGCTCACTTATGTGTTATTAAGTTATTGGTCTAAACTTGAAAAAGTACAAAACATGCATTCCAAGGAGAGAATGAAAATCTATTCTAACCTTGGTTGGAAATATAATATCCTATTGATTGGTTATGGGGTGGTGATCAAGAATGGGACAATGGGTGGTTCTACCTTATACCCCCTTCTACTAAAAAGTTGACCACAATAACTAAACTCTTAGAGAAACATAATGCAACAAATTTTATTGAAAAAACAACATCGAATGGAGATACAAGCCCTTGAAATTGCATCCATCAGTTGCACTTTAGTGAATTCAAATTGAACCTATGAACTTGAATTGTCCCCCAAAAAATCATTAAGGGAGGAGGCTCAGAAACCGCTCATTTAAGAGCTGATCTCCCTTTTTCATGTATTTCTTTTGATGCAAATATTTTGAACTTATTTTTTTGTCAAAGAAAAATATTCTAGGAATCCAATACAAGTTGTTTCATATTTTTTGAAGCATTACTGAATTAGTTATGAATTTTCAAACTCAATCTGGCATAGGGCCCTATTTGTGATTAGTAGGCCTCACAAACTCATACATGCACAGTTTGGAAATAAATCTGGCTTTGTTCAAAAACTAGCATTGCAACATGGAAAAAGTAATCAAGGTGGTTTCTAAATGCGTTCCTTCCTAAATGCTTGAATTAATCATAATTTCAGATTTTGTAACACTTGTAAGAAGGGAGTTCAACAATCAAGTCTTACTTTATTCACTTAGTTGAGAATGAAGCCACTGTGGCTCTGAAACCATCCATTGAAGAAGGAAAAAACAAACTCTTATCATACTCCAATGTAATTGGAAATTCATTTACCCACAATCAAGTTCCATTTCACAGCCTCCTACTGGATGGTTGCAAAAGCCTGGGCGATTTCAGAGCCCTCTCCTATATACCTTGAATTGATCTGAAAATTGCACCATGCAATCAAGACCAGTATGCACAACTTTCCTGACAAGTTTTATTGAATTTGAACGTCAAATGCAAAAGTTACATCACTTTGAATTGAACTGTGAAGACACTTTTTGTCCCCTTAGGCGATGAAGGGTTAAGTGATTGGAAACAGGTGAAAGCACGACAGGTTGGTTGAGGAGCATTATAAGACAAATGGAGGGGTCATATAAGACAGTTGACGAGCCACATAAAACAAAATTGTTCACTGTTGGGGTTCCTTTTTCAAAGACCCAAAAAGGGTCCTGCTGCCTCATTGGTGAACCATGTTATCAGAACAGTACATGCATCAGAAAAGGAAAGGAAAAGAAAAAACCTCTCATTGAACTGTAAGTATTCCCATGCATAAGATATGACATGCCAGGATCTTTTGCTTGAGAATCCACAAGTGGCGCACTAGCAGGCCCCTTCCAAGGCGTATGGTTGAGTGATGCCGGCATCGGAAATGGAGACTTTTCAACTCACAGGGAGATAAAAAATTTAAAATTTAAAATTTTTTTAAAGAATTTTTTCTTAAAATTTAAAAAAATTTAAAAACTGACCACGGAAATGGGTCCTATAACTTGAGACACTTCCTCAAAGGGGCCCCTCGATTGCCTGATGTTGTTGCCGACAAACTCAATGTTTCAAAACGGCACTGGAGGATTGCCTGCCCCACACGGCAAAGGAAACTGATGAAATATTATTCCATTTTCATTTCCAAGGCTTCCATTGGTTCTATTAATGCTAAAATAGAATTGTTCAATTGCAGAGTAGCCCCCAAAGAGGAGAAAAAGTTAACCCTTCAAGGATGCTTAAGCTTGAAAGTGGTCGATGGATGACTTCATTGCTCATTGTAAAAAGAAGGAGTGCACCTATTGATTCACTACAAATGAAGCAATTTCGGTGATTACCTTGGCCATAGAGGCTGTATCCTTTAAGAATTAAAAGAACTTGAAGTCTACAACACTAACTTCCTCCCAATAGATTCGTACCAAATTTGATGTTCCATGCAGGTCAAGTTGAGTTGATTTGCTTGAAAAAAAACCTTATCTGTTGAAAGACAACCTAACCCCCTACACACCTCACCCCGCTTCACCCCACCCTACCCCTATGACTTAGGTTAGTTACAAAAATTGTTCCAATTATTGGTCTTATAGGTGCATGCTTTATTCCTACAATGAAGAATGAGGTCACCCATTGAATACTCTTGGCCTCAATGTCCTTCAACACTTAAGGTGGTTTGGTATTGTCACAATTTGATCCGGAAATAGGTTAATCCTAGCTTGGTCTTCTTTGATTAGTTCTTGGTTCTCTGTGAGTTTTGTTTTTGTTTTTTTTGCAATATATGGCCATTACCTCTTGTTGTCCCTCCAAAATTTGGTATCACATATGGACCACAAGAATAAACTTGTATAATAAATAAGATACCTTGGTTTTTCTTCAATAATAGGTTGTATTTTTCTCCTCATTTTTTTGAGTATGGACACTACTACATGTCTAATTTGAAACACTCAAATTTTCCACCTAATTTTGAAGGGCTTTCTATTTCCTTATCCCTCACCCTTGCTCACCAAATACAATCTATAAGTAGTCAAATGACCACTCATCAAGTAGAATAAAGGATAAATAACTAAACTTAAAATGCCAATAGTAATTTCAAGGGCCATTCCTTGATATGCTAGGAATGAGTGTGAAGAAAATATTGTAAAGGGTACATAGCACTTTTCATTCACATTTGAAGAGAGTTGGACCTAGAGAATGTACAATAGCCATGCTCTTACTGTAGTGACTTTGTCCATTTGTTACAAAACACCTTCGAGCACCTCTTCCTTATGACCAAAAGACAAACATTGCAAGCATAACTACTAATCACCCAATATAGATTGAAAAAATGAAAACTAAAAATAGACTCATAAGGCTCCTTATTTTAAGCTAGAGTATCCCACTAGACACATTGGAAGCATAGGAAAACCTTCATCTACATTAAAAAAAAATTTGATTTGATTTGTTAGGGAAAACTTGTTTTCCTCTATATAGGCAATTTACTATATTAACCTCCTAAAGACCAAACATTCAAATTTCAATCAGTAGATGAATGCAAACAAATCTCAAGCACATGTAAATATACATATTTTTTTCATTCATTGATTTTCTTTTAAGCTTCTTGAGTTAGTTCATTGACATTTGCATAGATAGATTCAAAGATTTTGTTCTACAAATATTCTATGAATTAAAATGTATTAGTAAATCTCATGTCAAAAAAGAGATTTTTCAATTTCAAAAACAACCCTTCAAAGGTGACTTGAATAAAAAAAGTAAAAATAAAAATCCTCAAAAATCACTATGATTACAACTTAACCCTTGAAATTCCTTGACTATGTTTATTCCAGAAATGGTCAAAATCTGCCATTTCTAGTATCAATACCAATTTTTTTTAAAACATTTTTTGGGATTTGTAACTGTAGAATATTTTAATAAATTGATTTGAGAAAATAGGGAAAAAATTTCAAAGTTTTTCACCATATAGATTGCTAGATATTAATGTTTGAATGCTCAAAAATATTTTTTTTCTACCCTACGAAAAATAAGGCAGGTACACTTTAGAAGGCAATAATCATATGAAAAATGGTCCAAAATGATTGTGCTTCTTTGTGTTTACTATTAAAGCCAAGTAGGGTACTTGTCTAAAAAATTTCAAATTATTTGGAATTGTATAACATATAGAAAAAAATAATAAGTATAGAGAAATAACAAATGATCCAAAATTGTTAATAATTTATTTATGGAATTGGAAAATACCAATCTCGATGGTTGAAATGTTGTAAAAAGAACAATAGGCATTCCATGATTTTATTTTTTTCAAAAAATATTGAAAATTTAGTAAATTAAAGGACCAAAGTAGAAAATCTACAATTGCCTGGAAACAAAAAATCCTCATAACTTTTGCTTCATTGATCAAAATGGAATGATTCAAAGCTTTTTATACATATATGAATGAAGAAAACAAATTTTATATTTTTGTTATTGAAAAAAGTGATTTTTTTAAATTTGCCTAAATTGCCCATTTATGGAAAAAATCCACATATTTGGCCATAATTTTTTATTCATATTTCCAAATGTTGGAATTTTTAGTACACATGAAAGATATTCCTTGTCCCCACCTTCTATTAAAATTTGAGCCCAAAATAGAAAAATCTCTAATCACACATCCAAATGTCCTTGTCCGAAATCGCTATGTTGCCAAATTTAGCAAGTTGGTCTTTTAGAGGTTAACATTTTGAACTTGAGGGAAAAGATTCTCTTGAAAATTACAAATATTCACTTGACAATCAATTTTAGAAGGAATTTTTACTTTTTTACTTCAAATTTTATTGAAAAATATTGAATTGTATACTAGTTGATCATAATTATACCGATATGATTTAATGATTGTACTTTACAACTATTGTTTGGGAGTTACTATTAAATTATTATTCTAAATTGTAGTTCATTATCCATCTTTGTAATCTTGGAAATCTAGACTATCTTATAGTATTTAACCCCTTAAGGACCAAGAAAATGCAATGTGTTTGTTTCAAAATTTTAATGACAAATTCTTCAATGGGAGGAAACAAATTCAATATTTTGTAAAATTGGATCTTGATGAGTAGGAAGTTGACTTAATTTTTTCATTTTACAATGATTTTTATAATTTCAATGCAAGAAGAATTTAATATTTTATTTAAGAAATGTAGCCTAATAGAAAAAGCGAGAAAAATGGACCAAACTTTAAAAAAAAATTCCAGTGAAAGGAATATTAGGGATGGGAAAAAAATTCTTATACATTTCTAGTCTTCAATCTACACAAACAACTTGAATCTTAAGAAATTTTTTCAAATTTGTATTTTTGTCAATTTTAAATATACAAGGTTCAATCTCTCATGATGAACAACACAAAATAATTAAAATGACTCCAAAAAATTTTAAGATGTTCCAAAAATATATGCTAATAATATCAATTGTTAAATCTCAAATATTCACATATACACACACACACAATATATATATATTCATAGAATTTTTGGAGAATCCAATTTGGCCAGTTTTGGCTTTTATTCCTTTTGTTTGAAAATGTATACAATTCGAGAGAATTCATTTATTTCTAATTTTTATAAATTAAAAATATTGCATTTGCTTTAGATTCCAATGTAATTTTTTTGAGGTAAGAAAACGTAATTCATTTTTTAAAATAAATTTTCTTTTTTAAGAGATGCATTTCTTGCTTCTAAAGTTCTTCATTCAAAATTGTTATAATTTGAAAATTTAATGATCAATATTTGAAAAATTAATTCATTACTTATTAGAGAAATTAATCTTTACTTTGGTATGGTTAGAATTAAAAACCTCAAGCACATCCATGTGCAAAAATGATCAAAGTAGAACAATTCATTAAAACGCCCATTTGTAAAAAAGTTGATGGGCCTTGAGGAGTTAAGGGGTTAAATTACAATCAAATGCACCTTAGTCTTCTAGTATACAAAAGCAAAAAGTTAGGCATTGAAACAAATTGTTTCATCATGTGACAAAAAAATGAAAAGAATAAGAGAGATTAGGTGTTGTTCATTATAACAATTTGTCAACTTTGGAAGAAAAATAGACTTTTGGAAAACTATCAAACCTTCTAAAAGTTGCATCTTTAAAAGGGCATAGAAAAATAAAACAAGGTCTAAGTGTTAATTGTGCACCTTTTACTTTAAAAATTGAAGATTCTTTAGAATTTTTTGGGTAGTATGGATAAAAATGTTTTTTGACATAAACTAAATGTAGACTCTATTTTCTATACAAAGTTCTATTTTGTGATTATTTTGGCTTGTAAGATGTTGAAATAAACATCAAATGGTCATATGGATCTATATACTTTTAGATTTGACTTTGTTAGACCACACCTAGTCTTTTGCACTACAAGTGTCAAAACTTTATTATGGTCATCATGTGAATAAATGTAAAATTTTGTCCTTAGAAGGTACTACTTTAGACAACTTTTTATAGCTAAATTTGTCTAAGAACATCCCTATCCCAAACTCCTCAAACAAGGGCGCCAAGTGGGGTTTGGTGTGGGTTGTTGATTTGTAAGGGTCCTTTATAATCACACTTGCCCCATGCCTGCACTGCAAAAATCACCCATTGAGTATGTCTCCCGAGGCAAGGGACCACCTTTATGAGATTGTTAGGCCAAGTAAGGGGCCTTAGAGCTGCGAATGACCAAACATTCTTTTGGAATATGTCATAATTGAACAATGCAAGGGATGGTGAGACATGGAGGAGACCTCCAATAATTCAATGCCCTTTTTAATTTGGAGTGTTTACTAGGTGATTTTTTGGCTTGGCATGCTTGGTATGGGGCAGTGCCACAACCCTGATATGCAATAGTGACGTATTTGTGGTCTTTACAATGAAATTGTGGGGATGCTCTAAAGTAATACTACAAGTGTTTCAAGAGAGGGGGAGAATCTTTTTTCTTTGCACTTGGTATGAATATAAATATGTGCCCCCTATTTAGTACCATCAATTTTATATTTCATGACCTCAACTATCTAATTTGGGTTCCAAAATTCCAAAACTTTCAAAATTTCAATAATTTTATCATTCATGGTAAATAATTTGTCCCTACATTTTTCCTATAATATCCAAATCCAAATCATAACCCTCACTAAGAGGGCTTGTTGGACTACAATAGTAGTATAGTGGACTACATTTGTTAGTTCATGGTGAAAGCAAATTGGTCCCCTTGCTTAGCTTATCCAAGCCATTCCAAGGGTGCTAGTAAAACAAAAAGCCCCCTATTTTGTGCTTAGGAAACCTACCTTGAACACCCTTCTCGGGACTTTTGATTGCAAATATGAATTCAGATATAGCAGATTTTCTCACGCGTGGAAAATAGCGTTTTCCCAGGGAGGAGGATCAGTTCACCCCGGACTCCCGGAGCTGAACCCCGGAATCTACGACCGAAATTGCCGGGATATTCGGCAGTACGGGAATGATTAATCTGATAAGTATATAATATAGTCAATTGCGTAAATATAGTCCCAATTAAATTACTGTGGTCTCCGATTTACTGTGGTCTCCAATTTAATGTAACCCCCGCTGCCATGGAGCGCTCATTGAAGTCACGGGGGAGCAATAAGTGGCGCGCAGGGCGTTGCTGCAGCAGCAGCAGCATTGACAGCAACTTTTTCTTCTTCTTCTTCGTCGTCGTCCTCGTCGTTGATTTTTACCACAGCAATTAGCAGCAAGCAGCAGCAGCATTCTCAAGAAAACGAACCGCACGCTGAATTTCAGGCTTAACTTATTACGTAAGTGACTCCATCTGCAGTTCAGCGACCGGAAACTCTCTGTGACACGTTTCTTAACTAAGTTAACGATACGAGGAGGCGTCTCAAACGATCGACGCGCCGGACTTCTTGCTTGCTTTCGTTACCTCGAAATCTCGAATGCTCGATCTGCGACCCCCCGTTTCTCGGTTCGTTTTTGGATTCGTTCTTCTCCTTCAAGTGCGCCGAGATTTTTTTTCTTTGAATGCTCATCGGTCGTAGTAGAGAAGCGGAGCGTGGCTTTCTTGGATAGTTCGGCTTCTTGTCTTCTTCCTTGGAAGTCGTCGGAGGTCTTCGTTTTCGTTTTCGTCTTCGTTCTTGTTCTTGAATCTTTCCTGTTTTGGTGTTCGTTTGCCGGCGCAATGAAGTTCATGTTGCGGATTCGGGTTCGAGACCGTACTGAAGGAGAGATAGCTTAGTGCGCCGTTTAGTTTGCGCTCGTGCGGATTTGAAGTTGTGAGAGGGAAGGAGTGTGCGAGAGTTTGAAGCGGAATGAGAGCGGCAAGTTAGCTTAGGCGAAGCAGGTTCGGGGAGTAGGTGATAGAGGAAAATCTGTGGAGGAGGCGTGTGATTAAGATTTGGATGAAGCTGCGTGTTTATGATCGGTAGCGGGCTGCGAGGGACGGCTATTGGAACCGGTGTGGAAGATGGATGTGTGATGATCAAGAGCGCGTCGACTGCGTTTTTGTCCAATTCAAGTTGCATCGAAGTGCTCTGTCTACTTCATCTGATTGACGCGCGCCTTAAGGTATACTGATCCTGTTGTGACTCTTACTACTGGCGTGCCTTGTTGTGAGCTTAGTCTGCAAGTTTTTAACAGGCAAGGTTGTTAAGTACTGAAAGGTTTCTGTCGTTCCGTACTTGACCTGAGACCAACGCCTAGTGCTTTTGAGGAGAAGAATTTCGCAAGTCTCTTTTTCGTGAGAATTCGTAACGATTCTCCTGACACTGAGACGATCGATAATCACAGAGAAGAGTTGTTTCGTTTATCTCTGAGGCCTGTAAAGTTTTTTGGATTGACGGTGGACATATTCGTAATCAGAGAGGAGATGTTGCGAAACTTCTGTCTTCGGAAAGAATTTTTTGAAACTTGAATCAGTAAGTTCTGGTTCTGAATCAATTCATTTTTTTTTTCGGGATCAGGATGAGTGCTTAGCTTTTCTCTAGAGAAAGCTCTGAGAGAAACTCGCTTGCATTTGGAAAGATGTTGCCTGAACCACCCGTGATCAGTCGTTCCTGCGGGAATAATTCTGTGAGTCACAATTGGAAGGGAGCGGTTGGTTCTAGCAGGCGTGAAGTTTAAACTTAGACAGATTTCCCACTAGGATTGCTAGTCTCCTCGAAGACTCTTCACTCTGCTTAGGTTTTCAGATCCCTTTTTCAGAGTGCAGACAGTATTTCGTTGTCCACAAGGTCGTATTTCTAAATTTATTAGCTAGTGGATGCATGTGCCGCGTTTTGGATTTAGGCGATCAAGATTTAACGGTTTCTTTCGTGCTCCACGGAGCAATGTACGGAAGCACTTGAGTACTTTATCCTGTTCACATGGACATCCTTGTCTCTCCGAGGTCCATCTTGAAGACTTACCCAGGCTTTTTCAAACGACTTTATTTCTAAACAAGTTTTTTTTCTCTCTCTTCCACAGGATTTCAGTTCTTGTATATGGTGCCCGGAGCCCAGTACGAGTTGCCATTATTGCCAGTTCGGAAATGAAGCGGAGGTGTAGGCGTATATGGTTCATTCTGTAGGTAACGAGGCTCTTCTGGAAGGGGTTACTTGAGCTTGGTCTCAGCGAAGCTCCAATGGAAAGTGCAGATCACGATTGGAGTTCAGTGGACAAAGCAGAAGCCGCGGTTGCCTCTAAAGACTGCGAAAAGAGGCATCAGAGGTCATGTGCAATTGTGAAAGCTGGTTCCTCGCTTGATGATTTGAATGCTGCGCTGATTCAAGCTGCCAACGAGGGAAACCATCTGATACTGAATCTGCTAATTGATGCAGGTGCAACGAATTTAGTCGGCGCCATGACATGTGCTGGATGGTCAGGTCACATTCATGTCGTTGATGCTCTCATCCAGCGTACTCGCCCTGTTGCCTTCGGTGCAGCTTTTGTCGGGGCATTAGTAGGTCTACAGAAAGACATGATTGATTACGTTGTTCATGTCGCGGACAGGGATGGGCTTGATAAGTGTCTTCTCATGGGAGCAGCACGAATTTGGAGCTGCAGCACTTTGGAGGAAGTCAAATTCTTACTGTATGCTATTCAAAGCTTGGTCGAAGCTGGAGCTAAAAGCTTCCAAAGGGCGATGCAAGTTAGTTGTGGCGATGCTGTCATTGAATATTGGAACGGCAATATTTTTACGGACAAAGCCGAGATACTCCAACGATTAGTAGTCTTGGGGTCCAGCCATTTAACACCAGATTTTTACGGGCGGATTCTATTGATGACATGCGTAACCTTCTTCTGTAAGTTATTGAAATGCCAAGAGAAGGTCTGTCAAGGTTCCGCGGGGTCAACTAAGCGTTATTGCAAATCTGGAGAAGATCTTAATTGTGCAACTGTTGTGCAGGACATGATAAATGTCCTGTCAGTTGTATGTAAAAATGGTGCGGCTGAGCTTATCAGTAGCCGGCTGCTAGAGATTGCCGATGGAAGTCTGGATGATGTTAGGCGTTTGCTGAACATTTCGGATTCATCATTTGAAACATGCAGTGCGGAGTGGCCACTGAAGATGCTCAAGTTTCTGCTTATAGACTGTGGTATCAAGGATTTGAGTGTTACTGTAACTACGCTTCCCGCGTTCCAGGCAGCTCGATTGAATGTTTTGCTTCCGGTCGTGAAATGTTTTCTGGAGCTCGAATGCTTTGAGGCTGCTTATGTGTACTTGGATATGTCAATAACCTTCTGTCAGATGGACGCCATTGGATATCTTATTACGGTTCTTGGCGGCATGCACCAGCCAGTTGATAGAATTAGTTTGGTTCAGGCCGTTCGGGCTGCCGCCTCGAATACTAGGGGTCCGCCCCGAGGGCCACAAGGAGTTCTCTGTGCCCTTCATTCAAACTTTCTTTTCAATGAGGATTTAACCATGGCAGAAGCTGTCGCGTTAGCGGAGCTGCCAGAAACCGATCAAGCTGTGAAAATGTCACTGAGAGCGGAGTGGTCCCAGCAAGCATTTGAAACAGGAATCAAAGCTGGGCAGCGGCATTTTTTAAACTGGATGCTTGTTAAGAAGCGTACATTATCACCAATGCGTGTGGGTGAGCTGCCACTGGAACTGCAAGTAGCAATTGGTTATCTTCCTTTGTACAGGGATTGCTCGAATTCTCCTGGCAATCTTTTGTCGCAAAGACAGCGAGGAGAGTTAGTGGCAGCGGTGCAACAACTATACCAAGGGAATGGAAAACTGACGGACTCTGTTCTACTGAACGCCGACAAGCGAAAGTTGTTAAGCCTTCTCGCAGCTTGTCTTCCGGCTTGGTGCTGTGTTTCAGACTTCAAATGCTGCGGTCCCAGCCCTCTTGTTATCAGTTAAGGTCTAAAGCCGGTCAGCCGACCCTACACTGGATCTTGACGTGGGCTGACGTCAACCCACCATCCTGGGTTACTTCTTCACACGTGTGAAACTTCTTATTTTACTTTTAAGATCTGGTCAGTTATCCTCGCTCGATTACAGCTTGTGATAAGTTTCTGAAGGGCTTCAAGCGGTTTCCACTATTCATGTTGCTAGCTGCATTTATGTTAGTGTGTATCACGAAGAGGGGGCTGAAGCTAAGCGTGCTTTTATTTTATCATCATACCAAAGCGATGAGTCTTTACTGGCGCTGTATCTATTCCAGGAAGTGCTGGAATGGAACGGCGGTCCTATGCTGTGAATACATGTACTTCCCGTGACAAGCTGTGTATCATACAACTAGTGAAAACGCCATTTGCATTCTAATTTTCTCTCTGCTGTACTGTAAAGTTATATTCTTGAAGCTGGGAATTGTGCTGTCCGACGTTTCTCTTTTGCAACTCCGAATTGTGGGTCCTCGAGTGTCTGAACCGGTCCCCACATATGAATGTGAACTTCCCCGTTTTATACCCTCATCTACACGTTAATTATGGTCCGTTTTGTTCGACAGATGTTTGTCACTGATGCTGTGAACTGCTTTCGATGTCTCCAGGACTATACGAATGGAAGACTTCGGAACGATCGTGTCGTTGCGGTTAGCATGTTCCACTGATATTTGTCGACCAGTAGACTGTCATGTAACTCCTCGTTTTCGATTACAATGTGGAGGTCGACTCTGCGTGTTTCTTGACTTGCTCAACCTCTCCTCTCCCTTGCGGTGTGACGACATTGTACAGACACTCTGGAATGAAGGGAATTGCTCTGCAGCTACAGTGGCAGTCCACTGTAGACAATTCATTTGAAATGCTCAGACTTTCAACCTCCACGAACAGATCTATACCTTCGACATTGAGTATCCAGCTGAATGGAGAGTGCTGACAACAATGCCCGTAAGTTACCAGTAATAAGTTAATCCTGGAACCGGCATCAGGATAGCTTTCGAATTCTCGAGAGGATCATACGACTTTGCTTCCCGCCTGACATACTGTATTAAGATTAGCTAGAGGATTCGAGCATTCTTAACGAAGATAAGGTCTTGACAAAAGTGTTCTTAAGAGCTCTCAAGGTTATCAAGTGTTATTAAGAATTCTTGTTACTGACCTGCAAAAGGACTGAAGTGAATTTCATTGTTGTCCTATCCATCATTTTTGCCAATGGAATCTCCTTACAATTTTTTCCCTCTACCGCCAAAGATTTCTTGCAGGATGGACATTAATTGGAACACAGAAGGAGTGCACGAGAGCTGGTACTTTGAATGCCAAAGATGTGCGCTGGATTTGCCGAAGCTGTTTGAGGTACGTTGCTGACTGGAACTTCCAGACAGAACCTACAACTGCCTGACCACAGTATTCTCTCCCATGTGTTCATGACCACATTAATGTCCTTCAATCCTTCATGCTCCGCAGCTGGTGGGACTGGAGAATCTTTTCTGTTGAAGAAGTCATGAGAATGGCTGCCCACTCTAATGTATCATGCACTTCTAGAACTCATGCTGGCTACCGTATTACCCTGCGGCTGTAGTTGATCTTCCTAACAAATCTCAAACCTCTTCTCGATTTGTGTGAATTCTGAGTCTGCCCCTTCTTAACCTCAAAGGACGGACCTATAACCACTGATTTCAAGCCTATTGCTCATCGCTCAATTTGTTGCCATTTTGGAACTAGATATGTAAGAAAAAATTTATATTTATTCTTCAGATATGAAGTTACATGTCTTTTGCACTTTACAAAAAATTTAGATTTTTTTGAGGAAAATTGTTTTTTCTGAGAATTTCTGAAGTAAAAGTAAAAAGAAATCACATTAAGTAGAAAAGCATTTTAAAAAATCTGAAAATTTCACCATGTGTGTACATTATAAGAACATGCATCATAGTTTAAACTTAATTTTTGTGTCATTCTATAATTACAAAGCAAAAGACATTGAAAAAACATCCTAAATGACCTTTGTTTCATTAATTGGGTGCAAACTCAAAAAATATCCTTTTGGTGGAGAAATTTCAGATTTAGAATAAGGAGCTACAACTTTTCGAAATACACTAAAATAACATATTTTTTAATCCATTTTTTTTAATAACTTTTCATTCACATGAAGATCGAAGACAAACACTAGCAAGTCTACAAACTCAATAAGGTACTCTTGATAACTCTCCATGAAAGATCAATAAGTTAAACATGAATGAAAAATTGCTTTCAATCTCTCCATAGACCACCCCTTGTCATCCAAATGCCATAAATTGGCACTACCAGCATTATTGGGTTAAAATTGCCATATTGTTTTTTCTTGGGAAGCATCACTAATGACTCCATAGAAGTTATGATTGCCGTCAACAAAAAGTTACAATTGCCATCAACAAAAGGTATTTCCTCCTTTTATAAAGAACAATAATTTACTATCTTTTGCAATGAAATATATTTCATTTCTTTAATCCTTAAACGTCAAGGTGGATGTTTTGAGTCCAACGAATGACAAAGAATCTTCCCTTGTAAGACATAAGTGCAAGTTCTAGGAAAGATTTTTTTACGGTACTTTGACTTTCAATAAGTATATTTAGCTTATTCAAAGTAGATGATGTCACACGATATCAAAATGCATGATTTCCATGGCCATCAGTCCATCCATTAAGAGTTAACCCCTAAATGACGGGTCTATGACCACTGGTTTGAATATGACCACTGGTTTGAAGCCTCCTCCCCGTCACTCAATTTGTTACTATTTTAGAACAGGTCATGTTTGAATTTTTTTTTTCAGAGATGAAAGTACATCTCTTCTATACTCTAGAGAAATTTCAGATTTTTTTGAGGAAAATTGATTTTCATGACAGTTTTTGAAGAAAAAGTGAAGAAAAAATAATAGAAAATAGAAAATAATCTCAGAAAATCTGAAATTTCACCATGTGTGTACATTATAGTGACAAAGATTATGGTGTAAACTCAACTTCCATGTACACCTATTTCTAGGCTGCAGTGGACATTAAAAATACAGCCAAAATTCAAATTGCAATAAAACATTCAATTTTACGAAGTTTTCCAAAATTCCAATTGGAGTAGAAACTAGAAGTGAGGACCTTCATTTTGTTAGTTGGGCTCAAATTCAGAAAATGTCATTTTCAAGGAGAAATTTCAAATTTACTCAATTTCTCAAAATACACTAAAAACTCAAATTCTATCATCCGTTTTTTGTAATTATTTCTCAACCCCATGAAATCAAACATTAGTCAGACTAAAAACTCAATTGGACACTCTTCGTAACTCAACATGCAAGGGCATTAATAAAAATACGGATGAAAAAACTATTGTTCAGCTCCTCTTCTAGCCCCTTGCAGTCATCCAAACGCCACTGAATGGCGCTGGCGTCGCTTAGGGGTTAAAGAAAAAAAAGAGCAATAATGTGTAATTTACTGCACTCTCTCAGATGTGAAGTTCTAGAGGCATACAGTAACTAAAACACTAAAAGGCCAAAAAAAATTGCTCTTCTTAGTGTCTGTACACTCTAAATAACTATGCGTTCAAAAGACAGAAGACTCTCCCATTTGTTAAAGAAAAAAAAAAGAAGGACAGAAGACAGTTACAATTGCTTTCTGGAAAGAGCTTCTCACCTTCAGAATTTGGTGAGAATGCTCCAATAATAACAATCTACTTCTCACCTGCAGCGTTTAAATTATTAATATTTGCACCCTGAATTACTGGTGCCCGGTCAGATTAATCTTCCCTTTTGAACATCCATCCATCTCTTCAGTCTTTAAATGGAAAATTTTAGTCAACTTTATTCCAAATTTTGGGGTGTCTTGAATTTTTGGAGATGCCTTTGGCAATTCCATCCACATCTTTCCCCAGGTGTATTTTTGGTGTAAATGTATTTGTAACTGTAGTTTCTACCAAAATCAAGTAAATTTGTCAAAAGAATTCAATAATTGTGTCTTATCACCTTACAATTAAAGTGATGATGATATTTCATTTCAGAAGCTCATAGCCAATTACAGTCACTTCCAAAATATAGTTTAATTATCATAAAATTATAAGACCTAGTTACTTCTTTTTTAACCATCTCATCTAATAATTTATGAATTGTTTATTTCTGAAGTATTTTATTTTCTAACAAGTCTTGTAAATGTAATTTGAACAATGGATTTTGAAATTTTAACCCCCGAAGGATCAAGCTGTCTTTTTTGGCAACATAGAGATTTTGATTAGATACATACAACTAGAGATTTCATTTATTTTATTTGAAATTTTCTCGTAACATGAGGACGAGGATAGCACCAATAAAATGGACATTTCTTCATATAAATGTGATCTTGTGAAGTTCAATTGCCCAATTTTTTGCAAGGCTAGAAATAGGAATTTGGTCAATCCAAACGCTAATATCTTACAATCTACACATTAGAAATTTCAAAAAAAATTCTACATCTTTCAACCAATATTATAAGATCCTACAATCACATATGTCAAAAATATGATTTCTCTAAAGTTTGGTTTATATATTAGAAAAGGCAGTTTTGGAGTGTTTGGGGTTAAAACATATTCAATGAACTTTAGCCTGGATCAATATGGTGTCTTAAAAAATTCCGTATTGGTTACCTCAAAAACTTCCCAAAATTACTACTTATATGAATTCATGTTATTTCTGTAGAACATACTAATTGAATTACTTGTATAATTAGCAGCTTGGTGCTTTATGGATTTCGTAATAGGTTATGAACTAATTCATAAAGATATGGGAAATAAAGGAAACTTTAAGATTGAAAATCTTGAGTTTAGATTCTCTTCAATCCATGACTTTTTTTGCTTCAAAATTCGTAGCTCTACATTATCTTTTCTACCAATTTCGTTTAGGGGTTAATTTGAATATGTACAAGAGCATTATATGAACTTAAGTGTTTTGGACATACTCTAGTGACTTTGGTATTCCTAATTTTTGGTTTAATATTTTTTAAGGTTATTCTTAATTATCTTCTTCTTCTTGTCAAGTTTTGTATAATAGTGTACAATTCCAAAAAATGTTGCAAAATTTAAACAATTTTTCTAGCATTTTGGAGTATACTTGATAGTCCAAGCAACAATAGAAAAATGATTTTTTTTTAATAAAAATGCATATTGTAGTGGAAAGCTTTGAATCATTTTATTTTAATTAATGAAATGAAATTAATGATATGTTTCATGTTAGAGAGTTGCTTTTATTTGAGCATAGGAGTGTGAGCTCATAAGTCTAAAGGGCTATTCACCTATGGTATAAGTATATTTATTGAAGAAACCTTCTATGATCAAGAAGGTGTCTATATTATAGGTATTTATAGAAACTTCAATGGTTGTAGTATATCAACTCATATGTATACTCAAGGCACACACACTTACATTTTTAGGCTCATATAATAGCACCATTGTTTCATATTGTATGCAATCATTAAAAAATTTAGAAACAATTTTGAGTGATTGCAAGAAAGGGCTGTACTATTTGGTGTCACAATGGAAGTAACTTTCATGCCATTGGTTATAACTTGAGGGACATTAGGATGATTTACTTGAAATTTTTATTGAAGATGGCCAACTTGATAGTAATAAGATTCCTTATTTTTCAAAAATTTCAAAAAAACATTTTCTAATTAAATTCTATTTTAGCTAATTTGTCACACTTTGTAGTTCAAGGGTTTTTAGTACTATTGAGTATCCAAAATTAATGATGTAGACTTGAAAACTATGCAGTCTATTCCTACATTAGAGAGTCATGTTTTCACCAAAAAGAATTTAAAAAAAACATTATTTTATATGCTCCACATAGATGCAAATAGGGAATGCAATTGTCAACATTGAAAATGGTTTCAAAATTATTCTTTTGATGAAATCTCATCACCATCAGTCCTTCCCAAATTGAAATTTTTTAGTTTTTTTAAAAACTCCTTTTCATATTTTTTACGAATTAAAATGTAAAAATACTCATTTTCATGAGATTTTGCACTTTTTTAGTTCTCCTAGTTAGAGATTTTTCTAGAACTTTTCCTTCTTAGGGTACCTTCTTCTTAAAGGTGTATTCATTAAACTTATTTTTTATATTTTTTAAAAATTGTTTTTCTAATTAAATAGTACTCTTGAAAAAATTATGAGTACTATTCAAAATGAGACAAAAAATGGGAGGCCTTTCTTGCAATTACCCTTTTTTTATTTCTTAAAATTGAGTTTCCTTATGTTTTGTTTTCTTAAATGGCAAATTTCATTGAAATGGCAAAATTTTATTACTTTTGACATCTTTTACAATTCAAACCACACGATCTGAAATCTAAATTTATCATAGATTTTTTAAATATGTATGTGTCCTAAATGTTTGAAATCTATATGAGTCCTAGATGTCAACTTTCAGTTTAGACCACATGGTTTGGCAAATGGAATATGGAATACTACCATTTTAATGAAATTTTCCATTTAATCTTTTAATTATATACATATTTGTTACTGATAGCCTACTTGAAACTTAAAACTTTATAAAAATATCCTAGGTATTAAAATCTAGGATAGAAATATATCTCATTTCATTCAAGCATCTTGATTTCTTAAAGAGATCAATCCTTATAATTTAAAATATATCATTGAGTTAAAAGGATATTTGATATGGAGTAGTTTACCTTAATTATTGTATTTAAGATGAACTTATTTTACATAAAATGTTACAAAGGATATATTTTTAGTACCCTATGTTCTATTGTACATTCATTGAAGATTTTTGAAAGTGTAGTTATTATACATATAAAATTTAAATGTCTAATTTTTCTTGCCTTTATCCTTCACATATTTTCCCTTCCTTATACTACATATATGTGTAGGCTTTACACCATAAAATCAATAATAATCAATTCAAATCAAGTGCCATCAAGCAAGTGGTAGATTTTAATAAGAAATATACCATTGGACACTTTAGAATCCCTATTAAAATTATCTTGTGAACATTCCATTCAATATGACTATACTTAATATATATGGCTTCAAAGATTGAAGTTAAAAATGGACTCTAAACTCCATTTTGGTGTTGTACAGTTTCTCATTCCTAAAGTTCTGAGGCATTTTCTAGGATTTTCTGCCTCCAAAAACACTGCAATGGTTGAAAACACATACAAAATGAATTTTTTTTCAATATCTAACTATAGGATCTTTTACTAAACTTATATAAGATGATGTGGTAAAAAATTTGTGCAATTTGATTGTTTAGATTGTAATATTATTGCATTCAAAGTGATAAGCTTTTTTTTTGGCCTTACGCAAAAATTTTAGAAGCTCTTATTGCCTCTTGTAGTCATTTTTTACACTATGAAATTCATAATTAATTATTTTTTCCATCATCAATATCATACTAGACACATACATGTACACCCATTTTCAAGTCAATCCAAGTTGTGGAACACATTCAAAAAAATCTAGCAATGCGACTACGTCTTAAGATTTGACTATATACTATCCAATTTTGCACACTTTTTCCTACCACAAAATTTGAAAGATGAGTAATTCAAATGCTAGATTGAAGAAGGTAATCATAATTGACAAGCCAAAAATTCAAAAATTCAAAAACCTCCAATTTCATTAGAGGAGAATTGAGGCCATTAGAAGATTGCGGCTTCCCGAACTGCGGAAACGCAGTTTCTACCACGTGAACAGGAATCCTATGTGGTCGAGAGCGTGTCATATCATTATATTTATTTATTTTTGAAAAAAAAAATTGGATTTTTTTTTTCCATATTTCAAGATCCATTTATTATTTTTTTTGGATAAATGTTGGCCTGATAGCGGCCAGCAGTTACGGGAACAGTTTCGGGGAACAACCCCAAAACAACCCTTTGGAGGCCTCAAATCCCCTCTAATGTCTATGTCAATTTGTAACCCAATGTAAGCTCCAAGACATAAGGCACTTGGGAGAATGGATTCTCCTTTCGTTCCCGATCGATTTCCATGTTCCCAAATGTTCAATTGCTGTTCTCGAAGTTCCCTTGGCGGTCCCCATTGTTCTCCCCTCCTGTCACGCAATTGTGCCTCATCATCACCCTGTCAAGCCTTCCCAAACATTTGGGAACCGACCCGCTTCCCCTTGGAACTTGCCCGTTGGAAAGTCAATGCAATAAACCCTGCCCAGCGTTTTTTTTATTGGCGAATTTTCGCCAAAAACCCCTCCAATTTTTGGTCAGGCGAATTATACATGGAAAAAAATTTGGAAAAATAAAAAAAATTCGCCTGACCCTTACAGACCAGGGCGGCTAGGCTGCCTCATCAGCCGCCTCGGTTCAGGTGATGTCGCTCTCGAAGCAAGAGGCTCGGGAGGCACCAGCGCCAAATGCTGGGTTCACGGCAGGGCTTTTCGCCAACTTTTGTAATTTTGGTTTGTGTTCGCCAGAGGATTCAATGCGTACGCTTTCTATACCAGCGGGCTTTTGATTCGCCCGCTCTGCAACTGTTTCTTGTAATTAGTAGCCAGTTTGGCTTTCCTGCGGATTAGTTTTAGGGTGGGGTGTGCGGCTTTTGCGTGGGGGTTCTAATTATTACCTTGCCAAAAATTGCAAATTAAATGAGAAAATTTGTTGCTTAGTGGTTTAATAACTCCGAATTGCGAAGGATTTAGAATGCAAGGTGCGTATTCTGAGAATGTAGGTTCTTTTGAGAAAATTTTAGCTTTTGTGATTTCGACCATGAATTGTACACATCAAATTTGAAGTTCACAATTCAGATTTGTCAGAATTTAGCAATTGAGGAATGTGTGCGCTTGTCTTTCTCGAATTAAATGCAGACAATTTGACAGATGGCTACATTGCATAAATTATGTAGGTCTTGCCTGCTTTGAGAAGATGAGTTTTCATCTTCCTTCCTTCACAATTTCAAGCTTAGGATGTAGCATTTTTTTGATTATGGGTAAGCATGGTTTCATCATGGAAAAGTTCTTGTATGAGGGGAGAGTGAAATCTTAAGCTTTTAATAAATCTCTTGCATTGCAATGTACCATGTAGGAAAAGTCTGGGAGCTAGGGTTTAAACAATTCTGATACGGTACTTGTGAGCCGATGTCACTGAGGGAGGTCAAGCCATGCTAACATCTCTTGACATTGTCATTTTTGATTTGTAGTCTACATCTCCAGCCCACAAATTAAAGTGTGCCAAGCACTTGGGCTATAAACAAAATTGACAATGGTAGGATTTGTGTCAATTGCCAGATTGCCATGGGTGAAAGTGGTCTTGGTGAGGATAGCAAAGTTCACGAGATACGGTGTAAAATTTACTTTGAGGTGATCGGAAGGGACAAATTGCTTGTTCGCAAATTAGATTCCTTTTGGAAGCATGCAAGTAGAAGGAAGGCATGGGAATGGGTGGGATTGCTCATTCCGTGTGAGCAAGGTCTTATGACCGGGGTTCAACTCCCCTGAGATTATTTTTTGTATTTGTAGCCAAAATGTTGTAGCCAAAATTGGGAGCCTCGCCAAAATGTTGTAGGAGAAACTGGGAGCCTCGCCACCACCTGCCCAACAAGAGTGGAATTTTGTCGCCACATCCTGAACCCTGGAAGTTCTACAGTAGCCAGCAAGGAAGTATCAGTTGTAGGGCAAGTAGCCAATAAGGCGCCTCTATGGAACTACGGGCAGCGTCTCGCACGACTGCCCAGAATCCTTAAAAAATTCGCTGACCCTGCCCAGTGCCCACTCTGCCTGTCTCCCCATTTAAAAAAGAAAAAGAAAAAGACTTAACTTCTGTATGGAATGCCCATTTTTCATGCAAACTAAGGTAGAAGGCTCAGTAATCGCCCATCTAAGGGGTGAAACTCAATTTGGGGGAGGTGGAATATCTTGAAATATTTTCAGTATATTTTCCTTGAAAGATAAGTGGAATTGACATTCAACTCAAGTTGTTTCATATTTTTTGGAGCTTTGTGGAATTAGTTATCAAATTTTGAAATTGAAAGGGCATAGGACTCTAAAATGGTGCCCTAGCTAAAATGTACACTATCACTACATTGTTGAAGGCTATGAAAAATCAACATGTACAAGCATTGTACATTTAAGGGAGACCACCATTTTAGAACCCGCTCCATTTAAGAGCCTTCTACCTTATATATGCTTGAAGTATCTTGCAAAACTACACGTGGTAAAATTTTCAAAAATATGTGGTACAAATTGAGATTGTAAGCCTATCCAAAATCAATTTTGTCTCCTATAGGAACAATGGGACTTTAGGGTTTTTGGTGAACCTAATATGATAATCTACCCTATTTTGTACAATGTGACAATTTTTGCTACCAATAGTCAATGTCTTACATTTCTAGTTGATCTATTTGATACATACATAGAGTATTTCATCCATTTCTCATCGTCCCCCATTTCCAATCAATAGATTGTATGAAGTTGAGGTGTAATTCTTGGAGCAATTGTGGTACACTATGATTGGTTGCAAGGCTTTCATAAATGATGCTAGCCCTTGGTTGATTTTGCAATCAACCTATACCACCATTATAGGTCAAAGAGAATCTTCTACTAAAAAATTCATAGTAATCATAATTTGTGTAACAAAATTCTAAAAAATATGGCATCTTTCCAAATTCTATTTTTGTACATGAAAAAAAAATTGCATTCAAAAAAGTTGCACTCTACATATGTGTGATTGATTAAGTGGTTGGAAATGGGTGAAACACTCTATACTACTTGTACCCTCGCATAGTTTTAATCAACCACTCTACTTCACAAATTTTCCTTAGCTATATCCATTTCATTAGGTCACATAAAAATTATGTATCCACATATATACTAACTGTGCTATGAAAAATTTACATAATCCCTATCTATCAAGGCTTACTTATTTATAAAAGTTCCTACGACAAGATGTTTACGCATAGCTATTATATATACACACATGCACACACGTGTATGCATATATATATATAAAATTTCAAGGACCCTATCTTTCAACTCATGTAATTTTCTAAAAAATTGATAGGCTTGATTTGAAATGGTTCTTATCTAGTTGCTTATCTAGAATGGAAAGTAATAAATCATGCACAAATAATAATATCAATGCATATTTCTTCCCTTCCAAGAAAAATTTGAAAGTAGTAGCAATTCTCATCTTATGTTGAATTCAATACCATGACGCCACATACATAAACTTTGTAAAATAAATATCTCTAGAGTATAGTAATAGATTTCAAACATTTATTTTGAAAAGACAAATAGGCCACTAGTATGTATACTTTAGAAACCATCAAAAATCAATTTATTTCAAGTGATTTTTAGAAATTATAAATGGAATAGGTTTAGGTTTCTATGGATCCATTTGAAAATATGTCATTTCTTTAAAGGCCAATGAATCTTTGTCAATATAATGAAATTGCTATTAACACATTCATTTGTAGTCTACATCAAGAATAAATAAGAGAACCTCTTTGAATAAATAACCTCTCTAAGGTAACATTGATTGTAACATTGATTTGCCTTGGATTACACACAAATGTCATTAATGCAATGATTCTTCTTAACCCCATAAATTATGTGGCTATATTTTCACCAAAAATGCTCTAAAAATGCCATTTCTAGAATAAGGACCAAATTTTAGGAAAAAAACAAACCCAAGTAATCATATGATCTTGTAGTATGCACACTTAAGAAAATTTGAAAAAATTTGAAATTTTTTTACCACTTCAATTGCAAGATATTAGCATTTGAATTCACAAAAAATTGTTCTTTACAAAAAAACTAGGAAGCTACACTTTACAAGCTTGCATTTGTATGAAAATAGTCTAAAATGGTGGTGCTTCTTTGGATTCATTCTTGAAATTGTTCAACATATAGGAAACAAATAGTAACTGTAGAAAGAAGTAGAGAATGATTCAAAATACAAAATTGTTAAGAATTTAGTTATGAATTTGAAAAATGCCAATGTCAATAGTTGCAATGTTCTAATAAATAATCTACATCCAATGATTTTATTTCTTTTGAAAATATTGAAAATAGAGTAAAATAAAGGACTTTGTAGTTTATTACAAAGTAGAGAATCCATGACTGCCCACAAACTAAAACTCCTCATAACTTTCATCTCATTATCAAAATGGAATGGTTCAAAGCTTTCTTTGTATTAGTTGTATATATTAATCTAGAAAAATAATTTCAGTTTTTCTTTTTTTGATAAAAGTGGTTTTTTCAATCTACCTAAATTACCCATTTACAAAAAAAAAAGTAATATATTAGGCCATTATTACTTCTGACTAATATTTCCAAATGCCTTGATTTTTAGTGCACATGAAAGATATTCCTTGTCCCTACCTACTAAATTTTGAGCCCAAAACCTAAAAAGATCTAATCACACGTACTTGTCCAAAATTGCTGTGTACTAAATTTAGCAAGCTAGTCCTTTAGGGATTAATGTAATAACTTCTCTAATGTAATATAGTTGGTTAACCTAGTACCATCCGTATTACTTTACTATAATGAAAATACCATTTTATTAACTCCATAACCCCAAAATAATGTAAACATTGTACTCATGGTCTCACTTATTGTGACAAAATATCATTTTGTAAGGCAGTGGCTACCTCTTTTGAGCTCATTGTCATTGTGACAAACTGTCACAATGAGGTCATTAATTAATTTTGTTTTCATTTACCAACTACCCCCTAATCCCCTTCCAAACATTCAGAAATATTCAGAAATATTTAGATATTCAAAAATTCAGAAATATTTTTAATTGAATTTTTTTAGGACCTTCCACCTCCCCCCCTTTTTGTAATTTTGAGAATCAGGTGAGCTTACAATCAATATGGGATAAGTCTGTGTATTCTCAAGTATGTATGCATATGCATATGTGTATATGCGTATCTTCATACTTGTATTTGTATTTGTTGTATATGCATACTTGCATATATGTATTAGTATGTGCCCATATCCATACATGTGTATGGATATATACATATACGTATATGTATCAGAGTTTTTTTAGATCAATAGTGGAGGGCGCAGTTTGTGATTTTTTTTCTCAAAATAATCAATGGCTCTCGATTTTTAGGAGGGAGGGGGGGCTGTTAATTAATGGAAAAAACATTGTTTGCCACTTTTCATCACATTGTCAAGCACTCAGTTGCCAATCTCCAATAGAAATATCCTTCTATCGTACAATAGAATGGGCTGCTCGTTCCATTGCTTAGCACTACTTATAAAGCTAGGCATTGTAAGATTTATCTTCCACAATACAATACAACTATTCCCTAGCAAGGGTTTTTTTCCCATTTTTTGTGAAGTGCCAAAGTGCCAATACAAAATGTTACAGTGGTGTTCTAAATTTCAACATTCATCTACATATTGGATAGAAAATATCACATTACCACGTATCATATGTCCATAAGTTTGTTTTCATCTTCAATTTGACAACGTCATCTAAGAAATTTTTTTAGTTCAAAGTTTTATGGTAAAAAACTTCATGGTTTTTTGCCATTCTTTGAACTGAATTATTTTTTTTGGAGGGGGGGGGTACAATGTGGCACTAGAAAGCCAAATAAAAAAAGCCTTGCTCTATGGTTGCCTAGTGCTTAGCGCAGTAGGAGACCTTCTACTATAGTAGGTACCCCATCAAAGTGCAGTTGACCTTAAAGCATCATCTACAACTTCTGTACATTTCCAAAATTAGTTATGTACACAGATTGTAGATGGCACTTTCACTTCAGAAATAAACTTTGACCCTTAATAACTTTTGCATATTGTATTTAAATGCTACGTTCTTTGGTGCATTGGAACATGATTTCACTTGTCAACAAGACTGTATGGAAATTTGAACAGCCTAAAAGTAGTAACTAGGCATAGTACCAATTTTTGGTGCTTTTGGGTGTACCCACCTTATACCTTAAATTTTGTATGCACACATAAAATCTTAGAAGTGCATGCATTACCTCTCTAAGAGAATTGTAAGAAGTAAGCTCGAGCTCTAGGGTAGAGAATCCTTGTCACAAATTTATAATGCATGATATGCACATTGCACTAAATTATCACAAAATCCATACAAATCTCAACAAGTGCCATTGGAAGTGAGTGAAAAGTGATGAGCATGGTTGCTAGTATGTGAGCATAGAAGTGTGAGCCTATGAGCCTCAAAGATGATGCATCTATAGTATAGGGGTGAATGCAAGAAACACTTGTACTATTTGTTGCGTTTTACTACTACTCATGACTTTTTCAGGAGTACTTTAAAATTAGAAAATTAGTTTGAAAAAAATTTGAAAAATATGAACAATGTATAGACCTCTAAGATGAAGGTTTTCAGTGAAGGAAATTG
This sequence comes from Thuidium tamariscinum, assembly GCA_947034885.2. Classification (NCBI taxonomy): domain Eukaryota; kingdom Viridiplantae; phylum Streptophyta; class Bryopsida; order Hypnales; family Thuidiaceae; genus Thuidium; species Thuidium tamariscinum. The sequence continues at coordinate 13,187,995 of OX344758.2, forward strand.
ATAGAAAAATTCTCTAAGTAGGAGAATTTAAAAAGCGCCAAACCTCAAGAAAATACATGCCTTCATGTTTTAATTCGGGAAAAATAGTAAAAATAAATAAATACAAAAAATAAAAATTGTCCATTTTCAAAAATTCTCTAGAGATGGTCATTCACTAAAAAACCCATCAAAATAATATTTTATATGTTTCAAAATTAAATCAGAAAAAAGCTCACTTTGTAGACTTCCACACCACATAAAAATAACTTTTTTTAAAAATCCCTCATGTGGAGAGATGTAAGTCTACTAGAAGACTATTTCATCCAAATTTCATCTCAAAATCATTAAAAAAAAGGTACTCCTTAGTACTAAAAACCTCCAAATTGTCATTTGTGACATTTAATCACTAGTACTATTTTAGTATTAAACTATTTTTGAAAACTATGAAAAAAATTTGTATTGTGTATGATAGACATGAGTACCTTCTCTAGAAATCTCGAGTCATTTCAAGCAAAAATGAAAAAGTTATGGCCAAAAAACAGATCAGCACTTAGCTTGTGATAGAAAATAGTACAAGTGTTTCTTGCATTCACCCATAAGTGCTTATACTATAGAAAACTTCTATGATAAGAGTATATTTATACTATAGGTACCTATATTATAGGTGTTTTTATTATAAATACCTTCAAAGGTGGTAGTATATCTACTTATATACATATTAGAAAGTCACATGCTCGCATATTCATGCTCACATACTAGTATCATTGAAGTGGTGAGTTTGATAATGAAAGGCTCCCTCTAAAAGAGACTAGGTTGTTTTTTTCATTTTTGAAGAAGTGATATAAAGTGATAAAATGGTGTTCCAAATTGCAACATTCATCCACTTATTCAATGTATAGTATGGTTTTCATCCACAATCAAGCAATTTCATCTAATGTTTTTTTTTATTTCAAAGTTGTCTAGCAATTTCATCCAAGTTATTTGGCATTTTTATAGCCTTGTTTAGCCAGATTATTTTTTCTAGTGCAATTTGGCACCAAAAAGGCAAAAGAAAAAGTCCTTGAGACAACATGACTGAACCTTGCACATGGTCATTACCTGCCCAAACTTCATGCCAAACAAGAGAAGAAAAGAATGCTACCATAATATAATCTACATCTTGGAACAACTTCCCTCCTAATGAATGATCAAACCTTAGGGTTTATTGGTATTGTCCTTATGGACAAAGCCCATGGTGTCAACTTAGTGAGTTTTTTATCTCTATTTTCAAATCTTATCTATAACCCTATTCACATTGCATAGATAAACATTTGTTTAGGAGGCTGCCTAGGCAGACCCTATTTGGTCAAGGGGTAGAGGCTGCCTAGGACCTAGGTGAACCCTTGGCTAGCTAAGAAGGGTTGACTACACAAACTTCATTGAGTTCACTATTTGTTTCATTTTAATAATTTTGTTTAATTTCCCCTCTATTCTAGCAATAAAACTAATATTATTGGTCACCTAAAACAGAGCTTCACGATCACACCATTCTTGTTTTCATCTCTTGCTTTCATTAGAAAGCATTCAATGCCCTTCATGCTTTTTGTTGCAGTACAAATAGAGCTCTTGCTGAGTTGAACTAGGTCTTCATCTTTGTTCCGGAGGTCCTTTGTGGGAGTTTCCTACAAAAGAAGCTAACAAGAATTCTAAGATACCCATATATGCCCACACAATTAGCGAAACCAAAATGTAAGTGCTTTTGCTCAAGTGAAGGCAAGTTTTTCAATTGAGGTGGAGCATGAGAGAGCACAAAGAAGATGAGCTCCAGCGCCATCGATTTGATGGTGGTGTACACTGCACAATGACGTGTTTGTAGAAAGGCACAATGGGCAACAAAACTCGTAGTCAGGGAGTGAAGAAAGTGACACAGAGGAGACTAGGTTGCTAGCAAAATTTGTATGAACTAACTCACCTTCTAGCTTGCAACCGCGTAAATTTGAACTGTTGTGTACAGAGCCTAGAGCTCTGGAGTACTTGTTGAAAGCCTTGGAATCAGATTATGTGTGAGAATGACAACCTTCAATTCAAACTTTGGAATGTACTGGTTCAATATTGGTTTCAAAAAACTCAAGGAAAACCCAAGGAATCAACTTAGCTAGCTCCTTCACAAGCGTGTTGGATTCTTAAGCTTCCCACCAGCATCCAGAGGCACACAAGACCAGCCTGATTTGCCTACCCGTCGACCTTATAAAGGCTTAATGGGGGGTGTTGAATGTCTCACGTGATAGATCCCCAACCAAGACTCACCAATTTCTTTGGAATTTTCTCTGACAACACTTGGCTCCACACCCTGTTCTTTGGCACCCACCAAGGTAGAGTAGTTACCTGGAACTTGAAGAAGCCTACATGCGGGACCTTGGTGTAAATCAGTAGCTTAGCCTTGATTCTTCTCTACAGTCATCTCCAGGGTTTGCCCTCGGCTTCCGTCGTTTGTTCTTGGTTCACCTCTTGGAAGAAACTCTTGGAAGAAACTCTGGGTTTCAAAAAAGAAAACCAAAAAACTTTGAACTATGCAATGCAACTTTGAACTTTGAATTGACATGCAAATCCAGTACAGTTTTAAATAAAATGGTTCAGAGAGAGACACGCATCGACTTGGGTAAAGGCAAATGCACGTGAAAAAACGAAATCGACGATAAAATTGTACTTAATCCATATATTAGTGTTCGATACATTTTCCATATTCCATAGATGGTTAGTTTTCAAATAGTTAGCACGTTCCCTGACGGCGATCTGGAGCCTGAAATCTCTACCTGTCCTAGATTATTACGCACGATGCACTTGAATGTCACAATTTTCGCACTCTGAAACAGGCCAGATTCACACATACGATCATTGACGGTGTTCCAAAAGTCGTCAAAATAAACCCTTCAACCTAACTTTTAGCAAATCCTCAGGATCCACAAAGATCACCAGATTGACAATCAACTTTCAGTTTGGCTGCCTAATAGACGCCGTTGCCCACAAAAAAAAATTTCAACCATCTCTCGGGACAGGCTCTAAGAGATCAAAACACGTCAGGTGAAGAAATGATACAAAAAAATCTGAATATTCAATTCCTACCAATATCAAAAGCTCCGTTGTTCGCCTGTTTCCAGAGTTAATTGGCTCAACCGGTAAGTTGTAGGCGTTAACATCCTGAAGATCACTGATTATGTTATCATGGATTTGGTTTATCAAGTATTTTCAGAGATATGAAAGTCACCATGTTGCAGGTTACTTGCACCAAGCACCGCGGTCGTGGCTTATCAATCAATTTGCTTCGTAAGACAGTCAGAGACAATCATAGTTTTGCTACCAAACAAACGAGCAACAAGGTGCAAAGCAAAACATACTATCCAGAAAAATTGAAAGGAGGGCACAAACATGTGGCATGATGATTCAATGAATTTTTACTCTGCAAGCTGCTTTTGCAAGCTCATGACGTCGGCACTCATGCGATCAGTAGAGTAAACTTGCTGCTACAAATCTGGGTGCAAATAAAAGTACCTGGCTGGCTACTAATTAACAGTAGTGAACGTAGGTGAGACTGATGTACGTTTCCGTAACTTGGTGGCAGGGGAAGATCGTTCATGAGGGCTCCCAGCTGGCCAGCGGGCATGCATTCTTCTTCATGCTCCGACGGTCCCTGGATCCCAAACTGCACCCAATGATCGCACGCGACGAAGTCCTGATTGACTGCCGGTTGAATATTGAACATTCTTCTAAACTAAAAATATATGCACAATTGATGGAGCTGGCTGGCTAGCTACGCCCAACGGGACTCCTTTCCCACCCATTTGTCCAACGCCCGCTGCAAAATCCCTCGCGTCACCGGCTTGCTGATGTAATCGTCCATCCCCGACGCTTTGCACTTCTCGACCTCCCCTTCGGCGGTGGCCGCCGTCAACGCCACGATGGGCAAGTGCCGTGAGATGCAGCCTTTCTGCCGTATCATCCGCGCTGTGTCAAACCCGTCCATGATCTGAACTCCGGGTCACACGACCACCACGCCACACAAGGAGTCCGTCAGTTGCCAAGGCATGGAATTAATACATACGGGCCAGCTATCATTGAAAACAAGTGGATTGCGACACTGACGGAGTAATCCACCGAGCTCTCTCGCTCGCTCCAGAGACGGACTGAGAAGTAGGACTGTAGGCAACTGGCTATATAAGTAGGTGTGCCGCAATAAATGGAAGCATGCATGGTTCACGTAACGTACCGGCATGTGACAATCCATAAATATAATGTCGTACTCGTTCGTCCGTTGTAATATCTCAATCGCTTCCACCCCGTCATTCGCTACATCCACCTGACAACCCAAATTATTCAGGAGTCGTTGAGCCACCATTTGGTTGACCTTGTTGTCCTCCTGCAATAGCAACAAGAAAGGAGTCACTGATAACGTTAGTGAATGGAAGACCACCGGACGAGCGACAGTGACCGCGAATTGGGAGTGAAGTAAAATGCATGCATTGATCCACGTAGAATTCCTTCTGCCATCAAATTACATATTCAGCCCCAGATTGATTATCCAGTTGATCTTTGAAATCAAACTGCTAGCTCAAATTCGTTGAAGCAAGTCCAGACTAGATTGCAACAGACTTCAAGTTGACCAGTAAGCAAGTTCTTGAAAACAAGTGTCTGATCGAGAAGGTCCATATAGACATGCATACCACTACAAGAATCCTGGGATTTTCCACCATAGCCGCACTGGTATCCAGCGAGGACGCTGGACTGTCCATGGACTCCAGCTGTTGATCAAAACTGCCCCTGCTCCTGGATGCCGCTGAAACCAGTCCATTGCTGACCGACGTCGACGAGTACAGCCCATTCATGGGCTCACATCGAATCAAATGACCTGCACATGGATGGACATCACAGTGTCGATGGTCAACACACTATTCAGCTCACCGTAAGTACGTATCAGAGCAAGATGGAAGGGTCGGTAGTGCATCTTCGAATATACAACCAGTGGGGGCATATATCATGTATCTCCAATTACTTGGAATAATAATCTGTGGCGAATCATTGAGGGAAGGACCTAGCTGGATTGAAATACTTTATTACACCAGCAGCTGGTCCATCATGTATTACTATGTGAAGAGAAGTAATGAAATACGAGAAGCGAGCGAGCGACGTTAGATATCGATGAGTCTGTCCGCGCGTCATCGTACCTGTATCGAGTGTGAAATCCGGCTTCATGCGGATCAGCTTGGTGCCCCCTGAGAGCGCCACCGACAAGGCATCTCGCAAGTAGGCTTGGCGCGGAGGCCTGCTGAAGCAAGCACAGCATCCCAGCTCCGCCAACACCAGCTGCGAGGGCAGACTCTGGCCCACGTGCCCCAACATCACCAGTTGGGGTCTTTTGAAACCTGGGGACTCCGACGAGGCTTTCCGAAACTCATAGCTCAAGTGTTCCACCAGGGATCGGTCGGCGATCGCAACTGCACATATGAAGGGGTCAAAACCAATTCGAATCAATTAACGTGACAGGCATACAGTCATTCAAAGAAAATCTATCGAGGAATGAAAATCCGAAACAACAAATTGAAGGTACTTATTGATTAAACAATTAATAAATACTTTGATTGTGCAATCAGTGTTACGTTGTTCATGCCAACATTCATTGTTGTTTTTGTGTGTGTATACACCTAACCAAATCCATTACTGAAGATAGACAATTGCTCAACGAGATCGATCGATCGATTCCATTAAATGCAACCACATACCATGAAATGGTACCCCTTGAACCGTGGCCTCCTTGACGGCAACCATGGCTTCTTCCACGGTGCTGCAAGTGTGTGAGTCCAGGCTCCAGGCTCGCATTTGATCACACAGCGCCTCCTTGGTCTTCTCATGCCGATCCACCACCAAAATGCGCCACAATTTCTTCGCCGGAAGGTGACACACGGCCCCCGAGGAGGCTTCATCGGAATTGCAGCTGCTGTCCATGGCGCCCAAGGCCCCGTCGCTGCTGCAGATGACGGGGGGCTTGTCCCCTTCCTCCGAAGCTGGATCCAGCTCCAGAGGGATGGTGAAGGTGAACTGAGACCCCTTGCCTTCTTCGCTTTCCACGCCGATGCTGCCGCCCATAAGTTCCACCAGCCGTTTGGACACCGCCAGGCCCAGGCCTGTGCCCCCGTACGTGCTGGTCGTGGAGGCGCTGCATTGGGTGAACTTTTCAAACAGCAAGTCCAACTTCGAGGCCGCAATGCTGCCAACATAGATTCAAAAAAACGATCATAAGAGTGATTTCAGGATACAGTCAAAGGATTATAATAACACCGATTGTCATCCAGAAAAAGGGATTGATGACATGACACGCGCGGGTTCCAAGGGTGGGTTACATTCGAAGTACAAGCGCGGGGTCCAGAGGAGTTAAAACGATGGAGAGATGCATGGAATGGAGCTCACCCTATGCCAGTGTCAACCACGGAGAACCGGAACCACCGGACGGTGCGAGGCATCTCCACCATCATATCTTCATCACTGTCGTCATGACCAGAATTGTGACAGTGAGTGGGGGTGGCAGTCGCTTCGGATAATTGGGGAGCGGAAGAGCTTGGATCCCTCCGATGAATCTCCATGACTTGGTCAACAGCATCGTTCACTTGGTTCTGCGTCATAACTTGATCTGTCTCAGAAAGCTCTACAGACTCACCAGCTGCCAACATGATGTCCTTTGCAGCACACTCTCTCTTCCTCTTATAATTTCCCTCAAATACGGGAAGAGGGACGTCAGAGTCCACCACAATGGGATCAGTGTTCACCTCCAAAGCCGAGAAGTCGGTCACGGCGCTACTGACCGTATCAGTCACGAGGTCCTTATAAGTCTCGCATATGCTCATATGAGCCCTGATATTCTCCATTGCACGGGATCGTCGGAGTCGGTTGCCCTCCTGGTGTACAAAAATCGCTTCCGGGGAACCCGGATCTCTGTAAGCGCTCTGCAATTCGGCCTCAGTCACGCAAGAGTGACCAGCTTGGGCTGGACTGCCTAGTGAACTTACTGATTGAGGAATGGAACTGCAGGCGGAACATTGACTCTCTCCTGTATTCAAACCTTCGTGGCACTTGTCGCAGACGATGGACACATCCACCACGATGTGGCCCGCATGAGTGAACTTACACGCATTGCCCACGAGATTGATGAGGACCTGGAATTCATTTAATGCACACACAAAACCCAAGTAAATCACTACCTCATGTAAATCACTACCTACTGTAAATCATTACCTCATTAGAATCCATATAACAAGATTACAACATAATATTCAATATATAAACATCAAAAAATTACAAAATATGGATCATACTAAGCTCCAAAATATCGACCTACTACCTGTCGCAAGCGCACAGTATCCACCGAGACCGACGACAAAGCAGGCCTATAGCGGACCACCATCTCCACGCCTTTGGGCTCGACCCGAAGCGCTAGCATGCTCCCCACATCTTCGACTACATTCCGCAGATTACAGAGGACTGGGCTTAGAGTCAATTTTCCCGCGTCAATTTTCGAAAAATCCAGAATGTCATTGATGATTGATAGAAGACACTCTCCAGATGTGCGAATAGTTTCAAGACATTCCTGCTGCTCTGGAGTGGGATCTGTGTCGAGAAGAACGGAAGCCATTCCTATGACACCATTCAACGGAGTTCGGATCTCATGGCTCATAACCTGGTAAGTTGTCATTGTGAATCCATGTGTCAGTGAGACGATACACAGCATTGTATCCCGTTCACTTCACTGCCTTTATAAACGACAATAAAATGCAGTTGGCGGCAAGGAGGAAACGACACTCACAGCTAAGAACTCAGATCTAGCTTTAGCAGCTTTTTCAGCTTTATCTCGGGCAATGGCTAGATTAGCAATCAGCCGAGCTTGCTCTTCTTCCCAGTTCCTTCGTTCCGTGATGTCTGTGATAGAGCCGGCCATTCTTATTGGCCGGCCTTCTTTGTTCCAAAGAGCCTGACCTCTAACCCGAAACCACAGAAACCGTCCATCTCCATGTTCCAGCAGTGTCTCTACATCAAATGGTGGAGATTCTGCACTGTTGGTTGCCAAATACGCATCCAGGGTTTTCAGCACCGGTTCTGTAAAAGAAAAATGCACATGTTCGAGCTCATAAGGCAGAATCCTGATCGGAAAATTTTAGAAAATAAGAAAGAGTGGCATATCATTCGTCGAGAATACTGCGGTGATAAGATGATAAGAGGATGCAGATCAGAGGAAGGGACAATCGTAGCCTTTCGAGTATTGGTGTTTCAGGAGTGATCCTCAAAATGAATTCCTAATTCTTTTCGACATCATCTCTAGACTAATTCTCATGTGACTGAAGCTGTCGAAAACAAGAGAGAAAAAGCGGGGAAGAGACTTGAACACTAACCGCGGTGTTTGGGGTGAAGACGGGATTCAAAAACCCGAAAAGAGTTTTCAGTTTCTTCAATATTGAGCCCTAACATCTCCTTGTAGCGCTGGGAGTAGAACACTTGATTGCAGAGCATATCCCAGTCCCAAAGACCATCATTTGATCCCCGTACAGCAAGAACAAACCGCTCTTCGCTGCGCCGCAAGGACTCCTCGGCCTCCTTTCTCCAGGAAATGTCTTCCAATATACCAACAATGCTGCAAGGGAGTCAAGGAATCAGAATACGTTAACTGTAAGAACGGAGTAGTTAAGAACAACCTCAGAGAAAGTCAAACCGCCATAGAAAGCCAAGGAGGGCAACTTCAACAGTGCGATGAAAGCTCACCTCCCCATGCCAGGCAAACCAGACATATCCACAGATTGGACGTTGACCCATGTGTACGAGTCCTTTTTTTTCTTATTGAGAAGTCGAAATTCAAATTTAAACTGACGCTCCTCATTGGGATCTAGCGAAAAGTGACCAAATGCAAGTGCCCACACAGTCTGCATCCCGATGATTCAACAGAACTCAGTGTCTGCAACAAAGATCATACAAAACGCCTAGCGGATACACTGCGTTTTACGGAATGAGAGGTAGTTTTTGGGGAAGAGATCTTCATCAAAATCAATTCATAAAATTGCATCACTACTGAGTGAGAAACTCACTGGCAAATCATCTGGATGAATAAAAGACATCCATCCCAAACCGAGAAGCTCCCCCGGTTCGGTCCCAGTCATTTCCATATACGCAGAATTTGTATATAAGTTTTTGGATTCATGGTCGCATATGAAAACCCCCCGCTGACCAAGTCCACCGGGAACACTCATCCTTCACCAAATTTTGCAGGTTCTATTACTCCTGCCAAACACAAGATAATTGAATAAGAGCCAGTTGAATTCAGCACTCGAACTGACAACCTAATAATAAAGTGATTCACCAACTACCCAGCTTTCAAATTCTGTCAAGCCAGACAAAGTGTCCAGCATTCAGAAAGAGGGACCCTTCCTGCCTTCGATAAAATCCAGTACATAACGGTTTCCAAAATCTTTCCCAGAAAGTAAGGTATTGAGACAAAATCTCCGAAAACACTTTGAGTGAATGGTTGTGCACCATACCTAACCACCATCGGTCAACCCTGATGAGGTCTAAGATTCTCATAACAGAATTTCTAACCTAAGTTCTACTCGCTGTCACGACGAAAATAAAACGCGCCAGAAACGCGCACCCAACTGCTAAACCACCACATTCCTTAGCTCACCATCGAAATCCTTGCAATCCTGGGCGCGTTGCACATCGTACTCTCATTACCATTACTCGCGACCTGGAATGACTGCCCTACACCTGGATCGCAGAATCAACCTAAACCCTACAATGATTTCTTAACACCGGTTTCAACATGAATCAATCAGATCTACCAGGAAGTAAATAATTCACACTAGGTCGCACACTCCACCTCACCTTGCTCGTTTCAATGGCAGTCTCGTAACCACCATTGCATTCTGGATTCCTGTTAATTACACAGGGACAGACTCCATAAAGATTCCTTGAACGGCGGTATCAGAAACCCTTACAATCGCCCGAAAAATTCCCCAACTCAATTCGATGTGTTTATGATATCTCCAACTGTTGTAAGATTGGACTACTGCACTACACAGTGGTGAAAGAAACTTCCAAGAAAAACCTCGAGGTTGAAGTAAGATCCCTCTTCCTTCACGCACGATATTGCTAGAATAGAGGAAGCAGACAATTAATCGCCAGTTTCCTCACATAAATAAGATTCTTCACTTCTTCCTGTATTACACTCCAGCTAATACATAGATGCATTCCATTCCAACTATGCAAAACCTCAGAATCACTCCCCGCAATATCCGAATTCTCTCGTATGCCGTTCAGTAAGAAAGATGAATCCTGTGAACCGCCGCGTAGTGTAAATTTCACGTAACTGAGCTAGCTCCCACGTACGAGCCAGCTGGAAGCCTTCAAGGTATGAGAATATTTTTTAACTAAACAAAAACAAGAAAGATTCGTTGCATTCAATTCCGCAACACATCTCTGAAAGAAGAGGTTCTCTCACCGTTCCGCTTGGAGCTCCAGATTGTACTCGTTTTCCCATTCACATGGTTCTTGCCCGTCGGTGTCCGAGGCGTCACTAATTTCCATTAATCTAATCCACAACGAATATTCTCACTCCAACTGCGCAATTTCCAAGCTGCACCAGCTAATTCTCTCTCCCTCTCTCTCTCAAGCTTCCACATCTACAATCTCGATGTTCCATTGCGAAAAAATCTCGAGCTCCAGAGAACCGCCAGACCAAACACCAGTCGCCATTTCGAAAAAAACTCGCGGCGATTCAGTGTCAATCCTGTCTCTCTTCCACTTCAAACCCTAACACCTGACCATAAACCAAACCGTCTCCCTCCTCCACCCCGAAAGGCGCTTACATCCAAAGCGGAACGGCCAGTACAGAGCTTCTTGCGAATCACTTCGGCCCTGAGTCGTGTGTAGTAAGTCCTCTCCGCACACAGAACGACCTCGGATCCACACTCCTGCGCTTCACGAGCATCCTGAATCCACACAAACGGAAACATCGAGAACGCATCACACAACCTAAACCCTCTCGAATCCCTCCCTCCGTCCGTCCGTCCGTTACGAAGAGATTCTCTCTCAACTCCCACCCTCCGAACACGAAATTGGGCTCCTCCGAGAGCGCTCTTCCGCAATGCTGCTGCGACCGACCTCCACGTCGAATTCCTCGCGCCTGTTGGCGAATATGCTGGAAAATCGGAACACGAAGTTGGAAGTGGAATGCTCCAAAAAATCGTTCATGCCCAGCAACACAAAGCGAGAGCGACGCTTTCAATGGCAGACTCTCCGTGAAACCTAGATCTACGCATTTTAGGGACTGGCCGCCACTCCCTGGTTACTGTCATCTACTCCAGATGAACATTATTGGAAATGAGAATCTAGACGAGGAGATTGATTCTGACAGGGCCCCCCTTAAAAGTGGCATCTAGGAGAGGAAGAGATGTTGGGAATATTCACTGGAAATGGACAGTGGTGTCAGGTCAACGGTGGAAGGGGGATCCGGATTTCCTGGTTCAAAATGACTTTTGCCAGTAAAAAAGACCTTTTTTTTTCTCTCCTATCTCTCTGGAATTGACTATTTGAGAAAAATCATCCAAAAGTACTATTTGGAAGAGTAGCAAATCTGTAGAGTTGGGATTGTAGATTTTATCCATATGGTTATATTTTCCAATGCTATCATCAATATTTTCCTACAAATTTTGAAAGAGAAAATTCAAAATTCCTTGTAAACTCAATTACAAGCAAAATATTGTCATTTTTCTGAGTAAATTTTGTTGGAAAGGATTTGAAATGAGGTTCTCTTGACATGGTGATTTTTTGAAATTTTTGTGTTCTTTGATTCTATGACCTCATTTTGCAATTCCAAATTTGAACTAGAGTCAACCAAAGCCAACTACTTGACATTCTTCTACATTTGTAATTTTAGAAAAATGTATGCTCTAGAGATACCAAATCCAACCTCTAGATAAGACTACAACTTCATACAGTATCTTTAACCTTGAAGTACTCTGACGAGTATCTTTAACCCTGAAGTGCTCCGACGTCCATATTCTAGATGATGAACAGAGGGCTTCAAGGCATTGTTTCATCCAATTAACTTCTCATTTAACAAATGTAACACTTGAATCTAGAAAAGACAACCTTCCGTAGTGACCAAATTCATTAAATTCTAGTAAATGATATATCCATACAAAGCTATAAGCAAAATTGTGCAAAAATTCAAAAAAGGATTGAGATGTTTCAAGGTTAAATTAGGATGACTTTCATCCAAGTTGTAATGAAATAGAAATTTGATTAGTAGTCTGTACATTGTCTAGAAATTGGACGTCGAAGCACTCTAGGGTTACAATAAGAGCCTCTAAATAAGACCACAACTTCATACAATATCTTTAGCAAATCAAGAGTATTTGTAACTTTCACATGATTAATCATAATCAAATATATTAAAGTTTTATACGTAAACATAAAAATGTTTTATCAAAATAAAATTCAAATTTTTATTTGAGATTTTTCACTTACCCATTAAACATTTTATACCAAGGAAGGCATTATTTATTCTCCTATACATTGATTGAAATTATAAATGACATTTCTCAAAAGATGACACATTTATTTTGCTTTGGAAATGTTGCAAACAATCACAATAACATTTGACATCAAATGTACATGCCTTAAATTTTAATTGACCATGAAAAGACTTTGAAACTTTGTAAGTAAAGATTCAAGCATTATTATAGATGAACAAAATATTATTGGGCAAATCATTGCCCTAAAGCATCATATTCAATATTCATAATATGAGCTTTAGTGCTCTTAGAAGTTAATGTAACAACACCTAAAAACATCCAAATAATGTCTTGAAGATGCATTTTGTAGACATGATATGAACAAAGTATAAATTTCAATATGTAACCAACATATTTCACCTACATTTTTTATTTACAAAGTAGCTACATGACTTCATTGAAAATTTCAACTTTGCACTATCTAAAATCATTGCATACACTTACAAAATTCTTTGCCATTCTCATACCCATACTCAAAAAAAGTTGCCTTGAGTTCATGATATAGAAAGCATGCACTATATAGTTATGGATGTAGCACCTCTCTAGCAATTCTCAATGCTTTGAGGGCAAGGGAAAAAACTTTTATAAAATAAAAGAACATTAGGAGTACCCCGAATCTACATTCTAGAGTTATTGCACATGCTAAACTATTACAAATATTAGCTTGTTTTTATAGAGTCCATTCAAATTTTATCTATTGCAAGGGCCTAGGTTGGGACCTTTTTCTCATGGTTTTAGATGTCTATAATAAATTGTACATCCTCCCAACAACCATATGGCGCCTCCCTAGCAACTCACAATACTTTAAAGTATGGAACCAACTTATACATTGATAAGACCAAATTCTACCAGCAATATGCGACATCTACATTTTGAAGTGGTTGTGTTGGCCTTTGACTATTGTATGCCTTCACTTGTATTGATGGATCTTATTCAAATTCTACTCGTTGCATGGACTTGGATGTAGAGCTTTTTTTTATAATTCACTTAGAGAGTCATCTGGGCCATAGGTTTACAACATGAGTGTAAATGCTTTCACCCATTAAAGGAGATTTGAACCTTTGAAAGATTGCAAGGCCCCAAACACTAGGAATGCTATAGGAACATTGGAAATGTTGCCATATCAGCAATTTGATGTGGTCAGGCAATTGCCTCGTCAAATAATATTTATTTTTTATTTAAATTAATTATTAAATATTTATAAAATTATTGAAAATATTTCTTTTTCTTTTTTTATATTTTTTGAATTTTTTTTTTGAATTTTTTTTTTGAATTTTTTTTTTGAAATTCAAGAATTCAGACAAGTAGTGGCTAGTCTGTAGGATTGGGAATAGTTTCAAAGAACAACCTTGAAAGAGTCTTTTGGAGGCCTAAAACTCCTCTAATGAATTTGATTATATATATTTTTGAAATAAATGAAATGTAAGTTCATTGCAAAAGTAGTGAAATACAAAGCCACCACCAACAAGTAGCCCAATTGGATCAAATAACATTGACAAAAAAATTTCATAGTTTGTATATATAGTAGAAATACCATAAACAATTACCCCATCTCTAATGGTAGAGTAGGTTGTCCTGAAACCAACAATATCTAGCTATGAAAAGATTTTGAAAAGATTTGATTGGCTCACACTTAATTTGAAACAAGTTTCAAAGGTAGCTATTTTAACCCCTAAAGGACCAAAGTACAATTTTGGCAACATAGCCATTTTGGACAAGTTTCTATGAATGGATTTTCTTTTTTTTTATAAATTTTCACATAGCATTTCTCTGAGGAGTAGCTTTAAGGCCCAACAATTTTCATAACTTTTGACTACATGGTTCAAAAGTTATTGTATGATATATAGTTTTCATTGCTTGATGGATAGTCTAAGTAGAAGAAAAAAACTTCCTTAAAATTATTTTTTTAAGAAATAAAAATTTAAAATTGATTTATTAGATTTTTATCTAAGTGGAAAGCTTTGAATCATTCCATTTTGATCAATGAGTCAAAATTTATGAGGATTTTTAGTTTGGGCTAGTTTGCAGCTAGTTATAGAATCTCTACATTGCAAAAAAAATTGAAATTTTCTATTTAATTCAATTTTTAATATTTTTGAAAAAAATAAAAACACTAGGTGTACACTGTTTGGCACAACATTACAACCATTGGGATTGTCTTTTTTTAAATCTATAAATTATTTTTAATAATTTAGTATTTTGAATCATTCTCTATTTCTTTCTATTTACTACTTTTTCCTACATGTTGTACAATTCCAAATGATTTGAAAATTTTCAAGTATACAACCAACTTGATTTGAATAATGATTCTAAAGAGTTACAATCATTTAGAACATTTTTCATACAAATGTAGCCTTTTGAAGTGCAATTGCCCAAATTTTTCTAGTGGTAAAAAATGATTTTGTCACTTCAAACACTAATATCTTGCAATCGTATAGCAAAAATGCTTATTTTAACCATTCATGGTGTTCCTAGCTTACTCTAGGGAGTTGGACATTGACAATGTCTTGGGCAATTAAACACTATTGCCCATCAGGAAGTTCCCCCACTACCACTTTAGTATTGTTGCAATATGACTTCAATGTTTACACAATATGGTACTAAAAGTATACTATTGCAAAACAAAAGTAGTAATGCAAGAAATCAATTTCAAAGGGAACATGATGTTTTTGTTGAAATAATGTTGTAGTATTGCTTTTGTATTGCAACAATATGCTTTCAATACTAATAGTGTACTCTATATCGTTGCCACAACCAAAACAAAAATACAAATAGTTTTTTAATTTTTTAAAGCAAAAAAAAATTGAAAAATCTATAATTTTCTCACCACATGTCAAAATGCCATAAAACATAGCCCATGCACCCCTCCTCACCAAGCCCTTTCCAACAGTTTCAAACACACGACAGAGTGATACATGATGTCGGAGATCTCAACGTAACAAGCAAAACAAACAGCCTATAAGAGAAGAGGCTCAAAAACTACTTAGGCTCTGTAACCACCCACCTTCTTAAGCTTTTTTCATCTTTACAAGAATGTACAAACAATGCACATTTGAGAAGGTGGACAATTTTATTAGAGCCAAATGCCATTTTGACTTCAAAAAATCATAACTAATCCACAAAGCTCCAAAAAATATGAAACGTCTTGTGTTAGATGCCTATTCTATTTATCCTTCAAAAGAAATAAATTCACTGAAAAATAATTCGAGATGTTTCACATGCCTAAAATTCAATTTCAGCTCTTAGATGGATGCTATATGGACCTTCTTCCTTGTAGATAAGCTAGAAGGCTCTTGAATGGAGCAAGTTCTAAAATGGTGCCCTACCTTCAATGTACAACATTTGTACATGTCGCTTTTTCATAGCCTTCAATAATGTACTAATAGTATACATTTTAGCTAGGGCACCATTACAGAGCCCTGAGCCCTTTGAACTTCAAAATTTGATAACTAACTCTACAAAGCTCCAAAAAATATGAAATGACTTGTGTTAAATGTCAATTCCACTTGTCTTTCAAAAAAAATATACTAAAAAATATTTAAAATTGTTACACCTCCCCAAAATTCAATTTCATCCTTTAGATGGGCGATTATTGAGCCTTCTACCTAATGCGTAAACACTAAAACAATACTATTTCAATGGGGGGTTAACTTTTTTTCTTTTTTCTTTTTAACAAATGGAACATGCCCGTTTCAATGGGGAATATAGTAAGGTAGGGGGTTGTAATTGCAACCCTATCTCTAAAAGCAATCTGGTAGATTTTGCCTCTAACATGTACCAAGAGTGTATATTTCAGGAAGGGGTCCCTTTTAGAAACCACTTTGTTTTCAACTTAAAAAATTCATAACTAATTCCATGAAGGTCCAAAAAACATGAAATGACATGGATTAGATGCCAATTCCATTTTTCTTACCACGAAAATTTACTAAAAATTGTTTTAAGGAGTTTACCTTCCCCCAAAATGCAAATCAGTTGGTAAAAGGGTCACTTTTACAGCCCCCTATCTTACTTGGATGTTTGGCAGGAGAATCTTCATTCCTTTAATTCTTTATTCTAAATAGTTTTTTATGTAATTCTGTATTGGGGGTGGGGGTGATGTCATACTATTTTGAACTCTCAGATGCTCCCCAAGAATTTCTGCCGTAGAAGATGACGTCAGCTTTGCTTCGTCATCACCCACGTCCTCAACCTATTTTTTTCACCTTACACTGTTTTTTAAATATTTTTTTTCAAAAAAATAAGCTGCAGTTCAGTTGGGGGTGAGCCGGCTTTTGGCTAATTGTGGGGTGCAACCAAACTTGAGTTGCAACTTGGTCCCTTCCTTCCAACCGTCATAGGGACCCCAGTTGGACACTAGTTCCCAGTACTGTATTCCCATTTTTCTATTTCTAAAACGACAAGCGGCCTTTTGGCACCAAAAAGGGGATGCTACAATTTGTTTGGTCCTTTGTTTTATTGTCATGAGTTTTTATCATGAGTTTTTATCATACTTTTGGTCCAAAAGTTAAATTTTGGGACCCTGAAGTTCAAGTCTCATTGGGTGTTTAAAAAAAAATGAATTAAAAAAAAAATCATGACAGTGGGGCTCGGTCCACTCCAACCAAACTCTAACCATGTTGGGTAGGGGGCTGGAATTGCAACCCTGTCTCTAAAAGCGATCTGGTAGATTTTGCCTCTAACATGTACCAGAAATGTACATTTCAGGAGGGGGTCGCTTTTAGAAACCACCGTGTTTTCAACTTCAAAAATTCACAACTAATTCCATGAAGGTCCAAAAAATATGAAACGACTTGGGTTAGATGCCAATTCCATTTTTCTAACCACAAAAACTTACTAAAAATTGTTTTAAGGAGTTTAGCTTCCCCCAAATGCAAATCAGCTGGTAAAGGGTTGCTTTTACAGCCCCCTACCTTTGTGCAGTGTGAATATAGTTGTAGAGAAGATTTAGAAACTTAGATTCAGAAATTAGGTACTTTAAGTTAATGCCTTATGTAGTCTTTGTTCAAAACAAAACCAATAAAAAAAAAATACCATGATTGTCATATATAGTGTGACTTTTTAAAATAAGGTCTACGCAATTGAGTACACGAAAACATCTTATTCAATGGAATAATTTTAATCTTACCTCTAAGTTTGATGCATTGAGGAATTGAATTTCCAACCCTTTAATTGAAGTATTTGGCTAGTATGTGGAATAATGGTAATGATTTGAAAATTTTAAATAGAATACAAATTTTTTGGATGATTGACTTTCACTCAAAGAAATCATAAATTCACTATTATGCATGTTCTTATGAAAATTCTACAAGTAAATTTGAATTGATGTATGTACCCAACCTTTTCAACTCATCTGATGGAGTACTTGACGACGGCTCCTTAATAAGAATTTGATTAGTTAATACATTTATATTAGGGAGCACAAAGGAAACTCAAAGGACAATTTGGGTGCATTTTATTGGATACACAATGAGAGCATTGAATGGAACAAGGTCCTCCTACCTTACTACAAAGCACCAATATGAATGCAGTTGCACCTCTATTTCTCTCAATTTATGAAGTCTACGTGGTCAAATTTTATGGATTGTTTTCTACTCATTTGCATTCTAGTCTAATGTGAAATCACACAATTGGACATGCAAGTTTGTTTTACTTTTTTGTATTTTTTCTTTAAACTAGACATGATAAGTTTGGAATTGCTTACAATGAAACATAGTCATGCAATCAATAGATGGAGTTAAGTGAGCATGTAAGGTAGTGTCGTGTTTTATTTGGTTAAATCTAATGAACAACTAAAGTAGAAGATAGTTGTATATAAAGAGCACATTATTCTCCTAAAGGTTCCATCACCCTCCAAATGTTTGTAACTTTCAAGCTTTCTAAATGATATGATTTTATGCACATGTTTCACTTTAATCCTTAAAGGACCAAGAGTCCCCTCGGGGGACTTTAAGAATTCGGGCAGGTACTTGTGACTTCCATTTTTAAGGAATTTTCTTGAAATTTTCACATAAGATAGAAAAATTGATTAGCTCTGCGGGAATATTATTTTGTTTCAATTGGTGACTGGGAGCAAAAGTTATGCCATCTTAAACATAATTTTCATGTCGTTGGGCAGAAAAAAAAATCTACAAAAACTTCAAAATTAAAAAATTAATTAATTTTTCTCATAGATTTTATTTTTGTCTACAAGTGAAGCTTTGATTCATTCCATTTGGATTAGTAATGTGAAAGTCATGAACAATCTTGTTTTTCGGGCAATCTAAGCATCTTCTTGGAAAAATAACTTATAGGATTCATTTGTGAATTCAATTTTCACAATTTTTCAAAAAAAATTGTTGGAAAAAGTTGATTTTGTTTGCTAGAAAAATCTCACCATTGGGATTATTGTGTTTCAATTCCATCTATGAGATATTTGCAATTTAGTTTTTCTTTCAATCTTGGACCTACATCTACTTGACAATTTTTTAAAGAATGAAAAAAAAGTCTTTATTTTGTGAATTTTTTTTCCTAATCTCTTAGCTCAATTTCTCAATAGAAAAAAATTTAAATTCAAGGTCTGTAGTGCAAAACAATTACATAAATGGAGGACAAAGTCATTTGAAGTTGCAAACTAGAGTTTAAGAAAACTTTGTTTTCCAACTTTGAATGCTCATATCTTCCTATCTATATGGTCAAACTTCATGAAATTTTCACCACATAATCTTAGTTAAGTAAAGTACAAGATCCTATGGTTAGATTCTAAAAATTTAGTTTTTTTGTTTTTCATGGATGAATGGAGCAGAAATGGCAGTGTTGAGTGGTTTTGGGTTGAAAAACGGCCATGGTCCTTTAGGGGTTAAAAATCATAATTATAATATGATTTTTCTAACCAAAATATTTTTTTAAATCAAAATTTTTGTACATTAAAACATTGATAGAAAATTTCAAATTGAAACCATCAAATTTTGAAGGCTAAATTTAATTTTATAATAGTACTTTGACAATGAATGAGGTCTTCTTCAAAGAATTTTTGGTTGTACAAATTAAATGAATTATCCAAAAGGGTTTGCAATCTCATTGTTTATGGTTGATTGTATTCATTTGGGAAATCTCAAATTAATGAATTGTTTTTGTTAATTTTTCTAATCTATTATTATTTATTAGTTACAAAAATTATAGCAATTATTATTTATAATGTAGTATAAAACTAGTAGAGATTTTCATATTTATAGATTATATATGGTCCATCTTTTAAAAAAAGTACTATATGAAACGTAAATATGAGTTAAAAGGCTAAATCGAACTCATAAAAGTATTGACCATATGGCAACAATATTGGATTTTTAGTTTTTTATTAAAGTTTGTTACAAATTGTTGTACATTAAAGAGGTTGATTATGAATTATTCCATTAATCTACTATGAAACTCAATGACATTTAGATGATTCCAAACAAACATTAATAGATGAAAGACTATGATTTTCATCTTTTTTTTAAAAGATTTGTTCATGTGTTGCAAGGAATGGTGGCAAATATGCCATAATTGAAGAATTACACACACATATATTATGCAAGAGGATTTTATTTTATATTGATAGCTTTTGCCTCCTTCATCATTATCATCTAATGGATCAAGGAACAATTACTCACTTCTTTGAGATATTGGATAGGCTCTTTGTATGTTAATTTAAAAAGTATTGCAAATGTTAACTACTAAAAATTTTTATATCTATTTCAAATAAAATTGATCCAAATTTAAAGTAAAAATGAATTGGATTGGATAATATTAAATCAATTTGAGATTTAGGCACAATAATATACTATCCTCAAGGATTTATACTCTAAAAATTTAGGAAGACATAATTGAGTAAACTAGTTAAAAATCTCATACTTGAATTCATCAAAGAAAAAAATAGTATGGAAATTTTAGTCTTATGTTGGGAAAGAGTTTTTAAAATGGACATTGGACCTCAAAGAAATGCAAAATTGAGGGACATAGCCATAAATGTTTGTCTTAAATATGAGCCCAACTAATGCATTTAGGACTACAAATCTTGTTTATTCTATTTCAAAATTTTGAAAACAATCCTAAAATTTAAACTTTGTTGCAATTTAAAACTCAACATACATATAACCATGGTTTGTTTTTAATTATAAAGTGACATAACAATTTGTTTTATACTACAATGTTCTATTTGAAATAAGTGTAGTGATTCTTCAAATATTTAAAGACTAATTTTTATAACTATGATATTTTAAAATAAATCAATCAATGACAATAATCCTATATTTTAATGGAAAAATTTAAAGACATACAAAAAATGTGTATTTTCATGTCTAAAAACAAAACAAAATAGTTTTGAACACATATAGTAACGAAATGGAGTGTACAAAATATAACGATGCTTAGTTTGAATACATGATTATAAGTCTAAAGTTTAAGGGTTAACCAACATTTATTGTAGGTACAAGGATTGCCAAGCCCCCCTCCCCCCAATCTCCTTTTCACTACAAAGAAAACATCAAAATTCATTATTTATAATTAATGATAATTTTTTTGAGCTTTTGGTGTATTGTAATAGGTGCCTATTTCATATGTATTTTGTATTTATTGAAACTATAGTCAATAGATAGAACAATTGGAAATATATACTAAGTAAGTTCTTTGTAACATTCCTAGTAAAAAAAGGGTTCAAAGACAAGCTAAAAAATGTAATTAGATATCCAATTTTTTGTTCTCTCTATCCAATAAAAAATTGAAAAAAAAAATTACCAAAATATTATGGTATACAAAAACTTATTGTATAGGTTTAAATATACAAATTAGTCACTTTGAATCAAGGAGGAGAGGCTTCCAACGTCAAAATTAATGGTCCAAAATAGGGGTCCAGAAAATGTTTTTACATCATTCCATGAACAACTTGGAAAAAAAAGATTCTCCCCTCCCCTGCAAAAGCCCTACTTTACCCAACTCCAAGTTGGGTGACAGCAGAATCTTCATTTTTGTTTGTATCTGGTAGATTCTAAGGAATATTCGAAGCTTCCCAATTGGTGAGGCAGGCTGCGTCAGCAGCCAACTCGCGCATTCACTCTAATGAGTGGCACACTAATTGTCACACAATTCGATCTATTGATTTGATGTGTAGATATATAGATGTCTGTATCTACAACCGACCTACATATGGCCCCCAAAACAAAACTTTGACAGTGAATGCGTTTGGATTTTGGATGAAGATTTGAATAGGAATTAGAAAAGAAAAGTTTTACGTTCAATTAGAGAGAATTGTAAACATGGCCTTTTCATCCATTTTTTATGAAGTGCCAAAGTGATTGTATAAAATGTTATAGTGGTGCCCCAAATTTCAACATTCATCCGTATATTGGATAGAAAATATCACATTCATATTTATCACATGTCTATAATTTTGTTGTCATCTACAATTTAGTGATTTCATCCAAGAATTTTTTGTAATCTAATGTTTTTTGGTGAAAAACTTCATACTTTATTGCTAATTTTTAGCCAAAGAGTTTTTTCTAATACATTCTAGTACCAAAAAGTTTAAAAAAAAAGAGAGACTTGACTGTAAAGGAATGTATGCAACGAGGGATTGACTAAGAAAGACATGAGTTTAAGAAAGACACAAGAGAAAACTCCTTGAAGCACTTAAATTGGGGTTTCATGGAGTTTGGGGCAATGTTTCTTTCATACAATTCTTAGTTAACTCTTTCTTTGACACCTTAGGTGCAAATTGGAGTATAAGGCAATTTTTTTTTCATTTTTGAAGAAGTGCCATAGTGGCGATATAAAATGTTGTACTATGCTCCAAATTACAACACAATATTCACTCACTTATTGGATGTACAATATCGTTTCATCCACAATTAGGCGATTTCATCTATTTTTTTTTTAATTTCAAAGTTGTCTGGCCATTTCATCTAAGTTTTTTGACATTTTTTTGGGTTCTTTATAGCCAGATTATTTTTTTTAGTGCAATCTGGTACCAGAAAGCCAAAAAGAAAGCCCTCGTATAAAGTAAGAGGCTTGAAATCTACTTAAGCTTTGAAATTGTCCACCTCATGAAATATACATTCCTTGTACATGTTATTTTTACATCTTCATACAACTATTAACATTGTTCATATGGTAGTTTTAGAATGTGAGTGAATTTGACTTCAAAAATACATAAGTAATTCCACAAAGCTCCAAAAAACATGAAACAACTTGAATTAGATGTCAATTTCATGTGTCTTTCACAAAATATTTACTGGAAAGTAATTCAAGAAGTTTCACCTCCCCAAAATTCAGTTACAGCTCTTACATGAGCAGTTTTTGCCCCTCCTACCTTAGGATAAATCAACGTAGACCCCCAAAGAGAACCAATTGCGGCAGTAATTTGCCACTCAGTCAGTTGGTCGGTCACAGACTGAAGGCGTTGAACGATCAACATCAATTCAGTGTCTGTGACTCTGTGGAATTGTGGAAAGTGTATGGTGGAAACATTCAAAACCGTCCTATGGGAGGAGGTCCAGAAATCGACCATCTAAGGGCTAGAACAGAATTTTGAGCAGGTCAAACATCTTGAAATATTTTTCAGAGAATTTTCCTTGAAAGCCAGCTTGAATAGGCATCTAACCCAAGTCGTGTCATATTTTTTGGAGCTCTCTAGAATTAGTTATCAAATTCTGAAGTTGAAAGGGCATAGGGCTCTAAAATGGTGCCCTAGCGAAAATGTACACTGTCAGTACACTGCTGAAGGCTATGAAAATGCAACATGTACAAGTACTGTACATTTAAGATAGGGCACCACTTTAGAATCCGCTCCATTCAAGAGCCTCCTCCTATAATAAGGAATGCAGCATAGTTGGAGGCAGCTTTTGCTAAAAATAATATTTTTCTAGTATTAGTGAGTGAAAATCATGAATATTAAAAAAATAAAAATAAAAATTTGGATGCTGTATGTAATTTCTATGATTTTCCTAAGTGTTGGCTCCCTAGACCACTAGAACTATTCAATAGATGCCCCTACATCTGAACATTGCTAAAATCAATAGTGAGCCAATCACATTTTGGTATGTGTCCTTAATATGCGTCATCGAATTAGAGTCAAGCATTTGGCAAACACATTAAGTGCAATCTAGGGATGGTTTTGGATGAGTCTAGGGTTCATTGCAAGGTACAAGGGATGGTTTTAGGTGTCTCTCCCTTAAACTCCTTTGCAAATTCTTGAGATTCTTTTAGAGAGTACAAAGACGACATTAAATCCTACCATTGAAGGTGGGCCTGGTGTGGGATGGTTAACCTGTCCCACAAAGTGGGATCAACGGGCTAGATTTACCCCAAGGATAAATGCTGAATTTTTTTAGTTTTTTGTACAAATTCTTTTTTGCCATTTCTAAATTCATATTTGCAATTAGAGACCCCAAATTAGCCAATGGAGGGGCCTAGAACATACCCCAAAATATGGCACAAAAATAGTTTTTTTTTTAAAACTTTTATCCCCATATAACATGGATTTTATTCTATTGGATCCACTTTGTAGGTCGGATTTAACATCCTACGAGCCTAGTGGGTGGGTGGATTTACCTTGGGGAAAAATGTAGGAATTTTTAATATTTTGAAAATATTTTTTTTTGCAAATTCTCAATTCATATTTGCAATTAGAGACCCCAAATTATCATTCAAGGATTTAACACATACCCTAGATATGGCACAAAATAGGGGCTTTTTTAACTTTTATCTTAGATAATCCAAAATTTTATCCAAAATTTATCTACTGGGGCCCTTTTTTGATGGTAAGATTTAATGTGTTGCAAAATATAGTATCCTAAATAAAGTAAGATAGTATGCTCTAAATTGACACTTTGTAGAGGGTTTGTTCTCCATTTTCATAGGCTTTTGCAAATGAGTTGATTTTTAGCTCATTTTCCAAACAAAGAGATGTTGATGTGGCATGTAACACAAGTGATTTCATATGTCTTGAAGCATTATTGAAATATTTATGAATTTTCAAAGATTTATGTCATAGACACCTATTTGTGATTGTAGGTTCCCCCATCCATTCCCTTGCAACTTATAAAGAGATTTGGGGAAACCAAGGAAGAGGATTGTCTCTTGCACTAAATAACAATTTATTCTTAATTCACAAAACATTTGGCTACAAAGGTTGATTTAAGGACTCAAATCTATTCCAAAGCTAATTATAAGGTTGATTTGAAGGAGATAGTTGTTTTTAGAATAGACTATCTTATATGCAATTTCTTCATAGTTATCCTAGTTATTCAACAAACTTGCCCATATCTACAAAGATTTTTTAAAATCTAATTTATGATCAAAGTTAATGCCTCTAAAAAGACATGATTTGACCAATTACATTTCTTCACAGTTACCAAAACCTTTTATGCAAAAGGTAACTAAACCTATGACAAGTACAACTTTTGACATGCCTATTGTAGTCTCCAAAATTCTTATGGTGTACATACAATATCTTGTAAAATGTACTACACAAGAAGAAGTGGGATTGGGTTAGGTTTGTCTAGAATTGTGCCTACTATAAGTTGAATTACTTTATAGATACGCAAACGAATTTTCTTTTGCCATTTGGCTCCCAACCATAGTCAATACTCCATAGAAAACTATAAAAGGCATGACTTGACCTATATGAAGGTCAAAAAGAAATGTGAAGAATCTTGTCGGTTTTACATGGCATCCAAATGGATGAAAAAAATTAGAAATTAGGCGTATTTTTTTCAAGTATAGTTTATATTATAACAATGTACAATGGCATAACTCACATTGCATCAAAGAATCTTTAGGTTACAAGATTTATTCAATACAATGTTTTATTAACCCCTAAAAGATCAACGTGCAAAATTCGGCAACATAGTGATTTTGGGCAGGTACGTGTGAGTGGAGGTTTTCATATTTTGGGCCCAAATTTTAGTAAAAGGTGGGGACAAGGAATATCTTCGATGTGTACTAAAAATCACGGCATTTGGAAATACAAGTCAAAAGTTATGGCCTAATTTGTTACTTTTTTTTGTAACTGGGCAATTCGGGCAGATTGGAAAAAATCACTTTTTTCAAAAACAAAAATTTGAAATTGGTTTTCATCACTAATATATATATATATATATATATATATATATATATATATATATATATATATATACATACGAAAAGCTTTGAATCATTCCATTTGATCAATGAGTCAAAGGTTATGAGTTTTTGTTTGTTTGTGGGCAATTATGGATTCTCTACTCTAAAATAAACTTTGAAGTCTTTTATTTCACTCAATTTTCAATATTTTTCAAAAAAAAATCATAGGATGTGGATTGTTTATTACAACATTGCAACCATTGGGATTGACATTTTTCAATTTCATAAATAAATTTTTAACAATTTTGTATATTGAATCATTTGCTACTTCTTTTTACTTACTATTTTTTTCCTATATGTTATACAATTCTAAACAATTTGAAAATTTTTAGGCAAGTACCTTATTTGGATTCAAGAATGAATACAAAGAGGCACAAAAGTTTTGGACCATTTTTCATAGAATTTTTGCCTTATGAAGTCCAACTACCCTTTTTTCTGCAAGTTGGAAAAAATATTTGAGCATTTAAACGCAAATATCTTGCAATATACAAAGTAAAAAACTGTGAAATTTTTGCACATGTCCACAAACCAATTTACTACAAGATCCTATGGCTACAAATCTCAAAAAATGTTTTTAAGAAAAGAATTGATATTGATACTAAAAATGGCAATTTTTGACCAATTTTGGAGTAAACATGGTCAAGGAACTTAAGGGGTTAACACCAAAGGTCCTATTGTTTTTGAGAAGGACAATATGACAAGGGACAAAATGGGGATTTTACATAGGCCTCTATGGTCTCAACTTTTTTCATGATTTCCTAAAACTCCTTTAAGATAGAAAATGACCTCAAAATGACCAAATTTAAGTAACCAATAAAACCCACAAAAGTTTGAAATTAGAAAAAATAATGATATCTTTTGGATTATATTTTTTGTCTACATGGAATTCTTTGATTCATTCAATTTGGTCAAGTGAGTTTTGTTGTGTATTTTTGTTTTTTTGTACTTATGTTCAAGTAGAGTCTTATGATGGCGAATTTCGTTAAAATGGCAGTATTCCATTAGTTTGACACTTTTGACAGTTCATACCGCGCCGTCTAAAATCTAAAACTGTCATAGATTTTTGAAATCTATATGTGTTGTAGATGTCTAAAATCGACACCTGTCCAAGATATTTCAAACCGGGTGGTTTGAAATCTAAATGTGTCATAGATTTTAAAAATGTACATGAATCCTGGATGTTTGAAATCTATACCATTTCTAAATGTCAATTTTCAGTTTAGGCCATGCGGTTTGAAAAATGGCATAAGAAACACTGCCATTTTAACAAAATTGACCATGATGGCAAAACAATGTGTGAGATGTAGTGGGAAGTTTAAGCGATTTAGTGCTAGTTGAGTGAAATGGAAGTGTGTATTCTAGTTGAGAAGAATCTATGTGATGACATAATAATTGAATGATCAATTGTAATGGTTATTTTTTCTCTAATTTAGAATAATAAAATATATTTTCAAGCTGAATTGGTTTTGGTGAAATGTATGTGTGAAGTTATATTCTATTCCAATTGGAATTGTATTACTTGTTTTTGAGTTTGAACCTAGTATTATAGATTTCCTACTTGACAAATGACAATGTACTTATTATACTAAAAGAAAATTTTCCGAAGTGTTGATTATCCTTCTTCAACTATAGACAATCATAGCATCTTCAGTATGTAATGTATTCAGTTGTTAGTTTTAATTCAATTTTCCAAAATTTTCTAAAAAAAATTGCACTACATTTAGTATGCTAGCTAGAACAATCTCATCATTGGAATTAATGTGTTTCAGTTTTGTCATAGGACTATTAACAATTTAGTTTTTTTTCAATCACATAGTTACCTACTTTTCCTCCATAATTTTTAAAGATTGAAAATCAAGTATTTTCTTTTAAGAAACATTTCTACACACTATCAACTCTATTCTTCAACATATTTTAAACAAAATGAAGATCTTCAATCTAAGATTTTCAAGTAAAAGAAGTTCTGAAATCAAGAAATTTAGTCGTAGAAGATGCATAAGAATCCATTTTTTTACTTTGAATGCAAATACATTACTATCTACAATGCCAATTTCTTGAAATTTCTTCTATATATTCTTATATTAGTATAATGCAAGATCATAGGATTAAATATGTGAAAAAAGAAATTTGTAAAGTCTTTTGCTCTTTGCGATAGAAAATGTCATTTTTAGGTGGTTTTTTTTTATGAAAAAGACCTTTAGACTTTAGAGGTTAAAAGAAAATTAACTCTATTATGAACTTGCCTTTCAAATGTGAAAATAGTCACATTACATAGATTTTAATTGGACACAAAAATATAGCCTAGGATTCATGAAACCCCTTTCTCTCTCTTTAGTTCTCTTATCCAACAAGTGGCTACATGATTATATAAAAAGATTAATATTTTGTAAATGAGTATATACTAGGAAATCTAAAATTCTCTTACTCACTATTTTGAGCAATTGTGTATGGTGAGGTAGTCATTGTCTCTTTTGAGCTCATTGTCATTGTGACAAAATGTATTACAATGAGCTCAAAAACTAAAAAATTTAGCACCTCCCCCTCAACCCCTCCCAATTTGATTTAATGATTTAAACATTAAATTTTAAATATTAAACTTTTTAAGCCCCCCACCCCTCCCAATTTGATATAAATATTAAATATTAAATATTTTTAACTTGTAAATCCCCCCTCTCCTGACCCCCTCTTATAATTCTCAGAGGATGGGCTTGGAGATAAAGGATATGGGATAAATGATACAATATATAGTATTTTGTATTCATATATTCATATACTATATTTGTATTCAATATCAATATTTGTATCCATATTCAGTACTAGTACCCATATTTTGTATTCGTATCCAGTATCTGTATCTATATGCAGTATCTATATCAATATCCGACAATTGTTGATTTTTCTTGGAGGGGGGTTGGGATTTTCTTAAATTCAAATCCAACGGCTGCTGATTTTTCTGATGAGGGGGGGGGGGTGTAGGAAAATTAATCAAACAACAATGACTGCCTCTTTTTGTCACATTGCATTGTGTAAATGAGTGCAAAATGAACAAAATGTCGGGGCATCCAAAAGAGAGTGTAATAATGTCCTATAAAATGTTTTTTTATAAATTTTTGTATAAACTAGGCTTCAAAAAATCATGAATTATTTTGCTTCAAATTTTGTAAATTCCAATGAACACTACAAGAGAAAGGTGTGTTTTAAGTAGTGTCCTAAACATCACGTCTTTCAAGTAAGGTTTTTTAAGTAAGGATTTAAATAAAATTTTACTAAAAAGACAGTCTTTTTAGTAAAATTTTACTTAAAACCTTACTTAAAAGACATTACTTAAAAGACGTGATGTTTAGGACACTACTTAAAACACACCTTTCTCTTGTAGTGGAATGAATTTTCCAACCCCAAAAATAAAATTCATTAATGATTATTCACATCAAAATTGGATGAACATATGGGCAATTCTATCCAAAATTTCTAAAAATAGATGTCCACTAGATCCCTGAGCTAATAAAAAATTATCAATTCTAGCACCAACAAACAAAATTCTTTTTTTTAAATTAAATTTTTTACTAGTAAAGTCATTCCATATCAAGCAAAAAGAATTTTCCGCCAAACTTTTGTTGGATCTCAAGTAAGGTAGGAGGTTATAAAAGTCAGTAGGTTCTAAAATGGAGAATCTCCTTAAATATATAGTGTTTGTATATGTTGCTTTTTCATAGCCTTCATCAATGTACAAATAGTGTACATTTTAGAAGGTACTCCACTGTAAAGTTTCATGCTAATTTAACTTAAAATTTTTATAACTAATTCTACAAAGCTCCAAAAAACATGAAACAACTTGGGTAAGATGTCAATTCCACTTGTCTTTCAAGGAAAATTTAGTGAAAAATACTTCAAGATGTTTCACGTGCCTAAAATTCAGCTCCAGCCCTTAGATGCTCCATTTAAAGACGTCCTATTGTAACCCTAAAGTGCTTCGATGTCCAATTCCTAAATGATGTACAATACAGCCTACTAATCAAATTTCTATCTCATTACATCTTGGATGAAAGTCATACTAATTTTGGGGCATAATTGTGAAAATAATATATATGACTTAATTTTTTAATTCAATTTTTACAACTTTTTCAAGAAAAAGAAAGGCTTGCAAGGTTTTGATTGCTTCTTTTAACAATCTTAACTTTAGAATTGATATACTTCAATTCCATTGTAGAGCTATAAACTATATAGTTTTTCCTTCCATCTTATTCCTTCTACTACTTGACAATTTAAAAAAACATGTTTAGAAATAAATTAAAATATTTTGAATTCTTTTTCTAAATTTCAATTCAATTCTCAGCTATAAAGACTTAGACCCCCAAAACTCTAAAGTCCAAAATTTTGAAGTTAATATGCTTCTAAGCCTAAAAACCTTGTATATCAAAGTACAAATAAATTTTTTTCCCACTTTGAACATTTATATCTTACAATTTGTTTAGTCAAGAATTTTGAAAATTTTCATGTACCTTCTTATAAATTATTGATGCAATATCCTATGGTAAGGTTTGCAAAAACAAATTTTTTCTCCTCTTCATTGAACACTAATATCTTGTAATCCACTTTGCCAACAATTTTGAATTTTTTTCAACATAGTCTTGAACACATCATATACAAAATCCTATTTTTTTTAAAACATTAATATACATTATCTCTTTGCATCAAAAGTGGAAATTTTTAAATTGTAAAAGTTTAGAGGTTACTTTGTAAACAAACTCCATGTACTATATGACCAACATAATAAAATTGAAGTTGAAATAATAGAATTGAATAAAGATATAAGCCTGAATGTGCAAATTTTCTTAAAAGAATTGAGCCTTAAAAAGATTGAAGCATATCTCTTATCTTCTATCTAAGGTGGGCACCTCAAAATATTATGTGACTCTTATCCTAAATCACCATCTTCACTATATATGGTAAACTATCCCATTGCGTTTAGAATTGAAACAAGCCTATAGTGGATCAAATTGTAATGGTGGTGTACATTCAAATTCATTCAAGCTTATTCTTAAATATACACCACCATTACAATTTTGTCCTCAATGGACTAACTCTAATTCTAATTGCAATGGAACACTTTAAGGTGGAACCACCTATAACTGACCAATTAAGGTATTCCACATATGATTTGGTAGAGTGCAACACAAAACAAATATTTTTGGAGGTTCAATGATAGAAATAACAAAAATTGCAAAAACTTTGGTAATTTTATTGCATGAATTGAAGATACTATGAATTTTGAAAGGCAAAAAGTGTGCTACACCCATAGCCAATTTGCGGCATTAGATGAAATTTGAGGCCTCTACAAGGTTGTTTCAAGTCTGTTCTTGAAATTGTTCTTGAAAGTGCTAGCTCCTATTAAGCCAACAATTTCAAAATAAAAAATAAAAAATAAAAATTTTGGTCCTAAAATGTGAAAAGAAATCCAAGGAATAAAAAATTAAAATAAAAAATTAAAATTAATGATGTGGCACATTCTCAACCATGTCAGATTCTTGTGTTCTTGTATTTTTGCGGTAGTTTTTGCATTCCCATAGTTTGGAAACTTGTAGTCTTCCAAAGGCTTCAAATTTCATCTAATGACTCTTCTAATTCCAATCACACAAAAAACCACTTTCTTACTCACTCCTTATTTTCTTGCACATTACTTGGGGACATATGCCTTGAACTTTTAGTCCCAACTTTGGAAAGGAGAAAAAAAAAATTCTAACCTTGGTTGGAAATCCATCCGTCAAGAGGTTGGCTACTAGGCATTGGTTGGTGATGGATGGTTCTACCTTACTTTAGGGCTGCTTTACACTAAGAAGCCAGGCCAATTTGCTATGTCATAGTTTTCTTTTCTCAAACAAATGATTTGACATGGCCCAAGCCTGGCCTAAGCTTATTGAATTGGGTGCACCAAAAATGGGAGGCCAATTTGAAGCCAATGTTAGATTAGATGAGGCTACCCTCCACCCCAAGAATGGGCTGAAATTTTGGGCAATTGGCTTGGCCCGGCCTCTACGTGTAAAGCGGCCCTTCACCCATCCTCCCAAATCAATAGTATACCTTTGTGGAAAACACTGTTTTAAACCCCAAAACTTGGCTCGTTTGAAACTTTTGCATCGAGTATCAAATCTAATTACACGAACCAGGGCACAGTAGCAAGAAGTGGCGGTTGGGGGGTACCACCTTATCCCAATTCAAAGACAGTCTTTTTTGCAAGCTGCGTCAAGTTGCATGGAAACGACAGCAGAATGCACATTGATGAGTATTCCATGTCGCGCTCCTCTTTGCCATACCGAGTAAGTATTTAAAAGCAAGATAATGCTTTATGATTATGCAACCAACGGATCCCTCAAGGCCTCCACTTATCAACTACAGTAAAGAACTGATCGCCCTCACTTGGCTCCTTATCACGTGTACAAACACGACACCCACCCCATTGGTTAAAACCCATTAAACCCCCATTAATACCCCAATAAAAACCCATTATAAACTCAAATCAAACCCATTAAAACCCCCATTTTAATAAACCCATTTTAATAAACCCATTTAAAACCCCCCATTAAAAGCCCTATTGAATTTTAAAAACTCCATAAAAACCCCATTGAATCCTCTGCCAGTGACCCAATCCTGGAGCACGCGCGCAGCGCAAGGAGGCTAAATCCGGCGCTTCCCACCCCTTCTCCACGTCACGCAGTCCAGCTTTCGTCCTTCGACGGTGTTGTTGTCCCTTGGAATTTAGTGGACATTCAGAAGCCTTCACGTGCGCTCCCTCCAGTTCTCTCCTGGAGAATCGCAGCAGTACGTCCGTCCCCGCCCCGCCAGTCCTAGTTTTCTGATGAATGGGGATATGTCAACTCCAAGCTAATTCGAGCAGCCGGCCTGCAACAGAACTGACATCCGTAAGAACCCGCTCGCTCACTCGCTCGCTCCACTGAGGCACTGACTTAAGCTTCAATTGAATTACTCGGGTTAATGATCGATTCTAATATCCTTTTAAGAAAATTTCACTGGAGAAAGGGAGTGCTTTTGAAGAATTTGAGTGTGTGGTTCGAAACGGAAAGAGGGAGTGATCGAGTACGTTTGTGCGCAGAATATCAAGCTAGAGGTACACCACTACGTTACGGTCCACCACCACAGCCAAGTCAGGTCCGTCAGGGACTACTGAAGGTACTGTACCTTCCATCATTCCAGTGGATTGAAACTGCGGGTGCATCCTGCAACTTGCCGGCTGAATTCACTGAGGAAATTTGACGGAGAGCTCAGCCGGCTTTTTAGGAGGAGAAGAAGTGAAATTCTATGAAAAGCGGCCGGGCGGCATTCTTGCGACACGGAGCTCATGTGACTGATGCGGCGGACGGAGGAGCCGGCCCCGCCAGGGCAGGGCAGGGCAGTCAGTTACGGTCCAGTGGGGATAGGACACATGAAATTCCAGGGTTTCAGGGTGCAACAAGTCGAGTTACGCCAAGTGGCACCCCCATTCCATTCCAAGTCCGTTGGCATTCGGTTGTTGTGGAAATTGGGTTCCGTTCTTGGAAGAATGACGGAGTCGAGAATGGTGTGGAATCGCACAGAAACTCTGAAAACAAGGAATTTAAACCAATTTTCGTGAAATTGATGGAAACCCACAAGGTTGGCACTGTCTTGAATCACGAAACGCGACTTGAGAACGCAATTCTACACCTGCTCTAAGTAGTAGTTTTTTGAGAGCTCTGTGTAGATTTGGGTGTAGGGTTTAGGCGCAGGGAATTGCGCCGTTTAACGGAGTTGATGGTAGGATTGGTTGATAGATTTGTGTTCCAGGCGCTGAAATTGCCAGATTTATGAAATTGACAAAAAGAAGTATCATGTTGCGCGCTCTTATCTTTGCGAGAGAATTAAGAATGGAACATATGTAGTTTTGGTACCTCTCCCGTTGTCTTGTCTTGAGGACTTCGGAGTGGGATCTAGAACAAACACAATAGTAATTCACATCAACTTCAAAATTAAAGGATCATTATTCTTCTACTGTTGGTCCAATTAAGGACCAATGTGATCGAATTAAGAGAGTCTCTTGCGGATTTAGTATTTCCGCCGCATTGAGGCGCGCGGAGAATTAACTCGGGTTCCTTCTTTTGGAACCAATGTATACTACTTGAAGACTGAGTCGATCCATTTGTTCAAGGTCCCACATCAAAATTAGTTTCCAAATGTGAGGCCGATGTTGCAAGAATGATGAATTGTCGGACTCTTTCTTCTTGAAAAGAATATCAGGACTCTGATGATCACACTTCAAATTCACAAGATAGAGCTCATTGCAATCACCTGTTGAAACGAGCATATATATCACAGACGGAGGTTTGGGTGCCATGTGAGCCAATTTCCTTCTTTCTTTTCCTTCTTTGCCAATGTAAGGAAACTAATACTTGAACTTCGTCGCCTTCAATTCAAGCAAATGAGTGTGAAGCCTGTATAACTTCGTCAGTTTCGTTCAAAAGCCTCGATTTCCGGCGCCAAATTTTTGACAAAATTATGTGCACATAAATTTAGTCTAAATGTTTTCGGACAGATATGAATTTATGTTTCAGAATGTGTATTTGGAAAGGTGCTAAGTATTGGAACTGACCCTAATAAATCCATTTAACGAAATAGTCGTTCCCTGAAAGCAACTACATTACGCTTATTGTTGGTTTCTGATCTCCCAACATGCTTCTAAGGCTTTGAAATTCAGCAGCCGGCAGATCGAGGTTCGTTCATGGTTCAACAGTTTCTCCTTAAAAAAACTTTTTTCAGCGGTCCTGAATTGCATCATTCAAGATGTAATACTAGAATTGGGACCAGTTTTCAATGAAATTTACATGTATGATATAGTCTTGAAAATCAGAACTAAAAAAGGTAACTATTGTTTCTTATTGTAGCGAATGTTGGTCAGTGTGGCAAAATGTGACATTCAAAGGGCTGAAAATTTAGGCTACTTCGAAATGCATATACAGATGGGTTTTTGTTTTTTTAGTTTCCTCACAAGAATCTCTAGAGCTCTAAAATTTAGGACATAGATCAAAGATTCCAGATGAGTGAGTGCCTTGAGCCAACCACTCCAGTTCCAGAAATGCTTTTGATTGCTATTATGAACTTAACAGTAATTCAAAAAATATGAGCCATGGGCGTCTTTAATTTAGTTCAATGTTTTTTGAATCTACAAAAACCTAAGTTTTTCTACCCTTCTGAACCTTGTGGGTTGAATGTTTAGCCAGTCACAGATGCAAAATATTCTACTTTTGACTCACGGGAACAATCGACCCTCCTTGAATAATGTCGTTAGTGTGAAGTCCTGCTTTTCTCAGTTGACCAATTTCAAGAAGCTCCGCATACCGAACGTTTACAACAACAAATGCTAGATTGAATGATTGATTAAGGTCCTCTTGAAAACGCCCTTCAACAAGAACGAGCTCGAAGCCCACTTGAAGAGATTTATCATTTTATCAGTACTAGTGTGACCCATTGGTATCAAGATGGAAATTAAAGCAAGAAAAGAAAGAAGATTCTCATGAGTTTGCAGCATATCATGCTCAAAAGAAGAAAAGCTCTGGCTTTTTGACCAAGCGGCGGCGAACTAAAGAAGAATTCACCGAGACCTCGGTTGGAAATTTAGACCTATGCACAGAACATGGCGGACTCAGCAAAAAGAGATGCTCTTTGGCATTTACCTGTATTTTATTCTTGGTACACTTTCCACATATAACCATTTTGTTCCCATACCCACCTCTGAAAAATGGAAAAAATAGTAACCCAAAATTCCGTATCAGTTGTGTGCAGCATTTCCGTCTTCCAATTAATGTTGATCACGGAGCTCTTGAACAGCTGTGTC
Source organism: Thuidium tamariscinum (assembly GCA_947034885.2). Lineage (NCBI taxonomy): Eukaryota > Viridiplantae > Streptophyta > Bryopsida > Hypnales > Thuidiaceae > Thuidium > Thuidium tamariscinum. The sequence continues at coordinate 13,223,554 of OX344758.2, forward strand.
CATTTCATATTATTATGATTTCATCCGAATTCAGTTTTGAAGAAACGGTTGGCGTGAATTCCAAGGCCAAGAAAGTTTTGGATCAGACTTCAGCAACATGCCAAAGATTTTCACAGCAAACATGTTCAAAAACATTGTTTTGTAGCAACTTGGAATGAATGTCAGCTTTGGAATCAAAAGTGGTGGTTGTCAGCAACGTTCAAAAGCGGTTTCGGTTAATGGGTTGTTGCAAGGGTGGATTTGAGCACCAAATTCGGTTCAAAATTTGATTCAAATCTTGGTTGAAGTCTGTCGAATATTGTTGTGAATCATTTGTTTTTACAGGAATGCAAGTCTAACACCTCTCAATTGCATACCAGTAACAACTGCGTGAGCAAACTTTGGGAAGCACGAACATTCTAATGTAATTGTACCTCAAATTTGAGATGGTTTCTAATTAGACTCGGCACTTGTACTTTCTATCTGAATGAATGTTTGAAATTCCTCATCAAACGTGGAGATCGATAGATTGGATAACGAGCTCTTCAACACTGATATGCAGATTCTTTTCTTTGGTTGAGACTTGAGACAAACAAACTCTCACTCAAAGTGAAGGCAGGAAGCCTTAGTTTGGTCGAAGGTATGGGCAGTCAAGAAGAACTCTTCATTGTGTTGTGTGACCATTTTGAATGAAGAGTCTATTGGAGATAGTTTGACAGTCCACACCATGAAGGCTTAGGTAATGGGTGCTATCGTTGGTACAACAGTCAAAGCTTCATTCTTTGGTAATCATTCTCAAGCCTTGAATTGAATTTTAGATTCAAAGTCTTTCTTTGGTAGGAAACCTAATATTATTGTTGTATGTTGGCAACTATAGAAGTTTATTACCTAAGTTTGCTATTGTATGTGAGTCCATGAGCCTAGAAGACTACACACCTATGGTATAAGTCTCCATCTATGTTATAGATACCTATATTGTAGGTGTTTATGTTATAAACACTTTTAATGATTGTAGGATATCTACTTATATATATATGCTCAAGGCTCACATGCTGACATCCTTACATACTAGCACCGTTGTTGAAAACTTCTACTAGTGCTATGATATTACAAAAAAATATCATTGAGTGTCTGTAAGCCAACTTATAATAGTGACTAAGGGAGAGGCACCCAATGGCATCCGTGTACCCAATGCTATCCGTTTCTAAGTCGGTCATTCATTCTAGAACAGAAATGTAGCAGGACTGTAGACTGCTTATTGTTTTAGGTCAAAAGAAATAAGCCATGTACTGCCTACCTACATTTATAGCTTAAAATGATTGTATGCTGTAGAAACGGACGACATTGGGTACAAGGACGCCATTGGGTGCCTCTTCCTTAGTGTATCCTTTTCTTGTTGCTACAATGCATTAAAATATAAAAATACAAAAAAATTTGGGTTGTTGCAAAAAACACTTAACGTTTTTGTTTCAAAATAGCCTGAGAACTACAATATTGTGACTTTTGGAATAAATTTCATTTTAATGAAATTAAATATGGATAATTTGTAAATTATTCTAAATAGTATGTACCTAGAAAAATTTATCTCTAAAAGTTATGCTCTCTCAAACAATGATGAAAAATGTAAGAAAATAGATACTTTGGAATTTGATTTTTAGAAAACATTTAAAACAAATAAAAATAAAACAAAAATAATTTAATTTTTCTAACTTGAAGGTGCTTCTTTTTGCCTATTTTCATCTTCAATAAAGATGAAAAAATATTTTGTATTCTCTACAAGTATACCTTGGTAGTGCATTTTGAGCACATGTAGAAGGTGAATACTTTACTATTTTTACAAAATCTCTTCACAATCTTATATAACTATAGTAGAAGTCTTTGTATACAAATTTTCACTTTCAAATTTGAAATTTTGGGTTGGAAATATTTAGTACTAAAACCCCTTAAAATGGCTGAGGTAGACATCCAATTGGGAGAAATTTAAAATTATAAAATAATTTTTTAATTTTTTAATATAACACAATGTCTAAAACTACTATGTCTACCTTTATTTCAAATTTCATAGAGAATGGACATACTATGCAATAGTTATGAGCAAAAAACCACATGTCCAAGGCCTAAGGGACATCCAAAAAGGACAAGTGTTTTCTTGCAACGACCCTCAGGGTTGCTATTTTGTGAGCCTGTGAGCGTGAGCTTGTGAGCCTGTGAGCTTGCGAGCCTACACAATTTTTTGAAGATTCCATCTAAAACTTTTGGCCAGATTTGATAAACTTTGGTAAATTTTAGTGCCTATTACCGTGGAACTATTATTGTGGACCTATTATTATGGTCCCTTGAATAACTTTGTTTTACCATTTATTGTACTTTGCTAGATTTTATGATGAAAAAAAATTAGTGACTAATTATAATTTTTTTGAAATCAAATGAGGTTATTTCACAAATTTAGATTTTTGTGAACATTCTCCTTAGTCTTGCTTCTCAGTATCTTAGCACGAAGGGGGAGTCCCACAGCCTTGATTAAAAAAAATTCTTCCCCCCCCCCCCGCAATTGTAGAACTCCCCTCGGCCAAAAAAAAAACCCAAAAAAACAACATTTTTTTTTTTTTTTTTGCAATAATAATTTTATCAGAGCCATGGGACTCCTCTCGGTGCCGAGGGGTACTAAGAAGAAAGACCAAGGAGAGTGTTCACAAAAATCTAGCAAAGCTTGACAAGTATTGTTTCAAGATGATAAATAAACAACCATTGGATTAAGAAAGAAGAAATGAATTCCTTCATTGGATGAACAAGAGGATAATGAGTCAACTAATCAATAATCTTGTATAACAAAGTTCATTCTTTACAAAAGTAATCCCTATCAATCAAATATTTTTCTTAAATCTTAACAAGTTCCATTATTGATACATGAAGATAAAACTGTAGGTGCCTACATTGGCTTTTGAGAAGACCTACGCTACTATAAGATACTCATGAATAAAATGAAATTTGGTGCAACTAAGTTCTTTCCATATATAATCAAACCATACAAACAAATTTTTTTCTAAAATTTAAACAAGTCAATTGACTTAAAAATGAAGAGGGAATAATTGATGCCCTCCTATTGGCCTTGAGAAGACTTATAATGCTACAAGACATGATCAACCAAAATAAAATTTAGTGTAGCAAAGTTTTTTATCAACAAATTTTCTTTCTAAAATCTAAACAATTGTAATAATAATACATTTATAAAAATCATTAGTACCTTTCCCGAGGCCTCAAAAAGATCTACATTATTATAGGATAATGATCAACCAATACTTTATATTAACTTAATTCCATCTTTATTCATCTTTCATATCAATTGAGTTCTTCATTTTTGTAATGTATACTTTTAAGTAAGATTGAAAATTAGAATCTTTATCCAATTTGAACATAACCACGGTAATAGGTCCACGGTAATAGGTCTACAAAATAGGTACTAAAATTTATTAGAAATAAAAAATTTTGATTCAAATTTTAAGATGGAATCAATTTTAATGAATGAAATTAAGTTTTATAAGGCTTCTTCAAATTTTAAAGCTCTGTGCTCATAGAATCCCTGCTCTACGCTCACAGGCTCACGCTCACAAGCTCACAGAATAGCACCGCTGCAACGACCCTTTTCTAATTTCTATTTTCATATTAAACTTGACATTCATTTTTTCATTGCCATGAGTTGGAACATCATGAAACAAAGTTTGTGCACCCTTCTTTATAGAGAGCTTTTTCATGGTATTAAAAACGCAACTAGGGGATGTATGATTTTGGAGTTCTCACTATAACAAACAAATCTAAATAAATAAAACAAACAACTTAATTTGATGCATGTATATGGAGTAATGTATCTTGTGCTCTTGCCACAGTCAAAATAAAAGTAAAGTAGTTTTTTAATTTTTTAATTCATAAAACTTTGAAATTCAATAACTTTTATACTATAGGTCCAAAAGCCATTAAACAAAGACTATGCATCCCTCTTTGTAGAAACCTTTCTAATTGAAAATACCAAGAACATGACAAAGGGACATATGGTCTAGAAGATCTAATTGTAAACCGTATAAAAAAAATTCATTTAAAGTACTGATGTATAGATAACCCATAAAAACTTTAAAATTTTACACCTTTTTTACCATGAGTTGGAATGCCATAAAACAAATCCATGCATCTTCCATATTAAGGACTTTAAGAAAATACCATGAATGCAATGAAGGGACACACAATCCCCAAGATCTTACAGTAATAAACAAAAATAAACATTCTAATTTAATGTATGGGTTAATATAGCTATGAGTTGTTGACTGATTTTGTCATAGTTTGGTCATGCTTTTGTTTTCATTTCATTTTTGTAATAGTTCATCCATATTTTAATAAAAAATTATTGTAAAAATGTTTGCTTAAATGTTCAATGAATGGGACCCTTAGTGAATTATTATTGGGTCATTGCAAGAAACAACGGTCCTATTTCATGTCACAACGAGAATCACTTTTTTGTTGTCTACTATAACTTTTGGAGATTAAGTCCAATGAACATGAAATTTTTATTGAACATACCTAACTTGAAGGTTATTAGATCCCTATTTTTAAGAAATTAAGAAAAAACAATTTATATTTAAAAATCATTTTTGTTGAGCATCATAGTTTGTAGTTTACAAAAATCACTATGTTATGAGTGCCCAAATTTAATGATTTATAAACAAAACTTTCATGGTCTATACATATAGGTGTAAAACTTATAATTTTTTTAATGAAATCCAAAAATATGTTATTTCATGTTCTCCACATGAGTGCAAATTTTTTTCCGTTGCACACAATTTTTGAACATTGAAGATGGTTCTAAGATTGTTCTTTTGGTGAAATCTCATCAAAATCAACTCTTTAAGAATGGCCAATTTTTTTTTTCAAATTGATTTTCTTATTTTTTACAAATTAAAATGTAAAAGTACCAATTTTCATGAGATTTTGCACTTTTCTAGTTCTCCTACTTAGAGATTTTTCCTATGATTTTCCTTTCTAGGGTACCTTCTTCTTAAAGATATATACATAAAATATATATTTTTATTATTTTTAAAAATTGTTTTTCTAATTTTAAAGCCCTCCCAAAGGAAAAAAAGAGTACTGTGAAAATGCTACGCTTTTGGGACGGTGTTTCTTGCAATGACCCTATTAGTAACGAGGTGGTTTAGAGTTATGGGACAAAATAACTTCAAAAAATGATTTTTTTCCTTAGAATTTATATTAAAACTTCTTCATGAATTCACAATATTCATAATTTCTACTACAAGTTCAAAAGAAGGATTTTCAATGAATGGATGGATGTTGTCCAAGAAAATGCTACTTACAATTGATTGTGGAAAAATACGTGGGGTTGCAAATCTACATCTACATGTTTAACAATGAGGTCTTGAAATTTGTTGATTGTCATAGCAAAAGTCAATTTTACAAGGAATTGTCATCTAGAGAGTTTGAGAGGTATTTTGTGGTTGTTGGTTGTAGTATTACAATTCTTGGAATGAATGTAATTTCTCTTGCATGGCTTCTAATTATAATTTGGGCTTTAATAACATGTATGATTATTTAGGCACATCAATATAAGGCAAAAGTGACTATAAAGACCATATTCTGGAATAATATTACAAAGAAATATAATAAGACATCCAACCTTAAGTTTTAGCTTTGAAGGTGACAATTTAGAAAACTCTAAAGAATTGAGGTATTTAATAGGATATATGTCCAAATTGTTAGAACCCACCTCTAGGTTTCTAACATTTGCAATCAAAAATGTTTGAGACACTTCTAAGAACATTTGAAGGACATGTTTGTTGATATCATCAACAAACTCATTTCAAGCTAATATGATAAAAGATTTTCTCCTTAAAATATTCATCAATTTAGTAAAGGGATGTTATGTATACGACTATAAATTTCTTAAATAAAGGACAACATTCATTGATCAATTGCTATTTGTTCAAGTAGTATAAAAGAACCATATGGATTAGTTGGAATCCAACCACTTCAAACTTCAAGGAGTCAATTTTCAAAATTTTGATTTTCCAAAGAGGTTGTAGTCCAATACATATTTTGTTGTAACCTCAATATGCACCTTCCTAGTCACAACATTGATCTTCAAAGTGAAATGGCTACTATTTGTGCTTTTGAACCCTTGACAAAAATTGGTAGAGTCTAACAAAAATCACTTTTGAAAGCTACAATCCTACCTCTAAAAGCCTTGTCATTGTTACGAATGTCACACAATATATGTGAACGACTACCTTTGGACATTGCCCTTGTTGCATGGGGACTTTATCCCAAATGATCAATGATGCCTTGCGTAGGATATTTGTATACTTTGACATTTTATCAATTACACAATCATATTGAATCTTCATTGATTTCAATTAGAAGTATGAAGGTTAAATTGGTTGTTTTTTCACCATCAAGGAAAAGCGTAGGGAATACTAAACAATACGACACATATTAAGATCTTTTCTTTACTTTGAAGTTTTGTTGCAATGGTGTATACACATTATGTGTTTCTTGTTCTAGTTGGTCCATTTTGTTGCAATGGTGTTATACACATATATGTTCCTTGTTCTAGCTATTCCATTGAGGAAAAATGTCCTCTACTATGTTCATTGATTGATGTCATGATTTCTTGATAAACAATGGTTTGTTTTGTATTAAGTTTAGGTCGATGTTCATTGATGATAGACATGAGCATTCATTGATGATAGACACAAGATCATCTTGATTCCAATTACATAGCTCAATAATAAAAGGATTGAGAGGATGAAGGTTCTTTTGCTCAAATGGATGACAGTCAACCCTAATGGAAGATCTGTAGTCCTATTATTGGCCTCATCTTCCAACTGTTGTGATTGGTGTCCTAGTATAGTGGACCTTTAACATATTGCCAACCCTAAGAAGCCTCATGGCCCTTCTTTGAGCTTCAGCCTTGGGTCTTGGTTTGTGTCCTTTGTGATTTGTCAAGTTGGGTTGGATGGATCATTTGTGTCTTTGCTAAGCCACTTGTGGTTGACAACCTTATATTTTACCTCTTGCAATGGAATTCATTTCATTTGTTAAAAAAAAAAGATGATGAAGGTTCAAAGGAATTATTGATTTGTGGCATTCTTGATATGTTGGTCAAAGATTTATTGTATTTGTTCCTTAAAATTTCATTGATAAGAAACAATCCATGATTGTGCACTTTATGCTAACTAGGATCCTCCAATTGTTAATGTACTTGTAGTCAATGTTTAAGATCATCACACAATTGATGCCAAAATTGTTATGACAAATTTGTAAGATTGCTTTGCGAACAATGAATGAGTGTAGTGAATTAAATTTTTAAATTTCGTAGTCAAATTGTTTTGAATGTATGAATAGGCAAATCAAATTCACTCATTTCCATTTTGGATAGTCAATGCACTAGATATTTTATGAGATATCCCATTGACACATAAGTAGGATTCAAAAAGGGCTAATTGTTTGAGATGTGTAGAGAGTCAAGTTGAAGTTATGATTTTCATTGAAAAGTTGTCATATTTTGACTTTTGAGTTGTACAATACATTATATCTATAGTCTACTTGGCTCTCTCTCTCTCTCTCTCTCATTCTTTTTTGTCTTTTGGACTCTCTTAATTTACTTTTAGAAATGTTCTTGCCAGTCTTATAAACAATCCAATCTATTAATGTAATTTATGAGTTATACAATTTTGTTGGATATAAACCATTCTTCTAAATTTTATTTGAAATCCTCTATTAGATGAGTTGTTGTGCAGTACTATGAAAGTGACTTTGAGCACAATTAAGAAAGAAAATTGATGAATTGTTGAATTGAAAAATCAAATTCCTTGGTGGTGTAATATCATTTGGTCAGTTGCTAGTCATATATATGAAGTTTTTGAGGGTAAAATTAATTATGAAACAAGTTGTCTTGAGTTGTGAATCTTCGTGAGCATATTGAATTAATAGTTGGAGCAAAAATTTGATGTCTTGTTTGTGAGAGAGAATGATTGTGTGAATGAATAGTTGGACCAAAAATTTGATGTCTTGTTTGTGAGAGAATGATTGTGTGAATGAATAGTTGGACATGACAAGTCTATTTGTAGTTTTGCTAAATTTAGATGATTGAATTGAAGTCTAGAATGTGGTGTGATGTTGAATTGAGGTTAACTACTATAGATTGTAGAATTCAACTATTTGAAAAAATACCAAAAGAAATAAGGTTTGAGCACTAGGGAAGTAATTTGCTAGATTTGTTATATTAGGATGTCACCTATCAATTCATAATAACCTATTGGTTTGTTTGTTTTCACTCATGTACTTTGATTGTTCTCCAATGTGGACTTTTTCTTGCCCTTAATTAATTGTTAAACACATCATTAACTCCATGTCACTTTAATTCCACAATTCCAATTGTCTACTATGACATTCATCTTTTCTTTCATTCTTTCTTTGGCTCTTGTTTAATAGATACTAGGGTGGCCGATGCCGTTGCCACGGTCTAACTTTTTTAATATATAGAAACTTCAAAATTCAATAACTTTCATGCCGTAGGTTGGAAAACCATGAATCAAAGCCTGTGCACCCCTCCTTGCCGAGAGATTTCCGACGGTACCAAACACGCACCCGGGGGACTCATGGTTCGGGAGATCTCAACGTAACAAACAAACAAACAAACAGTGTATCTTCATAGGAGGATTGATGAATCATATAAATTAGTATTGTTATCCTATTTTATATTATTGGAATCTTGATTATAAATTTCTTAGACCTTTTTGGTCATTAATTGCCAAAATTTAAAAAATTTAAAAATTAAATTGACATCTAACTCTATTTCTATTTTATTTTGTTTTAATTTGTAGTACATAAGTATAAGTAATTTCTTAAAAAGTTAAAATCACATACTGTAGACAATACAATTATATAGTAAGTGTCTAATTTGATCATCTTTTAAAATGTTTTGAATTACCAATTTGGATAGGATTTAGTAGTGTGAATGGATTGTAGTTATTAATTGGAAGATAGTTGAGGTACCAATGGATGTAAAGCAAATAGTGAGATTGTTTCAACCAATTGGCTTGCTACATGAATTGGAAAGAAGCTAATTAAGTTTTAATTTTTCCATACAGATGATGTTGGAGCTCCTTCCTTGGAAGAAGGAAGTAAAGTTTAGTATTGGATTGGAGTTCTTGAGTTTTTGAGTGAGTGTGTATAAGACAATTGGAATTAATGGAACCTATATGATTTGGATTTGGAAATGTGTGTCAATTGTGGTGTGTAATTGATGTATATGTGTGACTTAATTGGAGTGTAATATGATCCTAATTGGATATGAAGTTAGTATAAATGATGGCATGACCATGTTGATTGCCAAATTGGTATAAGATTGTAATGCTTGGAGTGTGTAATTTGAAGTGAGATAATCAATTGTGAAAGATAAAATCAAGAGATAAAAATTAAGAACATCAAGCTTGAGTTTGGATTAAAAGATGGAAAAAAGTATAATAGAAAAACAATAAAAATAAATAGAAATAGAAAAATAGAAAAAAAGAAATAAGAGAGTAGTATCATTATAGTAATGTTTTTGACTAATGAATTTGAAATCGGATTATTGAATTTGAGTCAAGATATTTTGATTTTAAATATTGAACCTATCAACATAGAAACTTCCTACTTGACCATCTCCCTTTAAACGAACTTATTATACTAATAGGATCATTTTCAATTTTGTCATTCTTCTTCTTCAAAACGTAACTTTAAAGGTAAAAACATCTTTAAAAATCTAAAAGAAATAAATCCTTTTTTGATTTTAAATTTAATATCCCAAATCAACCACTACATAGGTTGTTAGGTTATAAGCACCACCCACCCATCCAATTATTAGGCTTACTCCATTACCGTGGCATGGTAGTAATTTTTAAACTACCTAATTAAGACCTTTATAAGACCTTTTCTCCAAATTGGTTACTATATTTTGGCTTTTTCTTGCCAAACTTCACCTTCTTCTTGGGATGTTTTGATGTGGTGGTGAATCGTGAGATGTGCTTGTGCATCTTTTGAGTTTCTTAATTCACTTTGGAAATGGCAAACGTCTCCTTGGGCAAAAGTTGATTTTGATTTGAGGCTTTATTTTGCTTTGCATCGTGATTATGTTTTTATTTTATTTTTTTCATTAAGAATTTGTGATCTTTGATATAGATAGCAATTAAATGCAGCTGAAGATACTTATTACAACCTCACTAATATAAAATTTTATAGTTTTTTTATTTTGGGATGGATACAAGTGAAGTTGTATCTTTAAATTTTGAGTTCTTTTTGGAGATTTTCTAGAAGAAAATATTTTTCAAGCACTTGTACTTTCTATTATAGCGACAATGATGTCTTTGTTAAGGATATTTATAGTTTCTTGTAGATATTTGTACTTGGCTCCATTGGGAGGTTACATTATAGTATCCAAACAATATTGTTTTTATTCTATAGCATCTTACTTTGATACTATTGTGTAAACCATCTATAAATAGTTTGGTCATACCTTTTTAGTATATGAATATGTTCAAATTCTAAATTGGTTGAAGTTAGGTGGTGACAAGATGGAGCCCAATTATGGGATATTCTAGCTTTGTTTTCTTTCTTATTTTTAAATTTTTTAAATTTTTATTATATATTTATATTTTTCATGCAAACCTAAGTTTGATGTTCTTAATTTTTATTTCTAACTAGATTATATCTAAGTTCACAATTGATTATCTCACTTCAAATTACACACTCCAAGTATTACAATCTTATACCAAATTGGTAATCAACATGGTCTTGCCATCATTCATGCTAACTTCATATCCAATTAGGATCAGATTACACTCCAATTAAATTATACATACACATCAATTACACATCACAAGTGACACACATTTCAAAATCCAAATCATATAGATTTCATTATCTCAAATTGTCTTATAGACACCCATTCAAAAACTCAAGAACTCCAATCCTATACTAAAATTTACTTCCTACTTTTTTGGAACGAGCTCTAGTATCATTTGTATGGAAAAACTAAATCCAAATTGGCTTCCTTCGAGTTCATATTGTGAAACAATTAATTGAAACAATTCAATTGCTTGCTTCACACACCCTTGGCACCTCAACTATCAACCAATTAATAACTACAACCCCTTTATATTGCTAAATCCTATCCAAATTGGTAATTCAAAACATTTAACAAAATTATCAATTTAGACACTTACTATATGATTGTATTGTTTACAACTACATGGGGTTTACAAAATGTTTACTAAATAATAGAGATTAATTAGTCATATTATTTTGAGCTAAAAATAATTTAATTATTGAGGGTCAAATGTGTTAATTTGGAATAAACTTGAAATTGGAAGATGAATGGTCATGTGTGATGGGTGTAGTAACATAAGAGGATTTTCAGCTCCTGTAAGAGACTGCGAGTTCCTAGACGCTGGGAACGCATTGGGAACGCTGGGAACGCGATGCTGATGTGGTCGAGCGACTGCCACGTCAGAAAATAATAAATTTTTATTAATTTTTATTAAATTTTAAATTTTTTTTAAATTTTTTTTAAATTTTTTTTAAATTTTTAAATTTTTTTTTTTTAAATCATTTTTTTTCTCTTTAATACATTCTGAAGTTTTTTGAAAAAAAAAAAATTTAATTTTTTTTTTTCAAAATTCAAAAATTCAGACCAGCAGGGTGCTGGTCTGCAGCAGTGGGAACAATTTCGGGGAACACCCTGAAACGGTCTCCTTGGGGGCCAGAAATCCTCTTATGCATGAAACTTAATATAATTAGTCTTACAAGATATTACCTTTCATAAGAGACACACCCTTTTCAAAGGATATGTCTTTAGACATAAATTAAAAACCTTTCATGTACTATTTAAAGGCTCAAGTGTTGAGCATTATTATTAAAAAGTTATTCAAGAATGATCTTATTCTTGTCTTCTTTGCTTCATTATTTTAGATTCAATTCAACATGGTATCAGGGGTAGTTTAGGATTATATGAGGTTGTAATCTTAGTGTGTAAATAAAAATAAGGTCATTATAATGGCCAAACCATCAAGTTCTCATCTTGTCGATAGATTTGATGGAAATAACTTTCATATATAGAAAGTTCGGATGGAGATGTATCTTATTGATGGTTCTAAAACTAGGCCGCCAAATGATCCATCAAATTGGGACAAAAGGGATGGCAAGGCAAGAGCTTGCATCCTCTTACATTTGAAAGACTAACAATTATTATTAGTCGATAGCTTAAAAACATCTAAAGAGATGTAGGATGGTTTGTGTGGTATGTTTGAAACCAAATATGCTACAACCAAAGTCTTTCTTAGTCAAAAATTGTATAGCATGAAAATCTCCAAAGAGGAATCAATAACAAATCATCTTAATAATTTTAAGTCAATTATAGAACAATTAGCTACCATTGGTGTAGCAATATTGATGAAGATAATATTGTATCTTTATGAAGCACACTTCTAGAGTTATATGAAGGACTTGTTGTCTCTTTAAGTGAACAAACTACTTTCACTTTGCAAACAATAGTGGGTCTATGTTTGCATGAAGAAATATGAAGTAAGTCAATAGGAATAGCTAGTAACTTAAGAAAGCATGTAGCACTTTTCACTCATAAAAAGTGTTTTAAAATTTTTTCTAAGAAAAAATATGAGAGTAAAGACTAAAGAACTACAATTTCTTTTTAAGAAAGTTGGAAAATGCTTATACTATCAAAAACTAGGTCATCACATAAGAGACTGTAGGAAAAGAATTGTAGATGAAGGAAGAAAACAAGTCAGCAATGTCATTGACTCACCTTCACTATTTATAGCATCTTTTTTAACCAACATCATAGAAAGTAATAAATGGTACCTCCGGAGAGATCACTCTTGATTTTTAGAAAACTATGTGAATTAAAAGATAGGGTTCATTTAATTCAAAGGGGATAACTTTCATATAATATGTAGGACTACTATATGATCCTTGAAATTCCACATATTCTATTATATATATATTTGGCTATGTAGAAACATCATTTAGTAGAAATTTTTAGTAATAAATTAGCCTTTACAAATAGGGTTTGTACGATTTTTTTGTAGTACAATGTGTATAGATGTGAACAATCTTTTTTGAGTGAATGATAAAACCTACACAATCTAGTAAATCTAAGGATTTTTTTCTCAAGATTTGATGTAGCTGTCAAATAATTCTAGCTTGTATATACCATTCCTTCTATAAGTATGCCAACAATGTGCCAATATGTAAGAATCTATTCTAGTTCCAAGACAAAAGAGTTGAGCTATAAATTTACAATGAGGTTGTACTATAAACTCTAGATTTGCGTCAACTACATGTACAAATGCTCGTAAATGTTTAGAATCATCTTCTTTATACTAGTGTTTTATATACACTCTTTTACTTTTTTGATTATGAATTCATTGCAAATGCATATGTATAGATAAAATATATAGTCTTCATATTAAATCTAGGATTTTACCTATGCTAAAGCATAATTAAGCCAAAAACTATTCAAGGACACAAAAACAAGTTAAACCTCAATGAATTTATAATAATAATATTATAGATGGGAAGAATCCCTTTACATAGGTTGTGAACCGATGTATCCTAAAAGGTCATACCCTTTCTACATGGCTATTGACCCTTCAAGGGTAATCTATGTGAAAAGATATATACACGTAAGCTAAACTATACACTACATTTCTACACTCCCCCTGTAGTTTATATTTTTAGCTCACTACTTCCCTTGTATATTTTTAATTTCAAGTTTTAGTTTACATAAGTCATGTTTAGGTTGAGGTACTCTTTGTAAGAAAGTTTGCAAATTGTTCTTCCGTGTTGCAACATTTAATCTCTACATCTCCTTTTAGCACTTTTTCATGTACAAAGTGATGATGTATTTCTACATGCTTTGTTCTTGCTTGAAATTTAGGATTTTGGGTTAATGAAATACAACTTTGATTATTACAATAAATGATCGTCGGTTTGACCTGATTGAAATCAATATCCTTTGTCAATTGTTGAAGCCATATGGCTTCCTTAGTGGCATTTGTAGAAGCCATAAATTATGCTTCTGTACTTGACAAGGTCACAGTTGGTTGTTTTTTACTGTACCAACTTCTTGCGCCCTCGTTCAGTAAAAAACAATACCATGTTGTAGATTTTCGACCATCTACATCACCTGCCCAATTGGAGCTGCAGTAACCAATGATTTGAGTGTCTTTAGGATTAATACTTGGGCCATAATGTATCCTGTGAGTACATGTACCATGTAGGTATGTCACAATGCGTTTAACTACACTCTAATGTTTGATTCTTGGGTCCTCAAGAAATTGACTTACGACTCCTACCGCAAAGGCAATATCAAGACGTGTACATACCATAGCATATACTAAACATCTTACCACACATTGGTATGGAATATTGCTCATAAATTTCTTTTCTTCGGACATTTGAGGACACATTTTTTTAGATAACTTAACATTTGCCTCCATAGGTGTAATGGACGATTTACTATTCTTCATATAAAACCTTTCTAGGGTCGTTGCAAGAAACACTTACCGGTTTTGGCTCAAAATGGCTCAAAATCAATGAGTCCTGTGAGTCCTATGGCCCTTTGAAATAAAAAAATTTTAAATTGAAAAAAATATTGATAATTTGAAGAGCAATGAGAATATTATGTCTCTTGAAATTCAGACCTAAGAAATTTTTTCTCTAAATGTTATAGACAATGGAAAATACAATGAAAATAGCTTTTTTTTCACTAATTTGGTAAAAATAGTAAAAAAATTCAAAAAATGAAAATAAAAAATTCTTTTTTTCTTCAAGTAAAGGTCTTTCTTTTCCACCAAATTTCATCTTTGGAAAAAATTAATTCTATTCTCTACACTTGCACAAAGTCAGCCACTTTGACGACATGTGGAAGTTGGACAGTTTAATATTTTCAAAAATCCTTTTTAGGGATTGTGTAACTATACTATAGATCTAAGAATGCCAATTTTCAGCTCAAAATTTGCATTTTTGGGTCAAAAATAGGACTAAAACCCCCCAAAATGGCCAAGGTAGACAGCCAATCGGGGGCAGTTTAAAAATAGTAAAATAATTCTTAAAAAATAAAAAAAATTACACAACATATAAAACTTTTGTGTGCACCTTCATTCCAAATTTCAAGTTGATACGACAAACTATGCAAAGTTTATAAGCAAAAAACTACATGTTGGAGGTCAAGGGGACATTTTTATAGGACAAGTGTTTCTTGCAATCACCCTCTAGAATATCTTCAATATACTTTTGTTGACTCAAATGTATTGTTCTATTTTTTCTATCACGTATAATTTGTAAATTTAGACAATAATGTACCTCCCGATAATCTTTCATTTCAAATTGTTGGGATAAAATCTTCTTAGTACTTTTCAATAAGCCTAAATTATTGTTGAATAAAATAGCATCATCTATATACAGAGCTAGAATGACATATGACTCTCTCTCCCTCTTAATGTAGACATTGCTATCGGCCATACTTTGTAAAAAGTGTTGAACCTCTGTGAGAGAAGAATTTATTGTCTTGTTCCATGCATGTTAAGACTATTTTAGGCTGTATAACCCTTTCCCTAATAAACATACTAAATGTTCTTGACCCTCAACTTTATATCGTTCAGGTTGATCCATGAAGATAACTTCTATTAAATGGCCATTAAGAAAAGCTGTGATAATGTCCATTTGATGGACCTCTAAATCAAATATGGTTGCTACAGCAAAAAGAAAACAAAGGGTAGTAATTTTTACTACCAGTGAAAAAATATCATGGTAATCTAGTCCTTTAATTTGGAAATAACCTTTTACTACTAGTCTAGTTTTATACTGGTCAATTTGATCATTTGCTTTATATTTTATTTAAAAAATTCACTTACAACCCACGGTTTTGCGACCGGGAGGTAATTTAGTAAGTTTCCATGTTTTGTTTTTAAGTAAAGAATTATATTCAACATCCATGGCCTTTTGCCATTCATGGGCATTTGGACCACTCAATGCTTCTTTGACGGTTTTAGGTTCCATACTTTGGATGAAAGATAATTCTTCAATGAAGTCCAAAGAATCGACCATGCGTTGGGATGGACAGTGTTCTCTTGTAGATCTTTGTAATTAATTGGGGTGTTTGTTCTTCTTGATTGTTGTCAAAAACTTCATGAGGATCAAAGAATTATGATTCAAAATTATAAAACTCCAAGTCATTAGGTTAATTGTAATTATCGGGATTATCTTCATTATCATCAAGTTCACCTTCATTATAAATTGGTTCTTCCTCTAATATTAAAGGGTGTAAATCAATTAATGTATCCGATCCTAATGGTCGAACTCCCCCTTGATCTTGAATGTCTTCATTAAAGACTACATTTCAACTAATGATGACAGATTTTGTCTCAAGGTTATACAAACGATAGCCCTTAACATTAGGATCATATCCAATAAACACTCAAGTGTTTTGGAATTGAGTTTTCTTTTCTTTTCTGTTGGAATATGAGAACAAGCCTTGCTTTCAAAAACACGTAAATGAGCTATAGTAGGTTTTGTATCCGTCCATACTTCTTCAGGGGTCTTGTTTTAAGGGTAGAGGTGAATGACCTATTCTATAAATATATGGCTGTAGATACAACCTCAGTCCAAAATGTATTAGGAAGGTTGGCATTTTTCAACATGCTATGAGTACATTCCATTATAGTGCGATTTTTGCGCTTAGCTACTCAATTTTGTTCAAGAGTACAAGGTATAGCAGTTTGTCGAACTATACCACTATCTAAACAAAATTTCTTAATACAGTTCCAGACATATATTCCCCACCACTGTCTGTCCTTAAGATTTTAATTCTTTTATTTGTTTGTAACTCTACCATTGCTTTATAAACTTTAAAGGCATCTAGAACTTCCTCTTTAACCTTTAAAAATGCCACTTCACATTTTCAGGAGAAATCATCTATGAAAGTAACAAAATACTTTGCACCCCCATGGGAAAAAGTTTGAATAGGACCTCATACATTTGAATGGACTATTTCTAGTAGATCAATAGCACAATGTCCTCCTTGCTTTGGAAATTTTTTACGACTTTGTTTTCCCTCCAAACAACTTTTACATAAAGGTATTTCAAAATTTGAGGCTTTGATTTTAAGTCCGTGTACTAATTCATCTTCATACAATACTTTTAGTTTCTTTAAACTAGGATGACCTAGCCTTTGATGCCATAACTCTATGTTGGTGGAGTTAGAGTTACTTACAACATGCAATAAGTTTTTATGGTAGGTATGAGAAGTACCTAACTTTTACAAATTACCTACTCTTTTTCCCAAGGTAATTAATGTTTTACCCTCTTTGTCTTTTATAAGACATGAATTTGTTGTAAATTCTATATGATAACCGGCATCTGTAACTCTACTAATGGATATTAGGCTTTTCTTCAAAGCTGGTATGTGTAGGACATTTTCAATTGTCCTAGTTTCTCCATTATCTAAGGTTATTAAGACAGTCCCTTGTCCTTCAACATCATGACTAGAATTATCCCCCAAATACACTTTATCTCTTGTGAAAATTTTATTGTAGGACACATA
The DNA here is from genome assembly GCA_947034885.2 of Thuidium tamariscinum. Classification (NCBI taxonomy): domain Eukaryota; kingdom Viridiplantae; phylum Streptophyta; class Bryopsida; order Hypnales; family Thuidiaceae; genus Thuidium; species Thuidium tamariscinum. Next base: position 13,241,192 of record OX344758.2, read on the forward strand.
CCAATCAAAATGTGGCGTCATGTGTTGAGTGGCACCGGAATCAAGGTACCATGTGTCTTTTGACATGTCTTCTACTGCCAAGGCCACTGAAAACAATTTAATGTTTGAAGCACTATTTGCTTGGTTACCAGATTTTATCTTCTCATCTTGAAGATGAATCCTACAATCTTTGATATGGTAGTTGAGTTTACCACAATGAAAACAATTTCCTTTTTTTTAATTGAGGGTTTTTATTAGTAGTTTCAAATTTCCTTTTTGGAAACTTTGAATTTCCCCTAAATGGTTTTTTATTAGTATATAAGGCTTGAGGTTTTTCCTCATTAAATTTCCCTTTGGATTTTCTCCTAATCTCTTTTAATAATAAGAGACTTGTCACTCTTTCGAGTGTTAAATTTGACTGACCACTAATAGCAACTACTAGACCTTTATAGGATTCTAATAAAGAGCCTAAGAGAATAATAGCACTATCACCATCATTAATGGTAATTCCAGTACTAGCTATATTATTAAGTAATGTTCAAAATGTATTTATGTATTCTACTATTGAATCTATTTTTGACATTTTTAATGTATATAATTGTCTATTATAATACATTTTTGTTTGCGTATGAGTAGTTTCATATGTATTTACTAGTGTATCCCAAACCTCTTTTGTTGTTTTGCATTTATTTACATATGACAATTGAACATCTTTTAAAGCAAGTAATATATTAGCTCTTGCCTTACAATCTTTTTTATTCCATACAGAATGATTTGTCGGAGATGTTGGTCGCACTTCTAAACCATTTACATGTCCAAACAAATCTTTATCCAACAATACATCTTGTGTGCTCTAACCTCGGAGCATTAATCGCTCTGATACCATATTAAATCTAGGATTTTACCTATGCTAAAGCATGATTAAGCCAAAAACTATTCAAGGACACAAAGACAAGTTAAACCTCAATGAATTCATAATAATAATATTACAGAAGGCAAGAATCCCTTTCATAGGTTGTGAATTGATGTATCCTAAAAGGTCATACCCTTTCTATATGACTATTGACCCTTCAAGGGTAATCTATGTGAAAAGATATATACACGTAAGCTAAACTATACACTACATTTCTACACTTTATGCTATAGTAGAGGCCATATTTTTTTTGTAAATCTATAGTGTTTTTAGAATGTCAATTTCTCATGTTGTTCATGTTATATTGCTAGTATTGGTATTTTTCATAGTTTTAACATCATAACTATCATTAGAAGAGATTTAAGGCCTCTAAGAGAGTGCAAGTTCCCAAATTATGGGAATGTAGAAATTGCTACGAGAATGCAGAAACGCATGAATCTAACGGGATCACGATTGTGCCATGTCATTTTTAAAATTTTGAATTAAAAAAAAAATAGACCTTTTTTGCATTTCAAGACCTAATTTTTTAAAATTTTTATAATTGATAGCTTGATAGCAACCAAAAATTTGGGGAACAAACTTGAAATGCCCCTTTGGAGGCCTCAAATCTCATCTAATGGTTTAATGTTTCTATAATGTTGCTTGTTATTCTCCAAAACTAACTAGGTTGTTTAGAATATATAGCATAGAATTTAGAAATCTCCAAAACTAATGTTGCATTTCACATTTTTATTTGTCATCTGAAATTGTACTACAATACTAGTAGTACATATATCAAAAAAAGTAAGTGTATATGTAAGACACTACTTTTATGGTCTATATTGTATATGGGTATGAAAAAATTAGGCATGTAAGTTTTAAATATAAGGTAACCCAACTATAAAAACCACATGATTGAATTTATTAAAAAAACATAGGATATGCCTTGCTATCTATATATTTATAAATATAACCATGTAAAATACTATAATGAAGGTAAATAGCCCCACATCAAATACCTCTTAACTGAGGTGTATAATTTTGAATATAGTTTAAATTGCAAGAAGTGATCTCTGCGGGCAAGATAACCAATGTTCAAGTATCAGGCTAAAAATTCATATGCCATCATTAATACATGTGAGGTTGCTTTTGCGATTGAGATGACCCAATTTCATCTTATGGTTCATCAAGTGGCATTGAAAGATCCAACCTCAGTAGAGGGTGATCCAACAATTGTGGTAGAAAGAACTCAAATTCACAATCCGTTTTAGATTCATCATCTTGAGACTTAGAAAAAAATCTTCTAGTTTGACATACTATAATTTTGAGTGAAAAATAAACAAAATAAACATCAAAACGTATTTCAAGGGGTTAAAGGAACATAAAAAATGGATTAAGTAAAATAAAACATAAAAAATGTGTTCAATCTTTTGGATTAGGAATTGTTGGTAGTATATATTGTAGCTTAGAATTTTTCTATTAAGGGGGGTTGATGGATGTGGTAACATTAAACTTAATTATATATTAGAAACCTTTCATGTATTATTTAAAGACTCAATTGTTGAGCATTATTATTAAGAAATTATTCAAGAGTGATATGACTCTTGTCTTCTTTGCTTCATTGTTTTAGATTTAGTTCAACAATGTGACACTTGTGCTTACCACTAGTTGCATGTAATCAAAGTGTAGTAGAAGAACCTATAGTTGATCACTTAATATGATGCAATGTAAATTTTTTGCTATACAGAAAGATAGAAATCATGGTGATTGCAATTTTTTTGGTTATTTTATGCCTTGAATTGAAACTACTATGAGTTTTAAAAGCCAAAAGTTGATCTTAGTCCATACCAAATGTAGAGTCTACTAGCATAATTGTTCATTATAAGACTAATTTTCACTCATTTTAACATCCTAAATTAATCCCTAAAGGTTTTTGACTATATTTTTATGAAAACCGCTCCAAAATTGTATTTCTAGGACAACTACCAAATTTTAAGAAAAAATCAATTTTAGGCAAATGTCACCATAGGATCTTCTTAAACACTAGTTTGAAAAGATATGGAAAAAAATTCAAAATTTTTTGTTGTGTAGATTGCAAGATATTAGTGTTTGAAGTGACAAAAATAATTTTTTTACCACATCAAAAATCTGGGTAGTTGCATTTTAGAAGGTCACATTTGTATGAAAAAATGTCCAAAATGGTTTTCATTCTTTGGATTCATTCTTCAACTCAAGTTGGCTACATTCTTGAAAAAATTTCAAATCATTTGAAATTGTACAACATGTAGGAAAAAAATAGGAAGTAGAAGAAGTAGAATATGATTCAAAATACTAAATTGTTAACAACTTATTTATAGATTTAAAAAAGCCAATCCCAATGGTTGTAATATTGTATTAAACAATCTACACCCAAATTTTTAATTTTTTTTCAAAAATATTAAAAATAGAGTTAAATAAAGTACTTTAAAGTTTATTTTAGAGTAGACATTCTATAACTTTCCACAAACTACCCACAAACTAAAACTCCCATAACTTTCATCTCATTTATCAAAATGAAATGATTCAAAGCTTCACAAGTATATATAAATCTAAATAACTAATTTCAAATTTTTATTTAAAAAAAAAGTGATTTTGAAGAAGTATTTTTAGCTTCTTGGGTTGTCCACCAAGGAATGAAAACTACATATCATACAATAACTTTTGAACCATGTAGTCAAAAGTTATGAAAATTTTGGGGTGAAAATTTTCTTAAGTTACACCCTGAGAAAATATTGTGTGAAAATTTCAAAGAAAAACAAAAAAAACTCCATTCATAAGTACCTGCCTAAAATTGCTATGTTGCCAAAAAATACACTTTGATCCTTTAGGGGTTAAGAGCATGTGTTATGACACTTATGTACCCCTCATGCTAACAAAACCAAAAAAATGTAATTAGAAACTAGGGCCTTTCATTGGGACATGGCACCAATTTCAATATGGCAATCTTGTCCTATTGCTAACATTCTTCGAAGATGGAAAACTTTGAACCTTATTATAACCATTCCTTGTTGGAAATGGATAATTCTCCTATATGTTTCTAGCAAGCATAATTCACTCATGATGCAAGGTAAACTTGCCTATGACAAATTTTCCATGATAGGCTCCTAGAGAACCACCCATGAGATGCTTATATCAAGTCATAACAAACTCTATTTTTATTAAATGGAATTTGAACTATGAAATAGATAATCAATGCCTTGGAAGATGGTCATGGAGTTACTAGTGATTGTCATAGGACACATACACCTTTCTAGTGTAAACTCATTATAAAAATTTATTTTTTATTCTTTTATATCATTGCCATATTAGGAATTATTGTAGCCATGTATAGAAAATGATGTGCTTGCTTTAGGTAGCACCAATGCTAGAATGTAAGTACAAAAATGCAAACATGTGAGCTTTGAGCATAGATATAAGTAGATATTTGACAACCATTGAAGGTGCTTAGAATATAAGCACCTATAATATAGATATCTATAACATAGTTCTACTATATTTATAGAAAGTTTCTATAATATAGGGACTTATACTACACGTGTAAAGTCTTCTAGGTTCATGGGCTTACACTCTTAGGGTCACATGTTAGCAACCTTCTTTTAGGTGGTAAGATAACCATTACATAAAGTACTTTGTACCTCTTTTTGCTAATTTGGGATAGTCTAGAGAATAAAGATTTTTTTAAACCAATTAGGCATCAAACTTTAAAATTTCATAAAAAATTCTTGTTTTGCCCAAAAAATAAAAAAAATTGGTTGTTTTCTTCATTCCTCACATTTGTCTTTGTATAGAAAAAAATATTTGAATATTTTGATATTGACAATAAGATATACCACTAAATAATTCTTCTTGTTATAGGCAAATCTAAGGTAGGAGGCTCTAAAAGCCCTAAAGCTCTAAAATGGAGCACCTCCTAAATTGTACACTATTTGAAGATGTTGCTATTTCATAGCCCTTAATAGTGTACATTTTAGGAGGTGCTCCATTTTAGAGCCCTTTGCCATTTCAACTTCAAAATATTATAACTAATTCCACAAAGCTCCAAAAAATACGAAACCACTTGGTTTAGATGTCAATTCCACATGTCTATTACTTAAATTTTACTGAAAAACATTTCAAGATGTTTCAACTCCCCCCAAAATTCAGTTTCAGCCCTCAGATGCTCCATTCATAGACCTCCTACCTTACCTTATTTCCAGCATAATTCTCCCAACACAACGAACAAATTGACTTCTGAGGCGGGAGGGATAGAAGGCATAAGCTTAGGTCATTCTACGTTACATGGTTGGGTCATGGGCCGGCCTACAAACCTACCAACCAACCTGCCAATACACACAAACCGAATTATATAACCGTAAAGGTTGAATCGCACCTGCTGTTAGTAAAAATTTAGGTGCATTTACAGGGGCATGGTTAGACAGAATGTCTCTATAGGGCCTCTTTTGGGGACAAGGATGAGATCAAGCGGCTGCTCCACAGCCTCCTGAGGACCCATCAATCTACTTCTGATTTTGATTTAACCCTAGACCGTCCAAGGGGCCTAAAAGTGGCCTCTCATAGAATTCAAAGTGCTGTAACATTTGCATCCAATGTCCAAATTCAATGAAACTTGTTGGGAAATTTGTGCCTATTATTCTAGTTTGTGTGGTAAAATTTTCAAATCAATCTAAGAGGTGATGATTGTGAGGAAGCCAATCGAAGTTCACAGATGTTTAATGTGATTCACCAAAGTGCACTTCATAGGTGCAACTTTGGGGGCTTGTATCTCCTTCATTCAATGTTTGATTTGAATAAAATTTGTCGGGTTCTACTCCCCTTGAAGTCTAGTTATTGTGGTGAAATTTTCAAGTCAATCCAAGTTGTTTAGATTGTTTGGGAGCAATTCGAAATTCAAAAACCCGCCATATTGCAACTTCAGTGAACTTTGGCGGCTTGTATCTTCTTCATACAGTGTCCAATTCCAATAATTTTTTTGGAAAAGTTGCGCATATTAGTCTAGTTTGTGTCTCTAAAATTTCACATCAATCCAAGAAGTTCTAAATGACTGAGGTGCATTCCAGTAGAAGGAGGTTCAGCCCTAGATGTGTTTTTTGCAACTTTTCTTACCTTTTTTTGACATTTGCAAGCCATTTTGCAAACGCATTGAGTCAATTGAATGATATTTTTTTTCACCAATGTGTTTGTATGCTGATTTTGAATCACTTTGTAGTTTAAAGTTTTTTCATTTGCTTAGGTTTAGAAGTCAAATTTCACCTCTAAATGAGTTTTTAGGAAAATTTCAGCATTCTTTTTCAACACTAAAACTTTTTAATCTTGCAATCTATGTAGTCAAATAACTTCAAATTTGATCCATGCCACCTACAACATGCTCACTGTAAGATTGTACGGTTAAGATGTGTATTACTTCGTCACATTTTGATTTCTAGCACTTCAAAAGCTACAATTCTTTTGAACCCAAAATGGCCATGGACCTTCCAGGGTTAAATTTGATTTTTTCAATCCTATTGAACACAAGATTTTCAATAAGGAAATTGAAGCAATGACATGGGATTTGAGCCGCATATTCACTTGAGCCTCATAGCCAATCTTGTGTTAAGATGGGAGAGGAGAGAAACTCTTTATACTAGTGGAGTAGTGGTGGGTGAAACAAGCCATGTGGGATATGTGATTTAGGAGAAAAAAGAGTTCCTCCATTCATAGTTGTGGAAATGCAGGAATTGTGATGAAAGTCAAATTTCAGACCTCATTTAGACATAGTAGATTATATTTTTTCAAAAACATTCAAACTAAGAAAAGTTGGGGAATCAAGTACAATTTTACCTCCAAAAATCCTTTTGAGATTTAAATAATCCACTTAAAAGTTATGGACAAATTTAAGAAGAGGTGTTTGAAAATGTCCCCAAAAAATGTCCTTTCCACACACACACACCTCTAGAATTTGTCAAGAACTCTTACATGAGGCTTCAAAACCTCAAGTGGATTTTTAGGGATTAATGTTAGCTTGCTTCTCTAACTTCTTTTAGTTCTATTTTATTTTTTGGAAGAAGCTATTATATGATGCCCATATGACGTCTAAAATTCAACTTCAATCACAATTCTTGCGTTTTGACTTAACCATTAGTACCTTCATTTTTTTTTGAATAAAATTGAAAAGTGTTGAAAATTGTACAATCTTAGAGGTGTAGAATTTTCTATTTGAATAAGTGAACCCAATTGTGATTCTTTTCTTAACCCCTAAAGGACCATGACTATGTTTTCACAAAAACCGCTCCAAAACTACCACTTCTAATACATGTATCAAAACTTAGACACAAATTTTTTTTCCACACATATAACCGTTAGATCTTGTAGTAAGATTCTTTGAAAGGATGGAAAAAAAATTTCAAAATTTTCCACCATGTAGATTGCAAGATTTTAGTGTTTGAAGGTACAAAAAGCCTTTTTATACCACTGCGAAAATCTGGGCAGCTTCACTTCACAAGGTCACATTTGTAAGAAAAAAAATTCAAATTGGTTGCATCTCTTTAAATTCATCCTTAAAGGCAAGTTGTCTACATTCTCAAAAAAATTCAAATCATTTGGAATTACACAACATATAGGAAAAAAATAGTAAGTAGAAAGAAGTAGAAAATGAGCTAAAATACAAAATTATAAACAATTAATTTATGGAATTGAAAAATGCCAATTCCAATGGTTAAAATGTTGTAATAAAAAATATATACCTACTTTTTCTTTTTCTTTTCCAAAAATATTAAAAATTGAATTAAGTAAAGGATTTCAAACTAGTCTTTTTTTTTGTAGTATAGAGATTCTATAACTAGCCACAAGCTACACCAAACTGAAATTCCTCATAACTTTTGATTCATTGATGGAAATGAAAAGATTCAAAGCTTTCTACTTAGATAAAAATCTAATAAACTATTTTTTTAAATATTTAAAAAATCATTTTTAACCCCTAAACCCCTGAATAGCGTTTTTTGAAATTATAAATTTTTTGGGCAGCTCACTACGGATGGAGTTTTTGTTTTTTTTCTTTGAAATTTTGATACAATGTGTGTCCAAGGAGTAGCTTTAAGGCCCAAAAATTTTCATAACTTTTGACTTTGTGGATAAAAAGTAATGGCATGATATGTCACTTTGTTTGCTCAGCCGACAACCCGGGCAGCCAAAAAAACTTTTTTTTGAAAAGTGAAATTTCAAATTGATTCTTTAGGTTTATAAAGACATGGGAAGCTTTGAATCAATTCATTCCAATCAATGAGTCAAAAGTTATGAAGATTTTGAGTTTGGGGTAGTTTGCGGCCAGTTACAGAATCTCTACAGTACAAAAAAAGTTTGAAATTCTTCATTTTATTCAATTTTTCATATTTTTGGAAATTTAAAAAGAAAAAGGTGTACATTGTTTATTACAACATTTTAACCATTGGGATTGAAAATTTTCAATTCCATGAATAAAATGTTCACAATTTAGTATTTTGGCTCATTTTTTACTTCTTTCTATTTACTTATTTTTTCCTATATGTTGTACAATTCCAAATGGTTTAAAATTTTTTGAGAATGTAGCCAACTTGCATTGAAGTATGAATTCAAAGAGTAACCACCATTTTGAATTTTGTTTCATACAAATGTGACCTTGTGAAGTGCAACTACCCAGATTTTCGCAGGGATAAAAAAACAATTTTTGTCAATTCAAATGCTTATATCTTGCAATCTACATGGTGGAAATTTCTGAAATTTTTTCTACATGTTTACAAACCACCTTACTACAAGTCAAATTGTTCTTTTAAAAACAACTGTGCTCTTGTACTAGAAATGGCAGTTTTGGAGCATTTTTTTGGTGAAAACGTTGTTCAGGGCTTTAGGGGTTAAAGAAGTTTTTTTTTCTGCCTAGACTGCCCACCGAACAAAGAAAGTGACATATCATGCCATAACTTCTTAACCATGTATTCAAAAGCTATAAAAATTATTGGTCTTTAAAGCTACTCTTTGGGTACACATTATGTGAAAATTTCAAAGAAAAAACAAAAAAAACTCCATTCGTAGTGAGCTGCCTGAAATCACTATATTGCCCAAAATGTAGTTTGGTCCTTTAGGAGTTAAGGTGATTGTCTTTACAAATTCCTAACTAATTTGTACAATCTTGTTGTAGGAACACTAATTTTTTAGCATTGTGAAAATTCATAATGTATTCATATGTTGTGTAAAAAAATGCATTTTTGGAGATTTTAGAGTACTCTACTAACTTCCACTCAAATCCTATAAGAGTTTGGTAGTTTTTTTATGCAAACAATGTGCAATTGCATGTTCAATCATGTATACGCGTAGTTATTTTATGAGAATTTAACACTACAAGGGAAATGGGCCCTAATCTACAAAATTTTTGACAACCACATGTTTGAAATGACAGTTACAACTTGTGAAATTTTGTTTTTTGTCAGTGCAGTCAATATTGCAATGTCTGTCAAATTCTTGTTAATTTTGACAAACAAGGTTAATGTCTTTTTTGAAATCCAACAAATTTTTATATACAATTTTTATTTTAGATATAAAATGATGTAGCTATCATTTATTAGATCTATAAGGAATTATACCTCATTGCAATCTGTAACCATTCACTATCAACATCTTAACATTATTTGTCTTTAAGGGAGAGAAGCTCCCTCTATATATGTGAAGTGGTAGGGGTCAACTAACCCATATGGGATATATGAACATTTGAAGTTGTGAGAGCTAATAGTGAAGTTTAAAATCTGTAATTTTGTAATAAAGCTAAGATTTCAAACCTCATTTAAGCATAGTAGAATGTCTTATTCTAAAAACATTTGAATAAAGACTAGTTAGAATATGAATTGGAGTTTCAAGTCCAAAAATCTGTTTAACATTTCAAGTTTTCAATAAAAAATTATGGACAAATTTCAAAGAGGAAGTTTAAAAAAATATAACAATGTGTTAAGTTAGAAGTTAGAACTTAACAATTTCAAACACCTCTTTGAAATTTCATAAATTTTGATTGAAAACTTGAAATGTCAAAAGAATTTTTGGATCCAAAACTTGACTTGATTTTCTAACTAATGTTAGTTCAAGTTTTTTTGAAAAAACATATTCTTCTATGCCTAAATCAGGTCTGAAGTCCCACTTTCAACACAATTCCTATTTCTAACTTAACACATTAAAGGATGGATTGGTGACCGGGGAAATCATTCATTTTGATACTGTGAGGATTATTAGTCTACAAAAATCCAAAACCACTCATCATAAGTCAAACTACTATAGAAGATCTCTCTCTACACAAAACTCCAAGGATGAATAGTGGCACTTTTGTCCCACACAGAAACTGAAGATACTGTCATCCCTTGCACACTAAATGTTTGTGTCCAAAGTTTATGGGTTTAGAAACGGTCTGTCAAACACTCAAACTAAGTTATTGGGTCCCAGTGCGTGTGACAGACATGATGGGTACGAAAGCTGCAAAAACAATTCTTCTTATTTGAGGCATTCCAGCAGTTGTACATGGGTAGTACAACAGACTTGGTTGGTTTTGTACTAACACTGATGATTGGTGAGCCCTCCAAAAGATCTAATTAAGCCCAGTCAGTCTGCAGTTGTCGTATTGACTTGTTGCATGCCACATGGTACTGGAAATATCCTGTTCCGCGGCACCACTACTCCTGTCCTGTCCTGTAGTTTCATAGTTCCAAGCTTTTGACTAGTTCACCATCGTGCCAGTCTTTGTGCAAGTTCTATTCTTCTTTATCCAAATCACATCAGATTGAAGCGAGGCCTTTTGTCCCTAGGCTTGTTTGATTCACCTCTATCTTCTGGCATGTGCAATTGAATCATGTCGTTTCTGGAAGAGCATCTGCAAGATACCATCACCCACCTCCACCGTTGTTAAGTTAGCAAAGTGAATCCAGTCCGAAACCTTGACGACACTTCTAACGCAACGTGAAAACATATCTTAAAAAGAATCAAATTATTGCAAACACATTAACGATTGGTTGAAGGTTGCCTAATTTGAATCTCTCCAGAAATATTGCTTACTTCACAATCCAACAAAATTTCAGAATACTGAAAAAACACTCTCGACTCTTCGGTTGCAGATTTACAGTCACTCAATTTGAATACTCAATCAACTTTGAAATAGAAAATCCTAGCGCTGTTTGAGTAGTGAGTGAGTATCCAAAGAAAGACATGAATTACATTGTTTCTGCGTGCCTTGATGAGATAAATTGGTTGATAATCTGGATATATGGTCCGCTTGTTCACTTCATCTAAGCTTTAATTAAGTTGTACCAAAGCAACGATAGGCCAGAGATGAGAATTGCAAACCAGTGAGAATAAACTTTGCATACTCGTAGGCGGATAGTGGTAATAACCAGCACCATGTTGGGAGATGCAAATAGAGAATCAACTTGAAGCTCACGGCATGTGGTAGAGAATCAAGGCCCTGCTGTAGAGCACCGAGATCATGCAACAACTTGTCGACAATTACTTGAAAATTAGGCCGTAATTGATGGCTGTCGCTGCTGCGGCAATAAAAAAAAATCGTGCTTGTCACGGTGAAAGTGTAGAGGGTTGGTGATGAAACAGAAAGAGACCAGATACCCCGTATGGTCGGAAAGATGCTGGGCATCATCTACTGTAGTCAGCAGTCACCCCTCCATGGGCTGGCCAGTCAATTCTGCAGCAGTCTCCAATGGAGCCATTGGGTGGACACGAAGGGGGTCACGTACCCGAGTAGGAATAGCATAAAGCCAGAGCCGTAGGCCATTGTGCTTCATTGTGCTTGTTTCCCTTCCTTGCCTGTCTGCTTTCCTCGTGCACCTCAAGCTCTTCGACCCACTTCTCACCTTTTCTCATCACCATGGCCTTGTCAGGATGCGGCAAGCCCAACTGCGGGTGTGGCGATAGCTGCCAATGCAGCGCTAATTGCTCGTGAGTAACATATCCTCCTCGTTTTTGCTTTGAAACAGACAAGACTACATAGATTTTTCACAACATAACATCCATGCTTCAATTGCACCTAGCCTTAGCAGATGAGCACTCACAGTGGAATCGGACCAAAGTTGTTGTGTCGACGTCGTATGCGCTTCTGGCTCCTTGCATGAGGCAATTGTACCACCGATGAAGCTGAGACTTCCTTCAAGTGATCAGTAGATACTCTGGTGCAATAAAGTTGCTGTAAATCCACCCCGCTCATGCTTTGAAACAGACACGATTACATAACGTCATCCGTGGTCCAATTGCTCTTAGTCTGTAGGAGATGAGGATTCACAGTACAATTGTCTGAAAGTTGTTGTGTCGCTAGCATGCCAAGTCTAACCCTTCGCACAGCAGAAATTATACCAAAATTTCTGCTGATGAGACTGGAAGTGCTCACTAGATGCGCTGAAGCAGTACGCATTGATCAATATCTCCGAAATGGTAGTCCAACTTAATTGAGTCCAGTAAGTGTGGAGAGAAGTTTCAAAAGTTTTTTTTCATTGCGACTAGCTATGCTCACCATGTCATTGTTGTGTGATGCTCCAGATGCTGCAAGTCCCTGGGCGGCCTCCGCAAGTAAGTTCCTCGCATCCGATCTCTTGGTTTGGACTGAACGGCTTTTCTTAATTCATCTTCCATCCCGAAATCTTTGTCCGTTCCATCTCTTGCAGCTGAACAGTGAGTGTCACTGCTGATGTTCTTGTGGTGTCCTGTGAATGAACAGCTACAACGCAGAGAACGACTGCAAGTGCGGCCCTAACTGCAACTGCGCAGACTGCGCATGCCACAACTAAACTGAAGCAGCCATCGCCATGATCACTTCAGTGTGGCGGGCTAGCTTCTAGAGCCCGACATGGAGCATTTCAAAAGTTGTGTGCGGACCTTGATCCGTTTATATTTTGGCGCTGATTATCACTAGAAAAGATGAAAAAAAACTGCTAGGCATAACTGCCGTTGTGAGATACTATATGTGCAGCAATGTTCCTAGATATTGTAGCCATGTGATTTCTCGACCAGAAATAATATCCCCATCACATAAATCGGATGCTGTGTCATTTCGCGTGTAACTCGTGCTACCTAAATAATGAGCAGGGCCACATCTCCCTTAAGATGGATTTGCATTACTTCTGTTCTACGCCACTATGAGAAAGTTAGCGAGTAACCCCTGAGAAACCGAGACAAGACTCAACGATTTGTAAATAATTCTTGAACAAAACTGTCGAGTTCGTTCAAGGGCGGCTGGTTGCGCTTGATTGGTACACACTGCTCAGCGGGATCACGGTTCACTTCGTCACAACTAGAGAATCGTAAAGGTTTACCACCGCTTTTGCTTGTTCAACGATACCTACTTGTTTCAAGAGTGAAGCGGACTATCAACTTACCAAAAACAACTTCGTTTGATCTTTGACAATAGATCGCAGCTATTAAATGTTAAACAAAAACTCCCATTACTCTGCACATCAAAAGGTTTTCGGAAACACAAGCAAAGAGCTGGCCGGCGATGAAATTTATGGAAACACTTCTGAAAATCTCAGACAGAGGAGAGGACGCGGGAAACCCTGAAGCTCGTCTCTCTCCTCTGCGAAGGGATCCGCTCGTCGGTAGACACCCGCCTTTATATCCGGCTTGATAACCTCCAAAGAGGTATCCGTACAAAACAGATTCCAAAGAACGACCCTCCGTTGCCAAAGTTTGACACTTTCACTGTTTTTTTTATGCACTAATTTTTTTTTGGCATGGTGCTCAAAGATATTGGCTTTTCTTTTTAACCCTTGAACACCGTAGACATTTGGCATCCTTTGAATGACAAAGAATCTTTCCTTGTAGGACAAAATTACAACTTTTCATCCTCATCGTTAGGGGTGGAAAGGGAAGATACTTCGACTCCCAATGAATATATTTGGCTTATTCAAAGTAGATGATGTCACACGGTATCAAAATGCACGATTTCCACATCCACCACTCCATCTTTCAAGAGTTAAAGGAAATTTTCACTTTTGAAGGTCAAAATAGGCCACATTACTACAATATTTAAAGATCATTAGTCAAATTTTATCTAGGTTTCACCTAATTTTAATGTAAATATCACCAAGTTTCACCCAAATATCACATGAGTATTGTCTATCCTTTATATTTGTTTTAACATTTGGGAGCAAGAAAACTTGTAATGTTTATGTAGAGTCAACACTTTAGCACTTATAGGGAGTAATATAGACAATTTGTAACAATTACATGAATAACACTTTTATATGTGACTTTAGAATTGACAACAATAACACTTATATAAATAAAAGATGACAATGCATGAAATATGAATGATATCATACATTTAAGTGAAATGGAAGAACAAACCTAAAGTAGTTTGATGAGATTTTTGTACACACCAATCTCCTATTTCTTTTTGAAGTGTTTGAATGTTTTTAATGAGAAGTATAACACTCAACAAGTCTTTGTTTCAAAAATTATTTAAAGGTCACTAATGGGTGATTGCAAGAAACACATGCCAATTTTGTTGCATTTCAATTTTGGAACACTAACTTTCGAACTATAAACCAAAATCCAAAATCCAAAAAAAATATTTGTAGATATCTAAATTGTAATGGTATCCCTTATTTTTCAATAAAATTTAAAAATCATTTTATATTAAAAAGTCAATTTTGATCATTTGTCATACTTTGACATGTAAGGGTTTTTCATACTATTGAGTGGTTTAAATTAGTGGTTCCTACCAAAGGAAATCCAAAAATATATTATTTTATACCCTCCACATTTGTGTAAATACACCTCTCTTGCACACAAACTTCTAAACATTAAAGATTTTGACCTTATTTTTTCAGTCAAATCTCATCACCAAGAAGTCTTACCAAATGGCTAATTTTCAGTTCTGTTGAAAATTGTTTTTCCTGTTTTCTACAAACTAAAATGTCAAAGTAAGTATTTTCTTGGCCATATTCTTGAACATAGAACATCCCCCAAAATGAATAAATTACCATCACCGAACATAACTGTGTAAATTAGCTTCCCAAACGGGTTTGTAAGAGTTCGATTCTGTAAGCTTCAGTGTTTATGTAAGCTAATTCCACCAAAGAAACTGCACAAGAATTGAAACAAGAATGTAAGGAATTTTGGTAGAGATATAAACAAGAAATAGTCCTATTAGACGCTCTTAGGGGTCAAGAGCTATGAAGGACTGCACGATATGACCTATTAGAGGGAATTAGCCTATCTTGAAAATTAATATCACCTCAAAATTTGAAAATTGGCACAATACAATAATAATTCAACCTGTACTAATTCAAAATAGTGTGTGACACGCACTACCAGGAAAAATCAGAGTGCTATACTTTCCTGTTGAGCTTGAACAATAGTCAAGAGTGAAGATTCACAGGCAAGAAATCTTTTGGACCATTCCTGTTCTCGCTAAATGCTGATTCAGTTATGGCACCGTGAAAATTACGCTCGAGTTGATTTAGGAAACAGGCAGAAAAGGCTGACAATTCCCTGATTCTATGAGAAAGCAAACAATAACCTCAGATGTTCAAACTAAAGCTGCAATACATTTTACCACTACATACCTTCGCCCCAACACACTGCAGGACTATCTGACAAAGTAAACTTCACAAACTCATTTGATGCACAACTTGTCCAGGTAGAGCGCTCGTCAAACCAACTGCCCGAAGTTCGCGCTAAGCCAAATGGTCTCTTTTTACAAGCCAAGCCAACTCTTCTGGGCAAGAACCAAGGATCTGCTCAAGTTCGCCGTCTTCTCTTGTGTTGATCAGTGTAATCTCTCCATCTCCCATGATCAAGCTCGCCCAAATCATCCAAACCAGATATCGCAACAAGGTAATCAGTCAGCCCTAGAAGCTCCTGATCTGAGGCGCGGTTCATATGGGCCTTCCTAAAAGGTTTGATAACCAACCCGTTTTGAGGATTCATTACGAAGTTCCGCCGCAAATCGTCAAACATGATTGTGTTCTTCGAGTTATAAAACTGCAAAATAAACGCACAAACTCCATCAAAATTATGGAACCAGAGGCTCAGAAAATCTGCAACCACAAAGAGAGCAAGAAATTAACAATGAAAGAAGCTGTATTCCCACCTCTGGACACTTCCCCCAGATGACTCCAAGTGGTTTGCAATCGAAAATCTTGTGAGACTCTGATTGCACCGTTATCATGGCCAGATGATCAACCATGGCTGTAACTTTGTAGTCAGGATGAGAAAGTACGCCAAGCTCCTTCATCTTCACCTCCACCCACTTCATGCTGACACCCTCTCACCGAGTCAGCCCTTCCTTTTCGCACTCAAATACAAACTGACCCAGCAGACTGAATATCTAACCATCATCTGAAGATGTCAAACATTAGACCCTCTCCTAAGCAAAAGTGCTAATTACATCCTTGAACAGAATAACAACTCGAAGCGCCTAGTGTCAATTCACGAGGTACCCACATCCTACATCCACTCCAGTAATCCGAAAGAGCTGCTCTCACTCACCTGGTTGCGGACCAAATAATAATATCATAAAACTGGTACGCAGTCGTCAAGAATTCATGGAGATCTGCCAATCAACCATATCAATTAGATAAGCAGCAGTCAGGTACAGGACTTTAAGCATACAAAGCTTACAACCTTGTCACACTCAAAACAAATATTGTCCTTCTCTGCTTGGTGCTCCACAGAATCAGAAGACTACGTCCTGCAGAATACTTAAGAGGATTGCTACATGACTTACAAGGGCGCATCAATTCCCGTGGATTCTCAGCAATCGAGCGGTGGTCGAATAGAGTGTAGTCTATGTCCAGCACCAGACACTTCTTGCCTGGTCGAGGAGGATTGATCAACGTCAGCTGCCACAACAAATCAACCAAAATCTCACGAGTGTGAAACTCATAAACAATTGTTACACTCCTACGGGACTATCTTGAAAGAGTTTCTTAATCACTCTGTCGTTCGACGACGAGTACTGTTCTGGTGACGCCAACCCCCGAAATGTACACCTCTGGTACATTTTCTCCATAGAAGATACGATTGTTACACTGGGCATCTCCTGAGCAGCACTCAATCTACTTGAGGATTCATTCAGACATGCTATTTAACGTTGAGCTATGCCAATTCACCGTTCAACAATACAGTGTCAACTACATAGAAACAATTTTTCGTCAATCCTCTAATCCGGAAAATAGGGTATATTACCTTGAACTGCTCAATTCGACGCCTAAGTTTTTGTTTATTGACCTCCCGGTCCATAATGTCGACTGTATCTTCCGGGCGAAGTTCGAAATCGTCCAAGACCTCAGGGGCGTCGACCGGTTCCACCAGAATCTCATCTTCAATAGTTCTGAAAAAACTCCTCGTTCAAAATGAGATGGAAGGGGAATTTCAACAAGCACCATTAGCACCATCTTGCTGGAAATCATAACCTAATCGTTTCTTGTCCAATATGTTAACCACTAAAAGACCAAGAATTCATGGTTTCAAAATGACTAATTTGACTGATCATATTGTGAAAGGTATATTTCAAATGGAGCCAAATTCTATCACCAAGATTGGATAGTCTTGGTCCTTTGAGGAATGACAAGAACATTTCACCCGTTTAGTTCATGACACCAATCCATTACCCTGGCATAGAAAACCTCGCTGTTCCGCTGTAACGGTTGCATTGAATTATCCGAGGACAATAGATTTCTGTAGGAATAGTGTGACGTATCCTCATTCAGCAATCCTACATCTGATCAATACAAAAATTCACACGAAATTGAAAACTTAGAGATACCACCGACGAGGATATCTCTTTGAAGTCCCTCTGAAAACAACTTCCTCGACATTCGAAACCCTAATTCACGACATGAATCATGGTTCGAAACCATGAAACGATCACAAGCAATCACCAAAAGAAAACTCAAAATATCAGAGAAGCAATCTGTGTCACGGACGCACCCCATCATCATGATCTTGATGGTCGGCTTGAGGTTTAACTGCGACAGAAACATGGAATCATCGGCAGGCTTCACGCCGTTCTTCACATTGAGCAATTTCTGCCGCTTGGGCAATACATTGGTGACCTCGCAGATCCGGCGCTTCAACTCACCGACCGTATCGTCCGCACACACACGCACCGTGTATTCTTTCCCGGACCACTTCACCAGCATCGTCAACTCCTCCAGGCTCGCCGGGTTGCTCGTCGTCGCCCCACCCTCCGACGCCATTGATCTCTGTTTAACTTCAAGGAAAAAAGAAAAATTCCTGACTCTGACTGTCCTCAATCCTCCCCAAAATCTCTAATTCTGCACTTCACTCAGTAATCTGCCAATGCAACAAGCTCCAACACTTAGATTGAGGAAGACAAATTTGCAAATGAAGGGAGAGCGGGAATTCGGAAAAGCTCTGTCGGGGAAGAAGAAAACCAGAAACCTCCAATAGACCGACGTCCCTGACCTATTTATTGTCTTGGTCGGCGTCGGCAGTATCGATGGTTACCATATCAACGGGAGGTTATCAACCTGGATATCAACTCGGGTAAAATCTGCACAATTTCAGCCCTTGTTTCCATAACAATATCAATCTCCACCATATGAACGGAAGGTTATCAACCAGGGTATCAGGGCAGGTCTCCACTGCAAACCCAACCCTGTTTTTTCCTTGTCAAAATTCGGAAGCAGATGCAATAGTTGTGAAATGTTGGTGCGGTCAGCCTGAATTGGGATGGGAGTTGATGATGTTGTAGCAGCCTCCTCTGATACGGCTATGAATGAATGTGGAAGATGGAATTTATTTTCCCAGCAGAATTTGACTATCCCGCAGAGTTTTTTGCGGCATTCACAAACTTATTTTTATCATCAGCGGTGTAATTTCGGAAGCGAGAATCGGAATGTGAATTCAACGATGTCAGTTGAATCTGCTTACCGTATGCTTGATTTAGAGCCTGGAGCAAGCATGGAGAATGTCAAAGCTGCTTATCGTCGGCTTGCTCTCAAATGGTGAGTCGGCTCTCCACTATTGTTCTGCGCAAATTTTATTGTGCGTGTTTTGCGAGTCGTGGTGGGCAGATTTTCGCAATCATTTACTGCTATTTGTAAGGATTTTGTGCTACGCATTTGGCTGAGATCTTCGTTTCGATGTCTTCACTTGTCAAAGAAGTATGTACGAAATTGTTGTCTGACAAATGCCTGAACTAGTATCACTGTTTAGGAACAATTTTGCAACGAAGTAGCACCTCGCGAATCTGCTTGGGGTTCTCTCAACGTTTGAAACCCTAACTAACGAAGGAGAAACGCGCTTTGAGAGACGTTGTCCTTTTATGTTTTTTGTGGACTGTATACTATGTGGCCGAACCCTCTCTTCTAATTAAGTACGTGACCTTAGGTTTGAAGATGGATTTAGCTGATGCTTCAGCCGTTTCTGATTATCGTCTGTCATATCAGTCACCCTGACTTGAACGCTAAGGATGGGGCGGAGTTTCTGCGAATTTCAGCAGCGTATCAGAGGATCCTGAACAAGAATGTCACCTACAATGTTCCTCAATCACCAAGGGCTCGTTACAATTCTCATGGACGGGTTTATCAAGGTTAGTTACTGGAACATTTCATTCCTAATCTGAATTTTACTTTGACTTTGGATTTCTTTTTGAACTTCACTTGAAGTGCATTGATGTCTCTCATTCTTGATTTACGGATCCTTTTTCTTTTTGTCGTTCTGAACTCCGAACATGAAGTTTGTTAGCGTGAGACTGAAAGCTCTCTATCCTGGGATGTGAATGTGAATGTGAGTGTGAATGTGAATATAAATGTGTTTGTACAAGTTCTCACACATGAAACTTCGTTCACCGTTCAACGCAGGGCAGGTGAGGCCGCTCAATCGAACGGCAGTGACTGTTTGGGGACTAGGATTAGCAATGGGCTGCGTGTTGTTTGGAGCTGTATTATTGTGGAGTCGCGTAGAGACCAAAGGAGTTTCCTTGAAAGGACCTTCACGAGTTATCGAGCCGTCTTCGAATGCTGTCAAGCGAGAGCGCATTGCAGCTCTACTTCTGGAGAAATCCAAGCCTCGGAAAGATAGTGAACATTGAAATGTCCAACCTGACGGAGGGCTTCAAATTCCAGGATCTGCCAAAAAATGATCCAGGTAGGTCTTACTGTTGGTACCGCAGGAGCCCAATAATAGCAGTAGATTGAAATTCAATGTTAGGATTAGGGTTAGAGTTGTACTTCAAGAGGTTTTAAGACCACCATCGAACTTGCGTTGCACAGGAATTATGAGAGTTTACAATTATCGAGCATTGTCTCCTGGAATACATGCTAGTTTCACATTGATGTGAAGATGAGGTTCACTGATACTAAAATTGGAATTGTATTTGTTCATAGTTGTTTGTGACTAACCTGTAGTGCACAAGAGGCAGCCGAGAATGGTACCCTTGTCTACCTTGCATTCTATCAAGCTAGCTTGTTTGATGGAAACAATACTCGTCAAGGTCTTAAGTTTATAATTTGGAGCTATTACTCAGTTTTGCCTTACGATTTTCTGTCATTCCTATCTTGCGATTGATATTTCCTCTGAAAAATTTATGGGGCTCTGAATAACTCATCAATCGAGATGATATAGAAATTGTGCTTATTTGTCGAAGTGCTTCTAACTTATGTCCTTGCGGCAATATTTGACGTGCGATGGCAAATGCTGATACTGAAGTTTTATGATTAGTCAGGTGGCTGTGGAATGCGGACTTCCCTAGAACATATCAAATATTCAAATGTAAAGGAATCTGGAAGCCATTAGTTGATTGTAGAAGAGACTCTAAGTACAGCTGAGGGTCATCAGTAGTTTTTTCTATACTTTCAAGCATTGCTATGCGTCATGCAACTAAATTTTGCAAATGGCATGCAAAGTATGCTGACTGATAAATCACCATTAGTGATATAATTTTTGCCTGAGGTTTTATTTTTAGCGGTGGGAAATGCAGGAGAAAGCTAGAAAATCAATCCAGAATTGTTAAGGTTGCAGGTTCTTAAGCTGTCCGTTTGAGCCTACCCACCTCATCAATGACTGTAATAGATAGTTAAGGAACAGGTCATTCATTTCTAGATCCTAAAATCTAGTTGGTTTATGGACCTTCTACCTTATAGTTGCAATGATAGAAATTGAGTGAAATTATTGAAAGCTTGTCCACCTAAAAATCTTGAGTCATTTAGTGTATCTATGGTGATTTTTTTTGGTCTTCTAAGGAGTTATCCTTTTAATGTTTGAATTTATTTGTATTCTTTTTGAATTTTTGTATGTTTTTTTAATATTCATGTAGAAGTATATTATTTACATCAATTTGTAAGAAGGGTTGTCTTTAAGAGATTCTAGTTCCATTTTTGGGATGAATGAAAAGCTATTTGGATAAATCATTGTTCTCAAGCATTTTGTTCATCCTTCAAAATATGGACTTTGGAGCTCTTATGGGATAAAGTTTCTTTGCCAAATCATGAATTGACACCATTTTATTTATCATGTAAAATAAGAAGAAAAAATTGAGAAGTGTTAATAAGGGTTTGATTATTTGTATGTCAATACCATTTTTGCCTTCACTTCAAATGGATCTTTGGATATTTTCTAAAAATTTTAAGATGGTTTAGAGTGCATCTTAGAAGAAGAATTTTGGGAAGATTTTCAAAAAAAGGTGTAAACTACAACCTATAGATAATTTTTTTATAGTTGGATCTACCAATTGTACTAACCAATGTTTATCAATCAAATTTGAAATCAAAATTTTCAAATTTCTATAAAACTTAATTATGAATTGAATACTATTGACTTTTATAAGAATTTTGTGTAATAAGTTTGAAATGCAAATATCTAATTATGTTGAGTTTTTAAAATTTTAATATTACCTAGGTATTGAAGTAATTTTTAAAAAGTTAATTTATGAATATAAAAAGTTAATTTTCCATGTAAACTATACTAGCATTTTCTTGAATTTATAGTGTAAAGAGAGTTTGCAAAGGAGATTTTTGGAAATCTATATTGCATAAATATTTGAACCCATAAGAAATATTGAACTTGTTTTTTGTTGTATTAAAAATAGAAAATTGGTCATTTTTGTTTGTATATCAAATCTTTGAATCTATGAGAATAAATTGGTTGAATGATTGAAGGTTGAGGTAGAAGCATTTGATTTAGCACCTACCCAAATATAATATACCAAATTCTCATACTATAATATATATAATAGAGACAGAAAGAGAAAATGTATAGTACAATATCATAATGTTGTATATATAGTATTTAAGACTTGTCCCTCCATAATCTAGAAATGTGGAAATATACTTCCTAATTATACCTCTAAATTATAGGTCAACTTAGTATATTTACAAAAAGTATAAAAAAAAGTCATTTTGCTAATCTATGACAACTTTTTATTATCTAGGAAAGAAAAAATAAGACCTTTGGAAAGCTAATCAACCCCTAAACATCCAAACAAATATTTTTGTACAGGCCTCAATTCTTTTTAAATGAAAAATTTATTGCTACATGACAAAACATTGATTATACATCTAGAAAGTCTTTATTCTAATCCAATACATATAATATGCATATCAAATGGATTTTATTATAATTTCTTATAGCTTACACTTATTTAACAGAATTAGAATTTTCAAAATACTTAAACTCTAAAAAATAATAGTATAGGTATTTAATCTTGCAAAAAAAGCTAATCTTTTTTTTTATTAATTTAGTCATCCCTTAAAAATTACATGTCCCTTCTTTATATGACCAATTACAAAGCTTGGATGCAATATTTATCTTGACATATATTACACCTAACCTCTTAAGGACCAAGACATCGTCTAGATTTCCAAAATTCTAGAGACTTATTATTAAATGCAAGTTAGAAAAAAAATTTATTGATGACCGTCAAAAAATAGACTATCATGCAAATAATTATTTTCAATGAATTTTGAAGTCAAATTGAAAATTCCTTCTAAAATTGATTGTAGATTGAATATTTGTCATTTTCATAAGAATTTTTTCTTTGAAGTTCAAAATTTTAATTTCAATCATAATGATTTTTGAACATTTATATTTAAATTTTGTAGTCAAGGCATTTTTTAAGGTTCATTTTTTGCACTAAAAGGTTATTTTTTGAGGATAGGCATACTAACACCTATTGATATAGAATATTTGCAAATCAAATTCCTTGGAATCTAAACCTTATAAACATTAAAGAACTAATACAAGAATCTTCAAAAAATTGATGAATGAAAAAATAAATTTTTGTGTGCTTGTAATGTATTTGCATTCATTTGTTGTTCAAATTTTGAATACCTAGTCTTTTAGGGAATAAACTCTTCTTAAGTCAATTTGGTTCCAATTTATAATCTAATTCTCTTTTATTGCCTTTGTTAACAATTTACCTTTGCAAGTAAAAAATTTTAAATGTGCAATATACCATAAAGAAAAGAATATCCATATATACCCACACTACACAAGTATAATACAAAATTCAATTTTTAAAAACAACTTTATTTTTATTAAATTTTTTTAATTAAATTTCATGGTTTTATATGAAAATTTATTGAAAATCATTGCTAACAAATTTTCAAATTTTAGTTTTATAGAAATTACTCATACAATCTTTCAAATTAGATAAAAGAAAAAACAACTTTAAATGATAAAATCCAATTTAAGAAAATCTAATTCAATTTAGAGGGTCAAATGTCAAATTAAATTATTTAGTTGTTTCAATATTGTAATTAGGTATTGAAGCCCCATCTTGTCAATTACTAGCTAAATAATGAACTTGTTCAATTGTTTAGTGAATTTTATAGCCTCAAAATGTTTTGAAAGCTCAATTGTACATTTGATATAGAAATTTTATAAACTAAAGTATAAAATAGCTACAAAAGTTTGTCCACATATGGCACTTCCATGCAAATTGGATTACTATTGCACCTCCAACATATATTAGAAGCTACAATTTTTTTGTATATTGAATTATTTGAAGATGATAAAGTTTAGATTTTGATATGACATCTAAATGAAAGATGCTAATTATCAAATCTCAAATTCATATAGTGTATATCTTACTATATTTTAGTATGTAATTTGTATTTACGGAGTCAAAAAAACTACTATGATATATATATATATATATATATATATATATATATATATATATATATATTTACATCTTTTGAACCATAAATGTCCAAGAGGTATTGGGTCCTATAAATTATGACTTCTACAACCTTTGTGATGTTAAGCATGAAGGTTAGAAACAATCTATGTAGTCAAATCATGAAAAATATTTGTTGATCATTTTTCAAATTGATTTTGAATCAATTTACTTAGTGAATATTTACCAAAAATTCATTTCTTATTTGTAGCATTTTTAAAAAATGATTGTCTAAGATTGAAATTTCATTTGAAACAAAAAAATCTATGTCAACTTCATCTAATATGTTTTTTAGAAGAAAAAAAATTTAGACAAATAGTAATTTTGGAGAAATAAGAATTTCCCAAATTACAATAGTATAGACTATAAAATAATCATCTAGTCATTTAGGGGTTAACCCCTAAGCATCAAGATTCATCTCCAAAAATTTATGATTTTGGAAAAATCATCATAAACAACATAAAGTACTATTTGGAAGAATAATTTGGAATTGAGATACAAATGAAAGTTGTAGAGTTTGAGTTTTAGATTCTATCCATAGAGTTGGATGCATGAATGCTATCACCAATATTTTCTATAAAATTTAAAAGGAAAATTTCAAAATTTCTTCTAAATTCAATTATATACAAAATATTGTCATTTTTTGAGTAACTCTTATTGGAATGGATTTGAAATGAGGTTCTCTTAACATGGTGATTTTTGGAATTTTTTTGGTTCTTTAATTCTATGACCACATTTTTGCAATTCCAAGTTTGAATTAGGGTCAACACAAGTCAACCACTTGGCATACTTCCATATTTGTAATTTAAAAATTAAAAAAAAAAAAAAAAAATATATATATATATATATATATATATATATATATATATATATATATATGGTCTAGTAACACCAAATCCAATCCTTAGATAGGACCACAACATCATAAACTATCTAAATAAATTTAGATGACTTTTATACAAGCTATAGTGAGAAAGAAATCTCATTTTCAATCTATACATCATCTGAAAATTGAACGTCAAAGCACTCCAAAGTTATCATTCTATAGACACCGTGGACTAGAATGGTTTGATGAATGACAAGGAATTCTCCAATATAGGATTGAAATGCGATCATTCATCCTCGGTTTTAGGAGTAGAAATCTGAGATCTTCTACATGTTTTTGACTTCAAATGAGTTTTTTTGAATATTTTACTACCAATAATTCTCACGGTTTTAGAAATGACAAATTCTACAAGGAACCCCGTGTCTTTCCAAGGGTAAGGATTAACTTTTGAAGTCCACCAAAGACCAGAAGTCTTCGACAAATAACTCCTAATTGTCCATTGCAGCAACAAAGAATGCACCTATTAGTCCTACAATTGGTGCATTTTGGTGACTACCGACCAACCTTGGTCATTGGGATGCAGCCCCCAAATTTGACAATGAATCATCTGTCCTACTTCCCATATTTCTCAAGTGTTTTTTTCTCTCTCTTTTGGCTGTAGCAATCTTTGACTTTTTGGCAGATACAGTAAAGTGCATCTCCATATCCCCCCCAATTCGTTCAAAACCCAATCCCTAACTTACATGCAAACATCTGTCTCAAGCCCTTCCCTTTTTCCTTGTCTTTGCAGAGGTTTGTGCCAGTAGTTTCATCCACAATCTAAGGCCCAGCTTCCATGTGAGTCAGGCCGGTAGCAAAAGGGCTACTAACAAGACAAGCAGCGCGCACCAATTGTGTTGCCGGTCTGCTCAAGTTTCACTGATATCAGTGGACGAGGCGATTGGTGTAGATTGAGAGAAATTCAAGGGAATAACATGTGCTTTTCTTACTCGATATCTCCCCACCCATCAAGTCCACATAGAAGTGTCATCACTCACTTTTCAGTATAGCTCTCTCTTGCAAGTTCGACTGGCCCGGATCACATGGAAGCTAGCCCTAAGTTCAACATTGGCCAACTTGCCATTTTTGGCATGGAACAAAAGCTCAATGCGTAGTACATGCCAAACATGGTTTGTTTGTTTGTTTGTTTGTTTTAGGGGGGGACATATGTGACCTTTCCTTCAAGAAGGTTTTAAGTTGGCTGGCTCCTTAATTTGGGTGGCTTTCATTGAAGGAGGTCAATTTCGAGTATACAATTTTGAATATGTAATTTCTGTATGCAATTTTTGTATATATTGGCATTGCATGACAAATAAAACGAGGTTTTAGAAACATTTTGGCAATGGTGTAGAGGGCTACAATTTTGTGAAGAATTATAATTTCTATGTCCATCCATCTTTGGAATTAAAAAAACTCTTTTCAATCCTGTTCATACATCTTTTCATTCAAATTTAGCAATTTCATCTATATTTTGATTAGGAATGACAAAAATTTAGCAAAAAAATATTACTTTTATCTAGCAAAAAGTAGAAATTTATATTGATATAGTGCAATTTAGGACCATGGTGCCAAAAAAAAGGACTAATAGGGACCAACTGATAAAAGTCCAACCAAGTAAGTTAGTGATGATCTCTAATAAAGTCTTTCTTTAAAAAAAACTTAAACAAATCCAATTAAGCCTTCTCTTACTTTAAACCTCGGTTTTACAAATCCTCGATTTTAGGAGTGGAAAGTGAAAATCTTCTATAGTTCTTTGACTTCAAATGAGTTTTTTTGAATGTTAATGCAATTAATTCAACGCATGCTCCAAAGAGAAACAAGTCAGCATTTCCCACTCACCAAGACACCAACCATCACAAGCAGAAGCTACTCATGACCTCTCTAATGTCACAGCTTAGACTCCAAAAATCAGTTAGTGGTAATATGGAGTTTTATGATAACTTGGTGAACTCAGTGGGAGTTATGCAGCCCTTGTTTTATTTGGGCACCATGGGGCCAGATTGCACCATTTCAAAATAAATTTTTATTTATTTTTGTTGAATAAGAGTATTCTTGATTGGTAAAAAAATTTATGTTTATGTTTGAAATTTGGATGAAGTTGTCAAATTTGGATGAAAAAGTGCATGAATATTATCGGAAAGAGTTTTTTGTTTCAAAAGGTGGATGAATGTAGTAATACAATGCTTCATCAAATTTTAATTGATCACCATCCTATCACTCCTTCAAAATCAAAACACAAAAAAAAGCCTCGAAAGGGATTGAAAATGCCCTTGTTGGTAGATGGTTGAATTGAGAGGTTTAAGGTAGGCACTAGCCCCCAAAATGCCACTTTTGCCATGGTACAAAGTTTCTACTAGTGGACTTGTCAAAATTTCATATTTTCTTATTTGTAAGTGAAAAGAAATCCCAATGCGCCAAAAGGCAACATTTTGACTATTGTATGCAAAAATTATATAGGATCAATGATTTTTTTGATAGATGTTTATGAAATATTACTTCTATGAAGTTGAATATTGATTTTGGAAAATTAAACAAAATAATAATGGTGGTTTTAAACAAGGTGTGGTCTTTGGGGTACTCACCTTAGTTTGATTTTGAACTTCTAACTTTTGTAAATAGAGGTATGATTGCCTTTGAGTTTTTCACAATTGAAGTCATAGTTGAATTTGAAAATTCAACTAAATGAGGAAACAAGACTCAATGGTTATTGAATTACCATTATATTTCATGGTCGCAATTATTGTTGTCTGTAGTCTCAAATCTATCAAAAGTATATGAAGTTACTTTTGAATGAAAGAGATTCTTGGCATTGTTGGATGTAGGGAATTGGCATATTATAGGTGTGCAAGTGACACTTTAAAGTGACTTAGTGGCTAAAATAGGGTCTTGCTCCTTTTGGATGTAATTTATCGAAGAATACAATTGCTTTAGAGACTCAACATTCTAACCGATTTTGAGATAATATAATGGCCATTTCAAGAGCAAGATGATGATTATGGACGTACTTCTTGTTGATTTGGAAGCTATGTAGTGGCATGTAGGTGCTTCAATGACTAATCGCTACAAAAATCCATGATAAGTTTATATTTTTTTCAGAAAAATAAACTTTCAATTCATATTTCTTTCCTTTATACTTATCCATCTATGAGAAAAAAAATTGAGTTTTTTTCATCACTTAAAGTGGAGTAGATGGCAAACTGTGACACAAATAAGGTCATTGACCTTTGCCTAAGATAAGAGTCCTATTTGCACCATGTGACTATTTGCCCTACTTCATAACCGCTATATATTAGTAGAAAACGTTCAAAAGTTTAGAATGTATTCTATTAAAGGTATGTTTATACTTTGAATTAACCCCATTAAAGATTGGTCAACCATTTTTTGGTCGATTTAAGGATTTTTTGCCCCTCACAATTTCTAGAATATTTGATTTCAAAAAACTTAAATAAGAACGCATTTAAAGTGTCTTCATATGCTTTTAACAAAACCAATTTCAAGAGAATGTGTGCAAAAATGAATGAGTTGTGTTTGTCTAAACTTGAAATGGCCTAACCTTTCATATTGGAATTTTCAATGAGAAATGCATATTTAATATAAAGGTCAATTATGTATATGTGGGAAGGAATTAGTCCAAAGGTTTTTGGTCAGTTTCCGGACCATATACTCAAATTTACACCCAATTGTAGCAAACCCTATTTAGCACTAGTAATTACACATCAATCTTTGAAGAGTAATTGCAAAGATGTCAACTGTTGGATCACTTTCATTTTTTGTGTGGTTCAAAAACCTACCCCATGGAACTAATTTATTCAATCTGATCTAAAATTACATCTCTTGGGAGGGCACAACATGGCACTTTTTTAGAATTGTATATAAAAACTACAACTGCCCCCAAATCAATCACGGACATTAATGGGTTAATGAGTGATGTTTATAATGTGAATACTATCCATAAGTAGACCTAAATTTATTCCTAAGATCCTCAATAACAACACTCTTCAACACCAAGTGTGTCCTTAAAACATACCTTCAAACATAGTGGCAAATAGAGTCCTTATCTTAGTCCATTATGCCGAGTCGCAAGCATGTGATACAAGAGAGGGTGACATTACAGAGCCCCGTCAACCCGAGCGTGCACTCAAGCGCCCATCTGGCAAACCAGGTCCCCGTCACTCCCCACCCCCCACGTGTCACCCCCCGCTCGTCTGGCTCTTCCCCAGGACTAGATCGTCTCTCCCCCTTCCTCGCAAAGCCTTCTGGTCGCGCATCTCGCAGGGCAGGCTCAAAAACAGAAGCCATCGCCCCTGCCCTGCGATTGATTTCCTGCAATCAATACCAACAGAGATTCACCTTCTTCCTCCCCCTCTTCTTCTTCCGGTTCTTCCGGTTCTTCTGCTTCGAACGGCATATGCATGAAATACACCTTCAAGCAGAAACGGAGAGCTGAAACGGTGCATTGCTGCACTTCCTTCGATTTCACGGAAGTGTTGTGCACTTAGGGTTTTACGAAAGTGTGTCTCGCAACAGCCCCCCGGGCCAAGGCTACAAGTGTCAGGATTGAGCGATGGCGGAGGAACGGGACACAAGTCACACAACCCCGAGGGGAGGAGCCAAAGTCTCCGATGGCGCTGTCGTGGGGGCTGCGAGTGCTGCGGCCCCTGTTGCTGCCCCTGTTGTTGCGCCCCCGCTCGTTGAGCAGAATCTTCCGGAGCAGGAGCCTGTGATCGAGTATTCGGTGGAAGAGCTTCTGGACCAGCACCAGGAGTTGGTTGACAGCATGCTGAATGAGGTCTGGATCGGTGCGATTTTTTTTCTGGAGGTTTTTGGATTTGGTGTGGTTTTAGGGTGTGGTGGGATCGGATTGGCAGCGTTTTTCCTAGAGAATAGGAAATTCCTGTGCTGTCCTCACATCATTCAAGAATATGTGGAAAGACTTCACAACAGAGGTCACTTATTGTAGTGGGAGGTGGCGAAATTTCGCCAAGAAAAAAACCCGCTAGATCGGAGGTTAGGGTTAAGGTTGGGGATACGATTGGCGTTGGTCTGAGGTTTTTAAGTGTAAGAATGTGACATCGGGAAACTCAGGTGCAGTGTACACAGGGGGAGGATTCTTCTATTAAAATCATTTTGCAGTGGAGATTTCCGATTCTGCAATAGTTGTTCCCATTTAGGATAGGAGGAGCGTAGAATTTGTAGGAGTGGTGTGGAGAGTGTTGCCATTCTGGAGAGACGGATTTATATCATTGTGTTGTGTGAATTTCTGCTGTAGTTGTGGTATGATTAGTAATTACCTTTTTTTCTTTTGAAGGTCGAGGGTTTTAGAGATTTAGTTTAGTTGAGGTTTCGCCACTTGCTTATAAATAGAATTTGAGTGCAGGGGATTCTGGACGAGCAGTTTAGTCAGCTTCAGATGTTGCAAGATGAGAGTACACCTGATTTTGTGGAGGAGGTCGTGACTTTGTATTTTGACGACTCGGATAAGCTGCTGGAGAATCTCACTGAATCTCTGTACGTATTATATTATTGACCTAGATTTGTTTCCATCGAATTTTGCTATTTTTTCTGATTTGGAGTTTGGTCTTTTGAGGTCGGTCATAATACCTTCAGGTGAAGGTTGGGCTGTGTTCAAACGACGAGATCTGGCATGGATTTCAAGGTTTTTTCTTGTGTTGGTCCACAGTATAATCACTGAATCTTTCAAAATCTTTTGAATATTCAAAGAGCTAATTTTTGGTCTTGTGATTTTTAGCAGTTTTAAGGATTTATACGGAGATCGTTATTTTATCCACTAAAATAGCTTTTGTTACCAATATAAAAAATGTTTTCTTGACTGGGTCCAGTGAGTTTTAGAAGTTTCTAACTATGATAAATAAAAATGACCATTTTAAACCCATGAATCCTTGGTCCTTAAAGGGGTGATTGGAATTTTGCAGGAAGACAGATCCTATAGATTACAAGGTTGTGGACGGGCATGTACATCAATTTAAAGGCAGCAGCTCCAGGTATGCGCACATGCAATAGATTCTATGCTGCAGTATTTTAGTCTTTGCAACTGCAATTAATACTGCATTATTCAATGTTGCTAGTGGCCTCTTATTGCCCAAACTAAAAACAGAAGCCTCTTTCGAAGCTAATAGTTGGTTCCAAATCATATCTAAAGACTGTTGGACATGATTTCTCTTTTAATTGATACATTTTGTTACCTTCTTTGAAGCTTCTTTAACGATTCATATCAACTCCTACAGATTTAAAATTGAGAGTTCACTTTGGAAGCTGATATTTGCTTATAGTGGTTTGTATAACAAATTCAATCATTTTAGGGTATAATTTTTTCTTTGACCAGTACATTGAAGCTTTCTGTTTTATCAAAAAATTCCCGAGTTTTAATTTTCTTTGTAGGTGTGCGTATGCAGCTCAATATGTATCATGTTAGATCATTTCCTGGCACAGTCTTTCTGTTGCTAGCAAGTTCAATTGAATAATCATTGACGGTCTCATTGTATTGCACAGCCTCGCACAAGTAGTTTGCTAACTTGTTGACTTGGGTTTTACTTGGTGTGTCTTAGTGTTGGAGCTCAACGAATAAAGAAAGTGTGCATGAGTTTTCGACCTTGTTGTGATAAGCAAGATAAGCAAGGGTAAGCGTTCTGTTGGGTTTTGAGTATATTCTATGTACCACTTTGTTGAGGTGCGACCTTGTCAAGGCGCTTGCCTTCAATCTCATTTACATGTACTATGACGTGGTACAAAATTTCCTTTGCATTTTCGTTTTTTCTTGGGGTGATTCTAAATACCTGACTGAGTCTACTAATTGTTGCCAACTTTGCATGATATTTTCATCATTTCGATAGCTACAATACAATTTCTGGTGATTTTCCACAATTTCTTATGTACTGCTGCTACATAATTGTAATTTCCACCTACAGACTTGTAGTTTGACTAATGTTTTTGTTGAATTCTAGCGATCTTGAGCCCAACGAAGGTATATCACATCGTAAGACCACGCATGGAGAGGAAATGATTTTGGATGTTGGATGTTCTGTAGGTGTCTTGACCACCTAGTGAAGGTGAAAGAAGAATTCAACATTGTCCGAACTAAACTGGGAAAAATGCTGGAGGTACTGCTTTCCAGGCACCAATAAGATCAGATTGAATTTTTTTTCTGCGTGTTTGCATGGACAGCCTCGGTACATGTCGTCATTGTGCATGCTTTTTTGGAGTTGCAGTCGACATGGATGCTTTTCAACTATCACGTTTATTCTAACATGGTGGTGGTGCTTATTGCTGCAGCTGGAGAAACAAATTATAGCTGCTGGAGGCCAACTTCCATTCATGGAATGCTGAAAGAAAGAAAAGTGAAATCTTAAAATTGTAGTTTACATTCTCGTGTGTACAGCCAGCCAGCCAGCCAGCCAGCGAGCCAGCGTCAATTGCAGCAACGAGCATGAATTGGGTTTCCAGTTGCAACTAAATCGTCGTCGTGACTACTAATGAGCATTTGATTCCCTTGTGTGTGTTTGGAAGGTCCACTTTGGAAAGGTCCGATTGGAAGGACTCCTGCAACACAAGTTGGTTGCACCGTTCGGTGAGCTTCCTCATCAGGTCACCTTAAGTTCATTCATTAGTTTTCAGGCGGGGTTCCTGGCGTAGATAATGTTTTCGTGACTCTTGATTTCAGGCCCTTTCTGGAAGTGCCCGTGCACCCTCTATCTTTATTTTCAATACCTCGTTCTCTTTTTTCCACCTGCCACAAAGAAAAAAATAGTGTTGATGGAGTGTCCTCAAGATGATTCCTCTTACTGTGCGTTACTATTGTTTTTGTATAGATAGACGGTTACGGGTGCCTCAATTTTCATCCTGGATGTCTCAAAACTATTAATTCCAATCTTTCGACTTCCTTAATTTGTGTATTGGATGTGCTCTTTTTTCGTCTCTGCTCTTAGTTGTCGCTTTTTTTTTTTGTTGCACTGAAGTCAAGCATCATTTTCAAGCCTTGAATCCATTTCTGAAAATATCCACATGTTTGCTATATTTTTGAACAAATACATTATCTACTTTGAGGCAATAAACTAGTCAGGAAGGAAGATTGTCTCTTAACCCCTAAAGGACTGAAGTCCAAATAGGTTTTAAAGCGTCATTCCATTTGAAGAGTCATAGATCGAAATATCACTTAGTTATTAAGATCTTAATCATACAATCTTTTAGTAAACGTGTTGTAGATGATGTGTATCAAATTTGGAGTCATTTGATCGCATAGATTTAAAGATTATAATGTTTTAGTGCTAAAAATGAATGCTGAAATTTCCATAAAAACATATTTGGAGGTGAAATTTGATTTCTAAACCTACTCAAATGAAAAAACTTTATACTATAGAATGATTCAAAATTAGTAAACAAACACATTGGTAAAAAAAATTCATTGAATTGACTCATTGTGGTTACAAATTGGCTTTGAAATACCTTAAAAAGAGCAAGAAAAACTGCAAAAAACACATCTATGGTTGGAACTCCTTCTACTATAATGCTTCTCAGTCACTCATAACTTCTTTGATTGACATAAAATTTTAGCCACACAAACTAGACTATTATGTGCAACTTTTTCAACTTAAATTATTGAAAATGGACTTTGTATGAAGAAGATACAAGTCGCCGAAGTTTATTGTTCTCCAAAAAAGGTAGGGATTTGAACTTCGAATTGCTCCCAAAAATTCAAAACAACTTGGATTGACATTAAACTTTTGCCACAATAACTAAACTTCAAGGGGAAGAAAACCCAACAAATTTTATTGAATTTGGACCTTGGATGAAAGAGATACAAGCCCCCGAAGTTGCAGCCCTAAAATGCAGTTTGTGAACTCAATTAGAACCTGCAAACTTTGATTGGCTGCTAAAAACTCATTATGTTGTGGATTGATCTGAAAATTTTACCATGCAAACTAAAAGACAAGGCTCAACTTTTCCAACAATTTTTATCAAATTTGGACCTTGGTTGCAAAAGTTATAACACTTCGAAGTTACAGCATTTCAAGAGGGTATGAAAAACGTCCGTTGTGACGTTCAGGGGTTAACCCCTAAATGCCCAAGGTACCATATTTTGGTACTGACCAAACTTTGAAGTTAAATACTAGTACCTCTATTTTTGAAAAAGGACCATGTTTCCTCTATAAGACATAAAGGAAACATAGGTCTTTTTAAGAAACATAGTATCTTTGCTTGGAAATAGTGTATCTATTCTTAGTGCAACTATTCTTAGTGTAATCGCTATAGAAAATGGATGCACTATTTCCAAATACAAGGAGCAGAATCTAACCAAATTACTATTTTTAGCACTTTTAGTTGAATGTCCTTCAAGAACCTATTTCAAGCATCAGAAATCAAACTCTAAGAGAAAAAATTCTAATAATTTTAGTGAAGATTTCATGCAAGAATGTGCATTACAAATCTAGATTTTTTAGTGTTAAGAGGCTCTTGGAGATGAGCCTTAAATACAAGAAACCTTGGGAAAAAAACACATTGGTAATTCATTTAAAAAAATTTATAGTAGATTTTAAGAAGCTAAAAATTAATTATGGTTATACACAGTATGTGCTTTGACTTCATATATTTTCTATGATTGAGCCATGTACTTGATTGACCATTGATGATCCTCGTATGCGTCGTACATGCCTACATCAGATATTGTGCATTGTTCCTACACACCTAATTGCACCTAAAGATAATCTTGAAATCAATAGTACTAATATGTGAGTATAAAAATATAAGCATGTGATCCTTAAGTATGTATATAAGTATATACACTACAACCATTGAAGGTGCTTCTAATAAAAACACCTATTTCATGTGGAGTCATGGACCATCCAATCACAAGAAACACCAACCACTTTTGTAGCACTTTGCAAAATTGGTTCTTGTCCAATGCTATAACTTTTGATTGATGAACCCAATGCCCCCCAAAAAAGCTATTTCTAGAGTTTTTGATTGCAATTATATTCCATATTTTTTAGAATTATTAAAAAATTGTTTTATATAATTTAAAAGTTATTTTTGTTAATCTATCATACTTTCAAGATTAGGGTTTTTTTATACTATTGAGTGGTTTAAATTAATGATCTTTAGTTGAAATTTTTGTAGTATAATTTCATAGTAGGTAGACATGTCCTTACAAAAGGGCATCTAAAAAAACATCATTTTATGACCTTTGCTTTAGTGCAAATAGGAGTCTTTTGCGTACACTTTCCTAAACATTAGAAATGGTTTTGAACTCATTTTTTTAGTCAAACCCCATTACTAAAAAGTCTTCTCAAATGTCCAATTTTTAGTTTTGTTCAATTTTTCTATTTTTTACAAATTAAAATGTCAATGTATGTATTTTCTAGGACATTTTCTTGGACATTGAAATCTAATGAAGAAAATACATACACTGACATTTTAATTTGTAAAAAATAGGAAAAGAAATTTTGAACAAAACTAAAAATTGTACATTTGAGAAGACTTCTTAGTGATAAGGTTTGACTAAAAAATGAGTTCAAAACCATTTCTAATGTTTAGGAAAGTGTACGCAAAGGACTCCTATTTGCACTAATGCAAAGGTCATAAAATGATGTTTTTTTAGATGCCCTTTGTAAGGACATGTCTACTTACTATGAAATCATACTACAAAAATTTCAACTAAAGATCATTAATTTAAACCACTCAATAGTATTTCAAACCCTAATCTTGAAAGTATGATAGATTAACAAAAATAACTTTTAAATTATATAAAATAATTTTTTAATAATTCTAAAAAATATGGAATATAATTGCAATTAAAACTCTGGAAATAGCTTTTTTTGTTTTGGGCATTGGGTTCATCAATCAAAAGTTATAGCATTGGACAAGAACCAATTTTACACAGTTGTAC
The DNA here is from genome assembly GCA_947034885.2 of Thuidium tamariscinum. Classification (NCBI taxonomy): domain Eukaryota; kingdom Viridiplantae; phylum Streptophyta; class Bryopsida; order Hypnales; family Thuidiaceae; genus Thuidium; species Thuidium tamariscinum. The sequence goes on from OX344758.2 coordinate 13,277,004, forward strand.
AAAAGTGGTTGGTGTTTCTTACAATGACCCCATTACACAAGCTAAAATCATCAAAAAATTATCAATGTAATGCCAATGCATTTGACCTCCTTTAATTGCAAGTTGATTTAGAGTCAAAGTAAAAACTTTATTCTAAGAAGGCTTGAAGTCTATTGCCCTTTTTTTTTAGAATTAAAAAAAGATTAGTTTTTTCCTGACTTCAAATGTTATAGCCTTTCAATCCATCGGGTTGAAGGGTCTAAAATTTTTCTAGACATTTGAGTTATTTGTAAAGTACCCTAAACCGGGGTTTACACCCATGAGTTTTGTGGAAAAGCCGGTTGAGTTTAAAAAGTCAAAATAAAAGTGGGTATAAAACTTATTTTTCCATCAAAATGGTGCCTAAAAAGTATGGTCCCCACTTTTGAAGTCGTGTGACATAAGTATCTTGCAAAAAAGTTTGACACTTCAACTATAGTTGCCTTCTCAACTTCAAAAAAAGTCATATCCAAAGTGGAGGGGACTTTACAAATAACTTAATTGCCTTACTTGTTTAATACAATTTTTGTGGTTATCATTCAAAATATTATTATTTTGGAAAATGCATTAAAACTTTGTAGTTTGGGACTTTTTCACTTCTAAAACATTATTTGTAACCATTTGTGTAAGAAAAAAACAAAAACAAGAATAAAAAAAACATCCTTAATACTTTAGGAATAATAATAAGTTTTACATTGAATACTTCAAAAAATTTACATTGAAACCATCCGATAAATATAGAAATAATAATGAGTATTTAATGCATGTGCCTGTTGAAGAAGCATAATGACTAAATTGAAAATTATCCTATTAGTATAATAAGTTCATTCCAAGGGAGACTATCAAGTAGGAAATTCTTATTCTAATAGGTTCAATTCCTGAATTAGATAATACAATCCCACACAAATAATAACACATTTATAAATTTTCAAATAGTCTCACAAATTATATTTCCACATCAAGATATTAATTTTATCTTGTTTTCCCTATTAGGGTTCATAATTCTTCATTTTGAAATTGCATAGCACTAGACTTCAATACATGCATATATAACAATATTCCAAATTGGCGATTAAATCATTGTGTGCAACATGATATATACTCCATCTCCAACTAATTTCTCACACACTGCATTTCACATCTCTAACTAAGACGCATCATTCACACCAATGAACTAGCACTTTAACTCATAAATTATCACACCATAAACACTTGCATTTGATCAATCATTCAAAAGAACAAAATACACAACCAACTTAGGCTAGGACTTGGATTGTCACTCTTAAAAGTAGTTGGAAAAAAAATTGGAGAGAGAAACCCAATAGGAATTCCAAATTGGCGGTTACTAAAGGGCAGTGGAAGGCAACACAATTGATTACCAACTACCAACTTGGAATTGACTCAATTGCCATACATGCCAATCCATTTCTCCAAATTGCCTTACATTGAACTCATTCCAGCTAAGCAACCTCAACCACCAACTTAGCAAAACTACCACCTCATTCTATTAGGCTTGCCTCAAAGAACTTAAAACAATAATTCTAATTAGGTAAAAGAATAGACAAACTCTCTAAATTAGGAAACAAATAAATAAAGAATTTGACAAAAACCAACAAAATATACTCAAAATAAACATCAAGATCCCAAAAGAAAATCCTAATTGAGTTATCTACAATTCTACATAGCCTTCAAAGATTGAAGTTAAATGGACTTATATAGATTCTATTGTATTATTGAATAGTTTTTAATAGTTTCTTGAACCCACTAAGGTAAATTTAATATTCATGCAATGTGACAAGTTTTGTCACGTTTGATCAATGTTTTACAATTACACTTGATTTTTTGGATATATACACTATTGGTACTATAGTAAAATTTTAGTCAATTATCCTTCATTGTAGATTCTTTAAGCTTGATTGTGTCCATTTTGTCATTTACATGAATTATGTATCCACATCTATACTCACAATACTATGAAATGGTCAATTTTGTTAAAATGGTGATACCCCAATAAAATGGCATGATATTCCGTTAAAATGGCACAACATTCCATTAAAATGGCACATTTTCTTTTTCTACCACTAAGCCTCTATGTCAAAATGGTACACAAAATATGTCAAAATGGCATTTGAAATTTGTCAAAGTGGCACATGGAATATGTCAAAATGGCACTGGAATTTGTAAAAATGGCACTTGGAATACCGCCATTTTAACAAAATTGACCATTGAAATATTGCACACCCTCCATTTATTAAGGCTAATTTATTAATAAAATAAATCCTACTACATGATGTTTCTATATAGCCTAATTTATATATAATAGATAATATAGCATTATATAGACCCTATAGTAGCCCTATATATCATATAAAAGATTTTTCCTTTGAATTAAATAGATCCTATCTTTTTAACTCACATAGTTTTCAAAAAAAACAATAGTAATCTCCCTAGGCCAAAAATGCTTTAAGTCCTACATTTCTATGATCCTTTTTTTGTCAACCTTTCCCCTTCAAAATTGCCAATTCTAGTGCACAGAGAAAAATTTAATTTAAGTGGCATTTTTTGCATATCTAACCATAAGACCTTGCAATAAATTATTATGAAAATGTGTGGAAGAAATTTCAAAAACTTTAACCACATAGATTACAAGATAAATGCTTTCAAAGTGAAGAAAACATAGTTTTTCTTAGAACCTCAGCAAACTCTTTTATTAGATATTTATTCAACAAAAACTTATAATATCTTAAAGAATTGAATTGAGACTCTAGGAAAATAATTTTTTTGTGAATACAGATTTCATTCTCTAAAATTGTTGAATAGAAGTAGGACAAGATGGAGTTAACCCCTAAAGGACCAAACTGTGTTTTTTTGGCAACATAGCAATTTTGGGCAGCTCACTATGAATGGATTTTTTTTCTTTGAAATTTTCACACAACATATGCCCAAGGAGTAGCTATAAGGCCCAAAAATTTTCAAAGCTTTTGAATACATGGTTAAAATTTTATAGCATGATATGTCACTTTTTTTGCTCGGTAGGCAGTCTAGGCAGAAAAAAAAAACCTTCTTTAAAAATGATTTTCTTGAGAACTTTTTTTTAAAATTGGTTTATTAGAATTATATCTAAGTGGAAAGCTTTGAATCTTTTCAATTCAATCAATGAGTCAAAAGTTATGAGGAGTTTTAGTTTGGGGTAGCTTGTGGCTAGTTATAGAATCTCTACACTACAAAAAAAAATTTGAAATCCTTTATTTAATGCAATTTTTATTATTTTTGAAAAAAATAAAAGAAGTAGGTATAGATTTTTTATTACAACATTCCAACTATTGGGATTGGCATTTTTCAATTCTATAAATTAATTGTTTATAATTTTGTATTTTAGCTCATTTTCTACTTCTTTCTATTTACTATTTTTTTCCTGTATGTTGTACAATTCCAAATGATTTGCAATTTTTTGAGCATGTGGAAAACTTGCCTTTAAGGATGAATTCAAAGAATTGCAAACAATTTGAACTTTTTTTCTTACAAATGTGACCTTATGAAGTGAAGCTACCTGAATTTTTGTAGTGGTAAAAAAAATTCTTTTGTAGCTTCAAACACTAAAATCTTGCAATCTACATGGTGGAAAATTTTGAAATTTTTTCTTCATCTTTCAAAGAATCTTACTACAAGATCTAATGGTTATATGTGTCAAAAAAAAAAAACTCTAAGTTTTGGTACTTGTATTAGAAATGGTAGTTTTAGAGCGATTTTAGTGAAAACATAGTCATAGACCTTTAGGGGTTAAAAATAAATTGTTAATAGCTCTAAGGTGGAATTAGTATACACTAATTCCAATAGTGAGATTGTTCTAACAAAGTAAACCTTGTGAAAATCTTTTTATTTTGAAAAAAATGTGAAAATTGAGCTCAAAAACTAATCCTATATATATAAGTGTGTGTGTGTGTATAAAAAATGATTTAATTACCTACTAAACAAGGTGCTATAACATTTTGACATCACAAATCCAAATGGAATGAAACCAAGTTTTCTATATAACAAAAATTCAAATCTACCAGAAACAAATATAGAAATTTTTTGTTTCAAGATTTTTTGTGTATTTCTTTTATTGCCAACTCGGTTGAAATTTGGGCTTTTTGTAGTATAAATTTTGTTCCTGGACACTAATTGAAATTAAATTGATCAATTCCTTCTAATCTAAGAATTTTTTCTATTTTACAAAAAATCCCCCAAAATTCACCAACACCATTTTCCCCCTTGTAGGGACAATTTGACTTTAGGGATAAGCAACAAACTCAAATATTAGCTCATCAACTTAATTCTCTCACAAGTTGGAGTACTAAGGGCATCTCCAATCTAGTCCAAAATTTGCCCTTATAAATGGACTTCTAATTCTTCATTGGTTTATAATTAGAACTTGAAATTTTTATTAATGAGAATACATTCAATAGAACTTTGTCTAGGTTCAAAAAAACTTAATTTTAGACATTGGACAATGAAAATAAATTGCAAATTCTAGACTAGATTGGAATATTCTAAGATTTCACCAAGAATCCCTCTTAAATGCCATTCCATTCATGTAAGATAGGAGGCTGGAACTCCAACTAAGCATCAAAAGCAAATATGACTCAAAGGTACAATTTCCTTTCTTCAATGTACTAGTTCTACACATTTAATGAAGTAGGCACTTTTGATGACCTCTACTGACTATTTTTTTTCAACTTCAAAAATTTGTAACTAATTCCTCAAAGGTCCAAAAAAATATGAAACAACTTGGGTTACATGCCAATTACATTTTTCTTTCAATGAAAATTTACTAAAAATTGTTTTGAGGAGCTTAGTTTCTCCTGAAAGACAATCAGCTCTTTATAACATTCAGTAGTATTGGCTTGCACTGCCTTCCCTCAACAATGGAGGGCAATGTTTTTTTTCATTTCTTTTGAAGTGTCAAAGTGGCCATACTTCATTTTATTGTGGTGCTCCAAATTTCAACATTCATCCATATATTAGATAGAAAATATCATATTAGCACATAATACATATATGTCATCCTACTTTCATCCATTATTTGGCAATTCCATCCAGTGGTTTTAAAAGAATTTGAAATTTATTAACGATTTTATCCAAAATTTTACTCTTTATTTTTTGTAGGCATGGTGCTAGGTAAAAAAATTTGGAGCAATTTTGCTCCAAATTGCCAGAAAAAACCCCACTAATGGAGGCTGTGAAATATTCAACATCCCAATACTGTAGTGCTTCATCAGTAACTACTGAAGTAACTGAATGGGTGGAGGATGGAGAGGCTGCTGCGTGTGGAATATGCCACACCCTCCACAATAGAGAAAAGGGAGTGTTATAACATGCTACTGAATGTTATGTTAAATGTTTTTTGTTCTTTATTTCTTTCATTTTTTCAACAAATGATAAATGGTTGCTTTGCAAGCCTCCTACCTTTGGCATAAGGACAAAACACCCATTCCCGCACTTGTTCCTTGCACTGGACTATAGATTCACCCAAATGCGTCAGTAGACTTCCTTTAATGTGTTCGCCACATGTATGATTGTAATTTGCTGACACAACTGAAGGACACATAGGAAAATTTGGTTGGCTAAGTGCTGATTTTCGTAGGGTTCAATTTTAGGGGCACCTACATGACGATTTCACAGGGCTAGGGAGCCAATACTTTGAAAATTTGTAGAAATTACATATTGTATCCAAAAAATCTAATTTTTTTTAATATTCATGATTTTCACTTGCTAATACTAGAAAAATATCATTTTTAGAAAATGCTGCCTCCAACTATGCTGAATTCCTTATTTGGATGGTTTTGGGTGTTTCCACTGTAACATGCTACTGAATGTTATGTTAAATGTTTTTTGTTCTTTATTTCTTTAACTTTTTCAACAAATGATAAATGGTTGCTTTGCAAGCCTCCTACCTCGGCATATATCTTGCGACCACAATGAAAGCATTCACTAACTTCCCCCATCAATGCCATCACTGCGTCACACATACATGCTCCAAACGCAAGTCATGCAACGGAGCAAGCATTCAGTTAGAACTTTAATGCCTCCCAATCATGTGTCCTGCAACTCGCTACCTGTCTTCCAAATTCTAAGGTAGCCTCGCCACTTTTCTGGAGAGCGGATTGCAATTGATGAGAAGCTAAAACCCCTGGAAACCCCTTCCAATGAAATTCTGTTTCATTCATGCCAAAAACAAACAAACTCCTGGAAACCATTTCCAGTGAGTTTTGGTTGGAAGGTAAATGGAATAAAAAACTGACCAAAGATATTTCATGTTTTTTCACCTTCCATCATGGCAGGGGTCAGGTACAAGTTGTTGAAGTTGAAATGCAGTGGTTACTGAAAAAGCAATCACCTCTTGAAATGTAGGCTAAGGTAGATGTATCCATAACTGACAAAATAAGCATATCTGGACATGCTCTAGGCTAGTGTGAGGCAAAGCAAATATTTCCAGAGGTGCATTGACAAAGATAATGGGAATTGCAGAAAATTTGGTAATTTTATCTCTTGAATTGAAATTGCTATGAATTTTGAAGGGCGAAAGTTGGACTTGACCTATGATCAACATCTAGAGTCATCCAATTCCAATCATTTAAGAACTACTTTCCTGCTAATTGCCTCCTACTTTTATGCTCACTTATGTGTCATTAATGTATTGGTTCAAACCTTGAAAGAGTACAGAGACATACATTCCAAGGAGAAAACGGAAATTCATTCATTAGGGGAAATTTGAAGCCATTGGAAGATTGCGGGTTCCCGGACTACGGGAACGTAGTTTTGTTGCATGAACAAGAATCCTACGTGGGCAAGAGAGTGCCATGTCATGAATTTTATTTTTTTGGAAAAAAATTGAGTTTTTTTTCATATTTCAGGACTCATTTTTTTTTTGAGTAAATGTTGGCCTGACAGCGGCTAGTAGTTACATGAACAATTTTGGGAATAGATCTAAAACGGCCTTTCAGAGGCCTCAAATCCCCTCTAATGCCAATCTTGGTTGGAATAGGATACTTTATTTATTGTTGATGGTGTGTGTGTTAGTGATGGATACATCTACTTTATTGGTACATTGAAGAAAGTAAATTGTATTTTTGTGTTAGTGGTGAGTTTTAGAACAAGATTGCAAGTTAAAACACCTTGGAATTTATGTTGTAAGTCTATTCTTGAAGCACCCTGTAGCGGTACTATACATTATGAATATTTGACCAAATACTTTTAGTTCAAAATAAGTTAATGATCATAGTAGTAAGTAAATAATAATGTATGATAATTCATATATTACATCACAATGGAAGAATTAGAAGCCTAAATAATTATTGGTTGTATATAGAGGGCCTTTCAAAGATAATTGGGTCTCTTGGATTTTTGTTTTCTCCTTGGAATGTATGTCTTTGTACTTTTTCAAGATTTGGACCAATATATTAATGACTCATAAAATGAGCACAAAAATAGGAAGTAATTAGTAGGAAAGTAGTTCTTGAATGATCGGAATTGGATGACTTTAGATATTGGTTATAGGTCAAACCCATCTCTTGCCTTTCAAAATTCATAGCAATTTCAATTCAAGAGATAAAATTACAAACTTTTTTGTTGGTTGTATATAAAGGGCCTTCCAAAGATAATTGAGTCTTTTGGATTTTTATTTTCTCCTTGGAATGTATGTCTCTATACTTTTTCAAGATTTGGACCAATATGTTCATGACACATAAATGAGCACAAAAGTAGAAAGTAATTAGTAGGAAAGTAGTTCTTGAATGATAGGAATTGGATGACTTCTAGAAATTGGTTATAGGTCAAACCCATCTCTTGCCTTTCAAAATTCATAGCAATTTCAATTCAAGAGATAAAATTACAAACTTTTTTGCAATTCTCATTCTTTTTATCAATGCACCTCTCCAAATATTTGCATTGCTTTGCCTTGCACTATCCTAGACCATATCCAAATGTGCTTATTTGATCGATTATGGATACATCCACCTTACAAAGAATGTAAAGAATGTTACGAAGCTCCTGAGGGAGGGGGTGAGACAATATGAGACATGAGCTGCCTCCTTGTCAGTGCCCTAGTCTATGATTGAAAATTCAATGCTCCCTCCACCCCTTGTCCCAACAATAATTTATCTGCCAAACTGCACCGCAGTTCAGATGAACAGCATCGGCTTTGCTTAGAACCAAACTTCTGGGCTTGCATATAATTGTCCTTGACATAGAAATCCACACTTCCGCAGTCCACTGGCACCCTGCCTCCAGCTTTTTCTTTTCTTTATCTTTTATTTTATTTTTTCTTTATCTTTTATCTTTTCTTTGGTGTATCCCCACATCAGTCAGATCGGACGGCTTGCCCCGCCAGGCCTTGGTTTCCTGACCAATTTCTGGCCGTGTGTAAGGCTTCAATCCGCTCTGCAATCCCAAGTACACTGTGCAGTGTAGTCTAAGATACTCTAAGCTGCAGTTTAATTTGGGTACTCTTCTTGAAACATTCAATAGCATGCACTGTCACTGCCTTGGCTCTAACGAACAGTGATAAGCTCACAGTTCCAGATGGCACCTTTCGCTTGGTCTGCTGATGAAGCCGGAGTAAGGTAGGGGGCTGTAAAAGCGACCCTTTACAGTGGAAACACCCAAAACCGTCCAAAAAAGGAATTCAGCATAGTTGGAGGCAATGTTTTCTAAAAACGATATTTCTCTAGTATTAGCAAGTGAAAATCATGAATATTAAAAAAGAAATTAGATTTTTCGGATACAATATGTAATTTCTACAAATTTTCAAAGTGTTGGCTCCCTAGACTTGTGGAACCGTCCTGTAGGTGCCCCCAAAACTAAACCCTGCGAAAATCAGCGCTCAGCCAACCAAATTTCCTTATGTATCCTTCAGTTGTGTTAGCAAATTACAATCATACATGTGGCGAACACATTAAGGGAAGTCTACTAACGCATTTGGGTGAATCTACACTCCACTACAAGGAACAGGTGCGGGAATGGGTGTTTTGCCTTTACCAGCTGATTTGCATTTTGGGGAAGCTAAATTCCTTAAAGCAATTTTTAGTAAATTTTCGTGGTAAGAAAAATGGAATTGGCATCTAACCCAAGTGATTTCATATTTTTTGGACCTGCATGGAATCAATTATGAATTTTTGAAGTTGAAAACACAGTGGTTTCTAAAAGCGACCCCCTCTTGAAATGTACACTTCTGGTACATGTTAGAGGCAAAATCTACTAGATCGCTTTTAGAGACAGGGTCACAATTACAGCCCCCTACCTTAGTTGTTCTTTATCTCACAACAACGGTGGAAGCACCCAAGACCATCCAAATAAGGAATTCAGCATAGTTGGAGGCAACTTTTTCTAAAAATGATATTTTCTTAATATTAGCAAGTGAAAATCATAAATATTTGAAATGAATAAATAGATTTTTCGGATGTTGTATGTAATTTCTCTGATTTTTCAAAGTCTTGGCTCCCTAGACCACTGAAACTATGCAATAGGGACACCCAAAACTAAACCCTACTAAATCAGCAGTGAGCCAATCAGATATTTATATGTATCTTTCAAAGGCGTCAACCAATTAGAATCAAGCATGTGGCGAACACAGTAAGGGAATTCTACTGATGCAATTGGATGAGTCTATAGTTCACTGCAAAGGTCATGTTCAAGAATGGGTGTTTCTCCTTTACGGCAAGCTTAACTTAAATTAGAATGATGTGGACTGTTCTACACCCATCAATACTTAGTTCAAGTAGCTAAGTGCATAGGCTTCATGTGATGAGCAGGGTGCATGAAGGAAATGCAATGGACCCAAAGGCATTAGATGAAATTTGAGGGCATTTTCTCCCCAGGCCACTTGTGGCTGGGCGTTGTACTCTATTTTATGCAATGAAATCCCGTTTCATTTGTGCCAAAAAAAATCTGAGGGCATTACAGGACCGTTTCGGGTCTGTTCCCGAAACAACTCCCAATGCCGCAGCCCCCTGTCAGGCTGACTTTTATCGAAAAATAAATAAAAATAAAAATTGGATTCTGAGATATGAAAATAAGTTCAAAAAAAATTTGAATTTTTTTTATTACGTGGCAGTGTCCCGACCACGTAGGATTCGAGTTCACAGGGCAGAAACTGCGTTCCTGCAGTTCGGGAACCCGCAGTCTCCTAATGCCCTCAAACTTCTTCTAATGGCTACTGGATGTTGTGAAAGGATATCAGATGTTGTGCTTGCAAGATGGAAAGGGTTGAAATCAACCTCTTGGCAATGGAATTTGGTTTCATTTCCTTCAACAATTCTTAGAGAAAACACAAAAAACAAATGAAGTTTTGGTTCGTGGCAGAATTGAGTGCCAGGTTGTTTAGTTAAAAAAGACTACTCATTGAATTGTCCTGCTCTGTCGCCCCTGTCCCTGTCCCTGCAAAGCAAAATATGTTATGTCATGAATGCATTGGTTAAATCGTTTGTGTCAGAATAATTTTCCTCTGCAGCTGCCAAGCCTTCTGAGGCACACCACATGCTGTGACCAATCCCCCGTCACACTTTCGCAATTGGAGTCAGATGGAACCCAAAGAAATTATTCAATCTTTGACCCCCAAAATCACTTGCAAATCAGGCTTCCAGAACTTTGCTGAAGCGGGGGAGTTGCGTGGAAATTATCGTAACATTTGGGAGCCTAGTTTGTTTTGTTTTGTTTTTTTAATTTTGAGACAAATGAAGTAGCCTAGTTTATGGGCACTGCATTTCCTTCATGCATGTGCTCATCACATTGAGCCTCCACTTGTCCACTTAGCTACTGTAATGAAGTACAATTCGGTGTGGAGTATTCCACACCATCTAGTGACAGCTTACCGTAAGTTAGAGCTAAGGTAGTGACAGTGTATACTATTGAATGTTATGATACTTGGACATTTATGTGGTGAACATTGCTTCTGTAAAATACCTTCTGGATCACCAATTTCATCACCAATAAGGTAGGTACACTCAAAAGCGCCACTTATTCATATTGTGCCTAATTCCTGTTATTAGCTAGTTCAGATTTTTATGCAGTCTTGTTGGCAAGTGAAAGCATGTTCCAACGCACCAAAGAACGCACGATTTGGATACCATATGCAGAAGTTATTAACGGTCAAAGTCTGTTTCTGAAAGTGCCATCTACAGCCTCTGAACATGACTGATTTTGGAAATGTATGTGCACTGTAGATGGCGCTTTTAGGAACATGGCTTTTTTGGGTGTACCTACCTTAAATAGGAGTGGAAACTCGATGTTCTAAAGCACCATGCTGTGATAGTGTTAGTAGCTTGTTATCCTAGGAGACCATTTTCTATGGAGCAAGCTCTAAAATCAAGGACACCTATAGATTTATGATTGTGGTCACTACTATAGAACTAGTAGTGGGACAAAGAATCAAAGAATTAATACTTCTAATGTAACTATATTGACAATATGCCCTCCAACGGTGCTAGTATGTGAGCATGAAAGTGTGAGCATGTGAGCCTTGAGTACATATATATAAGGATGATTGCAAGAAACACTTCACGTTCTTGGCTCTAAAATACTTTTTTGGACATAGTACTGGCAATACTACGTGGTTGTGACAATACAGTGCATCTGACGCACACCTACAAATGTCAACCATCGATTTCAGATGCTTGCGGATCTGGGCTGTTAGTGTAGTACTATGCAACACTGTAGACTACTTCAAAGTACTTCACAGGCAACAGAGAGCAAAACATAGTTGGGAAAAGGGTCTATGGACCTTTTTATTTTTAATAATTAAAAAAAAAATCAAATAATTATTTTAAGAAAACCAATTTTTCTAAAAAAAATTGTGCTCACATTCCAACAAAATATTCCTCTAGAAAAAAATTTCCCTCCTCACAGCGTTTGTGCAAAGGAAGGTCACTTTGACCCCACGTAGACAATAGACATTTTACTATTTTCATAAAAATTCATCATCAATATTAGTAGACCTCCAACTCGTCCAATTTGTGGCTTCAAATTCGGATTTTTGAGTCAAAAATAGGACTAAAACCCCCCAAAATGGCTAAGGTAGACAACCAATCGAGGGTAGTTTAAAAATAGTTAACTAATTTTGAAAAAATTGAAAAAATTATACAACATATTAAACTTTTGTGTGCACCTTCTTTCCAAATTTCAAGTTGATAGGGGAAAAAATGCAAAAATTATGAGCAAAAAACTACTTACTGAAGGTCAAGGGGACAAAAAAAAGGACGAGTGTTTCTTCCATTCTCCAGAAGGGTCAAATCACACTCTAATGTACCACAAAAGGGGTCAGACACACCAAAATCTGCAATGTAACTACTTTCAATCTATTGTTTACTAATTCTAATCTACTAATTATAGATAATTTAGTCCTTTTTGGTTAAAGCTTCAAGTCATATTAAAACTAATAGTACTTTATTCATAAAAAAAAGAAAAATTCTTTACTAAAAATCCAATTGTACTTGAATTGTCAATGCGTCAGCTTTTTCAATGGACAAAAAGGAGTCTAATTTCTAATGAATAATAATGTGATTGAATCCAAAAAAATAATGTATGTATATATTCATATGATAGAGTATAAAAGGATATTTTTGACACAAATTGATTATATTTTTATTTTCTATAATATTCGGAAGTAAGAATTTTTGAACGTGTTTTTCAATATATAAAATAATCCAAATGATGATTGTGTCAAAACAAAAAGTATATATATTATTGACATCTAAGTCTCTATATTATTATTTTTTGAAATTAAATGTTTAATTTTGTTTTTAGAACAAATTAATACTTTGTCAATAATAAATTAATTGATTAAAAAATTATACTATTTTTAGTTTAAGAATCATTTCCATAAAATCTTTTTTTATAATTGTATACTTGATAAGAATAAAAAATTTTGATAAAAAAATCCTTCTTAAGTGCTTAATTATAAAAAAATTCTTAAACTTAGCCTAATTTACATCTATTTAAGGATTTTTTTCATGATTTTTTTTTTCAAAATCATCAAAAGAATCCATTGCAACAGTATTCATCTATTATTTTCTTTTTCAAATGACAACATCAAAGTAATTTAAAGCTTTGAAACTTAAAAAAAGGACTCTAGTCATGTCCTTGTAAAGTAATGCCTTTGGTACCTTTCAGTGTGGTTTGACCCAGAAGTATGTATCATGCAATCATTGAAGGTGTTTATAACATAAACACCTATAATATAGGTACTTATAACATATATACACTATTAACATAGAAGGTTACTATAACTTATATTATAGCACTAGAAGAAAAGCCTCAAAATCTGCGTTTGTTTCAACATAATGCGTCAAGTGAGTTATGTTGAAACAAACACAATAAACGCAGTGAAGAAGTGGGAAAACGCAGAAAAATGCATTTTTCTGTGTTTTCCCACTTCTTCACTGCATTTTTTGCGTTTGTTTCAACATAACTCACTTGACGCATTATGTTGAAACAAACGCAGATTTTGAGGCTTTTCTTCTAGTGTAGGTGTATAGTCTTCTAGGCTCATAGGCCCACACTTTTATGCTCACATAATAGCACCCCTCTTGAGTTGTATTCAAAATACTTGTCAAAGGGCATTTAGAAGTCTATTTGCACCTTAACCCCTCACTGCCCAAGGAGACCAAAAGTATCCTCACATAGTCTAGCAACCAATTTCAAAGTGTTGTAACTTTTGCATTGGATGTTTAAATTCAATAAAAACCTGTTGGAAAAGTTGCACATAGAAGTTTAGTTTCTATGGTAAAATTTCAGATCAATCCAAGTCGTATTGAATTTTTGGCAGCCAATCAAAGCTTGTAGGTTCAATTTGAGTTCACCAAACTACATTTTAGGGCTACAACTTTGGGGGCTTGTATCTTTTTCATTCAATGCTAGATTTCAATCAAATTTGTTGGGTTTTATTTTCCTTGAAGTCTGGTTATTGTGGTAAAATTTTCATGTCAATCCAAGTTGTTTTGAATGTTTGGGAGCAATTTGAAGTTCAAAATCTTGCCATTTTTGGAGTGCAGTGAACTTTGGCAACTTATAACTTCTTTTTACATGGTCCATTTACAACAATTTTGTTGGAAAAGTTGAACATACTGGTGTAGTTTTTGTGGTTTGAATTTCATATCCGTCCAAGAACTAATGAGTGACTAAGAAGCATTTTTATTAGTAAAGAGAGGTTCGGCCATAGATGTGATTTTTTGCTACTTTTTTCATTGTTTTTTGACATTTCAAAATAATTATGCAAACACAGTGAGTCAAATTATTGATATTTTTTTCCACCAAAGTGTTTTTCTTTTCTTTTTGAATCATGTTTTAGTTTAAAGTTTTTTCATTTGAGTAGGTTTAGAAATCAAATTTCATCTCTAAATGTGTTTTTAAGAAAATTTCAGCATCTTTTTTCAACACTAAAACATTATAATCTTTCAATCTATACGGTCAAATGACTCCAAATTTGATCTACAACATCTTTAACATGCACAATACAAGATTGTATAGTTCAAATTTTCATATGTTACTCACATTTCGACTTAAAACACTTGAAAAGTTGGGTTGTTTTCAAACATGGTTGGGGCTTGGGCGGTGAGGGGTTAAACCACTACAATTAGAAAAATATATAATATATAAGGTGAAAATACCTAAAATTGTCTCTGTATTGACTCCTCATTCTTTAGATTTCGGTACTTAACCAAGTTGTGTGATCCTTGCACTAGTATTAGAGCATCTCCATTGGCTGCGCAAAAGAGAAGCGCGGCCAGTGGATGCTTGCCGAGCCATTCAAGAAGGCCGGGCATGGGCAAATGAATTTTTCCCACCTCAATACGCCAAACGAGCACGGGGAACAATCAATTCTAGATTTCGAGGCACTTTACCATGGATTCCAAGAAAACAAGGTGTTAGTCAATGGTAAAGCATCTCAAAAAGAGGAATTTAATTAAAAATAAAGGCACACTGAGCCCAGCCAAGTTTTCTCCCATTGACCGTGCCATCCTTAAATTTGGCCAGGCCCGGGCTTTCTTTTTGCTTCGCCGTGCCTCCCATGGGGCAATTTTTTCGCCTGGGCCTGGCCATTCCCCGAGTTAGCCCACTACGTGAGTCACTCCCTGAGGCCCGTGGGGATGCTCTTAAGAGTTTTACTACGAAAATCCACAGTAATTACACGTCCTAAGTCATGATATTCATTTTCAATACTACAGAAATGTTTTTGTTTTTTGTTTATTTTAATTCCTTCTAGAAATACTTAGGTGCCTCAAACTACCCTGAATTGCTTCATTATGATGGTTTCAGGTTTTTTCCTCTCCACACCAATGCAAGCACTGATTGATTTTTGAATGAAACAAGAATACAATTAACCCAATTGAACAATTAAAGTCACATGATAAATCCACATTGATGTTGTGTAAATGTCCAATGGCATAATAAACAATTGAACAAACGGCTTTGTATGATATTTCCACATGGCAGCCATCATCCACTGATGGACTTGTAAGAGAAAACTCTTTAACCTCTGAAAAGCAAACTGCATTCCCTGACACAATGGTTGGGGATGGATGCCGGAAATTTCAGTCCTTCGTAGAAAAAAGAAAAAAGAAAAAAGGAAAAAAGAATTTCAGTACTGCTTACGTTACAGACACCTCGGCGTACTTACAGTAAGTTACTGTAGTCAGTCCGGTTGGGGTGAACTGGTAGCCACTCCAAGTAATTTCAAGCGTGTAAGTAAAATAAAAAATAAACTATTTTGTACTTACCTAATTTATCTGTTACACTTCCTTCAGCTAATTTGGGGCCTCTGATTGTAAATATGAATTCAGAATTTGCAAATAAAGTATTTGCAAAAAATAAAAAAATTCCAGTATTTTTCCAAGTGGCTAAGTAAGGGGGTCAGTTCACCTTGGCCTGCAATCAATCCCCTGTAAGTTAGTCCAATCCCTAGTAAGGGAGGAGGCTCCAAAACCGCTCAGGCTCCAAAACCGCTCACCTTCTGAAATATATATTTTGGTACATGATGCTTTTTGATCTTTATAGTAATGTACAACGAGTGAACATTTGAGGAGGTGGGCGGTTTTGGAGCCCTATGCCATATTGACTTCAGAAATTCATAACTAATTCTACAAAGCTCCAAAACATATGAAACGACTTGGGTTCGATGCCTATTCAAGCTGTCTTTCAAGAAAAACTCATTGAAAAATATTTCAAGATGTCTGACCTGCCCAAAATTCTGTTCCAGCCCTGAGATGGTCGGTTTATGGACCTCCTCCCTTAAGTGAGTCCAGTCCCCTGTAAGTTGGTCCAGTCCCCTGTAAGTGGGTCCAGTCCCTGTAAGTTAATAATAAGTTAAAAATTAGGTTATGTCTGACCTGCAGATTTCCTTACACGGCACTGGGCTAAACCACTCATGTTTTCTTTTGTTTTCTTTTTGTTTTTGTTTTAGACAATTGCAACAGTGAGAATTTCTTACACTCAGTCATGTAAGTACTGCGTCTCGCTGTGCTGATTGCATCATTAAGTACCGTCATCCAGATCTTCATCACATGTCAATCCATTTCATTTTTCAGGACTCATCAGTCCATCAGCACTTTTGCAATTGACCCACAATCACAGAATTGGAATGCAATTTCCGTTGAAATGGTACCCTGGCTTTCCAACGTGCCACTTTTTGAGCTTTTTGAGCTTTTTGAGCTTTTTGAGGGTGGGGGTTACAATAGGTGCACTCCATAACGAATTGGTGTGGAATGTGTGTGCATGGAGTCTGTGAAAGTTTGTTGGAATTGAGGATTGTTGGGCCTCCGGAAGATCGTTTCAGGGCTGTTCCCTGAAACTGTTCCCACTGTTGCAAACCAGCCCTTGTTGGTCTGACTTTTTGAATTTCAAAAAAAAAATTCAAAAAAAAATTCAAAATTTCTTAGAATGTTTGAACAAGTGAAAAAATAATTAGATTTTTTAAAAACACTTAATAATAATTTATTTATTTAATATTATTTGACATGGTAGTAGTAGCGTTCACAACATTTGGGAACTCACCGTCTTCTAAAATGGCCAAAAATCCTCTTATATATATACCATACCTACCTGCAAACTAAAATTACTCATAACTTTTGACTCCTTCACCCAAATGGAATGAAACAAAGCTTCCCATGTCTGTAAAAACCTAAAGAATCAATTTGAAATTTCACTTTTGAAAAAAGTTTTTTCAGCTGCCCGGGCTGCCCTCCAAGTAAAGAAAACGACATATCATGCCATAACTTTTTAACCACAAAGTCAAAAGCTATGAAAATTGTTGGGCCTTAAAGTTACTCCTCGGGCCCATCTTTTGGAAAAATTTCAAAGAAAAAAACAAAAAACTCCATTTGTAGTGAGCTGCCCAAAAAATTTATAATGCCAAAAAACGCACCTCAGGGCTTTAAGGGTTAATGAGCAAAGTTTAGATCACACTTGGTTCCATTTGTTAAAAAAAGGAAAGAGTTTTTTCAGATCACACTTGTGGAAACTCGCTCAACTTTGACAGATTCAACAGTCCACTTTTTCATGCCAGTTCAGAAGTGCCAGGACGCTCAGCATCGACTGACGGAGGCTAACTTAGGGTGCCAAATGATGCAATTAGAGCTCTAACTGACTCGCGCTGAAGTTGTCATTCGGCAGAAGGAAGGAAGGCTCTACCCGAACACGGTTAAGTTCATGTACTAATCCAAAACAAAATGACGAGCAACAGCAACAAAAAGAGCCAGTGAATAACAACAAAAACAGTACTTAATAAAAACAAAAAACAGTACTTATTAACAACAAAAAAGAGTACTTATTAAAAACAAAAAAGAGTACTTCATAAGAACAAAAAAGAAGTAATTAGTAAAAACAAAAAAGAGTAGTTAATAAAAACAGAAAGAATTCTACCACTCACTGATAGAAAGAGAAGGGTAGCTAGAGGTACCCATAGTGGATCACTTAAGCAATTTTCAAGCAAATCATGAGCAATATGAGGCAAGTGAAGTTTTTTTTCAAGTAGGAAGATGGAAACTATAAGGACTGCAAATTTTTCAGAATTTTGTTCCCCAAACTGAAATGACTATGATTTTCGGAAGCCATAAAGTTGTCCAGATTAGTAGCCAATGTTTAGACTCTTCTAATTCCAACCATATACTACGTACTTTCTTGCTCATTACTTTGAGATATGTGTCATGATCTTATTGAATCCAACTTTGAAATGGAGGAATAAACTCATTCCAAGCTTTGGTTGGAAATATGTTCTAGCTGCACTCTACAAGTTGGGTATGAGTCCTTGTTTGAGAATAGGTACCTCTACCTTAAGTATTGACTTGACGGAGTTAGCAACAACATGAAAAAGAATTCCAACAATAAGAATAAACACTCTTTATCCATCGCCGTACATGCATCGTGAGTACACTCCGAAAACTCTTAATTCCCTCGCAGTCATCAATGCGCAGCAGTGCAGGCTGTGCGCACCGTCTGCCTCACGTACACAGGCAGGAGTCTTCCAGTGGTGACGGAGCCTGCACGCTGGCTGACTGTGCTTTATTTGCACATTTGCACTTTTTTTTTCCCTCAACAACTGCTGCAGTGGAGTTGGAATGACGGAGTCGGTTACAACCCTTCAGGTGCAGGCAATTGCAAAAGAAATCCGCTTCAGGTGTTACCATGGTTGATTAGAAACCCATTTTCTGGTGAGTGCGTGATCGAGTGGGTACAGTCCTAGATCTAGGGTAGAAGCGAGCTACAGTAGGAGTCCACGCTAAATGACACTCTTGTTAAGTTCGCAACAATCTCGTCGACTTGCTTTTCCAACTCATTGCACCATCTCCACTTCGTCTTTCGTTTTTTGCGTGTTTTTTTTCTTCTCTCTCTCTCTCCGGTGGAATCTGTTTTAGTGGACCTCGAGTGAAGGGGTTGAGAGCGAGGATCCATTTGATTCACAGTTGCATGTTGGGTTCTCGATCTATTCTTGTTTGTTTGCAGCAGTTGTCGTCAACACATGGAATTGTCGCTTTACTTTCTGCCCGATAGATAGTCAGCGTTCCTCGCCTCAGCAGGTGTGTGATCGAATTCCCTGTTTTCATTCGTTGCGTCGTTTTAATTTTCTTCAAGTTTTGTGTGGAGAGAGTGAAGAAGATCTGTTGAATGCTCGGTGGTTCGGCGTGAAGGTTCAAGAGCAGAAGCAGAAGTTTTGGGTGTGATTGTTGAGAGCTACAATGGCAAATGTTGGTAGTGGAGGGCGAGATCTTTAGTTAGAATGATGATTTTATGACAATGTCGGCGTTAGTGAGAGTCGTGTCCAGTTTCAACTATGGAGTATAGCCAACTTGGTTGAATTTGGTGATTTTTGACCAGCTGAAATAGACTTCCTGGTTGGAACGAGCTGAGTGTTGGTTTGGGGGGGTCTTGGCATTCTCTAAAAAGTTAACTTGCGCATTTTCTAAGGGCTGCTGAACTAGACGGTTTGTGTCATTGCTATTATGAAACTCGTCTTTGGGTGACAACGTCATTTCCTTGAAGTCGTGAGGAGTGCTCCTCCTTCCGCTCAATGGTGTGATGCTGAAGTCCAAAAAACACACCCAAAATCCTTTGTAAGAAGATCGAAACCCACAGAGATAAAAGAAACTCATCTGGTTAAGCAGTTGTAAGTAGCAGTTGTAGCTGATTATACATCCGTTCCACCCTCTCAAAGAACCCACCCTCTGTAATTGCGCATTTTCTGTTGATATCGAATCATGTTGCTTATGCACATGTGATTCACCGGCCCATGTCAAGCTATGAAAAGAGAGTTTAGTTATGTCAAGTCACAAGAGCGAGGGTCATCTGGAGTCGTAACAAGAAAGGGTCACGCAATTAATAAGATCGACATTCTTTTGAACTCATGTCTTAACGCGTTTTGGTGATACTCCCAGGCCACCACCTCCACAGCAGATGAATCATTAATGGCAAGTCGCACCACCAGCTAGAAATTCACTCAACAGTAAGCTTTCATTCCACCAGTACTGAAAGATCCCCAAACCAACTGAAGAATGAATCTGGAACTCAGTTGGCACGGATACCAACCAATGAAACCCTCGCCATAGCTTGCAGCAGGTGAGCACTCCCACTCAGATTGCAATTGTTTTTTCGCAAAGGTTTTGCAACGACCCGCCAGAAATCGATTAACTTAAACAATTTTCAGGCAATGGTTGAATTAGTGCTCGTGACATTGTGCAATGTAGTTGCAACTCTTTTTGTTAGATTGCACTTGTTTTTCCAACAGTTTGGGCGTGATAGATAGATATGCATCGGTTCCGTGATCCAGACTTTTGCAGCAAGTTTGCAATGGTTTGCAATAGCCCATGAGGCAAAGTACGAAATCGCTACAAAGCCATTGCAAAATAATATCAGTGTAAACGATGTGTTGCAACGTAACTTACCGCTTCGTCCTGTTGTTGTGTTTGATCACTGCAGTTGTTGCGACACGCGCAAGCTTCCATTTTGAAGTATGGGACACCCGATCTCAAGTTCTGGACCTACAGAGCAACATTTGCCAACGGCTTTAGTGCAACCGAAGGCAGCTACTGCGAGAGCCAGCCAGCACCGGCCGTCACGCTCGATCTCCTCCCTGCCAGGGGAAAAGCTTTCGAGAATCAACTGCGAAAAGCGGACTTCCGTGAGTGCATTAAACAGCCCATCACCAAGAGCGCGGGACGAGACTGAGAAAGGGATGAAGCAAACGTCCATTGGTTCTATACTTGCACAAGACTATTCTGCAAGAAGGAAAGGAGTTCGGCGAGACCGTGGTGATGCGCCGAATTTGAGTAGTGCGGAGAGTGGGTGTGAATCTGACAGGAAGCCTTCAAGCTTCAACCCGTTCCGAGGTTTGCACTCCTTCAGCTTTTTTTCTTCCAGACGCCTCTTCTATTACTTCTTTTCTGGGGGCGACATGACAGTGTGGTATTGTGTGGTAACCCCATTCTTCTCTCATTCTTTTTGAGAGAGAGAGAGAGAGAGAGCTGTAGATCTCCAAGATTTGATGGTGTTGATCTTGTTTGTGGGAGAGTGTCATGTTTGATAACGGGCTCTCATTGAAACGCAGCTCGTTACTTTGATTGTCTAGTACACACGTTTACTACCATGAGGTAGAGTTCGCACTTCCAGCATTTAAAATTCATTGCGAGATCACCCGATTCTCCACTCACTGGAGAGATCACTTCGGTTGTTTCTAGAGCTAGCCAAACTCTCTGTGATCACATATTTTGTCACTCGTTGTATTTTTCTTGAGATCTGTGTCTTGATTTAATGTAATTAAATTGTGCGACTTCTCTGGACATTCAATGCGAGGTCCCGAATGGTTTTCGTATCCTCTAGATCGTTATAGGTCGTTCTTATTCCTTACGAGCCAAATCCAATGTTTTAGGAGCATTCATGACCTTTGTTTTCAATGAATACAACCAGACGAGACTTCGCGCACTGGTCTGCATTTGTTGCTATTTTCATCATTGTTTATGTTCGACAACACTTCGTGGCGGGCACATGTTATTGACTCTTGTCAAACACAAGAGCATCTTAACAAGAGCTTGAAGCATGTTACTCACAACTGATGGGTTCCATGTGTACCAATTTCAGGACACAGGAGAGTCGGATCCGGCGGCAACATCACCCACAAAACTCCCACGTGGGACTCTTCCCCTCGAGCCAAGCCGAATGCGACCTCCACTACTGCTACTCGAAGTGCAGCTGGTTCTCCGAAGAAGCTCGACAAGTACGCCGTGGCCAAGATCGCCGCTTCGTTGTTCCACTCCCCGGGGACGAATTCGAAGCTAGAGCGTTCCCAGTCACAAAGGCTGTCCTCCCCCCGCCGTCGTGTGGAGAAGAAACGGAATCACCATAGCCACGCTCTCACGGCAGGGGAGCTCATCGTCCCTGTGAACCACCCGGGCGGGTCGCCATTCCCGACGGGGTCTGTGCCCAGGAGAAGCTCCGTGGAAGGTACGAATTTCAATTGCAACTCTTCTCCATGGAATATGAAGTCTTTAGAGGTGAACTTTGAACCCAAATTTTTTGGCTTGTAACCATTTTGAAACTCTTGTTGTCTGAAGGTTTGATCATTCTCTTGTTTTGGTAGTTAAGGGCTCAAACATCAATTCATTTGCAAAAAACGTAATGACTGTCGATCAATAGATTGTGTGATTTCGCACTTGGCACAAATCAAAGTTCACTTGTATCCATGATCAATGGAGCTTCTCATGGGACTGTTTGGGATTTAATGGAGATTTATTCCGCTTTAGATTCAATCTCTTGTAAGGTAGAGGATACTGTTTGGATGCCGTTTTTTCAGCATTTTATCATCAGTAGGCAGTGGAATTTGAGAGAAACCAGCCAGTACCTGAAGGGCTCAATGAAATTTGTTCTCATAGATAACTATGCTTTGGTTTAGTCATTGCATTTTTAAACTTTGAAATGATAATTTTTATTGGAAAACAGATTGGTACTTGAAGTACAGATTAATCAGATTGTCATTTTGTAGATAACCCCATGATTTCTATTCAACGATGAGTGGACTTAGATATTAAGTTTGGAAGTCATGCTAACACCCAACGGTTGCTCTTTGAAGGCTAATTGGAAGAGATAAGTTGCTGTGGGTAATTGTTAGGTGATTTTGCGTTGACTTTAAACACATTTAATCTACATCTGTTTACTATGTTTTTGCATTTTTTTCTCCTAACACCAAGTGCAAGCATACCTTCTGGGAAAATTTCGCAAGCAGAGTTGTCAAGTGTTGTTATTAGTTCACAGTTATTAACCCTGTGTGATTCCGTTTCTATGTTCTCCAGACTCGACCTCCGCCATCCCATCGGCATCAAAAACACCATCCGTCCAAATCCATGTCATTCACGACACAAAACCGGAAGAAGCTCAGGCTGAAGGGTCACCACCACCACTACCACTTGCCAGCACTCCGATTGAAGAATCTCCTCCGCCTTGCATTCCAGAACACACGATCCCTTCAGAATCAGCCACATTCAATTCACTTGCTCCGGAGACTGCAGCTGAGACTCTCCACGAGAGTTTCTACCAAACTTCTCCGGAAGATACAGAATCAGCTCAGCCTTGTGGGATGCCAGATACCAATATGGAGGTCTTCCCTGATTCTCCGACTGTATCTATTGCAGCATTGTTTGAAGATACTGTCGTTGCTGAAGAAGAAGTCGAAGAAGAAGCGCATGGAGTGGGTGATGATGGGGGGTCGACGACGGGTGCTGCTGGAGATAATAACGCTTTTCTTCAGATTGAATCGGAACATTCGGATCGTGGAGATCGACGGGGATGTGAGAGTGGTGGCTTCGGAGACGAGAGCTCTTTCCCAACTGCGGCAATGAAAGAGACGAGAGAGGGGGATGGAGGTGAAGATCCTGCGGCGGAGAAGATTGGCGATTGTCAGGTGACTAAGATCTTGCACTAGGATAATAAAGGATTGTTTTGCACTTGATTTCGGTTCAAGAATAGTTATGCTGGGTTTTCAACAACTGAACTAGTATTCTATTCCAGATTGAAGTGCCGGTCTTTATGCATTCTTTGGAGCTTTGAAAATGAAAGCTGTCTGATTTCCCAATGAGAAAATGTGTACATTAAACTAGTCTAGCTATAACACACTAATGGCAATCACCTAAACTGATCCAGAATGAAACCCTCCAACTTCGATGAAACCTTTAAGATTTCGGTGATTAGGGCTCCTTTCTAGTACCTTAAGAACTGCAGAATGTTTTGAAAAACGCTCTTGATACCTGTCTTTAATTCCTGCTCACATCCCTGCCTGTGGGATAACAATCAGTCCACTCAAGCCCTTCTCTTCCCCACTGAAAAGCTCCCCAGCGAGGACACCGAAGCATCAGCGCCGTGCGCCATTTCCCCCATTGACGGAGAGGTCCCAATCCGGTCGCCATCCCCACCACAAGAGCATCGACCTTCACCACCACCACCACCAGCATCACCACTCCCAGTGGACGGTCATTCTCCTGAACGAGACTTGCCGATGAAATTATCGGCATCGGTATGTGAGGAGCCGGAGACGTTTCCTGGCCGAGACTTGCCGATGCTCCGAGTGTCGCCTACCCCACGACTGATGGGGATGTTGTTGCAGCCGCCGCCGCAGCTGGCATTGGAGGAGCCTTCCACTTGTTTCAAGCAGCAGGTGAAGGTGCATCACGTGGTGAAGCCGACGCTACGGAAGAGGAGACGAAGCGCTTCCGGGTCGGGCTTGTCGGCCATGTTGCTGAAAGTGGTGAGAGTGCCGGAGGAAGGGACCATTGTCACCAGAAGGTTTGTGGAGTCGCCGGAGTGGGGGCAGCAGCAGGTGGAGAGTCCGAGGGGAGGGGATGGCGGCTTGGGAAGGGAGAACGGCTCTGGAAGGGAGAATGGCTCTGCGAGGGAGAACGGCTCTGGAAGGGAGAATGGCTCTGGAAGGGAGAACGGCTCTGGAATTTGTGAATCGGAGTCTGAGGATGCGGTAAGTACGTGTTGAATCTTCAGTCGTAAGGGAGCAGTTGTGTATGAATTTTTGGGTTTTGGATCTTCCACTCACAGCTAGAATTCAGTACATGAAGTTTGGGAAAATTTTGCAATGGGGGGAACCTGGATTGCATGGATTTCTCACTCACGGTTCGAATCCATCACACGAATATTAGGGGTTGTCAGACCTCCTTCAACACAGCTGCAATTCTTCAAGAATGTGCACGCAGCACTTCGTGGTAGGTAGTTGTGACATGCTCGGGTCAGATTCTTTGAGAAATGAGTGCCGTTTCTTCTCCTCTGGAGACGAAGAAACAACACAAGGAATTTTTCAAAGTGCTTGGCCGAGCGCAAGCTGTGGAGCTCCCACCTAGCTTTGCAGGTCAGGAATTCCTTGAGAATTACTCCGAACAGCAGAATGGGGTGCACACCTCCTTCACAGGGAATGGCTCACGATTAGCTCCACTTTTCTCTTGCTGATTTCTCCGAGTTCAAAGAAATCCAATTCTAGCAAGAGGTGTGACTGCCTCTATGGAGACAAATTTCTACCACGGGGAGAATGGTATTGATTTCTTGATGCAGAGCTCGAATTCATCCAGTACATGAAATCGACAATACACTTGTCTTTGTTTCCCATCGTACAAGAATTTTGCGCAATTTTCAGACAAATTCTTACCAGTAGTGTGAGAATTGCGAGCCAGCCAGTATGGAATCACCACAAGCATTAAACTCATTTGTAAAATTGCTTGAGCTTGAGATGGAAAGCAAATTGAGGTCACTATTTATTTTGGTTCAAAGAATCTGTTGAAACCTAGTTTGACCTTTGAAATAATCTCTAATGAGTGATTCCTTGTTTTGGATGGATTAGGTCAAATCAACATACTCTAAGTTTGTTGACATTGAGATTGACCCTGGACATGGTTGTGTGGAGCTTGTGCAACATCCTAAGGACATCTATCTTGACAACACCATGGATAATAATACAGGTGGGCTTGTTTTCAACATGTACAAAAAATTTAATGCATTAACTAATAGTTAATCAATAGTAAGTGCATAGCTTCCATTGTTGATTTCATAAGAATAAGTAACCACTTATTGTGACAATCTCATTAAAGTTTTGTGGATCATGTATCCAACCTCCTACAAAGAGTGTATAGATGAAACCCCCCAAAAGGTGACATGAAAAAAAAAGAATGTGCCAAAAAGAATTAGAAACTAGATAGAGGTTGTGTTCAATTCTTGATTTAGAAAAAACCAACCTTGTTTAATAGCTTTCCAAATCAATCAAAGAAAAGTAATGATAATACTTCACCACCTCCTACCATGTGGGAAGAAACCATTAATGAGATGTGTGATAAATAATTTGTTGAAGATAGCTTGATATGATGGTGTGTGAAACTTGTCGATCATTGTCAGTAGGCAATGAAGGTGTGAATTCATTAATTTGCATTGCTCTTTTAGAAGATGAGGAATAAGAAGGATAGTTTTGGATCAATATGCTAAGTCAGTGATTGAAAGGAATGAATTGTGTGTGTAACTTTGTCATTAATTGACATTAATTTCTCCTTTTGTGGCAATTTGGGTGTGAAGGGTGGAAACGACATCCACAGGCAGCTTTCTTTGAGAGGCAATTCAAAAACAGTAGCAGACGTCTGCCTCCTGTGAAGATCAATACTTGTTCACTATATGAAGGAAAAGCAAGAGCAAGGAGAAGCAAGACGATTCGAAGAGGAAGGATGAACTCCTACGATTTGGACACTTTGAAAGGTGAGTCCTCGGACCACCATCTTGAGTCTCATCTACTGTGACTGGAAAGGAATTGCAAACACTTTGGACCCAACTTCTGAATAATAATAATAATACAACGAAAAGAATCGCTAGTATTCCCAAAAAAAAGTGTCCGAATTTTCTAGTTTTGAGTTAATCCACACTGGAAGAATGTAGGTTTGCAAAATAAAAGGCATGTACTGTACACTTGAGAGCTGTACCCTCCTCACATGCAATTGCAAAATGTTGAAAAGACCTTGGAGAAACATTCCAATTGACATTAATCTAGAAAGCAAGACGACTTTCAGAAACAGAAAACAACACCAAGAAACTCTTCGATGATTCCCAGACAAATTCTGCGACGGAAATGTGATTTCAGATCAATTACCGAGGAGAAACCCTAAGAAAATCCATACTTCCATCGCGGAATTAGAGAAACGTCTCCCATGTGAGAAGTTCACATGGGAGTTCACGTTGCGTTAAGTTAGAAAACCACTTCCTCATGAGGATATCTGCCAAGAAATCGCCTCCTCGTTGGGCTTCGCCATCCTCAGCAGGTGTCCTGCTTTGCAGAGATTCCAATTTTGTTGGTCCTGCACCAAAGCGAAGGAGACTTTGTATCAATAGAAACTTGTTACCCTGCGGAAGTTTGAGTCATTGTCTTTGGTATTGTTCCTGTGTGCAGAGTATTTGAAAACGGCAAACTCATTTAGAGCGCTTGCACAAACAGACGCAACTACAGAAACCACAGAAACCCCCAAAGTACCAATAGCACCAATAGTACCAATTATAGCACCAATAGCACCAATAGCACCCAAAGCACCCAAAGCACCCAAAGCAGTGGCATCACCACCACCTCTTACTCCTCCTGCTCAAGCCAAAATGAATCCCATTCTCAGCACTCGGGAGACCGAGAGACCGCGCACCTACGTATCCCGTCTCCAAGCACCAAGCTCCGGAACGTTCTCTTACGTCGACGTCGACGTGTACCGGCCTTGCTCGGTGTCCATTCTTTCCCACCCTTCCTTCTCGGGTTCCCACCAAGACAGGCTTTGGGAGGAGCAAGCCGAAATCTACTCGAGCGGCGGACGCGGAACTCCGGGGCGGGACGACGAGGACGACGACGAGGACGGCGGGGGCAAAGTTCGGGTGAGTGAGCCTCGATCTTACTCGCCATGAAGTCCATAAACAAGACTCACTGTATTGATTATTCTTCGTGATTCTTCTTTGAAATCACAACATGACAATCACGGTAGTATTGGCAAGGTCTCTCTTTTGTTTGTAGGTTTATCCCTTAACCCTTGAATGTCACAGGGGATGTTTTTCAGACTTTTGATTCTGGGAGACTGGGTTCATCAAATCTTATAATGTTTACATCTGTACAATGGATTTCCCCCAAAGAAATGAGTCTAGATTGATGAGGTTGTTGGCTATAAATTTGTATGGTCATGAATGCAATAATCAATTCAAATTCAAGTTATGTTGCTTTTTTTAGAATGGTCCAGTCTGTAGAGCTGTTTGGTTTGTGACGCTTAGGGGTTAAAAAAACCTAGGACCAACTCCTCTCTTGTATCTCATTAGATTTTCAATTGAATTGAAAATCCTTTCTTAAATCTCACATGACCATAGATGAAATAAAGTGAAACACATCTGTGGTGATGAGGTTCAATTTTGGTAAAGCCACTTTGAAATAAATCCTTAAGTACTTTGATGTCCATATTTTGGATGATGAATGAAGTGCTTCATGTCAACTTTTCATCTAAAATATCTTTCCCATTTATCTCGAGTATTTCTTGAATCCTTAAAAAATATAATCTTCCTTTACAATTGATTTGATAGTTCAAAATACTATATTTGAACAAAGAAACATGGATTGCAATAATGCAGTTTGTAGAGTTTTTATATAGGTTAATACTAACTCTAAACATCTTGTATTAAACCCCAAATTTTTAAGGCATCATAAAGTGTGTGCAATGTAGGATCAAGAGCCGGAATTCAAGAAACTACAAGATGAAACTCTAAGAAGCACCAATGTAACTAAAGTCTAATGGAGTTTGATGCTATATTTCTTTTGTCTTATTCTTAGTTAAACCTTCCTCTAATACTACCATTCCAATTGGAGATGACCTTCAATTTATGATTATCTCTATTATTTTCTCCAAAATCCTTCCTTATACAATGTTATTTTTTTGCTTTCAGGCAGGAGACAAGGCTTCCACCACACGGCGTGCACGGTCCGCACCCCCACCTCAAACGCTCTTATTCAATCTCCACCACCAATCTCCATTGCCTAGATACGGAATAATTCATCATCAACAACATGAAGAACATCCGGGTTATAACCCATCGTTGCGACGATCTGCATTGGGGAGTGGCAGCTTGAGATCGCCATCAGAGAGTGGCCATTTCATGCACCAAATCATGTCAAAAATCCGCGGGAGTTCTCCCAAACGAGTTCCGTCGTCATCAGCAACAACAACAATTGCACGAGCGTCGCCAGGGTCGTACCCCACATCCCAGTTGGAAATCGCCAAGCGACGCAATCCGTGGAGCAGCTGCATCTGTTTCTCGGTCAAGTCTTCATGAGGATTTTGATGATAATTAGAATGGGTTGATGGCAAAAGGACTTGGAATGGATGCCAATATATGTTGGGAATTTGGATGTTGGACTCTGAGGCACTTGTATATTTAAAGCACTTGGCATGCTTCGGATTGTGTACTTTTAATTAGATATGACCCATACTGGACAGTGGCCCGTAAGAAAGTACACAGATTTTATCCTACAATTAGTGTGTGCGTGTCACACTAATTTTTTAACATCACATGATTATGTTAAATTAGCATAGGGTGAAATATTACTGTGTTGCTGTGTTCCCAGACGGGCAGAGCGAGGCTGATGAGGTTCACTTTGTAATTTTATTTGCAATGAATTTTATGTGTCATTTGTGTAAAAAATAAAGTAAATTATAGAAGTGCATTGTATGAATTTCCATGTACTAGAGTTTATTAAGTGACTCTTTTTTTTGGTAATGCAAATTTTGAAGCCTTCACTGGTAGGAAAAGTGGGTGAAGTGAAGAGTGTATGATGCTTAACCCCTAAGGAACCAAGGCCATTTTTTACCCCAAAACCACTCCAAATTGTCATTTTTGTTGTGTTCATCCAAGAGAACAAAAAGAATATATTTTTAGAACCTAATCGTAGGTTCTTGTACTATACTTATCTAAGACCATGTGGTAAAAAATTTATGAAGTTTGACTACATAGATTGGAAGATATTAGCTTTCAAAGTTGAAAAAAGAAGTTTTTTTGAACACTTGCAATTTTATATGACTTTGATTGCCACTTGTAGAAACTTTTTGCACTATAGACCTTGAACTAAAAAAAATTTGTGTTGAAGAATTGAGTTGAAAGACTCAAAATTCTTTTTTGAAGAATAAACACTTCATTTTCATTCCTTAAAAAACTAATGAGTAGAAGTAGGTTCAAGATTGAAAAAAACACTAAATTGTTAATATCTCCAAGATGGAATTGAAATTTAACAATCCCAAAAGTGAGATTGTTCTAGCAAACAAACTTAACCTTTTCAAATTATTATTTTTTTAAATTGTAAAAATTGCATTTTGAAATGAGTCTTATACATTATTTTTCAAGAAGATGCTCAAATTGCCTAGAAAATAAGAATGTTCATAATTCTTACATCACTAATCTAAATTGAATGAAGAAAAGATTCACATATAGATAAAAATAAGGTTTATAAGGAAAAAATTTGACATTTTAATTTCAAATTTTTGTGGATTTTTTTTCTGCCCCATGACATGAAAATTATGTTTAAGATGGCATAACTTTTTCTACCATGCACTAATTGAAATATAAATTATATTCCCACAAAGTTAATAAGATTTTCTATCTTACAAAAAAGTTTCAAAGAAATTCATTAAAAATTGAGGTCATAGGGACTTGCCGGAACTCTTCAAAGTCCTTCAAAGGGACTCTTGGTCCTTTAGAAGTTAAGAGCCTCTTGCCATATATTAATGGGTGGATGTGTTCATTGATACCAAAATATACAAAGTCACATTGTTATGTTCTTTTTGTAGTGTGGAATATATTGGTGTCAATGGAATTTTTTCTCCTACTTCCAAAGTCATTGATGATTATTTGGTATGATTTTTCTCGTCTTTCAATACATTCACATAGTAGGAGATTCTAAGACCATGGTGGTTTTTAGTAATTTTATGTAGTAGATTTGCTTTGGTAGTAAGGGTCAAATATCTTAAGCAATTTTCTAGAGTAGTAGTATTTGTTTCTTTGTAAAGTCTTTAGGTGAGATAAGTTAGGCACCTCTAAATGTACCATTGACCCAATAACACCATCATCACTCTATGTATAGTCAAGTCCAATTCCTATGTATAACAAACCGTTGACTTGAGGCATTCAAATTTTTTTGTACAATGTGTAGTATAATTGATATAATTGGTAAAGGTTGTTGTAAGAAACACTTAGTGGTTTTGGCTCAAATTGGCCTATATTGATGAGCACCCTGACTTTAGGAGTAAATTTTTTTTAAATAAAATAAAATATAGATAATTTGTGAAGCATTAAAAATAGAGTGTTTCTTATAATTCAAACCTAAAAAAAACTTATTTCTAAAAGTTATGCACAAAAAAAGGTTGATTGAAAATTTCCACAAAATAGTCACCTTGATGTTTGAGAAAATATTTTAAGAAGTCTAAATAAATATTTTCCTAACTTAAAATCGCTCTTTCTCAACCATTATTGTCTTTGGAAAAAAAATATTATGTGCTTTGCACTTGCTCAAAGGTAATATACTTTAAACACATGCGGAAGATAAATAGTTTATTGTTTTTGTAAAATCTCTTGTGAAATTGTTTAAATATAGTCAAAATTCTTGTAAATCAATTAAGACCTTCAAATTTTCATTTCTAAGTCAAAAATGATATTACCTCCCCCTTCTAAATGGCCAAGGTAGACATCTACTAGGGGGCTATTTAAAATAATAAAATAAATTCAAAAAAATGCAAAGAATTATTCAATGTCTAAAACTACCACATGTACATTCATTCCAAATTTTGTGTAAAATTGACATACAATGTAAAAGTTATGAGCAAAAAATCCACATATCCTAAGCCAAAGGGACAAAAAATAGGACAAGTGTATCTTGCATTCACTTATAAGCATGAACATCATTGCATCTTTATATTGTCCCAATCAAGCATACGAAATTTCAATTTCAAATACAATTGACATACAATGCAAAAGTCATGAGTAAAAAACCCACATGTCCTAGGCGAAGGGGACAAAAAATAGGACAAGTGTTTCTTGCAATCACCATTGAATCCTTGTCTTATACCAATGAAGCATACCAAAATTCAATTTCAAAAAAACAAAATTTCATTTGGGGTGAATTTCTAAAGGCAATTTTCATGATTTTATAAAAAAATTCTTTGAAAACAATTGGTGATGAATTTTTTTGATTCGATCACATGAGAACATCCATATGTATATCTTTCCTTCAACAAGCATCTCCAAAAAATGCTTATTATTCCCTCTATAGAGATTTCAATGTTGAGGTGACTAAATCCAAAAAAAACTATCTTAAAACAACACTTTCCAAATCTTGCATCTAATCACTTGGCAAGGAATCCTCTTCTTAAAGATTTGTGGTTTAGCAAAGTACGCTAATTTGTAATCAAGTACTTCTGCGCTGTAAACTAGGAGTCGGTATTATCGTTGCAGGCCAGGCTCATAGTTAGGCAATACATTCAAACTTGTGGAAGATACTGGCTCTGTATTCTGAGCGATTATCCCCTTCTACCCATTCCCGATTGTTTTGGTCAACTTCCTCAGGATTAGCGATGAGAATTTCAGGATCACATTTGTGATGATCACTTGCTTTCTCTGAGGTTTGCTCTGAGATTTGCTCTGAGATTAGAGGCCATGGCAGTGGTGCCAGACACTCGAGATAACTGAGTTGACATTTGCTTTACAGGAATTCGAATTATGAGGCGGTTGTATATACATCCTCAGCAGTGACCCGGCTTCTCGTTTAACCGGCCTCAACATTTCGAGCATCAGGATGCTTGCCATGATGCGTCGTGGTTCAATTCGTATTCGGAGCACAGATTCGGTGCTAAATTTTTTGTGGGTTCTGCGGAACGAGGCGGTTGTTTACACAATCCTCAGGCAGCAGTGGCCCGGCTTCCCGTTTGACCACCCTCAGCATTTCGTGCATAAGGATGCTTGCCATGATGCGGCGTGGTTCCCTTCGAATTGGGAGTATAGACTCGTCTGTGCCGAATCTTTTGCAGGTTCTGCTCGAAGGATGGTGGCGGGCCGGGCAATTTTTGGTGCCGATATCGACAGGCAGGTCCTCTAGGGCAAAACCCTAATTTATACATATGACACTCTTTGATGTCTTCAATGGTGTGTTTGTAAATGCAATCTGGTTCTTGACACTCTCCAAATTTAGCAAAGAACTGGCACACGGGCATCCGCGTCTTATCAAATTGGTGCAGAAACTCGCAGGCATCATCGCCCTTCATGCACAAACCTCGCAACCAATGCCGGCACACGGTTTGCCTGTAACTCTTGGAAGTCCGCGTTTGCTGGTTTTGGGGCGCAGCAATCGACGACGACGGAGGTTGCACATTATTATTATAACTCACCGTTCCGGGCTGCCGAGCAGCGCTCCCACCTCCTCCCGCGGGCACAGCAGCCGCCTTCAAGCCTCCCTCAAAATCAAAACTCAGATCTACGTCGGCGTCCTCCATGATACCA